>VMRM01000009.1:10332500-10935000 GCA_010277075.1 Poeciliopsis retropinna | reverse complement strand
AGTTCATGGATCTGCCGGACCTGCTCTGTGTATGTATGACAGGGACAGATTCTGGATAGCAGCAGAGATGACTGACGGTTTGACTCTGTGAGTGCATTGATGTGCAGGCACGAGTGTGTTTGCAGTTTAGCATTTTTTGACTTGGAGTGTTTCTCATTTGTTTCTCTCCATCCCTCCTTTGCCTTCATCATGTTGAGCCCATGCTGAAAGGACAGCAGTCGCCATCCTGGGCCATTTGCTGTTTGGCATGCTCCATCTCCCAGCCAGGACAACATCTCTTTCCCTCCTTCCCTCTGTCTGTCTGTCCTCCCTTGGCTCTGCTAGCTGCTGGTTAAAACTGGCTCTGAGGAGACAGGTATGCTCCACTACCCTCATGCCTCATTACCAAAAAAAAAAGCACAAAATGCTTCCCTCCTTTATTCCTCTCCCTCTTTCCCAATCACCTCTCTTCTGGCTGTCCTCTGACAGCCCCAAACAGCGCTGTCTTTAGAGTGCCGAGGAGACAGTGTGCTGATTGATCGCCCCACAAACTTGCTTCCTGGTGCATTTCAAGAGTGGGTAAAATGGTGCAAGTGTGCAGAAAGAAGAAGTTCAGATCGATAATGCTTGCAACTCGCCAAAGCTGTGGGATCTCGGAGGGGTTGTAATGCTGGACAATATCTGGGCTGTTGGTGCTTTTTAGTTTCCACAGGGTAGACTGATGAAAAGCAGAAAAACAGAGAAGAGGCTGTTTTTGTATCACTTTTGGCCTGTGGGCATGGAGATAAAAACTGTCTCTGCAGTTTTTATCAAGCAAGGGTCCGTAGATGGATGTTGAACCACAAGGAAACCAGTTTTTAAATGCTGCTTAGTTATCATAATATGAAGGTCTATTAGATGGTCATCAAATCCTGTAGGATTTTCTTGGTTCTTGATAGCACTCTACCACATGCAGAACTACCAGAGACACTTAGCTTGATGCATATTGTTGTAGAAACAACATGTGTGATATGTATGCTTTGAAAACTCTCGGTTTTTGCATTTTGTTTGACAGTTTTACCAGAAAGCCTTTTTTTATTTTCCACATTCACTAAGCATTAGAAATAAATCCGATTCTGCTTGGAGCTTTCCAAATAAAACTCTTCTACAGCATTGTTTGTCTCTGGCATCCCAAAGCAATCTTGCCTCTGTGACAATATGCAAGTTTTACTGAGAAACATTTTTCACTGAGGCGATGAGTCACAGCCCTGACTGTAGATTTAAAATCTCCACAGGTGCAGGTAGACTACGGTGGTTTGTGCAGCGGCCTGTTTGATGGCAAAACCAGAGAGATTAAGGGAGGATGTTGAATTTTATTCATGCTGAACATTTATTCTGAATAAGGGCCCAGAATTAGAAGGTAAACATTTACAGGCATGGAAAAGTAATAAAACATACCAATCTCAAAGCTACGCGGTTTGTTCAGTGTCCTTTGACATTCAATGTCCTTTGACATTGAGAATCACATGACTCTATCTGTCTCTTGCATCTCATTTGGTTTTCAAAAGAGTCAGGAATCATCTTGAGCTTTACACAAAATGATATATGAACTCACTGTTTTCAGAACTGCTTTAGTTCCTATATATTGCATGACAGAGTCAACAAGTTGCTGGAAACATTGCTCAGAGAAGACGCTCTTTCAGACTGAGATCTGTACAGGGACCTCACTGTCTTGTTCAAGAGCCCAAAGTGAGATTATCTGAGCTTTGTGACATGTTGCTGTAATTACCCTGTAGAAGGCAGCGCACTGTGGTCATAATGAGATGGAAATACTCAAGAAAAACACTCAAGCTAGCTGTGTGTAATTTAATGATGCTCAACTGACTCAATAATGGACCTAAAGTCCATCCATCGTCTAAACCCGCCGCTTGTCCTTGCCGGGTTGCGGGGGAGCTGGGATTTATCTCCAGCTGTCATTGGGTGACAGTCGGGGTACACCCTGCACAGGCCGCCAGTCCATCACATGAAAGCACCGAGACAAACAGGACAGACAACCACACACACACTCACAATTTAGAGAGAGCAATTATACAAACAGTCATGTTTTTAGATTGTGGGAAGAGGTCAGAGTACCCGGAGAGAACTCAGGCACGCACTGGAGAATATGCAAACTCCAGAAAGACCTCAGTCAAAACCAGTGCTACCAGCTGCACCGCCGTGCAGCCTGGGGTCCAAAATGTGCCATGAAAACATCCCCACATTATTATACTGGTAACAGTCTGAAGTGCTAATGCACAGCAAGATGGATTTGATGTTTTTGCCACATTCTGATCCTACAGTCTGATTGCAGCAGCAGAAATCTAGACTCACAGGCCAGGACCAGAACTTGTTACAACCACATTACTTTGGTTGCAACAAGTGATAGAGTTACTGACCCCTGATATCAGTGAGGCCTTTTTGTTCACATACATGCTTTTCTTTGGATATTTTCTGTTTTTTGAATCCATTCTCTATAAATCTGAAAAATCTGAAAGAAATGTTTTGTTTGGAGATTCCAGCAGATCATCTCTTTCTGACACAAACAGCCATACTGTGTTAAAATAATTTAAATACCCTTTCTTCCCCTTTCTGATCCTCTGTTTACTCAATTTACTTTGTGTGGATAAATGCACTGAGTCCCTAACAAGTGATTGGCAGAATCGCTGTTCATTTTAACAAGTTATTGAGCAAATGTTTCTACTAAAGAGCCCCAGTGAGTGCACATCTCCAGCCTTTCTCTCTGTCGTGTGAACCCTATTTAACCTCATTTTGACTCAGTAGATATCAAGCAGTGAGTGCTGTCTTTTTTTTTCAGCATCTCTTAGATCCTGTAGACAATTATAAACCAGTTTAACAAATTTTGCAGGAGAACTCTGGTCAATTTAACATCCGTGTGAGCAAAATACTTCCAAGAAAAACACAGATGGATTTAATTTCAGAGCGGTTTGCTCCCCGACCGTGAGGGGATGAGTTATTATATAACCATAAACGCCACTGATCCAAATATAGCAGCCATTAGGGGCTTAGCTTCAGGTCTGGAGGCAGTGGCTGGGCTTGGCCTTACTGCAGCCCAATGTGGTTGTCGCATCCTGCCCTCCACACCAGTGTCCGGTGTCATTAGAGTGGCTTAATAGCCATTGAACTGACAGCAGAAATAATGTCCTTGGTTGATGCTGCACTGCACAGAAGTCTGTGGCCTATAGACAGCAGTTTATCAAACATTATTCATGCTTTTGTTCTGTTTTTTAATCCAGTCAGCTTTGTTCTGTATCTTAAATGTAACATTTCAGTGCAAATCTTCTTGACTTTGAACATAGGATATGTAACATCAGGCAAAGGAACTTGGTATGAAAATTTGACTATTGGTTAAGTCATGGGCACTTAGATTTAGACGTCTATTCTTTGATACTATTGTCTTTTCAAGTCCCCCAACAATTTTCTGTTGAATTTAGTTCTGGTTTCTGGCTCAGCCGTTCTGAAACTTTGCTTTACTTCTGGTGAAATTATTCTTTTGTTGATTTGGATGTACGTTTGGACTTTCACAAAAAAGTAAATTTCTCTTTATCTTAATTTTCTAGCAGAAACCTGAATGTGTTTGACCTAAACTGATTGATACATGGACCTGACCTTCATTTCCTCCAGACAAAACAAAAACCTTTCATCAGACAAAAGTGATTCTGCCACCACCATGTCTTACTCTGAGTATTGGTGTTATTTTGGTGATGCACCGGGTTGTTTTCACACCAAAAATATTTTTGGGGATTGCAGCTGGATTTAATGTGGCTGTTGTGACGTGCAGTTGTCACCTCTCTGAGGAATAACAATCCAGTAACTACTTTTGCTGAAAGTTTTGAATGAAACTGTCAGAAAGAGAGTCAAGCTCAGAAAATCTTCCTGCCATCTAAACTTGCTGTGTCATTCAATGAGAAGGTTACCTATGGTGCACGTTCACATCAAATACAGAATGTGATTTAAAAAAAAAAAAATTAATTAAAATTGCCCAAAGAAACATTTATGGTAAATGTCTCATGTCATATGATGTCTGCTTACTCAGCAAACAGTTTTTCTGCAAACGTCAACTCTTAAGTTTTATTTTTCTGTGCAGCAGATGTGTGTGTTCCTCTCATTGTTCCTCAGAGTTTCTGATACAGTCTATGTTTTGACATTGCAGCCATGTGGCCCCAGCAAACTTGTTCTCTGTGTGGAGTGGGATGTGTTGATTGGACGGTGTAAGGCTGAGTGTGAGCAAATGTGTGGGGGGTTGAGGGCTGGCCAATTAGTTTTTAACAACTACTTTTTTCTGCAACTCCTTAAGGGTCCAGACTTAAATAAAGACAATAGGTGTTCAAAAAAAAAAAAAGTCAATTTAATAATTCTCAAAAATTTTTTAAAAAGCTTGGAGATTGTGGTGGATGCTCCTGCTTTAATAGAAAGTTTACTTGCCCGGTTATGTGTATGTTGTGTCTGAGCTGCTGTCATCAACAAATGCTGACCAAGAGGTCAGACTGCAACATGCAGTGCATCCTCTCTGACCTCTTTCTGAACATGGTCTATAAATACCAAGGGACATCACTGATACACTGCCATGCATGCAATGAAATATTCAACATGATGATGAATATTTCAGTGACAGTTTCGAGTTAAAGAGAGATATCTGTCTAAAAACTACACCCGTGGTGAGTAGTTCTCACCCTTCTCTCATTATTTATGTCTTAATAGTAAAATACTTTCTTTTTGCTTATTAAATTTTGTTTGTATTTCCTTAATTTTGTTTGTATTTTATTTTAATTCCTGTAAAGCACTTTGTGCTGCCTTGGTGCTGAAAAAGTGCTTTATAAATAAAATGACCTTCACTTTTAAATGCATTCACTCACTTCCATCCTTGTCACAAGGATTTTTGCATTCTGAGATTCTCCTCATCTGTCCGTGACAGCTGAGTCTGGGTAGGACAGAGTCCTGCAGGGCAATAATGGCCTGTGTGCCTCTGCTCTGATAGCTCTTTACCTAAATGGCTCATTGTGTACAAAGGCACAAATAGGCACTGAGCTCCACTGCACTGTGGGAACTCACCGAGTGGACACATTTTAGTCACTGCTCACTGTGTGAAGTGTAAATTAGATCTGAGCTTCGTCAGCAATAATCTTCCTTCCTTCCTCTTCTTCTTCTGTTTTTTAGGCTCCAGGTTTTATAGGATTATAAAAAGCTTCAGTGTCACTAATTGTTCAAAGAGATCTGACCAGCAGTGGAAGCCCACGCAGTCCTTTTTGGTTGCCAAAAGTTTAAGTAAAAATTATGAAGGAATAATGACAGCCTGGGTGCAAGAACAGAACAATCTGGTCCAAAATCTGGCACAAGAGACTGCAAAGAGGTCAAATCTTTGACCAGTGTAAAGTGTGAAGCCTTACTAACATGAACTTAGCTACAAAACAAACACTGTCACATTCACAAGCCGCCTGTGTTGATAAATTTGCTTACATGTACAGAATCAGGGAACGTGAAAAAATAAAACATGCATGATGAAGGAGTCGAGAAGGCAGCTACAAGTAAATTGTTACATTTGGAACAACAAACTCAGGCATCAGTGCATAGCAAAAAAAAAACTTCAAAATTAAAAACCTTTACTTAGCTTAAGCTGTCTACATATGGCAAAAAGGGTTTTGTACTTGTTTGTTAGAACATGCACTGTAAAAAAAACAAAAAAACAACAACATTCACTTTTCTTGCCGTTAAATCAGACTAAATTTTTTCTGATTAAAATTGGCTTGAGTCCCAAACCAAATCATATTTTCTAAATGCAAGGATAATGAGGGATGCATTTTCCATTCTCCTGTCATCCAAATTCAGAACACTTCCTCAAAATTTCATAGAACTACAATTTAAACGACTTGTGTCAAACAAATTAAAACAGTTTGTTGCCACCAACTAGATTCCTAGTTGGGACAATGTCCTCAGATTTGCAAGCATCCCCATTTTTCCTTTGATTTCACCAATGGTCATTAAGTCCAAACAATTAAATTTTATCTTGAGAAGACCACAAGGTAGGTACATGTCCAAACAGTTCTTTATGTTGCTTTTTAGAGCGATGGCTTCTTCATCGCTGGGTGGCCTTGCAGCCCATCTTCATACAGAATTTGTTTCGCTGTGGACAAAAAATAAATTTCAAACATTCCGCTAGTTTCTAATACACCACGTTGCCTCACTCTTTCTCTGCAGTTGAATTTCGTGGCCCTCGCCGACTTCTCACTTCCCAGCATTCCTTACCCGGGATCCCAGTGGCCTTGAAACAATCCATCGACCTGCGCACCTCCATGGACGGGAAATACAAGGAGATAGCCGAGGTCCAAACTCTCCCATTGGGCTCCCCTAATGTGAACACATGTCTTTTAAGCTAATATGTCAGCTTAACTTATTGTTTCTGCTTCTGTGTGAAGGAGCTGTTCTCCCGCAGCCTGGCGGAGAGTGAGATGCGGAGCGCCCCCTATGAGTTTCCAGAGGACAGCCCCATCGAACAGCTGGAGGAAAAACGCCATCGCCTCGAGCGCCAGATTAGTCAGGATGTCAAGTAAGTGGCAGAAAGTAAAGAAACATGTAATTAATGCAGCAACTCGGGTGGTTTTGTTTGCAAATCAGAGATCCCAAAGTGAGTTTAGCGCCTCTGTGCTCAGGTTGGAACCGGACATCCTCCTCCGAGCCAAACAGGAGTTCATGAAGACGGACAGTGCCACAGACCTGGAGTGAGTCAGCAAAGACTTTGTTATGAAATGATTGCTGTTGTCAAATGTTCATGGACTTATGGGCCTGTCATCAGATTCATGAAGGAGCAGAGCGAGGCTCCTAATCAGCAGGAGAGAGACGTGGTCCCAGAGAGGGAGTACCAGAGAGTCACTATTTCTGGAGAGGAGAAATGTGGGGTGAGATGGAAAAGTCGAATAAAACTTTCTGCGTTTCTTCACCATTAATGTAACACCTCCTCCATCGTGGAGACATACTCTGTCTTTGCACCTTTGTCAATCTGTTGCTTTTCCCTGAAGGTTCCCTTCACAGATCTGCTGGACGCTGCCAAATGTGTGGTGAAGGCTCTGTTCATCAGACAAAAGTACATGGGTCTGTCGCTGCAGAGCTTCTACAGGACCACGGCTCGCTACCTGCAGGAACTGAGCGAGAGACCGCTCTACTTGGACATCTACGAGGAGGAGGAGGAGCTGGCAGAGACCACAGAGACCAGCGAAACTGCAGGTTGGCACATACAGCAACACTTAATGAGCCAGAGCAATGAAACAGAGAAGTTAACTTTGGTATTAACTGTGAGAAGTTACTGCAGAAAGGTTTGGAGAGAATCATCTGAAAGTTTCCAGCTTTTTATTTCCAGTCCAGCTTCAGACCTCTGCTGGTGTCCCAGTTCTACACTCAAACAAATGTCCAAAACACATCCAGTACACAGAAACAAATGTGTAGCCAGTTATTTGGTTGCTGTTCACCAAACAGAGGAGAGCCCCTCCTCATTTCGTAAGTGGACAAACAGGAAATAGAAAAATTGTCAGGCCACAGCAGGCAATTACAATTTTGCTTGTGCCGCCCCTTGGCCGTTCCCACCCAGAGCAGAGAGCCATGTTTTACTCATGACCTCTTAGTGTTTACAACAAAGGGTCCATAATATTTGTGGTTTTATTGTTTAGTTTCTTTTTACGTCTTACATTAATGGCATTGAGGAGACTAAATATTTCAGTTTGTATTGTGGCGTACCTGTAAAATGTTACACATTAAAATAAATGTTAAATGAGATTAGTTTAAAATCAATATTAAACTGATGAATACATAACATAATTTAAAATGAATGTGACAGGAAGCACAGAGTATTTCCTTACACTGACAAATTGTTTGCTTTATCTCACCCTTTTTGGTAAAGATTCATATATTTAGCAGTTGCTAGCAAGATGTATTGGCGTTATTATAACATAACACCAGCTGAAGTTCACTGTAGCATAGATTTTTACACATGGACAAAATCTCTAACGTCCACAGCAGAGGGATTAGTTTCATCCCCAGAAGATGCTACTGTTGAGCTCTTTGAAAAGTCTCACTTGCTGCCAAAGCTTTTGTCCTTTTAGTTAAAGACATCATCATGAGCGTCATTTGCATGTCTCAACTAATTTAGCACGCTTCAAACAACAAATGTGCCCCTTTGTTCAACTCTGCTATTTTTGACTCCACCAGCTGACCAGTTAAAGAAATGACCACCTTTCTGGAGTGAGATGCTAAAACAAAAATAGAAATTAAGCAGGCTACTGCAAAGTACAAGCCGTGACAGAGGAAACTACTTATTTTTAGTCTTTCTTCTTTTTTATGTTTTATTTACTAAACATTAAAGAATGTGAATATGTGATGCAACTTTTTCTGGATCAGACTGTAAAATGCTAAGCGACAGCAGTAGTACTCTCTCAGTGGAACACAACCTGGCAACCCCACAGATTTAAACCTCCACAATCTGTTACACCCCTCTGAACATGCCGCCACAGTGTGTGGGCTGCTGAGCTCAGACCGAGCATGAATCTCTGCCCCCTCACAGATGCCACGGTGCACCCACCTGCTTCTGACACGCATCCGTACGAGAACCGGGACCCCGCCAGCATGGCCCCCGATGTGGGCTACGGCTGTAAGATGGTGAACGGCGTCATGCACGTGTACACCAGCAGGGATGTTATGGAAAAGTAAGATATTGGGGACAAATCTCTTGGTGCTTCATCATCTGTTAGAAGAGTTTTCTGTTTTTAGACTCAGTTCACGTGTCCCAGTGGCAGCAGCCAGACTTGTTTGACTGTGATGTTGCAAACAGGAACACAGAGCTCGACCTGCCGTACCCAGACCTGCAGGAGTACATCGCTGATATGAACGTCATGATGGCCCTCATTATTAATGGACCTGTGTAAGCTCTAGTTCCTAACACTAAACACTACTTTGTAAGAAAACACAGCCTCGCAAAAGTTTTCCTAGGCCTCAAACTTTTCTTTGAACTTAATAGGATAAGCCAAAATAAAGCGTCACTGGTTTATGATTACTTTTGCAAGGCACAGATTGTTTGAAATCAATTTAAAACCAAATAGTGTGGTGAAATGTCTTCTTTCTCCACAGAAAGTCATTCTGCTATCGTCGGCTTCAGTATCTCAGCTCCAAATTCCAGATGCACATCCTGCTGAATGAAATGAAGGAGCTTGCAGCACAGAAAAAGGTTCCCCACAGAGATTTTTACAATATCCGTAAGGTAGAAATCACACCTTCTTGTACCCCGTTGCGACATAATCATTTGTGGTAACCCAGAAAAAGAAACTATTTTGTTTTCCCCCTGTTTGTTTTGCAGGTAGACACTCACATTCACGCTTCGTCTTGTATGAACCAGAAGCATCTTCTTCGTTTCATCAAAAGAGCCATGAAGAAATATCCAAAAGAGATTGTGCACGTGGAGAAAGGCAAAGGTCAGACACTCATGGAGGTGTTTGAGAGCATGAACCTGACCGCATTTGACCTCAGTGTGGACACTCTGGACATGCATGCCGTAAGCAACACAGCGTTAAAAATGGATAAACAAGAACTACGAGGTGCAACGACACATTTCAACTGTTTTCCGTCTGCAGGATCGCAATACCTTCCATCGGTTTGACAAATTCAACGCTAAATATAATCCCATTGGTGAATCCATCCTGAGAGAGATCTTCATCAAAACCGACAACTACATCGAGGGGAAGTACTTCGGTCACATTATAAAGGTGCTCGTTAAAAACCATACACAACCTCTTTGGCCACTTCCTATGAAATCCTGACTGTATCTTTTTTAAAGCGCTGTCGCCCTCTGGTGGCTATTTTTCTCACTGCTTTCCAGGAAGTGATGGCGGACCTGGAGGAGAGCAAGTACCAGAACGTGGAGCTGCGGCTGTCCATCTACGGCCGCTCCAGAAACGAGTGGGACAAGCTGGCCAAGTGGGCCGTCAGACACCAGGTCTACTCCAACAACGTGCGGTGGCTCGTACAGGTGCCACGACTGTTGTGAGTTTCTGCACTGACTTGTCTCTTTTTTAAAGTGTAGATCAATGTATATATATATATACAGAGAGAGATAGACATCTATCTCTCTCTGTATATATAGTATATGTAAATATACATATATATGTATGTTTTTTACATACAAAAAAAAACATTTACATATTTTTTTTGTATGTAATTGTACAAAAAATACTTTAATGTGAAATAAATTCAGGTTTTCAATTAATAATTTATCAATTTAGTATATTTGCTGTGTTATTTAAGCTATCATACATAAATATTTTTTTTATTTATTTGTTGCATTGAATTACAGTTCACTATTTATATTTAAATAGCTTCATCTAAATGAATTGACTACTTAATCTGTCATAAAATTAATTTTTGTAGGTTTCCTAACAGCCAGAAGTCTTTGTAAATCTCTGACTCATTAAATTGGTGCAACAATGATTTATAAGCAATTTTTTATTTATTTTTTTTGTTTATGTTCGCCCCTCACAGTGATGTCTACCATACGAAGAGACAGCTGTCCAACTTCCAGGAAATGCTTGAGAATATCTTTAGGCCTTTGTTTGAGGTCACAATCAACCCCGGCAGCCACCCAGAGCTGCACCTCTTCCTTCAGCATGTACGGCCACTTCACTGACCCACCGAATCCAATCGTCACCTTCACCTCCTCCTCAGAGAGTTTTTTTTTTTTTTTTTTTTTTTAACAGATCTGCACTTTATTTGTCCTGCAGGTTGTTGGCTTTGACAGTGTGGACGATGAATCCAAACCAGAGCAACATATCTTCAACCTGGACAGTCCGCTGCCAGCCAACTGGACAGAGGAGGACAACCCGCCATATTCCTACTACCTCTACTATATGTATGCAAACATGACAGTGTTGAACCACCTGCGCAGGTAAGTTAGAGTACACCTTAGTGCAGCTAATAGTACATGTTATTATAAAACATATATATGTATATTATTGAAGGCTACTCGTTTGCGTTTTTCTCTCATCTCTTTGATTGCGTGTCACTGGAGAAGATCTGTGGGTGTTTGTTTGTTCTGTCTTGTTCCTCACCGGGTTCCCAATATTTTCTACATTGTATTTTCATCCCAGGCAGCGCGGCTTTCACACCCTTGTTCTGCGGCCTCACTGTGGGGAAGCAGGGCCGATCCATCACCTGGTGTCTGGGTTCATGCTGTCTGAGAACATCTCCCATGGGTTGCTGCTTAGAAAGGTTTGACCCCCCCAAACCACAAAATGTTCTTATTGTACTTTGTGACGAAACATTACATTTCAGGACCTGGTCAGAGCATCAAGGCCTTTTCTATTCCTTTGTGGTTTGATTTCTTCTTTAAAATTCTCTTGGGGCATGTCACAACATGATGCCCCTGTTTTTCCTCCAGGCTCCTGTGTTGCAGTACCTGTATTATTTGGCTCAGATTGGCATCGCCATGTCTCCTCTCAGCAATAACAGCCTGTTCCTCAGCTACCACCGCAACCCTCTGCCAGAGTACCTGTCGCGAGGACTCATGGTCTCTCTCTCCACAGACGATCCCCTGCAGTTTCACTTTACCAAGGTCAGGCAACGCTTACCAACTCACAAATGAACTCTTAAGTCTAAACAGAACCGCTAACAGAGAGAACATTAAAACTTTGAAGTAAAATAATCTTAAAAGGAGTAGGTGTGCTTGTCCTGCCTACTTGAAAAGTGTTGGATCTGTGTATACATTTATTAGGACCATGAGACAAAAGAAGTTAATGATTACATATAATAAAGTTCTTCAACATACTACGATTAAAAATTATTACACCCTAAAAAATCCTTTGAACAGCTTAACACACTGATTTAGTTGATCTAAAAACACATAGCATACATTTAATTCATTTATTTTTCTTCTTTCATAATTGCAATATACATTTAACAAAATAATATTTTTATATCAGTTTTTATTCTGCTATCATTTACTTTCAGGTCACACAGAGTGGAAATATCTAAAGCTTAAAATGTATAAATAAGAAAGTATGCAATCAGTTTTTTGTGATATGTTCAATACACCTGAATTAAACGGTAAAATTACTGCCACACCATGTCAGCAAGTTCTGCAGAAACCTAGTAACCAGTTATTTATTGGAATCGTGTGTCGGAGCAGGAGTGCATCTAAAAATTGCAGGGTGGTATCTATTTAGGTCTGGTTGGATGCTTTTTTTTCTTGCTACTTGTCCATTAAATTAATCTTTTTGGAGCGCACAACTAATTATAAAGTCTCCCATCTGAGCTGTGGAGCGCTGCAGATCCTCCAGAGCTACCTCTTGGATAGTTCCCTGGTGAATGCGCTGGTCCAAACTCTACATCTTCTTATGAAGTGACCTCTGAAAGGTGGCCACTTACTAAGTTTGTTGCAGTAACTTTTATTTATTTTCACCAGAGTAAAGGTTGGATAAATACAAATGCAATCTGCATTTATTTATTTTTTACATTTTAATTTGGTAAATAGATTTAGCTGGAAACCTTGGTTGAATTTAAATTCTGTTGGGGGAAACTGCGTCTACATTATGTTAGTACTGATTTCAGAGCATGTGTTTATATTGTGCAGGAGCCGCTGATGGAAGAGTACAGCATTGCTGCTCAGGTGTGGAAACTGAGCTCCTGCGACATGTGTGAGTTAGCCAGGAACAGCGTCTTAATGAGTGGATTCTCTCACAAGGTAGCTTTTGTCTTTATAGCACATTACATATTAACCTGCCTCACGGTTGTGAAACAGGCTATCAGTATGCAGACAGTTTGATCTCCCTCTGTCCTCATCAGATGAAGAGTTACTGGCTTGGCCCAGACTACATCAGAGAAGGCCAGGAGAGTAACGACATCAGGCGCACCAACGTTCCCGACATCCGCGTGGCGTACCGCTACGAGACCATGTGTGAGGAGCTGAATTTGATCACGCAGGCCATCCGCACAGATGAGCTGGAGACCATAGAGGAGGAGGGGGCATTGTGTATGGGAGCAGTGCAGGCAGAGAAGTGAACGTGCAGCACAGATGGCTCAGCACAGGCCACGTTTCCACATCTGAACATTGTACACGTTTGCATAGAAACATATCACTTGTGAAAGAAAAGCCTTCCTTATGGGATGATTACGAGCTGCTAACATCAGAAATTAAAACATGTGTATCTTCAGTTTTCTCCCTTTTGTTTCCCGGCGTCGTTTGTTTTGTTTCTGGTGCTTTTTTTCCAAAATGTCTCTTGACTAAGCTCTTCTGAGAGTATCATAGACTGTTAACATATTCTGTCACCATTTACTGTATGTCCAGTGTTTGTAACTGCTGTATCAAGTCTTGCACATTTTCAAAAATATCATGAATAATAAACAGGATCCAAGATTGACTGTGAAAAGAGAAATAATTTAAACAATATATGGAGCTGCCTTTAGGATCAAGTTACTTGGTTACTTTTTTGGCTATTTAGGAGGTTTGCCAATGTTCTTTTTTTTTCTTTTGTTATCTTTGTTAGTCTTTCATTAGTTGTTGGGTCTTGCAGCCACTGCTCCAGCTACATCAAACCTATAATAGCATGAGTTAAAGAACTGAATATAGATTTACTGAAATCTTACAGATTCAGCAGAAAAAGCAATAGTAGCGCCATCTGCATAGTCTGAAAACCTGCCAGTATCTGCCAATTGAAAAAAAAATATACATATATATTTAAAATGTTACACACAGGTGTACACTGTTTACTAATTAAACAATGCCCACCAAGTCAGAAACTAGTTGGGCTCAGAAGGATTTTATTTCACCCTAACCCTAACCCTAAGGTATGCAAGTAAAAGGGGCTAAATACAATAGCAAATCACAATTTTCAGATTTCATGTTTGAGGTTGTAACATGAGAAAGAAAAAAAACTAAAGTGGTGTATTTCTAAGACTTAATGCAGACTTATACATAAAATGTACCACATTACATCCGGGCATGTGTAGTAGCAATGTGTGAACCAATGTGAAACTGCAGGACATTAATTAGAGCATAAAGATGGACTTAATGTTTTACATCCATCCATCCATTTTCTTACACCCTTGACCCTAGTGGGGTGCTGGTGCCCATCTCCAGCGAACGTTTTGGGCGAGAGGTGGGGTCACCCTGGACAGGTCACCAATCTGTCACAGGGCAGACTTAATGTTGTAACATCATTTAATAGTTCACAGATTACCGTTTTGAAACCTTCATTTTTGGCAGGTGGGTTTTGGGCTTTCTGTAAAGTGACCACATCATTTTTCTCTATACCCAAAAGCTGTGGGTGGATCGTTATTCTGTCAAACAGAGTTGGATCTGTCTTCAAAAACAGAAATCTATTCAAAAGGAACTTAGTTAAAAGATTGGCAAAACAAATTTTGTTTTCTATGTAGTTTGCATGTGGTCATGTACTCTCTGAATACTTTTGTCCTAAACATGCATGTAAGACTTATTGGTGATGCTAAACCACCTTAAGCTGTGTCTGCATGGTTGTTTGCCTTCATTGCTTACCCCATTGTGGAGTCGGAGTAGGCTCCAGCATGGAAGCATCTGTCTTTGGATGGCACCTTATTGCACTTTAGGTTTCTAACTTGGTGGCTTAATGTCTGAGATTTTGTGTTCTGTACATTTAAAATAAACAGGTTATAATTAGAAGCAATGCTTTAATAGTTTCCCATGACCAACTGTGGCAACGTAGCTAACAAATCAGAGAAGCCTTCACACACATCATCTTTCTTGATTTTTATTAACACTTCTAACTTAAACTTGAACAGACATCAAATGAACAAATTAGTTTGTTAACTTTGATGTCCTTGCACATCATTCACAGTAACTTCTGTTGAATGCAGTTGCTGTCAAATACAACAAACAATTCAAACAATAACACCATTAGAAATTTTTTACAAATGTCCTGCAAACTTAAAGATGTCCAAACTGTAAAAAAGGGCAAAATCTGTTTTATATGTGCAGAAGAGGCCAGCAGGATTAAATTACAAACACAGAAACATGTTAGATGTTTGAGTTTCAATCATGTTGTACCAAAGAGAACATCTCCATCTTTAGTTACCTGCAGCATTTTGTTATATATCTTATTAGTGATTCATAAAAGTAGAATGAGGACAAGTCAATATTTGGTCCGAAAGAAGAGTGATACTACACTTGTGTAGTAAAACATTATACTAGCTTTATGACTCTGTATCTGCTGATGGTTTGCCCGTTGAGCACCACCATGTGCTCTTTACAAAGACCAAACTGGGTACATGTCAAGCTGTACATGGTATAATCTATTCCTTCAGTTTACACTCCTTGCACATAAAAAGAAGTGCCAGATATAAAAAAAAACGTTATTTATGAACTGACAATTGATAAAGTGCAAAATCATTTTAAAACTCCTGTCTTATGGATATTGGTGTCATTAGGGCTATTTAAAAATCTAAATGTGTCCTTTTTGAGAATTGCATATGTCATTTGTGGAATATTATTGTGTCTGTTAAGAATAAATATAATTTATGCTGTTAAACATGAGTATTCAGTTTGTAATGTATCTTTGAGGTCAGCAAATAAAAAAATGAATGGAGTTAATAATGAGCAAGCAGTGCGTAAATAGAGCAAAGTAAGCTTCAGTTTTTTGATTGGTTTTACTTATTGATAATTCAAAGAGATGGGATGACATATTTTTCATTTTTCTTTGTCAGTGATTCAGTGTTTAAATAAAACACCCGAATCATATGCCCAAATAAATAAAACTGAAAATCTAGAAGAGAAGTTTTACTAATACTTGCTTTATTCTGCTAAAGTTTTATTTAATTGCACCCAACCTCCAATGGTAGTTAAGGGATGAAAGATTCATAAAATTATCTTATGGAAGACAAATAAAACCATGTTAATAAAAAAAAATGCAACCAAATTGTAACCAAGGTCATACATCTTCTCTGTCAGCTGGTCAGTCCATCATCATGATCCCTCTTGTCTTCTCCTCTTTGCACTGACTCAGCACTCAGAGCTCAGAGATCATTTTGAACACATCTCCTCTTGAATAAGCAGAGTGTGAATATGTATGTTCAAGGATACTTTCTGTAGGATCATATTCAGTTTCTTGTAGTTCTGCAGGAAGCGACGTTGAGACTTGAGAAACCTCTTCACTAAATGCACTGCCCAAACCAACTTGGTTTGAAATGGCTGTTGAAGAAATGTTATTTTAAAATCGGGCCACTCCGGCCTGCCGTAGTTCTCTAAGAAATATCAATTTGTTTATGTGTTGTTACATTTTCCTGAAATCAATGCAATGTTCTTATCTGGTATTAAAACACTTTGCTGCAACAGCAGCATAGTAGATTTTTGATTAATAACAATACAAATAAGAGAAAAATAAATGAGAAAAATAGAAATGGGCATGCACAAGAAAAATGCCTTATGTGATGCACCAGGAAGCTTGTGTTTTAGGATGTCAGATTTTGTCTTAAACGGTGGTTTAAAAAAATAAATTCAAATAGAAATAATGACATGTTGCTCTACTGGTAACAACCCTTCATTTTTTGATACATTCAACATTTTTTGCCAAAAATGTAATTCTTCTGAATGCAACACTTAAAAAAATGTTTAACTTGTGGATGAAAAGCATGAACTGGACAGAAAAACATTACAGATCAGTTAAGCTGACAATTGTGTAAGTCAAAGCCTTTTCATTTAGAAGCTGAAATGAATAATTATTTGCTTTACGTTGTTCTATAATACTCTTTGGATTGATTCATCTTAGGATGAGATTAGGCCAGCAAACTGTGACTCAGCACAATTTTGAAAGATATGCTGAGTCAAGTAGCATAGCCATAAAATGTTCCTATCTCTTTTATGAGCAAAAAAAAAAAATGCTGAGTAAACATGAGTCTGCTTGTCTTATCAAAGCCATATATGTTATCAATTCTGGTGTGGGCTACAACCCGATGTGACCTTGATCTTCTGTCTTTCACTCAACAGTCCAGGCTAATGCATAATAAAGTTTGGAAAATTTAAAAGGGATGAAAACATGTCTTTTTCAAACAGACTGATGATTTGTGAAGGAGTCTCTGTGCACCCAGTCATAACTTCACTCTAACCACTCTGAATGGCTCCTCTCCCACTGATTCTCCACTCCGTTTTGTATAATGGTGATTTAGTTTTCCCATCCCTGCATGTTTCAGATCCCCAAACCAACAATACAAAAATAAATCATTTACAGAGAAATATTTTTGTGCAGCCAATTAAACAAGGTCAATCATGAGTCAGCACTTTTCTTAACTTAGCCGCTCGGACTGTGTACATACACAGTTGCCCCGGCGGCTCCCACCTCTTCCTCTAGTTGGATCACAGGATATAAAAGACTTTGTTTCTCTTCTCCTTTTCACTGCCAAGCAATCCTGCAGCAGCGCCACCAGCAGCCACTTTTCCTCTGAGCCACACTCCCTCCAAAAACCAGGACTCAAGATGACCATGCTACTGGCCTACTGGGACGTCCGAGGGGTAAGTAAATACTTCTGCTTTGAAAGTATCAGTAAATCTTCATGTTTTTGCAGCTCTCTAACATATTGTGCATATTACAGAGCAGCAATCAAAGCAAATACATTCCTGATGGTCTATCCCTGCAGGCATTTGAAATAGCTGCCATCAGTGAATTTCAGCAGAAGTTGTCACAGACTGTTTTTACTATGCTTTTATGGACACATTAACTGAGAGGTGCTTCTTTATGGCCACGCAATTCAGACCGACTTTCGAAAGTGCAGTTTAAATCTAGAGCACACTTCTTGCTTCACGGGATGAAAATTCACAAGGCTTTTAATCTGCATATAACCCTAGAAAAAGTCATCGAGGTACTATTTTTATTTTACAGTCTACAGTGACAACATCAATCTTATAGATTAAGAAAACAAATTGTAAATATGTTTCATCCAATCAAATGGCACCAAACTATCACTTCTAATAAAGACTAGACTTAGCATTTTTCTTATTTCACATAGTCCTTGCAAAGTGGGACCAACACAGTGATTACAAGGATAGCATAAGCAGATCAATGGAAATTATTTGCTCATTTATACTTGCAAAACTCATCACTGTCCTTTTTGCATATTAATAATTATCACAGAAAAGACAACCCTGTGAAGCCTGCGGTGTTTTCTGCAAACAGACCAATCATAAGCCTTTAGGTTCTCTGAGATGACATCTATGCAAGAAAGGTTTATTGCATAACTGCCATAAATGCTTATCTGTAACAAAGCTGCAGATATGTCACAGTGAGATACAAGCTCTTTGTTCTTTGCAGTAGCTTTAAATACTTTCAGAAAGATTACATGGTTTACATGTTTATGTTGATAAAAATAACTTTTATTTTGAAGAGTAATGGTTAAGCATAACCAAGGAGCCAGAAGGTCTTAGCCATCTCAACTAAAAATATTTCAAAGAAGAGATTAAGCTTCATCTTGATTTGTGTGTCTTGGGTTATGTCGGCATATCCTCTGATTGCACTCCTAAGTTGGTGTAACCTTAAACTCTCTTCCCTGCAGTTTGCTGGACACATACGGCTCATGTTGGAGTACACCAAGGCCAACTACAAGGAAAAGTTTTACGTCGTTGGCGATGGTAATTAGCATCTAGCTTAAAGATATATCACTATTTAAAACTTATTAACTTTGGTAATTTAACTCCCATTTTTTCTCCGACAGCCCCAGGTTTTGACAAAAGTGGCTGGTTTAATGAAAAATTCAAGCTTGGACTTGACTTCCCCAACGTAAGCAAGACTTGCTTTTTTATTTAACTTTTATTCTGGGATATACTTAATGTTTCTTGTTTTTAATAATGAGGACAATATTTACATTTCAAAATAGCTGCCCTACCTGATTGATGGAGACAACAAGGTCACACAGAGTATGGCCATCCTGAGATACCTCGCACGAAAGAACAACCTGTGTGAGTATTATTTGTCATAAATAGGAATTTTGTTTGGGAGAGCCCATTTATTCACCCACAAAGTACATAAATTTTGTTGCAAATGTTGCCTGTGAGTTCTGAAAACTTTCATCCTCAAACAGGTGGAGACACAGAGGAGCAGAAGATCAGGATAGACATGCTGGAGCAGCAGTGCTTAGACTTGAGAGCCAGCTTTGTGAGGATGTGTTATGTTGACCTTGTACGTAAATATCTGTTCAACTGTGCAATATTCAGTCTTACTTAATAAGACTTAATGTCCTCTAATGATAATATATATATTCTGAAATCAGGAAGGCCTAAAGCCAGACTACTTGAAGGCACTGCCAGATGCACTGAAGCTGTTCTCTGACTTCCTGGGACAGAGGAAGTGGTTTGCTGGTGACAAGGTAACTTATCTTATAAACATAAAAGAGTTAATGGTCAGCTATAAAACAGCCTGCATCAAGTTTTTATTTAGGCTTTTACTGTTTTTTATTATTCTCTCAGGGTGTTTGCCCTGGGAAGCTAAAATGACATAAGACTAACAAATCCTAAGGTGGATATGTCAAAAAAAAGTTAGAAGAGGACGATCCATTATTATATACAAACATCGACACACTGGATAAATACAGATCTGTCCAATATATTGAATCAAACATTTCTATCACAGTTTCTAATTTCACAATTACAAAATATTGCTTGGAAGATCACAGATCCAGAGATTAGTGGTAACGCATAGAAACCTCAGTAAAAATATTGCAGACTTTGGGATCATGCAAAAGGAGTTTACCCAAGAAAATGTGGGTTGTCATACAAAGTATATCATAATAACATTCTATAATAGTCTTGCTATGTTAAGTCTTCCTAAAATACAAAAAATATGTGTCTTTTGCATTCATTGTTCTTGTGTATGATTTTATACTACATATGTTTTCGAAATAAATGAATAAAATTGTACAACCCTAGATCCATCCAAAAATCACCACTTTTGACACAAAAAGCTAGGAACTGATCTCTTATGTAAATGTACTCACTAACGCTGCATGAAAATAATTATTTTTGATTTATTTACATAATTTGTCAACTTTACCTTTAACTGCAAATGATAATTTTAAGTATGTTGTATCTTTTCTTTTAAACTAGCTCACCTATGCAGACTTCATCATGTACGAGATGCTGGATATGCAGAGGATGTTTCATCCTCCCTGCTTGGATAATTTCAAGAACCTCAAAGCTTTCTTGGACCGTTTTGAGGTAAGAGAAAACTGCAGTGTAAATTTACAATGATCTGTCCACCACCTTGGTAATTGCCCCCAGTTTTGTTCTGTGACGCCTCCATTATTAAGCTTTAAATAAGTTCCTCTCAATGTTTTCTTCTCTCCAATCTTTCCAGCAGATATGATGAAATATAATTGATTAAGTCAGGATTTACTGTAATGTGATGTTTGTTTCCTTTGTATTTTGTTTTAGGCTCTGGACAGGGTTTCTGCCTACTTAAAGTCAGATAAATACATCAAGGAACCCATCAACAACCGCATGGCACAGTGGTCATTCAAGAAAGTGAAGTAAAAGTGAAGAACAACACCTCTACTCCTGGAAGACATGATGAAAAGTTTGAAAATAAAGAAGTAGAATTTGATTTAACAATTAATTTTCAACTCAGGAAAAGTCGTCATCAACAGGTGGATCAACATATCAAGTTTCATTACTTTTATACTAATGCTACTATGTTAGAAAAACTATGGTTTGATTAAAACTCTTTTTACATATGCAGCTTTTTGGACAGATTAAAGTAAATGTATCTACTTTGAACTTTGCTCTGTCTTTGCTTCTTTCTGTTTGGGATTCAGGCTAGATGTTACATTTTTACTTAACACCGCTGAGTAGAGACTAAATAATAGAGATACTGCAAATTCAGCTGAATCTCTTTTGCAATAATATTGCATATAATATTGCAATAATACAGAGGTACAAAAATATGACTTGTTTAGACTTTAAAACTATTTTTCATAGTTAAAAACACACAGTACTAAGTACCAGCCTCAAAGTGGTTGAAGAAAAAGGGGTCAGAGAACTTACTAATGTACCTTGTTTTTTTTTTCTTTTTGGGTGGGCGGTGGGAGGTTTGGACAATCATACACCCATGATAAGCCTTGAAATCACTCCAGAATAAATAAACCTTATTTATTCTGGTTTCATAAATAAGGTTTATTCTTAGGATGTGGGGCCCCCTAGTGGTGTAAAAAAAATATCAAACTGTATATGCCATAAATTGTGGCCCTAAAGCATGGAGATCTAACAGATTCCTCAGAGAAAGTTGCTGCTCCCCAATTAAAAGAACTGAAACATTATTTAAAGTTAGCTTCTTTTAATAAGCATTCTTAAAAGTATAAGAAAATTTTAAGGTCCACAAAAAAGCAAACAGTTTTGAGGCTTATTAACAAAAGCTTCTTTCAGATAACCCTTTCAGACAGTGATCTAAAAGTTGACCCTTTTGGAAAATATGGGTCATGTGGGCATGACTATTAGGTTTACAATTACTTGGATAGATAAGATTTGTCTGTATTTGATTTGCTCATCGCCAGTAAAAGTTGCTAAATGGAAAATTGTTTGATTCTAATTGCAGGATGACTGAATAGTGCATCTCCATTACATGCCTTTTTGAGTAAAACCGAAGAAAAAAATACACGTAGATCTGTTATTTTGGATTTTACCTTCTTGCACAGCTCAGCTAGACCAAATTGAAAAGCAAATTAAGGCTTAAGGAACTGAAAGCTAACAACTTGTTAAGCCCCGATTAATGTCCTACTTTGCCTTTAGTTTTATTGTCATAATCTTTCTGCTTTGCCCACAAAGAGCTGCATTCTTTGTCAGCATACAGCTCTTTTTTATTTTCAGGAAGTTGTGCTTTTAAAAAAATGAAACTCTTATGATTTACATAAAAAAAGAGAAAGAAAGAAAGGACTAAATAAAGGCTCCTCTCTTTTTCAGCCAGCACTCCATAATCACGAGGGGTTTTGTGGAAGTGAGCAAATGAATGATCCAAAGGTGCAAAACAAAGACTTTGTTGTCTGAGTGTATTCAGTTCAGCACTCACTAATGTAGGTCAAAGTAAGCTGGGAGTTCAGAAAGAAATGTTGACCAAATAGATAATAGTTATTCTGAAAACAATAACATAGCGTCCTGTGAACCTCTGTTGGAGTGTAGCTATGTTATCTTTTGACAAGCAAAAACTTACAAAACATTATTCATAGGAACTACTTAAATGTGAAACATCTGCGTGTCATAATCCAAGCAAAGTTTTAATAAAACATCTTATTATATATATATATATATATATAGATTGTAACTTTGCATACACCAACCACTTTGTTTTACAGATTTGATTAATCATTTTTGATTTATGATCGCTCATTGTTCCTTATAACACTGAGCATGCAGATGCACACAATCATGCCTCCTATTTGTTTTCTTAATCTTAACAATATAAAGGCCCACGTATAAATCATCAAAACTTACAGTTCATGCTGACTTGTTACGGCACCTCAAAGCTGTTGAGGAGCATTGATAATAGGAGTTTACTATGAGTGAAGCCCTGAAATCTGCAGAAACTGTTTGATGCCATCGTTTCAATATGAACCATTTCTCCAAGGAAGAAGATTCTGACACCATGTTGAATCAGGGCCATGAAGAACTAAAGTATATATGAAGTTCAAACAAAATGCAAGGTGTTCCTATTGCAACACCAGACAAAAGTTACAGAAATGTTTCAAAGTGGCGCTTTTACATTTCAAATCAAATGCAAAAAAAAAAGAGTTCTTACATTTTTGCATGTCGTTAATCATTTTACGATTGAATTTGCAAAAGCAGAGCTGTTTCCAGAACTTCAACCTCGCCATATGCCTGATGAATGTCTATGATTTTAAGCTATTGTGTTTGTGATGGGCTTGGCTGATATGTACTTTTCTTTCTTTTTATCTCACACCCATGACCAAAATGTATGTGCTTGTTCCTACACGACTTATTGTTTAGGTAGTAATCCCTGCAGGGAGGATCGTCTTACAGCAGTTTACTTTCAATCAGGCTGTCATGGAAAGTCCTTACTTACGAGTTTTACTTGAAATTAGTTCATTATCCTCGCTGGAGGTCATAATTTTACTGGGAGGATTTACGAAGTATTTCTGTGCTCTTGTGCAGAAACCGTGTAGCCTTACCGTTAATGCAACCTGCAGAACAGGTTCAGAGCAATAATGCGGAGAGTGTTTGGACTGTTAGCCCCGCCCACCTCTTCATCTCCTCCTCCTCCTCCTCCTCCTCTCAGACAGTGAAAGTCCTCCGCTCCTCGGCGTCTCTCCGCACACACATTCGGGCTTTGTTTGCTCCTGCTTCCTCCTGAAACGAGAAAGGCACCGAACATCGACTCAAAATGGCCATGGTTCTCGCTTACTGGGACATTCGCGGGGTAAGTTGGGTCGGTTTGGTCGTAGCTTTGACTGCACAGTTTGCAGCTTTTCAAGCTGTTGTTAATGGCGGGCGACGACACACGCCAGAGCCAGCCAGCAGCTTTCTATTCAGTCTTTTGCTGCTGTGCCTTATCAGCGAGGCTCGGAGCGGTTTCATTGTTTGAATTAATTAGCGGCTGCAAACTGGATTTGCTCGCGCGGTGCAATCTGGGTGATCGTCTGAGTGCGCGCGAGATTTTCTTTAAATACGAGATTAAAATCATTACGTTATGAGTGAAGTCCTTACAATAGTGTGAGAAAATGATTGCTTCTCCTAATATTACTACTTTTACTCTTAATAAAGAAAACTAAATACTCTCTGTCTGGCCATAATACTAAGTGGCTTTTATGGAGAACTTGAAACAGCTGAATCAGGAGAATCAAAATGCCTCAACTCGGCCCAATAATCTTTAAGTCAATGTATGGTTACATTGAAAATACTGGTGCACTTATCAACACCTAAAGGTTGGGCCTGGGTGGTTCTTAAAACTGGTGGAAAGAGTACACACAAATAGAAGATTTACTGTAGTGATATTACTCAAGTATCCTTTGTGCTGTCTGATATGGGTAACCCACATAGTCTATACAACTACACTGATTTCCGGTTAGGAGTGTCATTTAGGAATATTTTATGGTCTTGGGGAACTCTTCGTGGACAAGCACCAAACCTTCTGCAGCCCTGTGTCTCTGGAAGGCCCCTGAAGGTCCCTGACCTACTGACGGTTCCCCCATATTAACATGACAACAAAGGGAGACAAAGCATTCTGTTCAGTGGCCCCCAAAGTCTGAAACTGTCTTCTCTTAGACTTGTGATTGGTGGACTCTTTTCAAAACTGCATTTTCTTAATTTCTTTAGATTTTTATTTAGATGTTGAAAAGTTCTACATGTATAAAGTGCAGCATGTCAATTTTACTTTAGCTATCTTTTTACTGATTAGATGAATGAGTCTCCCTCAGTAAGCCACAATTCAAACCTATCCTTTTTTGCATAGAGCCTAATTTATTCTGGTTTTAAAGCTACGTTTTAATTCCAATTTAGACAAATTGTGGAATTTATGAGAACAGCAAATGAGAGCACTTTAGAGAGCTGATTACCAGCCTGCTGCCTGGGATAGATTGTAGTTACACTTATCATTAAATACAATGTTATTACAGTCACACACACGTCATGTAACAATTGAACACTTAAACACGTATATGTTTTGTTGTGTGTTAGAAAAAAATCTACCTGACTTGTATACCATATCAAGAGACTTAATCAAAACTGAAAAAGTCTGTTTTACAGGTTTGCTGCTCCCAGTTTTAAGCCTTAACGTTAACTCTTGTTTTCTTTTTAAACCTGGGGCTCATTGTTCCTTTATATAAAGCTGTATTTTGCAAGCCAATGTAGACAGTAGCTGATTCTAACCAATCAGCTCAAAGGCAAAACTGTACAAGAGTTTACCTCACAAAATGTGTTGGATAAATTGTTTTATTATTATCTTATATTTGTTTGTTTCTTTTATATTGTCATTTACTCTTATAATGATTTGTTTTATATGTTCACTTTCATTCTAGCTTAGGAATGTTTCTGTCTTTGTAACCATGATTCCTTTCTCAGAAGGCCTTTTTGTGGAAGTGCAGTTTGATCACAGCTTCCTGAGAGCAGGTGTCCCACAGCAGATAAGCACAGCTTGCTTGACCTGGGTGATAGTTGTAAAGCTATCACTGAGAAGACGTATGATGGCGCCGAGTAATCCTGTGCCTGGGACGAGATAATCTAGTGCTCGAGGCCTTATTTTTGTTGTATATTATGATTTGTCCCGGACTCTGCAACTGTGTGATGAAGTGTTCAACCCCTCCCCTTTAGAGTTGCAGAGTCACTCTGTGGACTCCTAAAGCAATAAAAAGAGAGGAGCAGGCAAATGTGGTTTCAGAGCGGTAGGAGATTTGTAACTGAAAGCACATCTCTGTCTGTTCTCCTCACGAGTAAGAAAAGAATCTTAACTCTCGTGCCTTTCCTGTGTTTGTTTAATTTGTGTTTAATAGGCGTCAACTCTGACAAAATGGGTCTTGGTTGTTTGCTTCACATCAGAATTCACTCAGTTTATTCGCACCTGCACAAAAGGTCTGAACCAACAGGGGATACAAACTCTGGTCTGTTTGAAGCGAACCAAATGCTTGTACTTTGGCATTTTACTGACAACATAATGCTTCCTGGAGATAATATTAGCTCCTAAGAAAGAATAGTATAAAACATTTTAAAACTGCTGATTCATGTGACTTGCACTTTTCATCTGCCATTCATCATTTAGCCTTTCATTGCATTGTTTCTACTTTGCAGCCTCTTTTGTTAATTATTCACTGCTACATGTTTTGGTGGTCAAGAGACAGTTTATTATATTTTGATATAATAAACCAATTTATATGCAATTTTTAATTTTTCAGAGCATAGCCTTTTTAAAATTGCCAGTTTGTTAAAGACTACTGATGACAGCAAATAGAAACTTTCAGTTGTATTAGGTAAAATATAAAACCTAATATATAACATAATGTAATTAAAGGAAATGTGTTTCTGTACATGTTGTATTGAACTGTTTTTGGTGATTTGTCATTTTTAGACGTTAAATTGTGGCTCTCATTTGACATTGCATCAAATGTTTTGTAAAGTATTTTTGTTTGCTGCATGTTACAATTAGCATTACACATTTTTACAAGCCAGAAAACAATCAATCTTCATCCTCAAAGCTGTTGTCTTAATGTGATTTAAAACTTAGACACTAAACTCGGTTAAGTGAGAAATCAGATAATCATCCTCTGAGAAGTTGAAATCTAAACCTTACATAAAGCCCAGACAAATCTCAGTCTTATTAAAACTTAAATAATGATGGGAATGTTTTATTGCTTTTTTAAAACTGGATAATTCAATTGCGCGTCTTCTGAAGTTTGTCCATGTCTGTATCTGGTGTCGATGTCAACCCTGACAATGAAATCATTTCTGAATTCGTGCAGCTGGCCCAGCCTGTCCGCCTCCTCCTGGAGTACACCGGCACTACGTATGAGGAAAAGTTTTACACCTGCGGTGAAGGTAATGCGCCGTTACAGTTAACAGATAAAGAAAATCCACTACATTACCAGAAGATTTGAATAAATCACACATTTCTCTCTCATAGCTCCGGACTATGACAAAAGCTGCTGGTTTGGTGAGAAAGAGAAACTTGGAATTGACTTCCCCAACGTAAGAATTATTCATCTTTGCTTTCACTGTAAAGCCGGTTCAAGTGTCTTGTTGATGATGGTTTTGTGATTGACCCTCACCTTAGCTGCCCTACCTGTTGGATGGAGACAGGAAGGTAACGCAGAGCAACGCCATCATGAGATACATCGCTCGCAAACACAATCTGTGTATGTATTGGGGTCATTCATTCATAATACAAAATCAAGTTTTTTTCTCTTTAATATTTTTGTGATGCCAAATGTCCTTTCTGTGGATTTTGGGGTGATAACAGGTGGAGAGACGGAGGATGAAAAGGTCAGAGTGGACGTGCTGGAGAACCAGGCCATGGACTTTAGAAACGGCTTTGTGAGGCTGTGCTACATCGACTTCGTAAGTAGATGTTGTCTAAATGTTTTCACATTAAATCTGGACGGCCACTAAACTCTGCCTCCCCTCCATAAAATCAGGAAAAGCAAAAACCTGGGTACCTCAGCTCTCTGCCAGATACGCTGAAGCGGTTCTCTGACTTCCTGGGTGACAGGAAGTGGTTCGCTGGTGATAAGGTAAGTTGTTTCAGTTTGAGTTTATATTGAAAGCTAAAAATTAAGCTTTACAGCACATTGTTTGATCCAATAGTAAGTCATCTAATTTGCTGGTTGCTCCTGTGGCCACCTTTCAGCTGGTTAGTTATTTTTAAGTATGTTCTATAAAGACCAAATTGTTGATGTAAGCGGATTTAAAACATGCAGTGAAAAAAAATCTCAAATTTTAAACAGTTTGAGGAATCAGTTTCGTTCCTGAGAGTTTAATTTTAGATGTTACACAATGACACCAGCAGGGGGCGGTGTAGGCTTAATACAGATTAAGCAAAATGTATTGAAGGCCAAAGTACAAGGTTCCTATGCAGTGTGGAAAACGCATGCTTTGTGATTTTAGTTTTTTAAGTCTGAATAAGTATGGAAAAATGCATTTGTATTTCCAGACTTTGTTCCCTGTCTAGTTTTTCTTCCTCCCTTAATAATTGTATATTTTCTCTCTTCTTCCTTGTCATTTCTTACTTTATTTTCTTTCTTTTTCCATGTACTCATTCTTTGTCTAATTTTTACTCACCCGAGCTCCTTTTTTTTCTCACGTTGTTCTTGTCCTTCCTTGATTCTTCCTTCCTTCCTTTCTGCCCTTCCTCTCACCTTGCCATTCATTCTTTTCTCATGTCCTTTCTTTCCTTACTTCCTAACTATATTGTATCCCTGTCTTCCATTTTTTTTGTCCTTCCTTTCCTTGTTGGTTTTTATCCTTTCTTCTAAATCTCCTTCCTTGTTATGTACATCTAAAAAATAGAATATCTTGAACAGTTTACAGAAATTAAAACTCTTACTGCGAAGATTCATAAAAATATTGAACTTTTCCACAATATTCAACATTTTTAGATGTACCTGTATTTTTTCTTTTTTTTTTCTTTTTTACATTGTCTGGTTATTACAGGTTCCATCCTGAAATCCTCAACAATGTCTTCCACAAATTCTTTATTAACTTTTGTGTTTTATGTCTTAACATGCGCTGAAATGTAGAAATCCTGACAATTAGGAAAGTAATTTATTCATAACTTAAGTTAATTTACACATTTGCTCCATACTTCCCATTATTCGTGTTTTACTTTTCTGTTGGAAATTAAGATGAGCTCAAAGAGTTTGATGAACGAACTGGCACATATTCATTATGAATTCACTTCCTGAATATGACTGAATGCCTGAGTTTATTGTATACTTTAAAAGCTGTTTGGGAATAATTTCCGTTCCCATCAGATCACCTTTGTGGACTTCATCATGTATGAGCTGCTGGATCAACACAGGATGTTTCATCCTTCATGCTTGGACGACTTCAAAAACCTCAAAGATTACTTAGACCGCTTTGAGGTGAGAAAACTCTGACACTGGCAGATGGAAAAAGTGCAAAGATGTTGCCATTCTTTTGTTTGTGAGAAACTGTCTTTGTGATGTCAGTAAGTATATTTATGGAGTTATTAAACCTGAGATAACGGATTACTTCAGTAATCAGGGCCAGAGGAAGACATTTCATTTTCCGTCCACTTATCTCCTCTCCTGTTGTCGTAGGCTCTAGAGAAGATTGCTGCCTACATGAAGTCCAGCAGGTTCATTAAGACTCCCGTCAACAACAAGATGGCCAAATGGGGACACAAGAAGGAGTGAAGACTCAACTCACCTCTGCCTTAGAAATACAAAGTGTTTTCCACAAGTGCAACTTACCAGAGAAACTTAAATTCAGGAGTAAATTTGTCATCTTTTTTTTTGTATCATGAAGGCTTCATGCCTTTTCAGTTTGTAAAAGTGAATACTTTTTATTTCAATCAAAGCACTTGTTAGTTTTGTAACATGTTTTATTGACAGAATAAACTAAATCTCACTTGAATCTGATTTTATTTATTAACAAACTTTCTACAATAAATCACATGCAAGAGTCATTTAAAAAAACACGATAACTTACTGCAGTAGGAGGTTCTTACATAATTTTAGACATATTTATACATGTTCATGGATGATTAGATTAGAGGCAGTAGTGCTGATTAGCCTAATACAAAAGTGAGTTATTAACATGTGAAATAACCATAGATTACTTCAAGTGACTGATTATTTTTTTATATGCTATTCAAAGTCAAGCCAAACTTTCTGAAATAAACAAGCCGGGTTGGATAAAGTTCAGTAGATCCTAAGAGTGAGAACGGATCTGTAGATTCAGAGGGATCCAGAACCGATAAGTGCAGAAGTTTAAGCATCACACCTGTAGTTGTTGTCAGTAGCGGTTGTTGTACATTTGTGACGGCTCACTGGCGAGCTGCAGGAAAAAAAAAGATTGAGCATTTCAGATGTTTTCTGCATGCAGAGATGTGATCTGAGAGAACTGGGGGGTTATTGTTGCTTAAAGGTCACTCATAATAGCTAGACTTTTTCTCTACTAGTTAACATAAAATTTTCCTTTTACACTCCTGATCTCTCCTTTTTGAGACTCTAATATAATTATTTGAGAGTAAGTAGTATGGTATCGTATGGTGTTTTAACAAATAAACTCCATAGTGCTGCTAGCCGGATTATTTTGATTCCAAGGTAAAACATTACTGTATTTATTCCAGGAGAATAATCTCCCTGAAAGTTGTTTGATTTTTTTCTTTTTTGGTGCCCTGCATGCCTGGGCCTTCTGGGTGTACAGGTTTAGTCTTGATGCCTCAAACTGACTGACCAATAAAACTGGCCAAGCAGAAGAGACAGATTAATTTTACCTGTCTGTTCCTGTCACTGTTGAAATTAAACGACATGGTCACCCATTTTCCAAGTTATCAGAATGAATTAAAATTAGCATCAGCAACTTAGCTTATGACTTACAAATTTTTGGAAAAGTACACAGGACTTACTGCAAGCTGTGTCCTAACACCTTGAAGCTGGAAGAAGACTTTTCCAGCTTCTTCTGGGCACACCGTCCTGATTTCGTCTTTGGTCATTCCGAGAAGCAGTCTTCCAGTCAGGACACCAAGGCTAGACACAGTGCTGGCCAAGAGAAGTTGGCAACCAAGAATTCCTTGTTAATTCTTTGTAAATCGTTCATTTTTACTGAATAACCACCCTAAAGTTAAGAGTGGTCCTTACATTCTAGATAAACCTTTGCTCTCAAGCCATGCTTTCACTTCTGCAGGAGTGGAGTTGTAGTCGAGAGTAACCTGGCTCCGTGAGTCCAACTGTGAAGCAGAGTGAAGAAGAGTGTGTTAAATTGGTTAGTTTTGTTTCTATGTTGCACCACTGTCCTCTTGTCTCACCCGCTGCTCTTCTGAGGATTCGTTGTTCTCCACTTGCTCCAAAATGTTTGGAGGAACGTTGCCCTCCTCGTTACGGGAGTTTCGAACGAGCCACCACGGCCTAGATTTCTGGACCACCTGTCGAGAAGGGGAGCAGATCATAAAATTTACAAATGCCTTGATACCTCTGCAAGAACAAACAACAAGCTGGAAAAATGACTCTAATCTTTGAAGATGAAAGATTATTAAGCCTTTCGTTGTCTGCAATTCCAGGAAGTACCCAAAGTGTGTCAGTGGTCAAACCTGTTCTGGCTCTCAGGGAAGCATTCAGATTAAATTTTAACAGTCGGTCTGATCTGACTGACTTCTGATCAAATTTTTTGCCTTCTGATTAGTTGTCATATTTTGCATCTGATCAGATTGAAAATCTAATTCAGAGGTTGTTATAGTTGTTCCTTTTAGAACAACAGTAAATAAAATAAGGAAGAAAATATGCATTATTTATGAAATCCAAACGTTAGATTCTCCAAACAACTTGCAGATTTAACTGCATTGAAAGGTGATAAGAAAAAGTATCAAACAGCTTTGAACATCTAGAGCAGTGGTCTTCAAATCCAGACTTTGGGGACCAATATAAATGCATCTATGGGGTCATTTCATTCTCACTAAAATTAGATCAGCAGATTAACTTAAACCTGCTGATTAAAAATAATCAACATGTGCGATTATTTTTAAGGTGATCAAGGTGTGCATGCAATCACACGTATATACGTAACTGCGCAAAGTTGTGCCATGTAATTGTGGAGCGCTTCGGTTCTGATGGAGAACATCGCCAATGGAAGGATTCAGAGGGAGCGATTGATCAGAGATCATATTGATCTGCTGGGAAATGTTGATGATGGTTTATGAGCGTTTAGACTGATCATCCTGGAGCTCTGAGCAAAACTTAAAAAGCCGTGCGGTACCGGTACCGGTCCAGCTGCAGTCATCTAAAAGTTTCAGGACACCGGTCCTGAAGAACTGAGATTAGAGATCTAGTTTTGAAGGTCAGTCGGATTAGATGAAGTTTTCTAGTTTTTGTCTACCATTCTTAAATGGATTTCTCAACACAGGCAAAGTGTTTTTCTGTCAAACATAGGATTTTACCTGTAAATGGCCTGAACCCCAAAGCACTTCACACTACATTCGGTCTTTCACACACTGATGGTGGCAAGCTACAATCTGACACTCTCAAGGCAGACAGAGCTGGAATCAAACCGGCAACCCCCTGATTGCAGGACAAACTCCTACTACCATCACCACCATCGTCCCAACTAAAGCTGTGTTTCCTACATGGTTCTGGCAAACCAGAAAAATAACTTATTTGGTTGAAATCAATGAATTTCTTCTTGCTGATCTATTATAAAGGCCAGATTGCACTGTTGGCTGATTCTCCCACCTAACCTGTGAATCTCTGCAGCTCCTCAACAGCAATCAAGGGTTTGTAGAGACACTAGACACTGAGACGAATACAAATAGCCATGCTAGGTATAATAAACCAGTAATGTGTACTATAAATCTAAATGTATACCTTTAAGCGATCATGTTTGACCTCTTACCTGAACCACCTCTCCCTGTGTGACGGTCAGCTCCTGATTATTCCTTGCTGAGAAGTTGTACATGACACGCATGTAGAGCGGTGGCTCGGTCGGGCTGAAGCCGCAACAAACAAAACATTTTGTTAACGTTTTTTTATAATTGACAAGAACAGAGTTAGGGACAAGGAAATGTTAGTTGCGTGTGACCCTGCAGGCACTGCTGATAAAACTCACTATTGAGATGGCAGTGATCTCACTGGACCGTTGGACCTGGGCTGTAAAAGACACAAGGTACATCATGATAAGAACTGTGGACATTTAGCTTCTTCCTTCAAACCAAACATGTTCTAGTGTTGCTTTGTTGAATAGTAAGAGTGGAAAATCATATAAATTATTTCTCTGGCCTTTTTTCTGCACGCTATGATTTCAACTCCTGTCAACTGGTAAAAAGTTTCACTCTTTTCTGTCATTTGAAAACACATCCAGAACTTTACAGTGTTGTGTTAACAGGTAAACAATGTCTTTAAAAAATAAATTAATTAATTTTAAAAAAAAAAACACAACTTAATCTGTTGCTGGAGCTGCTGAGAACCCATGATTTCTAACATTCATTCACTTGATGACTGGGTAAGTGTGAACCACCTCAGAGCGCTGAACCGTAGCTCTGGGCGAGTAGCTCCGGTCATTGTTCATAGGTCCGGGCGGAAAGCTCTGGCTGTTGTTTCTGTTCAGCGGATGGTTCCGCTGAGGATCAGGAGGGGAGTGAAGGGGTGCAGGAGGCTGCCAGCCGTCATAAAACTCTGGGATGTAAGGATCGACATTGCCCACCCAGGAAGACCTGGAAGCAGAGAGAAGGGTTAAAGAAAAATAACAATAAGAAACTGATACATCCATAAATAAAGACTATAGAAGAACCACAGTGCTGGTTCTGTTGGACTTCATAGCCGCATTTCACACTGATGACCAGGATATATTCTTGAAGCGACTGGAGAGCTAGGCATGATTCTGGAACAGTTCTGAATTGGTTTGATTCTTAAGAACAGGGACTTCTTTGTGTCTCTAGGTAACTTCTCATCAGAGTGCACAGAAGTCACATGTGGTGTACCCCAAGGTTCAATTCTGGGACCCCTCCTATTTAATGTCTGCACAATCCCACTAGCTCAGGTTTTAACAATAAGACTAGTTACCATTGCTATGCGGATGATATGCAGCTCTACAGTATGATGTCACCGGGTGACTCTGAACCCAATCATGTACTGAACAGATGCTTCGAACAAATCAATGCATAGATTTGTTCAAATCCATTTCTACCTACTTTCAGCTGGTAGGAAGTCGGCTTTCTACCAGAAGCAGAGATAAATAGACAGACAGATAAGACAAAGCAACAGGTAGAAGCTTAATAATTATCTTTATGAGTTGAGTGTATTTGGGAGTTTGTATTTCAAGGGTGCAGCGGTTGAGTTTGTTGCCAAATTAAAGACTTCTGGGATACATACAAAACGCTGTTACACTTATTGATTTCAGATCAAACAAATTCAATTATTAGGAAGCATCATGCTGTGGGGAGGCTTTTCTTCAGCAGGGAGAGGTAAGCTAGTCAGAGCAGATTCAAGGTAGTCCTGGAAGAAACGCTGCAAATAAAATCAGATCCTGAACCGAGGTTCACCTTGAAGTAATAAAATAGCTTCAGACTTACAGCCAGAGCTACAATCAAATGGATTTTTCACTATGTGTTTGAATGGTCCGGTTAAAGTCTAGAACTAGACTTTAAGAGCGATTATGAGCTGATGGAGACCTGCAGATGTAACCACAGCAACATGGGGGGTTAAATATAAATGCTGACATTTGTCAGATTTTTATTAATTGTTAAAACCTTTTTTTCTTTCCCATTATAATTTATTGCATAAAATCCAAAGGTTGAGAGTATAGATTGACTTGAGTTGCGTCACCTAAAACAACTCCTCTGATATTGTTGCAGTGAGTCTGTTTTTCCAGCTATGATTCATAATAAGACACACCTTTCTGCCATTTTTCCTCATTTTAGAAAATCAACTTAAACTTTGACCTGTATTTACTTATATGCTGCCGGATGCCTACGCCCAGTTTGGGCTTGGCGGGTCAAGAAATGATGTGAGTGGATTGTATCCGAGGAATTTTTACAAGCTTTATGAAATAAAAAAAAGAACCAGGTGCCTGTAGAAAATGACCAACCTGGGAACGTTCCAGCAGTCTCCCAGATTCACCCAGAGGTGTTTCTCCTGGGGATCCAAAACTTGATTGAGGAGCCTCATAGCCTCCTCCGTCAGCAGGGGAGAGGTGATTGTTGGAGGTAAATCTTGGGGATACAGAGGAACGGTCTGCCAGGAAAAAAAAAACAACATATGCATGCACTGTCACAACTGATACCAGATAGAGGAAATACCTGGAGCAGGAGGAGGAGCTTACATTGGCCAGGAAAGAGAAGAAGATATGCGCATATACATCAGCGCCGGGGTTGCTTAGGGCTCCATTCAGCTGGCCCTGTGAGGTCAAGAAAAGTTTCGTTTTTTTTTCATTGCAGTAACAGATTACTTCACAGCCAAACTGTGGTGACCAAACCAGTACGTACCAGCAGATTGAATCCATATTTAATTTTCTGAAGAAATGAGACATATTCATTCCAGAGTGGCAGATTGGATGCTGCGGCACAAAAACAGTCACATCATCAACTTAACCACCAGGCGTGTTATGAGATGCACATGATCTCTGACGATTATTACCATTTGATTTGGATTTTTTCTTCTTTGGAAACTTAATCTTGCCCTTGCTTTCTTTCTCTGGAGCTACATTCATAACTTGTCCTACTTTGCCCCCGAAGATCTCCACATCAGTTAAAATGTGGTTAAAAATGTCCTGAGGAAAGGAATGAAAACATAAATGGAGGCTGCAGAAGCTCAAAGTTAGACGGTCTTTTCTTTGGGATCAAAGAGAGAGCTGCAGAGTATATAGCACTCACTGTGCTTCTCTCCATCTCCGCTCGCTGCATAGCCGTGTCTGAATCGTGAAAATCGGAATAATTCGACATCTCTTCTTGTGGAGAATAGGGGCGTGAGTCAGGTCTGTAATCTGAATGGATAAGAGATAAAAAATGACAGAGAATGTTGATGGTTACTCAAGTTTGTTGCTGAAACACTTTTTACAGTAATTTTTAACTCACAGAAGCTGGTTACAGTGGGCATTTTTGGGGGGTTTGTCTCTGCCATCTTTATAAAATAACTCAAGACTGGATGGACTTTTTTTTCCAAGTTTTGCCACAGATTTTTCAATTAGCTCAACTCTGTTGACATCTAGTGAAACTATCTGAAATCTTTTACAGCCTCTAAAAGGCTATAAAAACCTTTTACGGCGCTATCTTCCCATCGTCTCCAACCAGCTGCCCTGACATGCTGAGGAAAAGCATCACGATAGCATCAAGCAGCCACCACCATGTTTCACCATGGAGACGGTGACTTCTGGGTAATTTGCTGTGTTTATGCCTCATGTTACGACCGGCGTCTCTTGGTTGGTTTATTAAATAATGATCTCTGCTGTTGTTTTATACAAGAAGAAAATCTTTGGGAACCACTGCGTTAGCGAACAAATACTCCATCTATACTGATAAAAATAACATCTGTCTGTGGATTCCTGCTCACATATATGTTGTTCTACTGAATAAAATCCTAATTAAATACATTTAAACTGTTGGCTACACATGCACTGTCTACCCAGCTTGCTTTGTGTGTACCTGGCTGTCTGTTGTCCCACTGCGGGGCCATGTAGTCTGCAGGCGGCAGGTTCTCCTCCTGCTGCACAGGACTGAACCTTTCCCGCCGGAAACCGGTTGTACTCTGGCGACTGAATATATTTCCAGCATTATTTTTCTAAACATCAAATCTCTCCAACTTCTCATGCGTGTGATGTTTGCTCAGCCATGTACCTGATGTCAGGCGTCATTCTGCGTGGCTCTATATCACCGCCTCCTCTCTGCATTGCCTTGTCCAGATCAGCCTTAATGAGCTCTGCCTGATAAAATATCAAGACCTGCCATTAATCACAGCCCCAGCAGCATGTACAGATAGCAGTTTCACATATTTCCTTCTTCCGGAGCTCAAAGTGAAAGGTTCTCGTGAAAGGTAAAGCTCACCCCCGTCTCCTCGCACTGGAACAGGAAGACCTGAGGGCCGCGCCTGCGGCCTTCCTGCACGGTTACCACCAGCAGAGAGTTGTAGGCGCAGCTTTCCAGCACCGCACAGGTTTTTATGATGCTCGTTAGAGGTATTGTATCCAGCTCCGCCTGCAAAATCATAAGGAGTCGCTACAAATTAATCAACAAACAATATTTCTAAACTCATGAAACCATCATACTCTGCTTATTAAGGCACATTCAGGCATACATGATAGATTACAGTAACAAGTGAACAAGACCAGGTGGATTTTTGCTCAGGGTGCCTATAAAGGAACTCCAGAAGACCCCAAAACAGGAATCAGATTGTGATACTGAAAGCATTTCCTTTTGTTTATTTGCATATCTTGAACTTCAGATTGTTTGAAAATAGGCTCATAACCACGTGCAGACCGTTGGTTTTCCAAGGTCGTTGCTGGTTTACTTACCCAGAAACTCACAAAAGTTCTGCTTTTATAAAGATTGGTCAAACCTGATGTTTATAAGTTAATCAGATGTTTTGGATTAGCAGCACCAGATTATCCCAGGCTAAACTCAATAGTGTGTCTCCAACTTTATGCAAAGATGATCTTGTATCTGAACAGAACCCAGCCTGTGTCCAAGCTCACCATCAATATACAGAAGATACTTGATCTGAACTGATTACTGATTTTCAAACAGGCCTGTCACAAAAAGCAATAAATCAATTAATCGCATGATGAATTAAAAGAAACTCAGTCATTTTCATTTGCTTGATTTATCGTTTTTCTCTTTTTTCTTTCTTTTTACCAACAACTGAATGGTAAAAATCTTTAGTGTGGTGCTTTGGTCTCAACTATCCTTTACACAGAATTCAGAAATAATTTAATTTGTTTTCTGTATTTATTTTGGATATTTAAAATGTCTGTTTACATGTTAATTACAATTTATAGTTTTATTTATTTTTGAGACTGTGTTTTTGCCATTATTATCTGTTTCCGTGACCGGCCTATTTTCAAAGTTAATAACTGTGGATATACCACATATTCCTCAAGTTACATTTTTTTTTATCTCGAATGCATTCGCATAATTATTTCATTTCTGTTTGCCAAATTATTCAAGTCATTATTTAGATAATCAATACCAACCTTGGTCTCAATGTCACAGAGCACCAAATAGGTTCCCTTTATCTCTAAGATCATCTCTTGGGGCCACAGACGACCTTTGCTGTCCAGCTCCTTGAGCTTGGTCACACAGTCTTTCTCTGTCCTCAGCTCCTGGCCGTCCAGCTCACAGATGAACAGATGCTGTGGGAGCAGCGGGTAGGTGAAGAGAAGCTGAGACTAAATTCAAAATAATGAATATATCATCACGCAAGAGCAGATTCCCTACCTCCACTCTGACTTGAAAGCTGTCTGGGTTTTTGTTGAGCGTGTCTGCATACTCTTTTCTCTGCACTGATGGAAAAAACACATTTTTTCCCCCCAGAAAACATAATTATACCTAATTAATTATTTGATGTCTAAACATACTGTAGATGGATTTGCCACTGGGTCTGGACATGCTGTTTCTCTGCAGCAGGGATTCTTTGGGCTCATCTTGGTGAAATGCTCGCCTCTGAGGGAAGTCCTCCTGAGAGAAACCCCTTAATCAGAAGAAGAAAACACAGAAAGATGAAATGGTGTTTTTGAGGCACCTGGACAGCTTGTGAAAATTCAGAAACCTTAATATGCTCAGTTTTAAAACATTTAAACATTTAAAAGAGGCATTGATGGTCTCTTTATAGTTTACTTCCAAGGAGCCAGAACTTTTTTTTCTACAAAGTTGTTTTCATCAAAGTTTTTATCAATTTGTTTTGACTTTTTTACTCATTTTCTGCCCAATTATTGTACGTGTTAATTGTGTCACTAAGCAGACTGAAGAGAGTACAAAGGTTAATGAGAGACATGTTTCCAGGACAAATACACTAAGCACTCCCAGTGAAAAATGTCTCAAAGCCATATCTTTAGAAAAATTTTTAAAAATCCAGCATACAGGCACACAAGATTTAGCGAAGGTATAAAACATTTTTCAAGCAGTGGTTCTTCATAAGTAACATTGGTGACGTTAAAATACTGCATCTTTGGAGTTTTTCATTGACTCAGCTGCAAATAATGAGGACAATAAACTTCTGTGAGACAGAACAACCCAAACTGGGTTGTTTACAAAGTTCAGGAGTCGTTTCACATCTGAAAAGTATATTTCTCTGAAAGTGGTCAAGACTGGACATCCAAAGTCCAAAGAAAAACTCCAACTTTCAGCAAGCCTGAATTAATATTGACTGCAGAAGTCTGGCTTCTGGGAAAGAAAGAATAAAGAAATGGGAGTTGACTGTTATCAGCGAGGGTGAGACTTATTAAGAGCCGGAGAGCTTTTAAATCACAATTAGTGAATCCAAACATGACTGTTTGTTAAACATACCTCGGGGAGTAGGAGAAAGGTCGGCCGTTTCCAAGCATTATGGAGCTACTGAGGTCCACACTTCAAGGAGGCGGGGGATAATCTGGAATTTACTCCAACCAGCATAAAAAGGACGTCTGCCAGGACAACAAACAACAAATCAGGACTTGTCCAGCTCCAGACAACCATCTTCTAACTGGTCACCTGTTTTCCTCAAATCCACTTCATTTAGCAAATGATGTCCCTCAGGGTTCAGTATTAGTCACGTCATCCCATCATATTTTTATATTTTTACGCTGATGTTATGGTTTTATAAACTCAACATCCACAGTCACAACATCCAAGTTTCACTCTGCAAAAATGGCTTTTTGCACAGTACAACCAAATGTTTAATCCCTAAACTGAGATAGTTTTTAAGCTTTGCAGATTAAATTAGTCTCTTTCTGAATATCTGGCTTTGCTTTCGTTTTCATCTCGTCCTGAAATGCTGTTGAAAAAGCTCAGTCTGAGTTTTGGGTTATTCTTTTAGCAAACCTGAAAATAAAGGATGTGGCCTCTGACAACAAATTTAAAAGACTTATTAGTGACTTTCACTAGTTGAAAGAGTTCAATATAAATGTGTTTATGTCATCCAGCTAAAGAAAGAAGCCGGTTATACAAACATTACTCATTTTGCACTATTGTCTATGCATATCTTCTTGTAACTTTTTGATCAGCTTGAGGTGATTCTTCGTAGCCATTTTATCCTTTGTTGAAACTAGTTTTACAGTTTTTACAGAGCTACGGATATTTTTGTCAATTGTATAAGTTTCAGAAGATTTTATTTCAAAGCCATTTCTATAAATTCACACTAAACAATGATGTAAAACAAAGAATCCTTATAGTTGGCTTACCCAGTTAATTTCAGTATGTGTTTTCTGTCTCTGATCTGATCAGAGCAGATTAGTATTTCTTACAAATGTAACAATGCTGCTTTAGTTTGAATAAAGATCTTCAGGGAATTGTAATTGCCAATGTGAGCCTCTTCAGCAAAGAACTCAAAAGTGTTTGCTTTCTACAACCGATCATTGATGATTATCTAATACTGTCCTTGGTAACCTAAAAGAAGGCATGAAAATGAAATTCAGAGATTGTTGGCACCAACAGGGAAATGCTGAGTTAATGAGTTACAGAACCTGTGATAAATTCTTGGTTTAAATTAACAAAAATCTGAATAATAATCAAACTGTTGTCCAGACTTTCTCTCATGGCTGAAAAAACGACAGTAGTGCATCAGCTTTGTGATTTGGTCGTTGTGTTCACTACTGATTTACGCTTCAATATTAAGATGTTAATTTAAAGCTTTTTAGCTGAATATGTTTGACCAAAAAACTAAACTACAGCTCTGTATTTTAGCCCCAAATTTAACATATGCCTCCTGGATTTAATGCAAGACACAAAGTAAGTTTCACTGCTAACAGCAAGCCACTTTCTGTAAAAGCAAACACATTTTCAATCTTAAAAACAAGAACCAAAGCTGTCACCAATAAAGATTTATTTGTCCAACCTCCACTCATATAAAGCACAGTACATCGTTCAGGACTCACCTCAGAGTATCAGCTCCGCTCCTGAGTCATCACTCCAGTCAAAATTCATTTCCCTCCGACGCGTCTGATGGCAGAAAACATCTGATACTCAAGACCATCGACTAGAAAATGTCCTGGACTTCCGCCTGTAACCTCAAGGATCAAAGTGCAACGTTCTGACAGAAGTGACGGATCGAGAGGGGCGGCCTGATTTGCCACCTGAAGGACAGAAACGCTGTGACTCATTATGACTCCAAAGGGTAGGTGCAGCTTTATATAGCCTCTTTCAGATTTATCTAAGGTCTCAAGGATTGTTCGGTATTTATGCAACAAAGCAGCTCAAGAAGGTTTAAGTTTCATTACATCTGAATAGGTAATATAGCAAACAATAAAGTTTGATCACAATATTGGACAGAACAAAAACCGAGCACACAGTTTAGGTTGAATAAGAGAACCATTTATTTTACCGTCTCTTGACGTGTAAATACTGTACACACCCATAATGTTGACATAGACAACTGTTGAAGAGAAATAGTTCACTCTGTAAAATAAACATAACGTCTCATCCAGAAACTTTGAGCCGAGGGTCCGATTCTTCTTCTTCAGGAAAGATTACGCCGCAGCTTTGGCCTGGGTGGTTTTAGCCAGCACCTTTAAATCTGCAATGCATTTGGCAATGCTCTCCTTCTCCTGGAAAAGGGAGAAAATAAAAGATCAAGACACGAAATCTAAAGAATAATTTTCCCAGGCAACCTTACCAAACAAACACACTGCTGCAGTCTTTCCCTCATTGTCCTGTAATAAACTTTAACATGCGGACTTTGAGATATACCAGGTTTATTTTGCTGTTGCTTTTTCAAACAACCGGGTTCCTAAAAATCTTTCTTTTTCAATTTATTTTCCAGACTTTCCGATTTCTTATGCGGCAGTTTCTACAACATTCTGGACACTTGAGAACATTTACCCTGTTGCGTTCAATGATCAAACCATAACAAAATGCTGATGCTGGTTGTCTACTCTCAGAACAGGAGTTTCCTGGATTAAGTACAGATTATGTGAGGAAAAGTTTGTATTTGGTTAACCTTTTGATAATAAAAAACTAAAGAAAACAAACTTTTCACTGTGTTCAGATATTAAATATCTTATCTCTGTATTTTTATGAAATACTTAGGGGTCAACATTGTAAATATCCTGGGTTGACTTCCTTTTAAATAACTCAAAAAAGAAAACACCAAAAAAAACAAAAAAAGAATAAAGATTAGTGAGTTGGACAAAAATTGAAGTTGTTATGCAGGAAATGTAATATTAAAAGAACACAATCTAAATATGATAACCCACTTTACTGTCATGAAATCACTTTTGTATCACCTGGTTAATAAAATGAGGGCTAAAATGTGGGAAACTTTAACGTTTTGCCATAAAAATATTTCACCTACATCCACAGGAGTTCAAAATCCTTTCAAAACGACAATGCAACATCATCTAATTGATCATATTGTCAGTGATGTTTTTTTTCCCTCGCCACTGTTTAAAAAGACAGACCTTAAATATCTCACACAAATTAATCATTGCTTAAATGATAAGAAAAACATTTGTGTATCACTCTCTGATTTCCTATTGAGGCAGCAACATAAATATCAGTGTAAATGTGTTTTTGATAACAAATAACAAAATAAAATCAACATGAACAATTTGTAGTATTCCCAAACAAACATCTAAATATTTACTCAAAACAAATTTTAAAAAAGAATGCAATTGATTAAGTTTTAATCCCTTTATCTTGTATCAAAGTCAATACTTTAAATAAATGACACAAGAACAGCTCAGCCATAAAGAGGCACTTATCTTTATTGCACTACATAATTTTACGGCCTTAAATGGGGCCTTTCTGCACAACCGCAAAGCTCCAAGATCTCATTAAGCTTTGGCTTTTTCATAAAAAAGCAAAGGACTGACCTGCTGAGGAGTGATGCTGCTGATGACGTTCTTCTCCACCCAGTTGATCATATGTTCCTGCTGCATGCGGCGGTTCAGGTGCTGAAGGGCAATCTGATAGTCCAGGCGCCTCTTTACCTCGTTGGTCACCATGTGTAGCCTCTCCCTGTAGTTGGTCTCCAACATCATGGCCACATTGTTCTGAAGCAGAAGAGGAAATACAAAAGGTGAATATGTTGGGTCAGAACTTGGACATAATTCTGACAGGAAGTGCTCTTCTTTTAGGAGGAAGATGGTGTGGCATGTTTTTTTAAGACTTATCGAGTAAACAAACATATTCACGTTATTTGACGGAAATGCCACAATTAGAAAACTGTGTTTTTTCAACATTAGTGGAATAGGGACAACGTTTTGCTCAAATTTGCAATGGAACCACAGGTAATGTCGTGAACCACAGGTGAGACGTCAGAGGTGCTTACCCTCTTGGCGTCGAACAGCATCACCCGACCCTCAGCTCTCCACTGTTCCTTCTTCTCATCATCAATCGCCTGAGTCAGGCTGGACATTGCGATGTCCTTCACCTCCTGGGCCTTGGCCATTTTGTCCTGAGAGAAGAAAGATTAAAGAAAATATTTTCAAGCTTGAGAGAAAAGAACATTAAGAACATTGTGAACTAGGGGTGCACTGATAGCAGTTTTCTGATTACGGATATTTTAAAAAGCCTAACTTTTTTTGTCTGAAATGTTGCTCAATATATCAAGAAAGTTGCTTAATTGGCAACAATGGGGAGACTATTGTAAACTATAAATGTGCAGACATGACCTGGTCGGCCGGTTTGTCAGTCAAACTTCTCTCACGGGAAAAAGAAAAGTGGTTGATTTTTAGACTTTTGCAAAGGTTGGTAACATCGGTGGATAAGATTGGCTTCCCATGTAAAATCGGCCGATCACCGGTCTCCCAAGATTAAGGAAATCGGCACCAATAAATCGATGCACCCCTACTAAAGGTCTGACAGAATTTACTAAAACAAAGCTGCTATGGGTAAAAAGAAAAAAGAAAACAATACAAGGGAGCATTTGGAACCAATATAGTGAAAACTGAACAGTTGGGGTATTTGGACCCCAACTGTTCCAAATAAACTGCTAACAATACAACCCTGTACCAACCAGTATATTCTCAGTTAATATAATCTCTATACAGAAAAGACTTCAGTGTGCTTTAAAAAAAATTTTTGATTCGGAAGTCAATGAAATTATAAAAAATAAATTATCTGTAAATATTGAAGAGTTGTGCTTTTCTGTCGAAGTTTTAAGCAAATCTGCTGTGGTAGATACTTAAATTGTTGTACAGTTTTAGAAAAATTATGCAGAAGTTATTGGTTAAATATTACAATCCAATAAATCCACTTTGTCCTCTCGCCTTCATTCTTCTTTCTTAACTTCTGTGATTTTAATCTGTTGGGCTCCACCATCTGAGTCAGATGTGGGAACTAAATGTAGTGAAACAAAGCCCTACAGGTTGACTGGATATCTGATAAGCAAAAAATGACTTAATGAAACTTGAAACAATTCTTTGCGATGCTGATATCATGCACACCAACATTGCACCATAAATACGATATATATTTTGCAGTCTTAATTTAAATAGTTTATTTTGAGCCCTTAAATCAGACATGTCCAAAGGAGAGGAGTCTAAGTTAACCCTTTCAATCCTCCTCCAAGATGTAAAGCAAATATGTACGGACACATTAAACAATCTGTTCTGGTTTTCTTTCAGTCTTTTCCAAAACCGTAAAGACTGTTGTGTCACATCTCTAGCTTTACTGAACAACTAGACAGATTAAATTGAGAAACAAATATATAGACCAGGTTGGATGGAGCAGAAACTCTCTGAAACAACAAGGGCACCAAACCCTCTTGACTGTAAGTTATTACATAATTGTAAATACAACTTGACATCAGATTGCATCAATATTAAAAACACATATGGAATTAATTATTTGGAAAAAGTCAAATATGTAGGCACCTCATTTAGCTTGTCAGCGAAAGCTGCAACATCTGGACCAAATTTCTTGACACCATAGATGATGACTGAGCCAATGGAGAAGGCGGCTATGGTCTCATGGTTGATGACATAGATTTCCTTGGAAAGCAAGTAGACGAGAAGCCCAGTGCCTAGCACGTATGGTCCTGAAGGAAGACAAAAATATTTTTAATAAGTTAAACTAGTAGAACAACATCCAAGCTGCAGTTTTTGTGAAACAGCTTAGAAATAACCTTTTTTTTTTTCTTTTCTTCACTGTATCCTTTTACAAGAAAAGGGGATGAAGTGACTTTAGGAAAGTGTAGATGGCATAGCAGCAACACTCACCTGTGACTCCAGTTTTTGGATATAGGAGCTGGAATAATTCTTCCGGGATGAGGCCATGGCGGACTTTCCCTCCATGCTCTGGCAAAGGAGGTACGGGGGCCAAACTCTGGGAGGATGTTTGGAGGGAGCGAGACACCTGAACCAAACTGAGAGACACAAAAAGGTCAGTAACTTTAACATATATTGTCTGCTTCATACTTCTTGCAGCTGCTTATATCCTGCTTTTAACAGATCATCAGGTTATAAGATCCAAAAAGGTCTGTATTTTATTTTGTATGGCCGACAATTGGTGACAATTATCACCAATTTAACACCGGTTTCAGCATCCAACAGTGGAGATGTGACATCACGTTGTTGCACACATAATTGCCACTAAAAAGCCATTTTAGAATAACCAATAAAACAAAAGTAAGATAAGAGAGCACAATTTAGAAACTGGAAGACAAGGTGTTGTTGACAGAACTGCAAGATTCAGATACTGAGATCAAACTGAAGCTCATTTGTCGGAGCAGCTTGACTGCATGATACAGAGTAACACACCATGAAATGAATTAATTTTGTCAGGAATGCTCCAGGAAACACAAGGTGAAATTGCTTCAGACTTACTTGGAACTATTCATAGTTAGAATGAAGTCTGTTTGATTGTAACTACTACTATTTTTTAATCACCATATACATTAAAATCCAAATGTCTAACTGTTTCTAGGATAATTGTTGAGGCAACACATAAAGGGTATGGATAAGTATAAAAAGATACAAACCCAGCTCCAATGGGGCCGCTGCTTTTCAGAGAGCCTGCTGCAAACAGAGGGAAAAGGTGATTTAGAGCAAAGTCAGAACTAATGCTAACAATGATTTTAACCTAACAGAGACAATACCAGTGGAAAATGTCATTAAATGGCAAGATTACACGAAAAGGGTGTTTTTGCACAACAACGCAAGAAAAAATACTTGATAAATTTCATATTAAAAGGTTATGAACATATAAAAATTAGCTTTAAAGTCTGAAATCCTTAAACTAGAGACGTTAATAACATGACATTAGCAGGCGTGCAGTTACCGTTAGCTAATGTATCTTCAGATTATTACACCAAAAGGAAACTAATGTGGAGATTGAAAATAATTATGCTATCTACATTTTAGGACAATTAAAACAATAAAGCATTCAATGAATTATCACCAATAACTTCAAATGCACAAACATCATCTTCAATATTAGCATTTTAGCACTAGCCTGTCATTCAGTGCGCGGCCTACAGTTTACCCTTCACATACAGTCATTTCAAATATAATTTCTCTAACTGGAGAGTGTCCAAAAACTGATAACAATTCACGGACGTGATATGATCAAATTTGCTCATCACAAACCTGAGAGAAAAACGAGTCTGGACAACATGTTTGAAGAGTGAAGTGCCGATTTGTACTTCGCCGGGCACCTTGTTTCGGCCTCTCCGTGCCCTTCTGTAAAGCCACAAGGATCACGGAGACTCGAGAAACAACGCGAGATTTCAGAGACAGCCTTGTTTATTTTTCTCAGGGCACCAAACTCAGAAACCACCAGATGGCGGTGTTCGCAAAAGGTACACCTTCAAGACTTTTTTGGAGAGAAGAAAATTTACAAATATGCTCCAAAAATAGAGATTACTCAGTATTAAAAGAGCAAGGTCTACGAACATCAGACAAAATAGGCGCAACTGACACGAAGTTTTAAAACAAAACATTATTCTTGATGAATAAATACACAAGAAACACGAAGTCAGGTAAGAGCTGTTTCACGCTAAAAACTAGTACATATAAATTGTGGACGTATTTATAACATACGTTTTATTTTCAGTTTAAAAAACAAGCCCATCATAATCTCAGGATTTGAAAAAATAATTATTAATAATTACTTACTTGTGTTTGAATAAATTGTGTTTATTTTTTATCCGTCAGGAACATCCACATTAATTTCAGAAGAAAAAAACATGTTGAACATTTTCAGTCACTGTCTAATTTCTATCTGTAACTTTAGGACTGGATCTGTTAATTTACGGCAGTTTTATGCATTTATTCACTTCAGTGTAAAATTAAATTCACATTAACACGTCGCAATCAAAAATCAGTACTGCAAAATTAACATTGCCCAATAAAACACAAGAAATATACTCTACAGTCATACAACTTTAATTCCACTTTTTTTTAAATCAAGAGTTTGGTTATAATTTTTAACCCACACATGGTCAAAATACAAAAAACAGACACTGCTTACATGCAACAAAAGCAGGATAAAGTGCCTTACATAAGATTAAAAAAACTGGAGATAATGAGGTAAGAGGTATAACAAAAAAAAAAAAAAAGAAAGAAAACTTTAAAGGATAAAATGAGCTGGACAAACATGGAGGAAAAAATGGTAAACTGTGCAGTGGTATTGATTTGAATGACTGAAAAGAAAACAAAATTGTGTTAATGATGAGGATTCTGGAGCTGGAGGGAGTCTTGGGGGAGTCTTAGAGCTAACATCACAAAAAATAAAAAGAAATAATAAATAAAAATAATGAATGAAAATATATAACTAAAACTAAGCTGTACTGGTATAACTACCTGCATGTAAGTTGAATAGTTTTTTTTTGTTATGCTATTATGATATATTAATATTTTAGATTTATATTATAATGTTTTATGTATCAGCATAATATATCTTAAAGTAGTAAACATGTATTACTACATTTTATATTATGTACAATGCTACATAATACAGACGTCTGTAGAGGAAAATCTGTACGAAAGTTTGTTCTAAGGTTGACGTTAAAGTTGTGAATGTCAGATTGTCAGCCTGTAGTTGCCACAAATGGGGCAATAAGTTGACTATGTCATCACCAGTTCTCGGCAGACTTGAATGAAACTTCAGCTATTTAAAAAAAAAAGTGTCTGCTCACACAGCACTGCTCTCTGTCCAAATGGTGTGTTTTATCCCAGTTGGCTGGCCTGCATTGGAGCGAGTGGGGGGTGGTCTGGCCTGTCTGAGTCTGTCTGTAATCTTGGGGCCCACCCGTGTGTGGCATCAGCGTGGTGCGAGTGGCTGCTGAGATAGAGGAACATATGACGCTGTGGTTCTCTTCACTTCCTGTAAAATTATGCTCAACAGAAACAGCTACATGTGAAACGCAGACAAAAACCCCGGGCGCTGTCGGCGAGGAGAGGGAGAAAATGGACGACTTCTCGACCTCGCAAGAAGAAGTTTCTTCAATGAATGGCATGGCCTAAAAGGTGAGCCTCATCTTCACGCTTTTATGTTCATCTGTTTTTGTTTTTTTCTTCTTTTTTAAATTATCTTGCACCTGCACGCTAATCAACTCTCGGCAGGGCATGCAGGAGTCTCTTGTTGACAACGGTGGAAATAGATTTTTAAGAAGCTTTCTGAGTAGCTTTTTTTTTTAGAGAGAGATGCCTCTAAACTCGGGCCATCCTGCATGCTTTACAGAGAAAATGGGTCCAAGTTGTTTAGAGTGTATGAAGGCTTTCACTTTAAACAATGTCAACAGCAAAAAGTGTATAAATATTTAGATTATAAAGCTTACAACCTATACTTTTGACTTCACTACTCTCAAACTGCTAAATGTTTATTTTCTGTATGCCCTGTGTCACGATGTAATTCCCCTCCAGCGTTGGAGCTGCGTGAGAGTCCGAGGAGCTGCCATGGAACACCTGGACTTTGGGGCAACGCGACACTTCCAAGAAAGAGAGTTTGACAGGAAAGTTGATTACCGAGCAGAGAGACGCGAGTATTTACGAGGACGCAACAACGTGACTTTGTGCCGAAGTCCCACCAGAGAGCTCGACACGAGACAGATCAAGAAGCAGCTAAAGCAAAAGAGGCAGTGGGAGTTTCTGAACCGGAGATCGCTGAGTCCGGAGCCACAGAGCTCAAAGTGCATCATCTGTTCCACGGATCTGTACTCGCTTTCAGAGTCACATCTGTACAGACTCTATAGATCAAGGAGCAAATCTGAGAAACTGGTCACAAAAACGCAAAGCTTTTCCTCTGCAGATGGGCATCAAGAGATGATTCTAACACAAGAGAGCGGAAGTGATTGCCCAAGCACCAACAAATGGGTAAATGTTTCCATAGGTTGTTTTGGTCTCTTGTGCTCTTTCAGGCTAAATGTGAGCATTTATGCTCTTCTCTCATCCATTCTTTTCCCTCAGGCGTTACTGTGGTCAGACTCAATACCACTTACGAAAGAGGAGAAAGGTCAGGCAAGGAAACAGACATCTACCTCCACCACAGAAACCAGCCAACACAGGAGAAAAAGTAAAATAAACAGGAACATTTTCCCTTCAGTTCTCCAGCAGGCTACGTCTGATCTGTTCCACTGAAAATATTTGGCTTTCCTCTTTCTTACAGCTCAGAACACAAGCACCAAAACAGTGGATAAGACCACAACGATTCACCAGAAATCATCTGTACAAACTGAAAAAAAAATACATAAGGAAATCAGTGTGCAAACAGAGTGAGCTTGCTTCACATTTTCCATAAAATATAATTTTTTAATAATCTATTATAAGCAGGAGCATTCCAGGTCTTCAGTAACGAGATATTTTCCTTCGCAGGTCCGGGTTCATCACGGTCAAAGAATCAGTAAGTTTCAAAACGCGACTGTTTACATGTTTGTTCATGCTTTGGCCATGTTTGGTGAACGTTTGGTCATGTTTTAATGATATTTGTTTGAATTTGATGATGTTTGGGCATATTTAGCCGTTCTTGGACATATTTGGACACATGTAGTTTTATTTGCCAGGTACTTGCCTGTGTTTTGTATTTAAACATGATTGGTGCAAGTTTGATTACATCTGTTATGTTAGATTGTGTTCTGTCACCCTTGGTGAATAGCTGGGGCCTGTTTTGTCACACGATTTGCAAATTTGGAATGAGTTGGGGGTTAAAGGCGGACTTCAGTGTCTGCCACTTGCCTTGAATCTCCTGTCAGGTGTGAAGTAAAGTTTATTTTTTCATTAAATTGTTTGAATTGTTTTAAATATGTCTCCTCTCTGTCACAACAGGAAGTTCAGAGATTATCAGACTACTTGCAGGTAAATGAAACCACATCCTCAGCTGTTTTTTTTCCTGTCTTCATTTAAAGCAGATCTATGTAGACCAACAGGTTATATGAAAGTGCTCAGTGTGCATTTCTGTTTGCTCTCTGATCAGGAAGCCCTGTGGAGAGAGGAGACAGTGAAGAAGAAGCTGGCAATCCTTACGGAGATCTCCACAAACCTTGTGAACTCATCAGATGTGCTATGGACGGTGAGATGCTTTTTTCTGTTTCTGGGGCTTTAGATTTGATTATTCTTTCTCCTCTTGTTTTCGGTCATTTTTCGTCTTTCACAGTGAAATGTGTCACAGTCTTGTACCGAGCAGCAGCAGCGTTTGGCGCTTACGGAAGGCCTGTGCAGCTTGTGGTTTCAAACTTCCTGCTTCCGTTTTTCATCTATAGGAGGAGCGCAAGCTGTCATTATTACACCGGAAGGGTGTAGCTCTCTGTCACTGTTATAGGTGCAGTGCATCCTCCTGAGCTTTCTTCTGGCTCCTCTGGTTGCAATGCATGAGAGGGAAATACTAAACCATTTTCTTAAAAAATAGTTGAACAAGTTAAGTGGGTTAAGTTAAAAGTTATTGACATTTTAAATTAGTCTCTAGCGAAGGTATGTTATAATTATTGTGTCTTTCAGTGCAAGCACACGCTGTGATATTTCGCTATGTCTGTGTGCACCTGTTAGATGAGCCCATGAATCAACTTGCTTGCTGTCACAGCTGTTGCTACACGAACCATTAATTTTACATCTGCAGGTTTGAAGCGTGACAGTCTCTCGTTTCCTCTCTAACCCACACAGTCTCGCTGCAGTGAGGATCTGCTGAGAAGCAAGATCAAGGTTCTGGAGGCACAGCTGCAAGTCTGCAGGCAGGTAAGCAGCAGGAGATGGAAACTGAAGCAGAAACCAAACAGGCTTTTTTATATTTATATTTAAAAAAAAAAAAAAAAAGTCAGAGCTGGTTGACTCTTCATGATTTCTGCAAAAAAAAATTAATTTTCTTGTTCTACACCACTCAGATTTTCGATTTGTCATATTTTATGAGGCGTGACAGTCTGGCGTTGTGTCCTTGCAGAAGTTTCCTAAAGATGGAGTGAAGAAACTGATGCTACAGATGGAGAAGCAGAGGGGAACGTATGAGGAGAAGGCCTTGGTTGCTCTGCAGAAAGCCACACAGGAGAAAGCTGATGCTCTCTGCCAGGCTGAGACGCTGCAGGTGAAATTCACATCAGAGTTTGCTTTTTCCCTCTCAACTTTCACATTGTGCAGCTAGACTTAATTGGCCCATCAGTTCTGGAGCGGATTTGTTTAGGATATTACGTTTTGCACACAGGAAGCACTCGTTACGGCGCAAGCAGAGGCACTGAGGTGGCAGAGTCTTTACAGAGAGCTGATGCTGAGCTCTGGACAGCTCAGGGAGAATCATCACCTCAGCCATGACCAGCTGCAGCAGCAGCAGACTGAAGTCCAGGTATGGTGCACAAGGAGAGTTAGAGCTGTGAATGCAAATAAATAAATACAAACCTGACTGTGTGTGCTGTGCAGCTGTCCAAAGCCAGAGAGGCCGAGCTGAGGGGGGAGGTGGCATCGCTGAGACAGGAAAAGCAGGAGCTTCAGTACAACATCTGCCTCCTGGAGGAGGATAACCAGGCTTTAAGAGACGAAATCCAGAACCTTCGAGGTAAAACATTTCAGTCATGTTTGCTCAGAGAAATTATCTCTGCACTTTCGACAACCCGCAGATATTTAGAAATCCTCTCCGTCCCAAAGATGGTGGCGATGAGGGCCAGAGCTTCTTCGTTCAGGAGCGTCTGGAGTCGGGCCATGTGGAACCGAAACTGACCGTCAGGAGGGACTCGCAGATGGAAGAGGAGCTCCGACTCACTCAGGAGAAACTGGAGCTTAAGGAGAAGGAGGTAACCTTTGGACAAGTTCACAGCAAGCTGAAATACATTCACACAGTTCATGTGCTGGTGGGTTCCAAAGTAACAGACAATAAAAACAACAGCTATGTACTTTGCAAAAATAATTCCAGGGCTTTCAAAAAAAACAAAAAAAAACATACCTTTGTGTCAATTTTAATTTACATTTATCGACATGGTTGAATAAATCTCCATACAGGGTGCAACATCATCAGATCATTACGCTAAACTAGAACTGGATGAAAGGTCTTAGCACGCATCCCAACCAGGTTGATTTGATTGATCACTGGACAGAAAAACACACGTTTCCTAAATTTAGATATGGTGAAACTATTTTAGGCTCGTGGACTCAGCAACTCAACACTGTTAAGAAATGTTCAATGATGACGAAGGACAATAAAAATAAATTTCTTGGTAAAATTGTTTCTGTGCTCAGATATCAAGTTTTTATTGTTTTGATAAATTTGTCTTTTAGTGATCCCCAGAGTTAAACCTGCTGCAGTCTTTAACAACCTTTTGTTTAGCCCCTTAAAAAATCTGAACAATTTCACACTGATGCTCTTCTTTGACAAACACACCCTTGATAATCTTCTGCAACTGAAATGTCCAACAAAAAAAAAATTGTATTTAAAATATGTATTTTTTTAAATAAAAAAAGTTTTTTGAAAGTTTGTCAGAAAACTTTCTAAGTTTTTTCAGATGAGAAAGTCTGACATTTGAAAATGAATAGTGACATTAGTGTAGTTTAAGCAATATGTCAAGATTTTGTTAAAAGGTTTTGTATTTTTGACCAAAAAAGCAGAAAGAGTTCATCCAAGGACTTCATACAAATGAGGCTTTTGACAAACATCTTGACCTGAACTATAGCTCCATCTTTTGGTGATTTTTTTCTATCAGAATAGCAGTGCAGGTGATTTGTTTATGTTCCAAGGGAAACTAGTTGTTTTGCGGCTCATCCTGGAGCATGAATTTTATCAGAAAAGAAGAAACAACACACCAATCACAGTAGGATTTCCTGTTCTGCTACTTGTGGACATTCTGTATTGGAGCCACTCTCTACCCACACTTTAGAGAAATCATTTTCCATCTGCATAGCAGGAAAAAAAGTAAGTTTATTCTTTAGTTAATTGTAAATATACATCCAGCGCATCTTTAATCTTTAAGCAACAACATTTTTCCAGGTTCCATTTTGGTAAAACATTTTACAAATAGAGTTAAAGCACATTTGGCAGATTTTCCTTGAAATATAATTATGAAGTGTAACTGTGGTTCTGGTGGGCTGTGGCTAAATTTAGTCTGCATGGTCTCCTTCCATATGGCGTGTGTGTGCGTGTGTGTGTGTGCAGTGTGAGGAGCTGCAGACGGAGCTGCACGCCATGGAGCAGGAGTGTCAGTCCAGCCAGGCTCGACTGTCGCAGTGCAGGAACGAGCTCCGGCAGCTCAGCCACCGCCGCAGGAGACCGGTCAGTCCTCTGTGTGTGTGTGTGTGTGTGTGTGTGTTTCTTCACAAAGCTCTTAACATTTTTTTTCTCACAGGAGAAGCAGAAAGTCATTGTTCCCTCAGACCAGAAACTGATTTTAATGTTTTTATGTGATGCCTTTTTTTCCCTCTCTCTGTTCAGATGCTGTGCAACTCTTGGTGGAGGATTTGTCTCTTCTTCCTCCTGCTCCTCGCTGTGGCAGGGGTTGCCATGTTGTGGTCATGGCATCCCCCTTTCAGGGAGCAAGTAGAGGTCCTGTGCGCAGACATAGAGACAAGAATAGAAGACTATCTCATGGAAATGGCCTCTCCTCAAAACTCTGGCTGTTTTAGGCCAATATGACAGTATTGCATTTTAAAATTGTCATTTCTTACCGTTGTACATTTCATTTTTAGTCTTAAAACTTTTAGTATGAATGTTCGTGGTTCGTGTGTTAGTTTTCAGACTTGGAACTCAGAGTTTGTTGTGATGTGTTGAAAATGCGGCAAGCGCACTGTACATTTGTGCAGAACGACAAAATGTTGAAAGTGATTTTAAGTTGTTTACAGCTCACAACAAAGGATTTTAAGAAACTGTGAGTCTAAACATCAGGTTTGTGCAAGAACAGGGATGATCTTTTGTACTGTAAAGGGACTGTGTAGCCAGAATTACCGCCTTAATTTTTAAAAAATTCATTCATTTCAATCTTTTGTCATTAACAACGGGAAGAAAGGCTGTCCTTGTTGCCTTCTTATTTCTCAAACCTATAAACCTCCTGGCTCTATTAAAGTAAAACTAAAACAATCAAATCAGTTGCTGTTGGTTTATTTTTGGTTTTTGTGGTTATTGATTAAAAGGAAAGAGGAACCACACAGTTGTAAAAGGTCTGTAGCAGATGAAGTAAAAATACATCATCACTTCTGCATGTCACCTTCAGGATATGCAGCCCCGCTTAAAACAGAAAGTGATCTTTTAATTTCCTGACTTGTTTCTTCTGACTGTTAATAATGTTAGCATTTTGGAGCAGACCAGCCAGAGTCCTCACTTGAGAATTTGTGGATTTACACAAAGATTATAACAATGGCAAGGAGGCTTTTCGACCTCAAAAACTTGGAGCTCATCACCATAAATCATCAAAAAACTGTGAAAACATGAAGGCCTGGCTGCTGTAATAAATATTTTTACTGAAGATTTTTTTCATTTAGTATTCAGAAGAAAATAAATCATTATCGATATGTTTTAATAAAATGGAGATACAAGTTTTGGTTTTCTTTTATTGATGCTTTCTTTCACATTGTTTTTCCACATTTCCTTTCAGAAACAGACTTCTCGGGTGAATCTAATTCTTATTAACCCTCTCCAGAGTTGCAGAAAATATCTGATTTTTCCTGTAACTACAACTTAATTTGAGCCTGAGAGGGTTAAATCTAAATCTGCCAGGGTTGTGTTTAGATCATTTCAAGATTATTTTTAACTGTTTACTTTTCCTGCAATAAAGCAAAACTCTCCCTAACCCTAACCTGTAATTTTTGCTGAGTAATGTTTCAGTCACAGAGTTTCATCAGGCAAACTCATTCTAATGATTAAAATCTGAGCGCTGCTGCTGGAGTTGAGGAAGTGGTTCTGAGTATCTGACCAATCACATCCAAACACCAGAAGGAAAAAATATACAAGAAATGATCAATCATTCAATCAAATCAAAACCTCATAAAGGTGAAATAAACTGCCTCACTGCAGATTATTTCAATCTGAATTTGTCTTAAGAGCAGAAATATTGACGTTTTGCATTATTAAAGTCAATATATGCAAATGTTTCCCTCCCTATGAAGTGTTCTTACATTTTGTCCCATTGCAACCACAAACTTCAATGTACTTTTTATTGAGAGTTTTTGTGAAGTTGAGCAAAAACGAAACAGGATTTTCAAAGTTTCTAATAAATTAAAATGTAAAAAGTCTGACATGTTCAGCAGCTTTTAGTCCGACGCCCCTAAATTAACTTGATTTCAACCAAATTTCAGCAGTGACCAACCTAGACAACAGTGTTCATCTGTATGTTTAAAAATGTTAAAAATGATGGTGAAATCCCCAGAGGATATTATTGAACAAAAATCTTGAAAACCAAGAAATACAGAGAGAAAGTTTTCTGCTTTAAACAAGCAGTGAGTCAACAACTTTGAATGTCTCATCGAGCTTCTTCCAGTCTATCATCTGAAAACAAGACATGGCCGTCCGTCTAAATTAACATGACGGCCCAGGAGGAAGAAGCCAAGAAGGACACTGTAACTCTGGAGGAGCTGCAGACATCCACTGCTCATGAGAAAAAATCTCTTGGACAAATATTAGTCACATCACAACGGCTGAGAATGACGTTATTGGAAGCTTTTAGAAATCCAGTTTGCAGTTTACAAGAACTGCAAACAAATCTTCACACAAAAACAGTTAGTTTTTGACATATTAGTAGATAGGGAAGGCATGTCAGGTTGGTGGGATGGTCTAATTAGCAAACCATCTTTTTAATATTATGCAAACAGCTGTAACCTGCCAGAGTAGTTTGAGTTTGATCTCTAAAGTTGTTCATATCGCAAAAGCCACACTTTATTTTCTAAAATGTAACCTTCTCTTGAACTCAGCACCCTCCTGTCATCTAACAACAGAAGTAGAACATTTATGGCAACAACTTTTTGGTAATAACGATGTTCTAAATGTAAATACGGCAAGACGTTTTGAACATTATTAAATCACAAGACAAAGCTACAAACACACAAAAAAAACCACAACACCACAGTGATACCACTGCCATTGTCTAAATTAGTATTCTACATTAAAAATTTTATTTGTAAATATTTTCTAATTTATTCAGATTTCTTAAGGTCAAGTAAAGATTGTGACTTTAGAAACCCCAACATTAGTATTTTGACATCATGACAAAACGTCCAAACGGATCATTCAGGAAGGTGCTGTTGTGTCAGTGAGATAAGAGTGGTGAACTGGTTTTTACTGGAACTGATACACAGAACAGATGAACAAAACCACACACACTTCTCTCTTTAAATGACCCCGTTTTTGGTTTATGTTTCTGCTTTCTAAGGCTGGAAATAGGTAAGTGAGCGAGTATTTCTGAATGTTTCTAAATAGTTGCTTAAATTGGGTTATGATCTTTCAGTCTACTCACTAAAAACAAGAAATAAACTCAGTTTATTTAGCAGAAGCATCGGTTATTCTTCAGTGCTGTGTCTATGTTTTTTTTTTTTTATTACTCTTCTGGTTTATTTATGATTTTTGTTTATTTTCCTCTGTTTAGGCAGCAGTAAAATCATTCTAAACATTAAAATGTATCCTTATTACCAGCTGTGGTTGCTTTATGCTGCAGCTCTTTCCATGTAATCGTTCCTGAAGCTAAGAGGTGTAGCCTCCAGCATCATCTATTGTCTGACAACACTCAAACTTTAGAGACAAAGCTCCTCTCCCATTGTTTATTGTGTTCTAGTTGTTTTAACTGTTCCAGATGAAGCTCCATTCTCAAAATCCTCTGACGCAGCACATCCACAGTGCACAGCCCCCGTCTCTCACCACCACATTTACCTGTATGTTCCCCAAATGCACCAGTGAAGAGATGGGTCCTTGAATGTCTGCTCGTCATCCTCTCTCTGGAGGTAAGCAGAGTTGCTGTGAAGCTCTGCAGCTTTGTTAACTCCATGTTAACTCACAGAATGACTCACGTTTGTAAGATGAAGACCCCCGGGCTGCTGCTTGTCGTCGGGTTGTGCGCGTTCAGCGTTACGTCTTCTCTGAAAATCTGCGCTTTCAATGTTCAGAGTTTTGGTGAATCCAAGGCAAACAACAAGAGAGTGATGGGAGTTCTACTGAAGGTACTCTGCTGGGAGTTTAATACAAACTATATGAGGAAAACCAGGTGTCTGATAGATCCACCTGTGCTCTTCTTTTACTCTTGTCCTCAAGATCCTCTCTCGGTGCGACTTGAGCCTCATTCAGGAGGTCCGGGACTCTAAAGGGGAAGCAATACGAGCTTTGGTCAAGGATCTTAACAGGTACAAGCAGGAAGATTAGGTGTCTGAAGTGAGAAAGTCAGTATATTTACTATATCTTGATGTTGTTGTTATCAGATTCGACAAATCCAACTCCTACTCCTCTGAGGAAAGTGAACGGCTGGGCAGGAAGAGCTACAAAGAGCAATACGTCTACATTTACAAGTAATTCAGCTCATTAGAAGTGAACCGGATCTGATTCTTAGAATCAGCTTTGGACCAGAAATGTGCTCACAGATGTCTCTTCTGTGATCATCTGCAGGAATAATATGCTAAAGGTCAAGGAGCGCTTCCAGCATCCTAAAGTGGAGGGAGAGGGAACCAATGAGACCGACGTTTTCTCCAGAGAGCCTTTTGTCATTCGCGTTCACTCCCCGACAACATGTAAGAAACACAGCAAAATAAGAGCCTATTCAAACCTCACATGTAAACTGTCAAAAAAAAAACATTCTTTGCCCCCTTGTGGGTTTCTTCTGTTTTTGCTTTTTAGCCAAATTTAAAACACATTCAGCATGACAATGGGAATAACTGGCTTCATTGTAAAACATCTTTTGAGAGTCCAGAAAAGTCTGATGTCGACATTTCAGATCATCACAATTTGTTATTGTCAGAGGAGGATAACCTGCTTAACACAAAAGCAGTTTTCACATGTTGATTTCATTCATTAAAGGACAGAAGCTTCCCAAAACAACCTGGCTTTCCAACCTGGAAAACGACCACAGCTGATACAAAAACAATGCTATAGGTCACAGCGAGAATTACCTTATTACTGTTGCAATATTTATTAATATTAATCACCTTCTGGAATGATAGAAACAGTTTTCAGAAGGATTGACTCCTGCTAAGCACAGATGTTTCCTTGTAATCATCAGAGATGACTTGAGTTATATTCAAGGTCATTCGGGATGCAGTTTCATCTAGTTCCTCCTAATAACGATGTATTAAAAAGCCACCATAAATTCAGAATTTATGCTGTAATGTAATGTCACTCTGAAAACATATAAAGATCCAGTCTGCGATTATTCAGTGAGTGAGTTTTAGTGTTGGTTTGTTATATCAAATCCAGATAAAAGATGCCGTAGCTAATTTATGATTGTATTTTCACAAAATGTGAAAAGGTTCAAGGTAGTCCTTCCTCCCTTAATCAGGAAGTTGTTGCTCAAGGCTTAGAGACCCGCTACTTAATAATGTACGGCATAAAGATAAAACTCTTCTAAAATGACGTTCAGATTGAAAGGCACATTAATTTAAGCAAAATTCAAAATGAAATGACTTGTATCTTCAAAAATGTGGGGCCTTCTGATCATAAACATGCTGATCTAGAAGATCTTGAGTAAATAATTTACTAAATGTGTTTCCTTTCTAGTGTTGAAGGATTTTGTCCTTGTTGGGCAACACACATGTCCAAAAACAGCCATGCAGGAGATCGATGAGCTGTACGGTGTTGTCAAACAGATTCGCAAGAAATGGAAAACTGAGGTAGGTGAAACCTCGCCGCTATCATCAGCATCAGTTTTATCTAACTTGATTCTGTTTTTAGCCAAAGCACCTTGATCCGAGCTGGTTTCTCTTCTCTATACGTACACTTCATGAGTAATGCCTCGCATCCTCTTTTCCAGAATGTGATCATCTTGGGGGACCTAAATGCAGGCTGCAGCTACGTCACCGTGAAAGGGTGGAAGGCCGTGCGCCTCAGGAACGATCCCGGATTTCACTGGCTAATTGGAGACGAGCAGGACACGACGGTCAGAGAGAAGACTCGGTGCGCCTACGACAGGTCAGGCCGAGTCACAAAGATATGGCTGCACTACCACAGGCGTGCATGAAGAATCTCATCATTTCAGTTTCATCTGTATATCAGTCTGAAGTGTGACTTCCCCTTCAGCTGTGATCTCTAATTGCACCCTTTGCTACTATAAAAAGATAAAACCAAACAAAAATCTGACCTTTTCAAAAGGTCAGTCTCTCTTTTTCTCAGTTTAAGGAATAGGCTACAAATATATCCAATCTCAGCTGTGTTTGCTCGGGTGCAATATGTGGTAGCTTGTTAGAACCAGGTGGAGGCATCAGGAATTGTTCCCACTGACGGTTTTGGCAAAACAAAGAAAATTGTGCAAGAACTTTAGAGAAGAGTAGATGGAAAACAAAACGCTACACTGGATAAAAACATTACCAGTGTAGTCAGTCTGAGTGTCATGTGATTAGACACTGATTACCAAAAACATATTAGGTGGCACATTACACAATGAAAGTAAAAAAAAAAAAAAAGTGTATTTTTTTTGGGTTTTTTTTAGGATTTTTGTGACAAATGGTTTAAAATCACAATCTAATGTATTTCTGGCTTGAAGCAGCCGTGCTAATTCATTTATCATCTGTAGAATAAAGCAATAAATTAGTCCCATTAAAGTTATAATGAAGGCATTCTGCAGCAGTCTTGGTCAGAGGGCAAGGTGTGCATGTTTCTATGTTTCTTTTTCTGATGGTCAATGCTGCCTTTTTTTTTTTCCCCACACAGGATCATTGTTCACGGTCGGGAGATTATTTCTGCCGTAGTTCCTGGTTCAGCTCAGGCGTTTAACTTTAAGGAAAACTTCCATCTTACAGAGCAAGAGGTAAACATGTGAAATACCTGATTTTAGTTCACCTTCTGCATGTAGCGTGATAATATTTGTGCCACTTTGTCCCTTCAGGCTCTTGAGGTGAGCGACCATTTTCCTGTTGAAGTTGATCTGAGGCCAACTCACCGCTACCTCCTGAGGAACGAGCTGTAGGTCACAGCACATCACCTCTAACAAGACTTATTTTAACTTGAAATGTAATTTTTTTTCTTGTTTTTAATAAAAATAAATAAATAAATAAAGCAATCAAGAGAAACAGTCTTGGCACTTTTAGTCTCGCTCCTCGCCACAGTGGCACCAGCGCACAGTGTTTTTCTGCATGAAGTGTTTTCGTCTGCTGGAGTTTGTGTTGTGCTTCTGAAACCAAACCCACATCAAAGCTGACATCATTTCATGAGCTCATGAAGGTGCGCTAGAGCAGCAAAGGACAAACACAAGCAACTTGAGTGTTAAGATTTTACTTTTTCAGACAAGGCAAAATAGATTTTCTTCCATCTTCATCTTCTATGGTGAGTTCATTTTAGTAACTTTTCAGCAAAATATTTCTGTGGCTGTGTGTGAATTTATGCTCGATATGTTCGACAGGAAGTCGCTCGCAGCCAAAGCAGAGGAGTTACTTCGAGCTGTCTTTGTTTTGTTTTTTGTTGGTTTTTTTAGAAACAGACCGACTGTTACAGCAGATTTAAATTAGTCTTCATATGAATCCTGCTTTAACATTGATTTGTGTTTGTTAAGATGGAGGGCTTTGCTGATCTTCTCACTGATGCATTTTCAGGTAACAAAAAAAAAAAAAAACATATTTTTGTAGCAATATTATTGTTTTTATGTTGTAGGATTTCACTCAGATGTTGTTGTTTTTTTTCTGATTGCAGAGGGTTCAGTTCCCTCGTTTTCCACGGGAGACTTGGACTTTGAGAGCTTATGTTTTGATGAGAAGAGCGAGGAAGAACAGAACAAAAACCCAATGACAGAGAACGACGAGGCTCGGCTTCAGGAAGCATCTGCAGAAAGGTGCAGCTTTGCTGCAGGGCCCCAATGCAGACGCACCAAACTCAGATGAAAACGCTGACAAAGAGCAGACTGATGAGGAAAATGATGAAGAGGGGCTTAACGAGGAAGAAGAAGATAGACTGAAGTCAATTTATAAAACAGTGGATGAGATCCTGGAGGATGAAAACTCTGAGATCCTGGAAGATGTTGATGAGCTTCTAGTTAGCAACAAGCTGCAAGAAGAGGTGCACAGTGATGAAGAGCAGGATGGATGTAGAAATGAGAACACAGTAAAAAGTCCTGAGAGCACGGAGGAACAAGAAGTTGAACCGGATTCCTCTGAATCTGACTACAAAGGTGTGAAAACTGAGGAGGAAGAGAAAGAAAAACCTGGCGCTGTCGATCCAGCAGATTCTGGTTTGGAGTTCTCCTGCATATCTCTCCAGAATCTGCAGGATCTCATCTCTGAAGTGGATGGTGAGGTTTATGGAGAGAAAATGTCAGACTTTACTGGCGAGGAGCACCAGGAGGCAGGTGAGAGCTTTGCAGATTACCCCTCAGACTTTTCCTCTGGTGAATACGGCAGAAATGCTGCCACTGCACAGAGCGCCTCGCCTCGTCCTGAGGGAGGAAGAAGGCCTGGAAAGAGCCGTGACCGAAAGTGTGTGGAGCCACGGATCTGAGGAGGCAGGTTCTGGAAAGGAGGAAGAGTTCCTGTTCAGCAGAGATATAGAAGTAAATGTGGAGAAGATGATGATGAGCCTAGATGAAGCAGCTGGAGATGAAGTTGAAAGAAAAACAGAGCATTTGTTGAGAGGGACTAGCTTTGATGATGAAGAGAAGACAAGTGAGAGCGACTCCTACAGCTCCAGTGATGATGAAGAGCCACTGAGAAGATCCAGTGATGTATTTTCAGATAAGTCCAGAACCCGAGTCCTTGAAGGCGACACAAACCTGGAGAACATCAGATCTCTTGCTGCCAGCGGCTCTGATGACGGCAGCTCTGTGCGTGACAGATACGAACCTGCTGAGTACCCCAGCTCAGGGTTAGGTGAGTTAGAAACCAAAACCTTTCTGTATGAATTCTTCCTGAGTGGAGAGGACACAGATGGGACAGAATCACCTAATTCAGGAAGAAATCAGTGTCCAGATCAAGATGTCAACAGCTACTCTGTGGTGCAGAAGAAAGACTCGATATCAGCAAGTCCGTTCGTCCAAGGATCCATCGACGACAGCTTCTTCTTCAATACTGAACTCAATGACTTCACTGATGATGGACAGCAGGAGGAGGAAGAAGAGGAGGAGGAGGAGGAGGAAGAGTACGAAGAAAGGAGAAACTTTGAACAGATGAAGCAGAGAATCGAAGCTTTCAAAAAATTTTACGACAACAGCGATGACGAGAACGGGCGACGAGGTCAGTGTCCAGAACGCAGAGTCAGTCTTTCCTCGTGTGATAAACAACTCATCAGTTTCCAAATGTTGGTGTTTTTCAGAGAGGCAGATAAAAGTTCAGTTTTGTGCAGACCCCTTATCTCAAGTGAATTATTATGAAACTGACAGGTGGGTAAAATTCTGCCAGTGCTAAAGTGTACGGTAAAGCAAAGCATGGCAGATGAAACAAAAACAGTTTCTGCTTGATTTTTCCTTCTCAGCAGTGACAGAGACTCCATCAGCAGCTCCTCAGACAGGGAGGAAGACCTGAGCTTTCCAGAACAATCCGATGACAAAGAGGAAGATCTGAATCCTGCAGAACAATCTGAAGACAAAGAGGAAGATCTGAATCCTGCAGAACAATCTGAAGACAAAGAGGAAGATCTGAATCCTGCAGAACAATCTGAAGACAAAGAGGAAGATTTTAATCCTGCAGAACAATCTGAAGATACGGAGGAGGACCTGAACTCTGGGGAACAATTTGAAGACAAGGAAGAAGACTCAAGTTCTGCAGAACCATCTGATGTAAGAAGATCTTAATTCACTTACACGGTACACCACAGAAGGTCCAGAGCAAACTACGCCTTGCAAAATCATTCATAGATCTTGAACTGCTTCGTATTATCTGTTACAACCACAAATTTATATTTAAGTGGGATGTAATGTTCAGTAATGTAATGTAATGTAATCAAATCTGTATTTATTTCAAACATGTAAAATGTCAGAGCAAAAACAATAAGCAAATAAGAAGAAAACAAACAAAAAGACCCCATAATCATCAAACATAGAAAAACAAAACTTATATCCAGTTCCTCTTACTGTCTCACTCAAAAATCTCCCAAAATGAAATATGCACAATTACTTTGTTATTGTGCAGTAATGCTATCTACAGTCTCCTGTAATATTGCCATTCATCTTTAGCAAAACAACCAAAGCAAATCATTTTTCTATCCTATTCTATTCTATAAAATCCACTGTATATAAACAAGACATCTCATACATCGAGTCATGTATAATCTACAGTGCTGCATTAATCAGCAGTATGCTAACAGATTCACAATGTGTGCTTAAAATTCTGTCACTCTTCCACTTTTTAGTTATATTACTCAGCCCCACATATTTACTTTCTGGTTGTAATGTGACTAAATGTAGCAAGGCCACATTAGGTGATAAATATGTAACTGGACTGATTTGTCTGTAACTCGGAACCGCAGGAGCCTGAAGAAGACCTGGACATAAAACTGTGTTTGACCCCCCAATCGTTCAGCAGCATCAGAGCCCGGCAGACATCGTTAACACACAAACCTGCACAGCAACACGCAAGGTGTGTGTTTACTCAAGGCCTTAAACCAGAGTGTTTCCTTTTAAGCTTACTTTCTTAGTGACTGTCCTCTGCTCTCCCAGTCTTTCAGCACACTGAAGATGATTGCGACGCTGGGAGTGCTGACGGCGACAGGGCTGATGATGTTCTACCTCACCACAGACCAACCCGACTGGCTAAGACAGTTTTTCTTCTTTTAGAACTGCAGCTCATTTTGGTCATAAAGAATGAAAAAAAAAAAAAAGCTCTTTACACATATGCATTTCTACCTTAGATGCTATTTTTGTTTACAATGGTGACCTTTACTTTGGAAATATATAAATGTAAAATACAACTAAAAAAAAATGTTTTTTTAATGAATTGTGTGGTAATGATTTTGTGAATTAAAAAGCTGAAATGTTAACCGAATTTATGAATCTCATTTACTGAGCTGAACATTTTAAGCCAAATACAAATATGATTCAAAAGCACAAAACAAAGCAGGGTTCTGGTTGAGGGGCGGTGTCCTGAAAACGTTAGGATACATGCTTGGGCCAACAGACCTCATTTAAAAGACCAATGTCAGGAAGAAGACTGGCAAGAATACACATTCCTCTTGTTAAATAACAAAAAACAAGTTAATCTTACATAACACAAGTGTCTCTGCGGTTGCCAGCCACACATTGAGCAACCTGAGGCAAAGAAAGGCTCACTAATCAAACCTCTCTACCTGAAGACTATGTAACCACACCTATTGCTTCTGGCACTGCACTGCTTTCCTGTGTGAGAATAATCTAACTCAACCAAACACTGAATGAAAAAGTTTTCTTTCTGTGCAGCACAAAATTGTGAGGGTAGATTTAAAACGTAATCATTCAACAACAACAAAAAAAGGCTACATGTCATAGGTGATAAACTATAGCCAAAGTTAGATTGACAGCTTTTACAGAAATGTCTGTCGGGTAGTGTTATTGCTACAATCATAATTTTAAATATAATACTGTATTTATGGGCTTACAGTTTTGACTCTTAAAAATCCATCCATCCATTTTCTAACACCAGTGGGGTCAGGAGGTGCTGGTGCCCATCTCCAGCTAACCGGGCGAGAGGCGGGGTCACCTGGACAGGTCACCAGTCTGTCGCAGGGCAACACAGAGGCAGACAGTAGGTGCCTTTTTAACCAGGCACCTATTAAAAAGATTCACGGTAATCGGAAGCTGTATCTGAAAGGGCTGCGGCACTTGGTGACTGTAATTCAAGTACTCTGAAAAATGGTTCTCCTTCTCCGGTCCTTTTCATCGTCCTTACTTAATTTACCAGCCCTTTCTTTCGCTGATGCGGAGGAAATCGCAGCGGCTAATTCGCCCACCAACAAACGTGTGAAAGGATACAAGTTCTTCCACGAAAAATATATCCACAGCTATCAAAGTAAGAAAAGACGTAGCTTAGCGAGCTAACCGCTAGCTACAATATATGAACTACACAAACATCGTAATGAAGCTTAACTTGGTTCGCTAAATTACGTGGAATATTGGAGACAAACATAGTTTAAACTTTTCAATTATATTTTGACATTCTGAAATGTATTTGCCAGTACAGTTTGTGAAAAACAGCATGCTAGGACTTAGTTATGAGATACTAGATGAGGCTTGATGTTGAAACTGTGCTTTACTCCTGCATGCCTGTAGTGTCCAATATTGTCGAGGGACAGGTAGTTATCAGAGCTAGATGCTTCAGATCCATGAAGAAAAATGAGGAACCGCACAAGCTGCAGGTTTGACACAGTCAGAAAGCCGGTTGGCTCTTGTTCGGTAGTTCGAGTTCCTGTTCATATTTGAGAGATGAAGAACTTTCATGTACGACTTCTGGACAACTCAGAGATTTTTCTAACATCTTCCTGTTCAGAGGTTAATTTGTTTTCTGTTTTTGTTGCGGTTGCAACGTAGTCTGTGTTTTTTCTGCTGTTGTTGAAGCTTACCTTCAAACTAGAATCTATCGTTTAAAGCTAAACATGCTATATACTCATATGTATTGATGTATATATGTGTTGCTAAAACAGTTGTCTATTTTAGATATCACTGGGTGTTGGAAAAGAAAAGGCTGAATTACTGGATTATTCCTGTAGCTGTGCAGCTGGTAAAGGTTTTTGCAATCATATAGTTGCACTTCTTTACCAAACTGCACACTACTCGCAACTCCAGCTGCCAACTGTTCCACCTGCACTGGCCTGCACAAGTGATTTACAAAGATGGCACAGACCAAGAACACAGGTGAGAAAGAAAGAGTGGAACACATTGTCCTATGGGATGTGATATATAAATATACTACATATACTAAATATACTACATATACTAAATTATATACATTGCATATACTGTCATACATATATGATCTTAAAATAACAGTACTATAGTTATGTACACAATTTATTCCTCCTTTGATTGTGTCGCACAGCCATTTACATTCCTTTCCCATCTGTATTTTATAATTGCCTCATAAAATTTGTTGTAATCTCAATATTACTTGTGTCAAATATAAGTTCTCTCATAGTTTGTTTGGAATATTTCTTTTTTGTAGGCAATGAAAAAAATACAGGCTCAACTGCCATCAATTAGTTTATTTGCAAGTTGGGTAAAAATCTAAACTGTGCCAAATCAGTCCCATAATGTTCTAACAAATTGCTCACTCATCCATTTATTTGTTCTTTCGTAGTCTGTGTTTTTTCTGCTGTTGTTGAAGCTTATTTGTTCTGATTGCTTAAATGGTTTGACATCTTTCTGTGTATTTCTTGTAAGGGGATACATCCTGAACCTGTCAGCGACATGGTGGTGCGGAAGCCCAAAACTATGGGGAAAAGATATCTGCACTCCACACTTTACAGAGCTTACACAGGTATAACTTTTGGTTTATTTTTTTACATGTATGTTTCCTTTGTCAAATTTTATTATGATTATGTCACTGATGTTTGTAGGACCACTTCCAGATCCCGACATTCTGGCATCAGGAGAAAAACTACGCCAGCTGGAGTCCCAACCACTTATCGCTCTTGTCCTAGATGGTCTTTCAAATTTGGAGCTGGTTCCGTCCAGATTTGGGCCTGTGCCACAGCGCTCGCCAATGTCTTATCAGTGCCCACCTGAAAAGTCCTCTGGTAGCATCATTCTGCACCACATGGCTCCAGACTTGTTCCTTTGCATTTCAAATATCCAATCTCAAGCTGTGAATCACTGTAAATAGTTGTTACTCATGAAACATACACATATGTGCAAATTTCTTAAAAAGGCAGTTGCATAATTTACGAAAATCTGTTTTCTTAACTGCAGTTGTCTCGAAACTTATGTTTTAAATTTTTTCTCCTTGAGGTTGTCTTAAGTATTTGATTTAAATCAATGTATAGCATACAATTATAAAATATGAAATAGTTAAGGATTTTTTTGTTTTTACTAGATATTGTAAATTGTACTTGATTTGTTTTCCTTGCAATTCAACTTAAATAATACAAAAAGAAAGTTAAGTATGCTGCCAAAGTGTGTTTTAATTGAATATTTTTTGTAAAAGTCTAGACATTTAACTTTTTACATAGCATTATAACAATTAACATACAGAAATAATTTAGTCTGCAACACAAAATGGGCCTTGATAATTTGCCAAAACACAACAGTTGTGCCATATTTGATTGACAGTTCCTATTAAAGTGAGAGGCACCGGGGAATCCCAGATGTGGTAGCACTTAACTCTAGCGATTGCTCGCTCTACAATGATCCGCAGCCGTGCAATGGTCTGGGTCTCCTCTGTCTCTTTCTTGCTGAACTGGCCAGGATGCTTAAATGGTGGAATGATGAGTTTGGCTCCAATTTCATGAAGGAGATCTTGAATGAGGAAGCCTTTATCTGCCATGACTTCATCTCCCAGCTCAAGCAGAGGAAGGATTCCACTGACCTTTGTTATTTCTTTGTCGGAGATGCAGCCTGTGTACAACGCTGAAATAAATGTCACCAACCCACAGGGAGCAACTCCGATCAGCCCTTTCAGAGTGGTGTGGTTCTTGTAGGCAGAGAACATTTCAGACTGTAAGGTGAGGGATGATTGCGTCTCCAGAGCAACTTCTGTGCAGTCCAAGATGACACGGACATTTGGAGAGAACTTCAGAAATTTCTGAGGCATACTGGATTTTACCTTCTCACGACTAATCCACAGGTTGATGGAAGAGAACACAATGAAGAGGTAGTTGGCCCAGGTGATGGTCACTCGGCTGACAGTAGCTATGCTGACTTGAAACATGTCAGCAATGAGCTGCTCCTTCATGCCCACTGCTACCCTGAATGAGTACATCAGGAACTCATCAATCAGAGGCATGCAGCGGGCGGGGCTGGCTTCAGCACATGCTTCCTCTCCAAGTTTCTGTGCTCTGGTCCAGTACACAAGGCATGATGCAGAGGGTGCAATGGACTCCCAGAAGATCCGGAATACACATTCAGATGGAAATTTGGTGTAGAACCGGATCTGGTCATCAGAGGCACAGTAGCGGCTAAAAAGTGTGGCAGACAAATCCACTTTTTGAAGTCTGGCCTCCAACTCCTTGATATAATCCAGAGCTTCATCAAGTGCACCTGTAAAACCACAAAATGAAATAGCAAAACATACGGTTAGCAAGAAGTTTTAATTATATAGATGTAACATTACTTCTGTGAAGATCAATACATGTTGTGAGTCGGAGCATGTATGTACACAGCCATCGACTTAATCTCTCCACAAAATACATAACTACCACATAATCTCATAATTTTATTATTATATGAGCATAATAATAGTCAAATTATTATAGTAACAGTTATATTTGACTGAAATTATCTTGCATGGCAAATACACTGCTCAAAAAAATAAAGGGAACACTCAAATAACACATCCTAGATGGACAGTTGGATTTCACAGAAGTTTGATTTACTTGGAATTATATTGTGTTGTTTAAGTGTTCCCTTTATTTTTTTGAGCAGTATATATACAATGTACTATCTTAATTAGACGTTTACCTGCGGGTAGATGTGCCATATAATCATGGTCCGCAGTAGCATCTTCAGCCTGGCTAGCTTTCTGAAAGAGGACAAACTGCCGTTTCTTAGCCCTCTCGAAAGCAGACTCTCTTGTTGCCGGTGCAGTGAAATTATTCCAGGCAAACAGGGAAGGAACAGCTCCATTTCTAAGGCGGTTGGTGGTGGATCCGCTAACAAAATCCTCCGGTGTGAAGTGGCGACTACATACAAAAGTGCTCCCCGTCTTTATGCAAAAGTCGGGACCTTCATTTCTTCGGATCGCTTGGATCCACTGCCTCCGTTGGTCCGGGTCCGTCGGGAACGCATGATAGGACAGATATGGCTGTTTTCTTGCCCCACATGAACAACCAGGGACTGAACAAAAACAACTGCGCCGAGACTGAGCCATTTTCCTCGCCTTTTAATGCTAACGCTATAGCCACCGGAAGTTGTCCAACCCTACATCCGCTTTAAAACCCGGAAGCGTGAAAAAGGTCCCAGTTAAACCGCCTCTCTTATTTAAATACCCATACTTGCCTGCTGGTGGCGCTGCTCCCATGACACACCGAAAACAGTTCCAACAAAGAAAAAGCCCGGAGAACCGGAAGTTTTGCCCAAATCGTCAGGGAGAGCGTTTGTTTTGTGTCTGAAATCAACTCCGAACGGGCGGCATTAGGGCTCGGAACGCACACGACTTCACCGCGGCTCGCCGGCGTAGAAATCGAGCTCCCGTGTGTAGGAGGAGTCGATTTGGTTTTCTTTTGACGCCAAAAGAAACTAAACTACTCTTAACCGCCAATAAGTCCGAAAAAAAATTAGCCAATTTTAACCAAAGACAGAAACTGTACAAAATAGACTAAAATGGCTTCGCTGGATAACAAGTCTCCGCAGGAAATCAGCGATCTGCTGGATGAGTACGGGATCAAACATGGACCTGTGGTCGGTGAGTGAATCACCGTCAGTGGATCTCGGCGGGCCGCCTGTCCGTCCGTCTGTGTGAAGTTTTTACCCGTGAAGTGTTTGGTGTGGTCTGCAGGCTGTTAATGTTGGTTTGTGTGTGATGTGTGCTCCTGCTCAGGAACTACCAAGAATCTGTACGTGAAGAAGCTGAAGGAAGCCATGGCCAAGGGGAAGAAAGCTAAACCATCATCTGATAAAACCTACTACAGAGAGGAGGGTAAACTGCCCTTTATAGACTCATTTAGTTTTATACGCTGGGCTCACAAGGTTGGCCTGTGACTTCTCTTATCACAGGTTCTCCTTGGTGCTTTTCAGGGCTGCACAATGTATCCAAATGCACACAGTATTACAGTGTGCCATCTAAATATCTATATCTCTCAAAAAGTTAAGTTAAATTAAAATGACTGCATTTACCCCGAAAAGGAAATAAGATGTACTGATATTTCATAGCAACATGTTCTATATAACACTTTAGGCAACAACTGCTAATCCACCCCCATTTGCTTTTGCCACTCCTCTTGAAATCTTTGGCTGGCCATATAGAGAGCTATTGGAATCTGGAATCTACTACATGCCTATTATAATCAATGGAAGAGATGTTTGGAGCTGGACTGATGGAGTGGCACGTATTGATAGTGGGGTTGTAGTATGGGTTGATTGCATTTTATTGATAGAATAACATAGATACAATATCAAGATCCAGTTGTTGTACCATGCATCCGCAACCTCATGTTGGTGATGGTAATTGATGACCCCATTTTGCAAGGATCTGTACACAAAACCTGGAAAACATCCCAGTTGTTCTACAACCAGCAGACTCACCAGACTTGTCACCGTGCTGTGGATCGGCATATGCAGCAATATCCTCCAAGTCCTGCAAATATCCAAGAACTTTACAGTGAAGAGGAGGGCACCAACATTTCACAGGCCACAATCATCAACCTGATTGATGACTGATTGGTTTATTGACCAGAGTCAAATTTAAGTCAGATACTGAATGGCTTTCAGTATGTGAAAGCAATTCATTATAAGTCTTTGGGCTCATGCACAATGGGTGCAAAACCAAAAGTGTTGTGTTCATACCTACCAACCTATCAATGTAAAAACTAAAAACTACAGCATATATTAAGCATTACTACATGATTCTCCATTAGAAAATGCAAGACAATGAAGTCTGATACTTCTGAACAGTATATTTGTGTTTTCTTACAGAAGAGGAAGTCACTTATGTTTACAAGACACCAGTAAGTATCTCTCCTCACCCTCTGCTCAGGTGTCTATGGAACTGCTTATTTACAAGGTGCAAAGTGCACTTCCAAACATACTGACATTTCTTTTTTCCAAATAAAAGTCAGCGATGTGATTGTTTTTGAAAATTTGAGCCAAGCACCCTGAACAACAGCTCTGCATGCAGCTTAGCAATGGAAGCTGCTTATAGCGTAGATGTGCTGTCTTCACACCCACACTGGTGTTTAACTTCAGTGCTTACAGTTTGTTTCCATCTTCTTTCAGACCAGAAGTGAGACCTCTGGAGATGGGTCAGTTTCTCTGTTTTCTTTCTTGAACTGTATTTACTTCACTAAATCGGGTTAGCAATTACAAACCAGTCTGTCTTGCTGCTATAGGGGGTCTTACATGAGATCCAGACGAGAATGGGCTGAGGGGGAATATGGACATGAGTAAGTCAGAATAAGCAGTTCCTGAAATTGGAATTTATTTTTATTTTTTTAAAACCCTTTGAATCTTCTACTTTTATATGACTGTCTGCAGCACTTCCTACTCGAGTTACTCAAGTTCCAGGCCTGAATACGGAGGAAGAGATTTGGTTGATGAGTAAGTACATCTGTGAAATGTCCTACCCTCACTTCAGCTGCTGTAATGTAGCATTTTTTTTGCTTCTACAGACCTTAGGTTGCATTCTTTCAATACCTTATCAGTTATTCTGAAATAATTTTTAAAAATGTTAGAAAAATGTCTAGTCTGTGCACCATTTGGATGCACTTCTTTAAGCAAGTTTTATTTTTAAAAAGTTGCAATACTTCAGTTTCATTTCAGAGTCTTTATCTTCTGGACTAAAGGCTGATTTATTTTTTAATCAATTAGTCAATATTATATTGGCTAATATTAATTAAAACTACATCATTTAGTAAGCATTAGGAGACTATTTTTATTTAGAAAATGAAAGGCAATGAATCACAATACTTATCTAGACCTGAAAATCGATTGAAGTGAATTTCATAAATTTTTAAAACTGCATAGAAACCCTGAACGGCAGCAACTCTGCAAAGTCTCGCTCTCCTACAAGCTGAATGATCTGCTGACATGTTTCAAGAGATTGTGGAAACTATTTTTCTTACATTTATACAAAAACAAAGATGCAAATGCAAACCATTTATAAATTGTATTCACTGTCAAAGTTTGTGTTTTTGTGACTCTCAACTCCAACCCAGATTTCACATTTACGACTTACCCAACTTCATTTAACTGATTAGTGAGGAACATCAGTGCACAGAAACTAAATTGTAAACTGAATTAGTCTAACCGTGTCATGAACCGGCTTTTTATCAGGGTTGCTCTGGAGATTTAGTTCAACACATGGCGAATTCTCAGCCACAGCCTGACTTGTTGTTTCAGGCCCTACATGTACGACACTCCGTCCACCTACAGCAGCAACTCGTACGCCAGACCAACGCCCAAGAAGTCGGAACCAGAGAAACCAAAGGCACAGAAGTCGTCCCGCCTGATCCCCCTGTGGCTCCAGTTCGTCTTCTTCCTGGCTCTGGCAGCCTTCCTCTACTTGGTCTTTTCCAACATGGAGACAAACGAGTCTATCAAAGGAATCGTGTGATTTTAGTCTAATTAATTTGATGTCAAGGGATGAGATACTTTATTTTACATCTACAGTCGATGGATGTATTTTGGGGATTTTAGACTTTGCTGTCTTTGTGGTTGATGCAATATTTGTGCTTTTTTTTTTTTTTAAGCTGAAATTTGTTTGCACCCACCTGCTGCGGCTGACAAAAAAAGAGCTTGCACCTTCTGGTTCTCCCTTAAACTTCTTCTAAAACAACTTAAATCTAAACTGAGAAAACTGCATGTAAACCACAAGTGGCGCCGTTTTATTATTCTTAAGCGAAAACCGACACCAAAGTGGGGGGGAAAAATGTGAGCTAGACCCCGTTACCCTTTGGATTTAAAAGGAATGTCTTTTGTTTTTTACATGACTGTACAGGCAAGGGTAAAATACATTCTTATTCAAGTTTCACTACAACACCTCTCTGAGTCAAACTGCAGAACAAACCCGATTTTTGTCATATACAGGTGGCGGTTCTCTGTTGATCTATAATTGCTGGTTTGTATGATCCTTCAAAGCTCCTGCTGCTATTTTGTTGATCATTTTGGTCTAAAGGTAGAGCATAGTAAAGAAATAGTTTTACCAATCTTATGGATTTGGGGAAAATAGGGTAAGTATTGGGTTTTTAAAGTGTAGTTATGCAATCTAAATTGTCATTTCAGCTCTCCTTTTTTAAAAACAAAAAAATAGGTTTTGTAATCATAATTAGAAACTTACACCTGAGTAACTGCTGAAGTTCCCGGTTTAACGTCTGCATATTTAAACGCTGCAGAGCAAATTATTACTCAGACTTGATGATAACACACTATTGTTTATTGTACATAATTTTAACTCATTTTTCAGTGTGGCTGAATTTAATAATGTTTGTCAAACAAGTACTGATGCTTCCATTTTGCTCGCAGCCATTAGGGAATATTTTGGACAGACTTAAATTCAAGTGCCTGTGTTTTACTATCAATTCTGATAAAACTGTAAATTGCATTCAATGACAAGTATGTGAAGGTTTTCCAAAGAAAAAGTAAAATTGCTCAGCTGTAGTGCCACAAGCTAATGCTTTGCTCAAATGTGCAGCACTTTTGTACCACATCATCCATCTATCCAGAGTATATTTGTTTTGTAATTGGGTTTCATAATATAATAAAGAGCTTGCATATGTAAGCATTTTAGAGTTTCAAGTTGTTTATTGAGGAACAAAAGTGTCAAGATAAATAATGTATACAAAAATAAATGAACCACATACCTTAAGGTGCCTAAAAAAAAGCTTTCTTTTTGCAGTTTGCTCTAAAGAAACGTACCATCAGCAACATGTTTAGATTGTCTAACAGTTGGCACACAAAAATTCAGCATTTTAACCAACTACAGCTACTATTTACAAAAACAAGTGCATTATTGAAAAAAAAAGAAAAACTAATGAAAATGCATAGTAGTGTTAGTCTTAAGTACATTACATTGTATACCTAATCCTTTAAGGATCATTGTTCTGAGGGCAGGTATCTAATCATTAAGCAGTTTGTTATTAGTGTTATCTGGAACAAAGCTGCTGAACTCTGTATAGAACACAGAAACGTATTCGCTCATTTCACAGATTTAAAGTTTAGTGTACGTCTGATAATGACAGCCTCCAGCGCTGAGCTTACTTTACACATGGCTTTAACAGGACCGTGAAAACACATGCTACTGCTGCTCCAACATGGCTGCCGGCCTGCACATTACAATGTCCATTGTTTTCCAGTAAGAGTGAAAAAGCCCAACTGCGTCCCAATGGAAGTGCTGAACAGAAGTCTCGGTTGTAAACTGGTACACGTGCAGCAAGTATCTGGTTGCTGTCGTCTCCCCTCTTCTGCAGTTGGATGTGCTTGAAGACAATTTGAGCCATCTGGATGTCCAAAAATTAAACCTGATAAAATAAGGACAGAAATTTATACACTTAATTTTATAACAGTTAAACTGTTTTAAATCAAAAAATATTTCAACAGTTTTTGGTCCTCATTAAGCAGAATCCATAATAAAATCAAATGAAGGTTTATGAAGTTATATATATATAGGTAATATAGGTAATATAGGTATATGTATTTAGGTAAAAGTATTTACCTATATGTTCCTCCCTTTAATAGAAATACCAGAAAATTACTAGATTCACAAATAGTCCTTGCACCTCATGATTATTAGGAGCAGGAAATCACCTGTGTCAAGTTGAGCTGTAGTCAAATAATCAGAAACATGGAGCTCCTGTTCATACCACAATCACAGGAAGTGAGGATCAGAACAACAGCTTATTTAAACTGGGGCACACATGTCAAAGATCAGGACTAGCCCCTACAGTCACATCCAGTCCAGCTCTTGGGATTATCCAGCACAGAGCTGCCTGATGGCTACCATTAGCTAATTGTTTAACTTAAAGCCGCAGCATGTTAAAGGGCCTGGGTTAAAATGTTTTGTAAATGCTTTTATAGTTCAATGTTTCAGGTATAAGGTGTAATAATTAAAATTTATTTAAACATTGCAGTAGATTATTTAAACAAATTTCCAAGTGGTAAACATTTCTAAAACATGCTAAATTTTGCGCACAAGCACCTTGTTATCTGCAGACTCCATCATAGCTTGTTGACTGATAAGGCAACATATGTGTTGTCCACACCTGTGAAAAGAAGAACATCTTTCACTCTAAATCACATGAGGATTTATAGATATATTTAGTCTTTTGATGGTGAAGCTGACTCACAGGTTCTGGTCTCCCGCTCTAATTCTGAGGGCCTCTTCTCCTTGTTACACATTACCTTTGCCACAGTAAAAATAATGATGACAGCTATGACAAATGTCACCCCGGACACCAGCCAGCTGATCACCATGGGGCTTAGTAGCGGGTCAGGATCTGCAAGTGGGCAGAGTCGTTTCTCAAAACTCAACATTCCCCATTTTTGCGTTCATCACCGCCTTACCTTTAATGGCTATAGGCAGAGGCTGGCTTTCTCTGGAGACAAACGTGCGTCCGCCCAGCTGGACCCGATACAGGCAGTAATAGTATCCCTCGTTGGAGCTCTGGGCGTTGGGGAAGGTGAAAGTAACAGACTGGGAGACGGCCGGGAGCGACTGGCGCACCGTGCCGTTGGAGCGCACCAGGCGGAGCTGGAAGGAGGCGCCGGGGTACTGGCGCGGGGTGGAGCAAGTGATGTTAAAACCCTCGCCTTTGATGACAGAGCCGGTCGGGGCCTCGGAGGACGTGTTGTACCAGTGATGGGGAGTCAAGAGGTCAACTGCCAGTAAAACAAGGAAAATAAAATACAGATAATCTACAAACTTTTTTTGAGTATATGAGTAGTTGGCATTACAAATTGGTAAATTGTTTCTCATACAAACAGTACGTTAAACTGTGCAACAAAATACCAAACAATATTCTGTAAAAGTATTCTTCTCAGCTGAGCGAAAACAAAAGCTAATGGCTTAGCATGCCAAGGCCGTGTGCACATGCAGTTGAGTTTTATAAAAAATAAATATCTCCGCCATATTGTGTTAAGAATAAGCAAACAACAACACAAATCCACCCTGTAGCGTTGTTTTAAACATGATAAACACATAGGGGGCAGTGTTGCACAAAACTGAAACCTACGTCATCCAATCAGATTGTGTCAAAACAGCCAGGAGTTTCTTTCAGGAGTGAAACACTGCGCCAGAAGATTCATTTGTGTGAACAGATATACAAGTTGAACTACTTTTAAATAGCTTACAATACTAACTTAATGAAACACAAGATGATGTTGCCTTTAAGGAAACGTCAGTATTTATACTGACATTTCCTCATTGTGCAACTTCAGAAGCAAAAATAATTGCATTAGATTTTATTCAGGGATGTTATAGTTAATGTGTTTCATTGCAAATGTATGCTTCTTATCAGATTTCTACTTTTTAATGTCTGAAAACGTGCATTGTTTCCATCTATGTTATAAAACTGACTTTGTCCAATCACCTAAAATCCTAAAAATGCAAATAAATTTGCAGTTGTAACATAAACTGCAAAAACTTTCAAGGCAGCGCATCATAGGAAAAACAAAAATGAAGATTAAAATATTTGTATAAGTAAGACAGAGATTAATACTCACCCACAGTAATATTAACAGGATGGCTGGTTGGAGATGTGATCCGGTGGGGAGGGAAACCACCCTTTATGTTGTACTGGCAGCTGTAGCTGCCCTGCTGAAAAGTTTCTACATCAGACAGAACCAGGCTGACTCCGATCTGGGTCGGGTCTGCGCTCTGTGTGACCAGCGGCGTCTCGACTCCGTGCTTGTACAGGTGGACGCTGCTGACGCGGTCACGGGGTTGAATGTTGCAGTAGAAGTGAACAGACTCCCCAGCAGAAAACACAAAGTGAGGTGACAGCACTGAGAGCCTGGGCTCCATTAAAGTACCTGTGAGAAAAGCAACAACATAGTTAACTGATTACAGATTAAACCCGATGTTTACCTACGTTGTGTAAAAAGATGCATAATCATTTGAATCCTCACTGTCTGACATTAAATCAGACAAAACTAAATCTCCCAATAATAAAGCATCATCTCAAGACAAAAGCCAAGACGTCTAATGTCTAGTGTTTACTCTATACTGACCCTAAAGCCAGGGATCACTGCATTATAAGCCTGGCAGGCCACTAGTCTTTACTTGTACCCCCACCAAGCTAAGCATTGTTTATTTACGGTACTTTAATTATTTTTTTATATTTTACTTTATCGTTGGTGTTCTGGTATTCGAGTGCCAATAACACATAATTATCAAGAGATAATTTAACATTTCCTGCCAGACTATAGTGGGGAACAGGGGTTTGCCATGGCCATCCCAAAACCCTGATTTCATTCTCAAAAAATATGTTGGCAAAGATAAAAAGTGTGTGAGAGCCAGGAAGCCTACAAACCAGACTCTGTTACACCAGCTCTGTTAGGAGGAAGGGGCCAATATTCCAGGAAACTGTTGTGAGAAGCTTCTGCATGGTTTGCAACTCTAAAAGACCCAACTTATGTAGCTTAAAAGGTAAGTCTACAAAACAAAACAAAAAATGTGTGTATACTTCTGAATTCAAAGGAAGTAAAATAAACTCGCTCTCTCTTTTTTCTGATGTTAGGCAAATAGAAATAACTTTGGTAATCCTAACCAATCCCCTCACTGTGATTTATAATCACAGTGAGGGGAAACAAGATTACAAGTCTTTTCACACAGCATGTGTAAACATCTGCTGCAGATGTCCTTAGCATTTTTGAACAGAATGTTGTTACTTTGACCTGTATTTTTTTTATTGCCAGCCATGACTTCTAATGTGTTTACACCCCACAAAACTGCTCCCACTCCTAATCAACACTATGTCAACAGAACAAGGTCTCACCTGAGCATTTCACACCAGCATCATTCTGATGGGTGCAAAAGGAGTTCCTGTTAATGAAGGCATCACAGTGGATCAAGCTGGACTCATGCCCTTTGCAATGGACGGAGCGCAAAGCAATCAGTCCACCGCCCGGGCCAAATTCGGCACCATGAGAAGTGGATTCAGCAAAGCCGCAACCAAGCTCCGAGCACACCACACTAGCTGCCTGTATATCCCAGTCATGGTCGCAAATTGTCCCCCACTTCTCGTGAAGGTTTACTTCGACTCTGCCGGAACAGTGGTGGTCCCCGTTCACTACTCTCACCCCACCTGCGGAACGGAGAAAATTCACTTAGCAGACATGAGCTACAATGAATGCAGATTCACAGCAGTAATCCCAGACTCACCATACGTCCCGACACCAAAAGCGCCAACTCCATCGAACAGAAAACCCAACAGGCCTATGAAGGAAGAGAAAGTAATCAGAATTACATATCCATGTCTTTGTAAAGCCATAGAAAACATCTATTTACATTAACATGGTTAACTTTTGACGTTCCTGTCCACTGTTGCCATATGCATACCGAGTATGAAGGATTGATGCAAAGCAAATGTAATTTAGGAGTTTGGGGAGTTTCAATAAGTCAATCTTCTGACTTTCTTTAAATTGATACCTTGTTTACCAACTGTGATGTCATCATACACTGCCAATATCTGCTTATGATGTCCTCATATGTTAAACTGAAGTCAAGTGGAAGTTAATTTAAATAGCACATTTACAACAACCTCAACTGACCAAGGCATCCACAACAATCATAGATAAGTGATGAAACAAGAAATAAAATTAATATTAGAAAAATTATTACAATAATAATAAAATTGGCAGTACAATACCAAAAATAATAATCATATAAATAAAAACCAAGACATACTTAATTTCAGTTACAGTGATTTCCCAAAATATTGATTAATTGAGCACTAACTCAATCAACTTAGTGATTGACGACATTTACCAATAAATTATTTATTAAATCAATTTTTAAAAAACACGCACGTAAGCCTCCCTTTTGGTTTAACAACAAAGCTCAAACGTTCGCTGGTAATCACGTTGCATAATCACGTAGAAAAAAAGCGACACTATGCTAACTAGCCAATAAGTTCGGCTAATCGATGGTGCTGTACCTGTTAAAATGATACGGAGGAATCTCAACATTTTTCCCTCAGCCTCCCATCAGATGTCCGGGTGTTGTCCTGGTGACGGAGCCGCTGACAGATGCTGGAAACCATCCGCTAACCGGAGCAACAAAGGACACAGCGGGGTGAGGAGCTAACTGCTAACCAACGGTGACCAACGGATACACACGAAGCGCGAGCGAGCTTGGAGACATTATCCTGCTAATTAATGCATTTTATTCACATTTAAACACTGCGCTAAAGTGGAGCTGGAGGAGTTTTCTAGTGAACCCGGGCGGCTTTCACGCTTCTGCAGCTGGGTTAGCTCCGAGCCGAAGGGAGCCCTTTCCCCTGCGGCAGACAGAGGTCAGCACAAGCCAAGTTCGCCACAATGTCTCCCTGCTCGCAGAAGCCGCAGCTTGCGAGCTCCGGCTTCCGGAGGCTTGGCACGCAAAGAGGCGTGGCTTCAAATTCCAAGCGATTAAAGTAACAATATTCTCATAAAACATGTAATAACGCTCAACCCTTCAAGATATGAGCAGCTTGCATATGGAAACATAAGTAGCCTACTAGTACAAAGCGCTAACATAAAGTCTGCAAAAAGAAAGTAAAGCTGGTTATTTGGAATTAAGTTAAGTTAAATTAAAAACTTATTTAAATATTGATTTAAATGTTGTAACTCATATAATTTAAGTATCTTTAAGAGACATTGCCAATGCTGTGAGGAAGGATCTCTGGTAGCAGTCAATTTAGCAACGACTGTATAGAAGCCTCTGACTGAAGACACTGCTGCTGTCTCAGGACTGTAATAATTGGCTGTGATGCTTACATTTCAGCAACCAGGAAGTGGAGAACATGTTTCACAGTAACATAATCCTGATGACAACATCAGTTGTTGGAAACCACTGCTAATCCACCTCAGTTGCTTTTGCTATTCCTCTTTAATTCTCTGTCTGGTCATAAATCAGGTATTATTTGATCTTTTGAGATGCTTTTGCATGCAATCATATTACAATCTCATTACAAAAGAAGAGTATAATATTAAAGAACACATAAAAGGAACAAATCATTAAAATGCAAATTCAACACAAATTAAGATATGGTCAATAAAATTAATAAAGTCATCTTTGATGTGCAGGATTAGGACTGACTAAAAAAAGATTTGAGATCGGAGGAGAAGTTCACCTCTAAGCACAGAGCTACAGAGGAGTGGTGTACATCAGAGTTTGTTCACGTATTAGATTGGACCAGTCAAAGTCTGGACTTAGATCGCTTTAAGAAAATGTGGCAAGACCTGAATACTGATTATCATAGACAGTCTCCTTCCAAATTGATTTAGCTAAATTGCCTTCCAAGTCTACTAAAGTGGAGACATGCCTCAAAAGATTCATAGCTGCATGCTGAACCTTTCGTGTTTTATTTTTTTAAATTTAGGGAATCTTTTATTTTCTTTATTTCACAATCATTTACCCCTTTGTGCTGGTCCAGCACCTGCAATCCCATTCAAATGCACTAATTTAGTCACATCTGCTTATAACGTGATTAAACGTTCAAAAGTGTATAAACATTTTTGGACATCTCTTGGAAAAACAATCAAAACATACAAATCATTCAGCATAGACAAAAACGGAACAATTTGTTCTCGTCAAGCCGCCAGATAAAATAGGGTGTGTTCTTCTCACTGCTGCCATGGAGATGAACCTGCTTTCTAATGCATGTTTATACCTCGGCATCCGTTTGGTTTTGCTCAAACTTGTCATCCACAAACTGCAATGGCCCATTGTGAGTAATAAGCACATACAGGACTGTTGATAGGCTCATTGCACGCCATCAGAGATGTGTAATTATGAGCATACCAGTCTCACTACTCTGTTATGTAAAAAGTCAAACTCTTACATGATGGAGTTCTTGTTTTTGATCAGTGCTGCTGCTCATCAACATACTTGGTGTATTTATTCACATTTACATACATTTAGCACAGATTATTTTGAAAATGTTGTGTTCCATGAAGAGATTAAGAAGATATGCATATATAACAGTTTTTATGTTTTGTCAAAAATTATTTATCCCTTTCTTAATGGTGGTATCATAGTAATCAACCCATTTTTAATAGGCATATTTCCATTGGTAAGGAGTTGTTGTACCATATTTATACCCCAGAGAGACATAAGTTATGGATTAGAGGTTCCTGAAACTGATCAATTTTAAAGACAAAAGAGTTAGAGGAAAAAAATGCCATTTATTTTAGAAGGCTACCACCAATGCTGTTATTAAAAACTCATTTTTAATGTGGGACAATTTCCCCCACTGTATATTCATATGATCTGATTTTACCACATTTTCAGTGACACTCAATTGAACAGGGTTCCTCAAATCCAGACCTCGAGGGCCGACGTCCTGCAGCTTTCAGGTGCATCACTTCCTCAGTATGCAATCAAGTTTTGCAGTAGAAGATTTATTTATTCAAATGTTTTTCCAACCTCTGTGTCACCTAAAAAAATATAAGATTTGTTTGGGAGGTGACAAAAAAGTTAAGTGACTGTTCTAGTAAGAGACATTAGCAAAAATGTGAAAACCCCTTATTTAGGCTGACCCATCAGAGTCATACTGTTTGAACAGGCAGTTTCACTCAGCTCCTCATGACAGCTCCTACCTCAGTCCTCCCACTTGCTCATGAGTCGGTTCCAACCGGCTGGAGGAGACGGACGCTGCAGCTAAAATCAACCAAAAACAGAAGGAAGAGGACGTGTTCTGCTGATTCATGTCAGTCATTATGGGAGTTTCACATGGTACGACTTAAAAAAAAAAAAAACTGCTCCAGGAAGTATCGTTTCCTCTCTGCCTGCCGTTTCCCATCAACTTACTGATGTACAAGGCAAAATATGAACAATAGAGCCAACAATGAAACCTTGGGTTGGGTTGTTTAATAAGGAAGCAATTTGTTCTCTATAAAATACCCTTAGCTGGCTTCAGGGAGTCAAATCTAAATTCGTTTATTTTGGCTGTAACTGCCTGAATGTCTTTTTAATGGTTTATGTGGCTACGTGTCTTGAAAACATAAACTAGTATCTTAACGTAAAATATCTAAATATAAAGTGGTAGTTTTTGATTCAGTGTTCAAGCGAACCTCCAATTTGATTTTCTTTTTTGGGGGGCGGGGAGGAAGTATGAACGTCTTCACGAAGGAAACTCACATACCTCTATGTACAGTTGTGCATTTATGGAAAAATACGATAAATCTCTTTGCAGCTCAAACAACTTCAAACAGATTGTAAAACAAAAACCTTTAAGTAGCCCATGTTACGACTAAAAGAGCAGCTCTAGTATTACAACTTCTCCTGAATGATATTGTTAGCTAATCGTGTCAACCTGCCCACATCATTCGTTATGATACAATGATAAACAAATATCTTCAAAATTACAAAAAAAAAATAATAATAATAATTTAGTTAACTTAAAACTAGTCATCTACAAACATAACCTTGCACAGGTATGCAGTTTCAGTACCGAGGCTTTGTGTTGATAAACTAACAAGCTCTGAATTAAATAATGTGTCGAACTCTTTGGATGAGAGTACAAGCTGCTACCATTTCTTCACAGCGGCGCAGGACCACTTTGAAAGTAAGTATGTATGCATGTATATGCTACATCTTCTTCAGTCTCTTGGGATTAGTCTGGAATCCATTGTGTGCGAGGAAAGTCCCAGCTTTCAAACACGATGTCACTTGGAATCTCCCAGCAGGTGGACAATGAGTTCGTAGGTGGACAGGACAATGGCCGTGTTGGGGATTTGTCTGATTAGCTGCGGAACGAGTCCTCTGTAAAAAGCTGCGTAGCCTTCTTCCACAGCTATCAACCTCCCCGACTGGAAGAAGTACTTGTACTTGCTCCCCTCTTCTCTGAGCCTGGTCCTGATGACCTCTGTTTGGACACAATGAATAAACAGTAAGACAAACAGAAATACATCAAGACTCTGTTTGAGTTGTATGTGCAGCAAATTTACCATGTGGGTAAGCTATGCAGGAAGCGCAGCCCTTCGAAAAAGCTGCTGCCATCATCAGCCGCAGGAAGTCTGATGCTCCTTTCTCGTTGTCTCCGTTCGGCGAGGCGAACTGGCTCTTGGCGAGGTGCTTCTTCAGCGTCTCGTAGATGAGGAAGCAGATCATGGTTTCGGAGATTCCGGCGTAGGATGCAGTCAGGCCGCGGTAGAAACCCCGTATTCCCTCCGTCCTGTAAACGTAGCGAGCGCATTGCAGCGCATTCATCTTCTTCTCTCCTCTGGCTCTAAAAGTCAAACCGATACAGATTGTTAGTGACAAGAGGTCATGTGTGGTTTTTAATGGTCATATTTTCCATGAGGTAGAAGATACCACAGGCAATGACAACAAATTTGAGATAGACATTTAAGGAAAACAAGCAATTTGTGGTTGTTGTAAGTAGGTCGGCTTTCAAACATTATTAAACAGTCGAGGGAATAAAAGGCCACATCATCTTGCTTTTATTGTTTAATTTGGCTGATTATGGTTCACTGGGAAAGGTATGGTACTCTACGCAATATTGAAAGTTGTGGGTTAGACTCCAGTTTCCTCCTCTGTCACAAGGGCAAGGCATGTGTTGCGAATCCACAAAGTGGTTAATAAATGCATTGCCTATCAATTGTGGTTCTAGTGTAAAGTGCTTTGATTGGTACAAAGATCCAAACCATTTCTATTTAGTGGGTCATTTTGAATATGCATCATAATCAAGGTCTGTTCTAAAAGACTTCTTTCTCATTGTCGACAACCCACCCAATAAAGACAACAAAAGTCCCTCAAAAGAAATCTATCTGCAAATCACAATGTTATCTTAATGCTAGAGATGAACCATAGGTTGTAGTAACTGGCAGGTCAAACATAAAAATAGATTGTTTTGTTTTCAATAAAAGCACCAAAACTAACTCAATATTTTGTCTGTAAGCAGATCAACCAACAGCATGTACATGCTTTTCTTTTTTCTTTTTTTGAGTTTGATGAAAAACTGAAGAAGTTATATAGTGTGTTTTTATTCCACAAAAAGTTGGTAGTTCTGTTATGTAGCTCTTATAACAATAAAAAAAGAAAATCCCAAATGGTCAAACTGGAACCGACTGTCAGATACAAAGGATTTTGGTGTCTTCCTGGAAAAACCTGGGTCGCTGCATCTTTACCTATCGGGATATTTTTTTCCCCCAACTTAAATTCAATACAAAAAAAAACTTAAACTGTCCAATATCTACTACCAAAATCTCTTCTCAAAGGATGACTTAAAATATCTGTTCACATTCCTTTAATCTCGACATGAAGTCTTTACGATGCTTTTGGACATCAATGGTATTTCTGCTTCTGTTGTTTGGTGTGTCCAATTTTTTAGATTGATTATTTTCAGAATGCTCAAATTTCAGTGGAACTTGACAATTTGGTTTAAAAAGACTAGCCTACAAGCAAACAACAGGAGAAGACATGGACGCATTTCACTCCAAGTGATTTGTCACCTTTGTCTTACATAAGGAAGAAAGATCAATTCAATGTTTTCCTTTTTTTGGTCAATTATTAACCAATCTAACTCAACTTCTTCTGTTGTTCATATAGTTATTTATCCTTCAAAGAAGTGATAAATATATAACCTACTTTTAGAAAAATGTCCCAAATTCACCTGCTTGCGCAGCAGGAACGAACCCAGTCTTTACAGGCAGAGAGAGCAGACTCGTTTTCTGTGACCTTACTACTGCTCCAAACTTGGCAATGTAAATATGGCCAACTGGATGAAGGACAGTGCGTCTGTAGTGCGTATTTATAAAGGCAGGTCACATGCTCAACCTCACGCACTGCAGAGCAGTGGGACTGTGAACTCAGGCCACCTAAATGGCTTCACTTGAAGGTCACATTATACTTTAGCACCTGTCAACCCCCTATTATAGGCGTTTCACACAACACCACCATGTGCCTAAGAATATAAACAAATGTAGAAAATACCAACAGGGAGCAGAACATACTTTTTCTCCAGCTGCATCCTTGTCTTGACCATCCAGATGGGGTTCATCAGAGAATTGGTAAGAAAAGCTGAAAACAATGAACATTTACATTTTAATCTTAAAGTGTAAGATTCAACCATTCAAGCATGCCATAATAATGTTGGAAAAGCAAAAAGGCATTTAGAGACAATAAAGTTAGAGATTATTAGGTTAAATAATAGTTCATGTTATCAGGTTTAATAAATAGTTTATATGGCACCAAATTGCACAACATTTCTGTTTTGTTTATCGATTAGAGACACCGGGCTGCTCACCTGCAGTACCAGCTGAGGACATGTGCACCAGCCAACTGTTGGGGACAAACAGCCTGTTGAACATCTCCTTTGATTTTGAATATGCAGCAAAGTAAATGGCTCTGAAAGAGACAGAGAGAGAGATGCTGATAAGGATTCCAGTTGGAAGCAGATTAGCTCGCAGTTTTACAATAAAAGTGCTTTCGTCCACTCAATGCGAATGTGAAAGCGAAGCTATATGAAAGCAGAACAGGACCGGGTGAAGTTTTGATGGTGTGCCTAGAGGAATCTCTCTCCTAGCGCCAGCTCTCTCTGTTCTGCTTCTGGAACAGACTGTCGCTGCACGAGAACACGCTGAATAAGCACCGGCCAAGCCAGAGATGCCCACTGGGACACTCTGCATTGAAATCTGTTGAAGCTTGCCAGTCTAACAGCAGCGCATAATAATGCTGTGGCTACTATTCAACCACAGATGAAGCTTATAAGTAACGCATAACTCCCTTTCAGTGTTAAAGTCCAATCAACCTTTAATGCAAGGTGAATCAGAAGGTATTTGGTACAGCCAGGTTGTCAGCCAAAGGGAAACAGTGCAAAGTGCACAACTTTGTTGACACAAAACATAGAATAAAGGTGAAGTTGAGAAATCATGGTATGTTCTCCTGTCAAAACTTTCCCTGCAGATTAATGGCCACCTATTCACCGGTTTTAAACCATCCAATGTTTTATGTTTGTTATTCTGTCTCTCACACACACGCATGCCCTGAGGTTTATGAAAAACAGCCGTCTCATGTTCACAGCTTAATCACACGCAAACTGTATGGGTCTAGGAAGTCGCTGCCATAACAACGGCTTCCTGTTTATGTAACAAGTTTGGTTTTTTTAGCCATTAAAAAAAAAAAAAAAAAGATAAACAGTCTTGTGTTTTATTGCTTGCCCTGTAGATTCAGTTTAAACCTCAGGAGAGTCAAAGTTAAAACGCTTTATTCTGAATGTGCTCTGTTTATTGTTTTTGAATCCATTGAGCCATTTGAATATGTGATTTCATCTGCACCAACAGGCTGCCATGTTTGAAATACACTTGGAGTAAAGATGCACAGCAAAGCACGATCTGAGAAGTGTGCACAGTGAATCTGCTGTACCTTGAAGGGGCAACACCCACGAGATTCGGTCCCAGTCCTCGGAAGAGAGAACTTGGTCCCTCTTTTTCAAGAATTGATCTGTAATGAACACAAAGCAGAAACATTTAATACACCGACAGGAATTAAACCAACTTTTGTTAATGTTTTTTTATTTTTAATCAGGGGAATGGATGTGAGAACTCTGCTGCAATCCCCCTCATAGTTGCATCAGCTCAGTTCAGTGGATTCTGCTCTGAACTTCGTGCCCTGGTTGGTATCTGGCGAGTCACGCCAGGCGCGTCCTCAGACACGTTTTAACCCTTTGAGGGAAGTGACCCAATCTTTGCTATGTGACAACCCACTCTACCCTGCCAGGAACTGAGAAGAGGGGAGTGTTTCTGTAATGCACACTTTGTTAGTCATGCAGGGTTCATGAACGCCACTCCTTTCTGTCAGGCAACACCTGACGCCTCTTCTCAAACAATGACAAACTGACCACTTTTTAGGTCAAAGCAATGTTCAATGTCAATGTTTCATTGTCGGAGCACCATGAAATCTGTTTGTTATTATCCTTTTTATTGTGTTTCACTTCTGTCCTAGGCTTTGGAAACAAATGTTGCTGCATCTTAAAACACAGAAGCATAAAAAAATATATAATAAAAGTAGACTATAACATTTTTTCAACAAGCCATTTATAGCTCTCCATCAGTGGCTGCATATAAAAAATAAAAAAAAACACATTCAATTCAATTTGTTCTGGAAATCAGCATAATTATGTAAATAGAAAGATACATTTTGAACAAATAGACACTGAAACATCATGACTCATGTTTTTAGATCAAAGTGATGTCCAGTGAATCTTTTGGTGTTGTGCCAAATTAAATTAATTTTATTTTATGTAATATCCTTCTCCATTAAAATATACCTTTCTTTTTGCTTTAAAACAACAATGTTGCATCATTAGACACAAAACTTTAAAAAATTTAAGCAGAGCGAAGCGAACGGTTTCACTGATCAGTGGCTGAGGGAGTCTACATTTAATTTAATCATTACAAGTTAGACAGTAAATACAAAATCAAATTAAATCAATATCAGCTCTAGTCTTGACTTGATGATTTATTTGTTTGGCAGACCTGGAGAATTATCTCCAGTATTTACAGCCTACAAAAGCAGCCGGTGCCAGTTTTAAACCAGTTCAGTTTGCAAACAGTCCGAGTGTAATGTAACTCTGTCCCAGCACCACGCCTGACTAATAACCCCCCCCCTCTCCCCCCCATTCTCTCTCAGCCAACTGGAGAAAGTTTATTTCTTCTGAACCAATCTCTGCAGACATGAAGATGGACCACTTCCACAGACATCACAGAAATCGGTTTCAGTCAAATCACGAGGCAAGAAGAAAAGAGGGAGTTTGCACTTGAACAAACAGCGGGCTAAAGCCTCTAAACATGAGCAGGACACAGTGTACTTAATCCTCACTTTATGTAAGACTAGATTAAAGGCCGTTTTGATTTAAAGATTATGAAAGTAACAGGATTCTGGAAGTGCTTCCAGGAATTAAAAAAACCCATCATAAAGCGTTTTACTTTTGAGATAATTGGAATAAAACTTTTTTAATTATTACACAGTATTTTCAGATGTCAATCTAAATGTTGTGCAGATAAACAGCAGGTTTCACCAGCTGCTGGGAAGGAACACGTTGTCCCTCCATTAGTAGTTGGAACAATAAAACATCTCCAGAGGCAGCTCACAGAGTGTGCCGTGTTGCGACACCGTTTAGCTGACAACATAAACAAACGTCTTACCGGAGCACCTGAAGCAGCCCCGGTGTAACTGTCCCTGGTCGGATAACCCCGGCGCCGCTGAGGGTTCCCAGCTGGACCTGGAAAACGGGCCGCAGGTTGAGGCCCGACGACTGCAACCGTGTCTTCAACACCTCCAGCGGGCAGGTGACAATGGCTCCCATTGTGCCGCTGCATCTACAAAACGAATCAGGAGCGTCAGGAACTCAGCAAGCTTTGAGAAGTGAAGATAAAAACCAAGTATGCAGCCACAGAATCCTCTGTTGCCATTGGATGTTATTTATTAGTTTTCACTGAGGAATGTTTTTCCATCAACGCACAGCTGAAGAGCTACAGGCCAGGAGACCAGTTAACAATTATGGTCTAAAGCAGTTTCCTCACTCTGCAGTGGAAAGTATTCGAATGGACCCAACACATCTGGCGGACACGGTTCTTCAACTCAGACATCCTAATTGCACATAAAAAAGGAGCTTTTCCCTGAGGGAAGGCCTTGTAAGTACAACATTTCAAAGTTATTCAAGAGGTTAATAAAGCAGAACGTCTTTAACAAACAGTATAACCTCACCAGCAGCAAGCTTACCAGAGCTCATTACACTAAGCTTCTCTGCTGAGTCATGTCTGAAGGACAAAATCAAATATCTCGGCAAAAGTAACGACTGACCCAATTATCTCGTCACTTATTACCTGCAATCCAATTACCGGTACTCTGTTATTAATCCTTCAAGGAGAAATTAAAACTTATTACATTTTTCATGAGGCATACGCTGGTATGACATTATTATGAAAGAACAGAGCTTTCCTACAGTATTAATGTAAAAAAAAATAAATAAAAATAAAGTTAATTTCTTACTGCGTATAATACTTGTCATTTTGATGTAGACTTAACCAAAAGTAAAGAATAATAAATTTAGAACCAAGTATCAATTGCTTATTGTGCAGAATATTAGAACTTTTGAAATTTTATTCATGAAACAACAACTACATAACGGCCTGACCTTTAGTCTTTAACTACCAGAAACCATGCACATTTTCCTCACCATCTGGCAATTCTGACAAAACGAAACACTAGCAGGTATGCTGAATTGTTGCAGGCATGAACAACTTCACAACAGGGAAGTAACGCCATATGCAGCTAACAAGTGGAGCCAGGGCAATGACACCGGGCTTCAAATCAAAATATTATTTAGATAAGAAACCAAAAGATTTCAAACCAGCTCCTTAAAGATTAAGGTGAAAATTAAACTGTTTGAAAGCACAGTCTAATCATTTTGTGTCCTTCAGATCCAGAAAAGGCCAGTACTATAAATAATAACGTTATCTATACCATTCATTCATTACTAATTTCACATAAGCTTAAAAAGAAGCAGTGGTAGATGTCAAGCAAACCTTTTAAGTCTACGTAATCTTATACTGCTTCGCTGTCTTGTTCCTTGTAGGGTACCGGTATAATGTGCTGGTTTTAGACAGTTAACCAGTTTGGGTATAGTCCTCTGGCCAACACCCTATGGTACATCTGTGATAGTTTTAAAGTAGAGCATTACCTTAATGAGAGCGATGGACGGTTCCCACACCTAGACTACTCAAATTTTCAAAACAGACTGTTTCAAAAATTAAAAGCTAAAATTTTTTTGCTAATAAGAGTATGGACAGGCTGTTTTTTGTTTTTTTAAACCTTCAAATCCACACTACCGTCTGGCAAAAAAGAATATATGGTATAAATGTCATTACCTTTACCCACCCGCATGTGTATGCTAGGTGAAACAATTTTGTTTTTGGTCAGAGGTTAGAACCAAGTTCACAATTGTGAGCATTAAAAATGTGTAATTTCCTGGAGCGCATAATTTTCTCTCCCAGTGACAAGAATACACTAATATCCTGGTAACAAATCCCTGTGCTCCTCCTTCTATGGGTAGCAGAAGAGAGTAAAATTACTCTGCTTTTGGAGAAAAAGAGGTCTGCTATCACACAGAAAACCTTTAAACCACAATAACAGCATGACAGACATGTTTCCAGAACGCTTAAGTTGTAACTTCAAAAAAAAAAAAAAAAAAAAAAAAACATGAAATACATTCCCAGAAGAAATTGATGTCTAAACTAGACTAAATGTTTGGTTTTATTCTGTTAACATTTTTGTAATTCGGTCATGCCCTTTTGTTCCATCTCATCTTCAAAACATGAGCAATTAATGACAAACCATCTCTGTACATGAAGTGCAGTTTACCTTCTAATTCTCCTAAAAACCGATATATGAACTTGTCACCTCTTTTCAGGTTTAGTGAAAGCTTCAATCTTTTAACAATAGATTAACATTTAATATAGTAGCTACCTATTATTCTAACAAGCCTGATTTTACTGTAAATTTCATATGCGGCGCTAAAACTGAAACGTTAAATGACGCCATTAACAAGACAGGATTAAAATAATTCCTCATTCAACTGATGCAATTCAAGCTGCTTGTTGTGTTGGTAATGTGCAGTTTTGAAACGCAAACATTGCGTGTTGGGATTGTCGTCACCGTCGGTTGCTGCCTCTTACATAATGCAGTGAAGGACATGTTAACAGGACATGCTAACAGCTAGCTATAAATGCGACCGCGGTAAATACGGCCACGTTGACGACGAGGGTAAAACAGTCGACCAAACCACGTCGTTATGAAACCCGCTAAACTCATGTTTAATCTCTAAACCGACAGTAAATTGTTGAAATAAGACTGTCGTTTGTCGAGAAACTAGCTGGCGCATCTCAGGCAACCTTAGCGACGGAAGATTAGCAAACTTCTCCATCGAGAGGCTTTCTGGGGAGAGCCACTCGAGCCGGCCGGCCATTGTCCACGACAACCTTAATAAAGTCCTAAAACTAAAGTTCACAGCTTTCCCACATAACCTAATCGTCCTTTAAGCCATTTACATTGCTAAATAATCAGTCGGTCACTGAATTAAAGGAGAAAAGAAAGAAAGACGTTGACGACACGCGCGAGGTTGCGCTATGCTAAGAAGAGCTAGTTGGATTTAACGCGATCATAGGAAAGTGCAAACCATTTTAAAAAAAACGTGTCGGAACCAAATAAGTATAGTATTTAAAATAAGATTCACACATTTTAGGTTTACATAAACTTGAATTGACTTACCCCCCGGCGAAGAGATGCAGCAGAGTGTCCTTCTGTGCCATCTTTCCCGTTTGTTCAATTAGCCACCATGTTGTCTCTGGGGTCCTGGGAGAAACCGCGTTGAGCCGCAGAAAGAGATTTGTATCTGCGTGTCCTCCCCCGTCGCCGGCTTTTTTGGGTCTGTCAGCGGACAGCCGTGCGGCGCTGTTCCGTCCCATTTACGTAAAAGGGAAGTACGGGGGTGTCGGCTCTGACGTGGACACATGTGCTCTTCTCCGTGTCTCCTTGGCTTTTTTTCAAAAGTGTTGCGCAATTAGACCACGAACACAACTTTAAAAAATAACAAGCGGGCAATACTTTGAACTGCTGACCTTGAGCAGCATTAGAACAAAATAAAGCCGGCTCAATACAAGCATTGTACTTATAATTAGTGTTGCCACCTTCAAGGCCGGATTTAGAAAGATAAGGACCCCTGGGTTAGGACCATTTTTGGTGCCTTTTCCAAATAAATAATGAAAAAAAAGAAGAAGAATCTTACTGAAGTAGAATTAAAAATGAACCTCCCAAGAAATTACTGAAGAATAAATTTATATATATATATATATATATATATATATATATATATATATATATATATATATATATATATATATATACTTTGCAGAAAAGGCCACTAAGACAGTCAAAATATACATTTATGTGCAGATTCTGGCAGATTCTGGTATTTTAAAGATAGGAGCTATCATTCAAATTCGACATCTTGAAAAACCCTATCCTGTGCATTTCCCACCACAACAATTTTACTGGCCTTAATACTTCCTGAGTTTTATTTTGTTCATTATTGCTACATTTAGTGCTATGTGTTTGTGACAGATGTGTATCAGACATTTCTGAAAATACAGAACAAATCGCGTCCAATATGAATTATACTAAACGCAACATTTAACTGTCAATTAATTATTTTACGGAATGGGAAGCAACCCTACTATAGTATGTTTCTATTACTACGTGACATATTTGAACAGCACTCGTAAAAGGATTTTACTGAGAAAATCTTGGAGTATGATATGAGAAAACGTCTAAAACAGAGCTGAGATTTTTCTTTTCCTACTTGACCTTCATATTTATGTATGGAAGCCCAAATATGCCACAGTTTGATCAATACACATACCATAACATTTTTGCCACAATTCAATGGTGGGTAAACAATTTTCCTCAAAAAGGCTATTCGAGAAACTATGATAGTTGGTGAGATCCTGAAAATTGACTAAACTCAAATGTTCACGAAATATACATTTAAGTAAACTCTAAATATGATTATTGTCAACTGTGCCATCAAAATTTGGCATGTTTGACTAACAACTTAGACCTAATAAATTTTAAGTTAAACTTAAACGTCAGCCTTTTGAAACCAGGCTACAATGTATGGCTACGTTTGCGTAAAGATCGCTTTTTAGTTAAAGAAAAATACATAAATATTTTTTAAATATATTTATATGAAAGAAAAATTATTATTTGATGAATCCACCTTCAATCAGATTAGACAGTGGATGTGACATCTCTTACCAACAGGCTTAAAATTATAAAACACTAAAAATAATCTAAATATATGCAATAAATATAGTTACAGTTTAATTCATTTCCCCATAAAATATATTTTTTAAATGATTTATTTCCAATTGAAACATGCAATACTGTTATAAGTTACTATTTAAGGAGTTAATTATTTCTTAATAAATAAGGAATATGTATTGTTCCTTATAATAATAACAAAAAAAAAATTGCCCTTCATATTTGGTATGTGTCTTGCTGCAATAAAACCCATGCTGCTCTTAATACAGATCACTAAAAGAAATATTTTCTGCCAACAGCCATCACCATGTACAATAACTCTTTGAATAATCTCTATTAATGAATTACAACAATATTTAATTTCCCTTTGGGATAAATAAAGTATTTTTGAATTTGAATTAATCCGTGAGTCAGTGTGTTTGTGATCGCTTAAAAAAAGTAAATAATTGGTGTATAAAGTGAGAAAAATAGTACATAACTGTACTTCAGTAATCACTTGTGTGTCTAATGAAGGCTGTGGAAAAGCAACAGCTGGCTGATGTTACATTCACAGATGGGATACCCATGCTACGAGCACTGATGTACCCTCAAACCATCAGTGATGCCAGGTTGAAAGCTTCTGCTCTGAACATAACTCTGGGTTGTTCCCATTAATACATGGAAAGATGTACAGCAACAGTAGTGCTCTAATGTACATTTATATGCAATATCTTAAGATATAAAATAAGCTACTAGGACAATATCAGACGGGACATGCTGAACTATATGCTTATCTTGTACCCTTACTTCCTGCTGACATAATAGCTTCTAGAAATCTCCCATTAACCTGTTTACCTGGAATTAGTAGGGAGATAAGAAGAAAAGGCAAAACAAAATCCCCTTTTATGACAAAAGGTCAGCATATGAACACAAACCATGAAATGTGGCATGTGTAAAACCTTACATTATAGTCCATTTTCTCCTACAGTGTATCCACTAAAACGAATGAAGGATACTTGCTGATAGGAAAGAAAGGAAGTCACCTTGACAAAACCTTCAGTGTTTGTCACAGCAGTATCCTTGTTGTTGTTCCAAAACATCTCGTCAAACAAGCCCCACTTGCATGTTGAGCTGTTTAAAATTATGACAGTGTTTTTGTTGGCAGACGATAACAGGATGTTGACACGGAAAACATGGTTTATTTTACTTAGTAAAGTAGTGCTGGATTCTGTTATTCTTTTATAAGGAGTAGCAGTGCAGCGACTTACATGATATAACAACAGGTGTACTTTCCTGCAGTCATGCCATCAGATCTAATTTAAACTTGTGTAAATTGTTGCGCCTCTGACATTAGATACAGCTGCTCTATTTTGGTATTCGAGTCTCTGATGTGTCACGTTTAAGAAGCACGTAGCTCTAGTACTGCAGAATAAATGTGATAGGGGTGTGTGTTTATGGGTGTGCGTTCAAACTGTGATCTGATTCGACAGAGATGAGCGGGGGGGCGACTTCTTCCTCCTGTTTGTTTCATGTGTTTACACTGAGAAGCATGACCAGTTTCTGTCAACAAAAGCAGAAACCAGGCCCAGTATTTGCTATGCTTGAAATCAGATACAATTATAAAATGCCAATCACGCGTTTTGTCAGCTGAATAAACGTTAAATGTTTTCAGGTTTTTCAAATACTGACACCAAGTGACCAGACGTTCACTGCACATTTGCTTTTACTTGGTGTTAAACTGTTGAACCCTAACTTTATTTCGGTTTCGCATCACAACTTTTGCTGTTGATAATTTCAGTTGCATTCAGCTTAATGAAATCTGCCTGCTTTTAATTTTTTTGTTTTTGTTGTTGCCAGCTGCCGTTCCTAATCCTGAGCCTTATGTAAAAAGATGAACAAATGCACAGATTAAAATCTGTGTAAAACTGTCACAGACGGGACACAATGATGGAACAGAAACCGGGAACAGCTGCCTGCTCCTCGCCTTCAATGATACCTATTAGCCCATGTATTCAACTTAATTTATATCCCAAAACTCTTCTATTGAATAATACATCTTTTGTTCCACACATTTCTTGATCCATTGTCTTCCGTTTATCTGAGAAAAGGTTGCATGGGTCACTGATCCAGCAGAGAAGCCCAGACGCTGATCAAACATTTCTGGGACGTAGGATCATATTCCCAAACGTGACTGCAACGTGAGCTGCAGATCTACTCTGATCTAGACTTGACTAGTGGCATACCTCCTCATTTATAACACTGAACTCGGCCACCTCTCTGAAGAAGCCTGTATCATCTGCTAGTATCCAGGATCACTCTTATCTCATACTTGGATTATTTCAAACAGGGCATTATTTGTATAGCACATTTCATCAACAAGGCAATTCAAAGTGCTTTACATTAACATACAAAAAAAAAAATCCTATGAGCCAAAAATCAAAAATAAATATACCAAATAAATAAACCAAAAAAAACATAATACTGTGCTCATACCAATCAATATCAAAATTTTATGGGTTTAAACTTGTCCCACTTTTGATAGTCTGCTGTTTTCTGTGTGCAAACAAAGTAGTCCCATAAACCACACTGGAGAGATACTGAATCACATGTAGTTGCATAACGGTTATGTCTTCAGGCCAGTGATGTCCTTTGGTGCCCAGCAGAGCTCCCTTCTGCCATAAACTGAGGCGTCGCATCTCGCTGACACTCACACAGCTCTGTGCTATTTGTGGACAGATTGCTTTGCAGTCCAGTGATTCATTTTCTCAACAGCCTCTGAATTGTTCGGTTGTTCTAATTATGCAGGAAACTGATTTCACTTACTGGTGCTCAAAAGATGGTGTCCCATTTTTGCATGCACATCCAAAAAAATTCAATGTTTTATGGCAGATGTTCGACAGATGGAGACTTTAAAGTTAGACTCTTTTCCTTCCTTCAAAGAGTATATTTGCAAACTGCCGCTGCACAGAGTCATCACGATGAGCAAGACTGTGGCTCATAAAACTGGCAACTTGTAGTAACAAAAGGTTTAATATAATTATTTTTTGGTGATTTGTTTGTACTTTCTTCTACATTATTTAGTTCATTTTTTCAATTTCAGAAAAAACATCTGGTCTGACTGTCCAGTTATGAAAGACATCCAAGATCAAAGCCAGATACAAAATACAAGTCAGAAAATGTTTCTGTTTAAAACTGAACTGTTAAGTTGACGCTTTTAAAAAAAGTTTATTGCTCAACTAAAAAAAAAATATATATGGCTTATTTAAGAGATACACATTAAATAATTTTCAGTGTATTTTAATTATTTGAAATATACCAATTAATATGGATGTTTTTTTTAATATAAGACATCATTTTACTGTTCTTATGTGTTTACAAAATAATCAGAATTTTTTGTTTTTACATTGAACTCAATACAACAGTACCATTTAAGGCCTTTGTGTAACATGACATTTCCTGCAACCATTTTAAAAGTACCAGAAACTTGTAATATCTAAATCCGCCACCAGAGGGCAGAAGTATAGTATTGGTTTCAGAAATAGGCCTTATTTTCTGAAGATCTTCACAGGGACTTTTTTCAACTTTCAGATTCATTGTAGTTCTGAGGGAAGGTTATGACTAAACCTTTAGAGCCAAAGCTGCTAAGCAGAAACATATGTGGTACATTTATATTTAGCTATTCCACTTACCATCTCTTTGTTCAGTGGTTAGAAGAAAGAAAGAAAACTGAACCTGAAGTAACCACCAGCATAACGTTGACACGGGCTAATGGGGCAGAAAGATTGAAAACACACCTTGTGTGGGAGGAGCCTGATGATACAGGACAGTTTGTTCATAAGAACACTATTCAACTCAGATGAAAACTGTAGGAGAAATGAATGAGGGCCGATCCTTTTTACACAGCACAATGGATGCGAAACAAAACACACACATAACCCTGGGTTTATCGTCACCATCGAGATCACACCACAGCTCTTCCACTTTGACATTCAACTGTCAAACTCCAGTCCTCAAGGGCCGCTGTCCTGCAGGTTTTAGATGTGCCACAGGTACAAAACACTGGAATGAAATTGCTTAATTACCTCCTCCTTATGTATACAAGTTCTCCAGAGTCTTGCTAATGACCTAATTATTGTATTCAGGTGTGGTGCAGCAGAGGCACATCTAAAAGTTGTAGGACACCGGCCCTCGAGGGCTGGAGTTTGACACCCCTGCACTAGATAAAACCTAACAGCCTGAACAAATTTAGCAAAAAAACACAAAAAGCCAACCTAAGGTATAATCACATTTAGAAGTTGATACGAGTCTTATTACTAGTCAGAAATGTGCCCAATAACTTTCAACCAAGTGAAAGAAAATAAATTATTGCTTAACAAAACTAGAGGCCTTTGAGATTAGTTTCTGAGATCAGTGCAGGATATTTTTTGACTGCATTTTTAGTTTTTAACCTACATGGTTCATTCACCAATAGAAGAATCCCATGACACACATCTTAAATCATCCATTGCCTATACCTGTTTATCCTTGGACAGTGGCCATGGCTCAGGTACCCATCTCTCCAGTGGTCTATTGGCGCAAGGCGGGGTTCTCCCTGGGCAGGTTGCAAGAATATTGCAGGCCACCATGTTGGCCTGTCTAAAGAACAATTTAGAGGAACCAATTAACCCAACAGCCATGTTTTCTGGCTGTGGGACGAACATGGGCTGGAAGAAGAAGAGTGCTGCTAACTGCACCACTGTCGCCTTTAGCCAAATACTTAAAAATAAATAAATAAATAAATAAAAAACACTTTTAGATAGGATTTGCTATATTTGGCAGAATAACAAGTCTGATCCAATAAGAGAATGAACACCCCAGATAATGTGAAATAATCTTTAATAGATACAAACAAATTTACACAAAGTAATACAAATCAAGTGGAAGCAAGCAAGGAAAAGTAGGGTGTACCACTTATACACATTTAAAAACATACAAGTTTATGATATGGCATTTGACAAACTGTTGGCAATCTGACCTACTTCCATTACATTTGTGCAGCACTCTGGAGATTGTCGCTTTCTGTTAATATGGTGCTTTAAAACCAAAGTTTATCAAGTCAGGCACCTACAAAGCCAGCTTCCAAAAAAACCCTGACCCCCAGCTTTACACTTCATAGACAAACAAGACATAATGGTTCATGGTTTTCTGCCAGTGGGGCCCAAGAGTCAGCAAACATTTACATGTTCTTTTTTCCTCCTTTCTTTGTTTTAATATGTGCAAATCAGTGCTCAAATATGGAGATTATGAGTTTAAAAAAATGCTCTTGGGCCTCAACGGCACATGGTCAAGAACTACTGCACTAATAAAAACAAGGAGTGACAAAAATGATAAAAAAAAAAAAAAGTTTGTTGAGAAGAGTTTCCTGCAGATGCATGCTACAAAGAATCACAGTGACATTATCTTTCTGTAGAAGACTGCTGATGATATTTCTGCATTGCAGCAGCTGAGCGGATATGGCCATGTTGCAGAGACCGTTTAAGAGCAGCACAGGCAGTGAGTGACCCGTGTTGCTCTTAAACGGACTCAGAGCACCAGTAACTCTATAGAATGGTCATCAACTCTTTCCTGTGTCATGTGAACAGCAAATATATTTAAAAACCAGCTCTAAAACCCAGAATTTTATAATGCTTAATTTGAGACTGATGCAAGTGTACTGCCATCTTGTGGTCACATAACAGCAGAGCACTACTGTGTTTACTGTGTTTTTGGCTCAGTGTCATCTCAGCACAATTTCATTCAAATTTCCAAGGCTACAAAGACAGGAATGCATAACTCAAGCTTGGAGGTCACAGCAGATGCCACATTACCCTACAAGCTAAAAGTGGTTCACCAGCACGGTGACTGTCAGGGCATCAGTTGGATCAGTGTGTGCATAGTACTCAGTGATTCCTGATTTTACAAAGTTAAAGATTACAATTGAAAAGAGTCATAAAAACAGGATAAGAAACTCGAGGAGTTTTGCAACTGACAGAGAAGGGTACTTGCTGATTCACGCCGGTGCCTATATCAGTCCTGGAGGCATCAGTAATGCTGCCAAACGGGTTGAACCCAAGGACGATCCCAGAGAAAGAAACAAGGGAGTGCAGAATGTGTTTCGTCAGTCAACTTCGTCATTGGTAGAGCAGGTAGTTCTTGAGAGAGGCTGGCAGGGGAAGTCTGTGGATTTCACTCAGCCGGTCTCTTCCTAACGCCACCCTCACCGAACGCCTACATAGGTCCATCAGTGAAAGAGGTTCAGCTAGGGGAAGACAAAAGAGGCAGAAGGGTGAGGAACAGGATCGGCTGGCAGGGGCTGTGTTGTTCAATTGGTCAGCAACTGTTACCTTCTGTGACCTACATAGTTACAGTATGAACATTAAACTGCAAACCTGCTTGGCTTTGTAAGCACTGTATCAAGGTTACAAATAAAAAAGAAAAAAAAACATACAAAACTGTCAGCTGGCTGAAAAAAAAAAAAGGACATTGTTTCATTCCTTCTGAGCAAGTTAAATTCAGCAGATCAAAATAGTTCAGATTTGAAGCAGCTGAACCAGAACTGAGAGTATAAAGAAACTGGAAACTAAAGGGCCGTCACCCATCCTTCTGGTTGAAGTTGGGTTGCTTAGTTGGAGTTAGCAGCATGTAGATTCAGCATCCAACTAAAATAAACACAAGGTCCCCACACATTCTGATCTCATGTCCAAAATGGTTGAAATTTTGATTCCATTTGTTTATTCTCAGTTAAATTGATTAAAAATAGCTTAAAAATAAAAGCCTGGTACAATACTTTTAGTTTTAAATTATTCTGCACACCATCAGTTGCTCACCAGTTGTGAACACTGATATGCTTATGTGGGAATAATTGTTTTAATTATAAATAAAATTAGATAACCTTGTACTTGTCCTGCCCCATGCCTGCTTGCAAACAAAATTAAGACTATTTGAAGAACAATTGATGGGAGTAAGAAATGTACAAAAACCCAAAGGACGCAGCGTGTACCAACTGTAGGCGCTGTGGGTACACACAGACAAATTGTGCCCCACGTTTGGCATCAGTTGCCAAATCTATCCAGGAAGTAGGTAGATTTTCCAGCTGCAACCTTTCTGTAGGACGCATCAGTCAAGCTGTCAGATAAAAGACTTGGTAACTATTGTTCTGATGAGGAGGAGGAAGAAACTAACTGCAGCTAAGAGGGTGTGGGTTTTTATCAGAGTTCAAGCAGGCCTGTGTTGGAGCCGCACTTGTACAACGTCGTCTACACGTCTACCTCTGAATAGGGAGTATTGCCAAGTCTGAAAATGGCTTCCATCTTAAGGTGTGGGATCAGCTCTGCTCTTCAACTAAAAGAGAGACTGTCACTTGAAACTGTAGATTGCTTTTGTGAATAAGAGATTATCTGTGGTGCTTTTCTTGCACAGGCACAAAACTAGGTCAAGGGATCTGAGTCAAACATAAAAATCTAATGAGTACAAAGCACTTGGGACAGATGGGTAATACACGGTCTGATGTGCACCAATGTTTCCAGACCAAAAAGCTGGGCAAATAGGATTAATCCAGTTGTAGTATGTTTGCTTTAATCTCTGTGATACTGAGCAGCATCGGTTTTTGATCCAGAACAACCAGGAACCTCTTAATCTTTCACTAACATCTATTCAGGAGACTGTCCAACCAACTACTGGAGCCAAAGTAGTTTGTGATAAAGTAGGACAGTTCCCTTGAAGACCAATCTTTTCAGTGAAAAGTCCTTCTTCATAAGGACACACCAATCCCTGACATGATGAAACAGCAAGTCGCTGAAAGCATCACATAAATAATTCACCTGATCAAACTGCAAAGCACATTGCAGATAATTTCAAGCCAACCCATTGCATAAGAAGGGTTTCAAATAAAAGTTCTGCTGTGCTTTAAAGGAAGTCTGTTTTGATGTGAGGACAAGGCATGGACTGTTCGACCTTAGTTTACAGCATCAATAAATCCTCTGATCATAAAATCTTCATACACAGCTACAAAGTCACTCATGGAAACATAATAAGTTGAAACATTTACAATTCATACTTACGATCAAGTCCATTTATGTACCGGATTCGTATTTCACAGTGTCCCCACACGGCGCTCACTATTGGGTACAGCTTCTTGCCTTTGAGTCCTCGAAAAGCCACTCCGAGATAATGTCCATCCACTATGTAACCCAGAGTGCCCTCGTCCATGTCCAAGACCACCAGGAGCGAGTCTGGTATTATGAAGGTGTCGTCTGGCTCCAAGAAGGCCGGATAGGTTTTTCCTGGAAGGTTCTTGCCATCGTGGTAGAGTTTACTTCTGCACAGGTCCCAGCCCCAGGATTCAGAGTTGCTCCCCACCAAAGCCGTGTAGCCCACAGAATGCAGAGGGGCGTCGCTCGTCCCAACGCCAACCACCGCGTGCGTGCCCCTCTGACGCATGGCCCAGTTGATCTCCCATACATGAAGTCCCCTCGTGTAGCCAACACGCCCCCGGATGGCGTCTGTGCTCTGCGCCACAGGGTGCCTATGGAACACCAGCTTGTTGTCATCCTTCACAAAAACATTGAGGGAGCGGTCGTCATTGTTCCACGAATGCTGGATCTGAGTGTCCAGGCTGGCGGGCGGCATGTCCAGCAGAAGGTCTAGACGAGATGGCTTGGTGTGACTCAGGGCCTGTAACTCCAATGTTAGGGGACTGAACGCCGGATCCCGCATGTCAATAGTTTTAATGCCACCTGGGACTTTCTGCCCCATGCTCCAGGTGGGTATAGCAGCTCCTCAATCCCTACCTCTTCCCCCTCCCCCCGCCTCAAAGACTAATGGGGGGAGTGTTCAGCCTCAGAGCCTCTCCTCCGCTGTGCTCCTGCAACCTGGGATGCGTCTGATGTGGACCACCAAGATGAGATGTTACAGACCAGCCTGGACAGTTGAGAGATGAAAGCACAGAAAACAAGTCAGGAAGTTTGTTTTTCTTGTGTGTAAACTTCAAATGTGAACATCATGAGTAGAGAAGGGGTTGACTATTTTAAAACAGTAAAAATTATTATGGAATTAAGATTTGAATCGTCCTTAGCATATTATTTTCTCAATTAGCATCGTTGGCATTACTTACAAACACCAGTCTGAATGTATTCCCTTGGTTGTAGAGCTTTGCAGTAACAGATGTTTCTTGGAAACATTAGGTTACTCCAATTCCAGCAAATTTCATAACAGACAACGCTAAAAAGATTCAAACAAGCCCCATTCACACACTGAGCTAGCTTAGTGTGAACGGGAAAATGCGATAAGATTTATAGTGACAATTCTGATTTGTAATTGTTTGAAAAAAACACCCCAAGATTAACTGTTGTCAATTTTGACTTTTAACATTTTCATCACTGTTTAATCCTTGAAACCTTAGATATTTAATCATACTTATAAATTTGATTAAATAGTTACTTCATATAAAAAAAAAAAATTAAAAAAAAGTATAATAGCTACACATCACTGCAGTCAACTTATCTAAAAAGGTATAAAACTTACTAGCTAGAATATTGTAAAAATAAAGGATATTTTCTTAGAAAGCCCAGATTATATCGATCAGTGGATGCAATCAGTGAATTTCATTTTTGGTACTGGTCATTTCAGCTGAGGCCTTTTCTTTTAAAGATGTTTCATAGGATGCACAAAATCTCTGTATGTGGACTATCCAGTCACATTTATGATGCAGTGGGTGAGTAAATTAATAAAGGTGTGCAAGCAAGCCATGAACTGTTTTACTGCAGTGCTGTTTAATGAGTTAAAGTTTCTGTCTGCTGCTGCTGCTGCTTTATGAAGCGCCACATTATCTATGTTTAGTTGTCTCAGTCAAATTATGTCTGCTAAAGTAGGCTTTAAGAGTTTGGAGATGAAACAACCTAGAACACATGAACTGAGGTGAAACTCAGCCAAACTGGTGCCAGTCCTACGCTGTAGTGCTAGTGACTGAATGTTTCATAATTAGCAGACATGTAGCTCATTCAGGTGATTAACTACTCCATTACATAGGTGTGAGTTTATTTCCATATAAACTAAGTGACTCATTCTGACATGCCTCTGTGATGTAAAGGTGACAACAGCTTCTGTGCTTCCTTCAACGTCACACTTAAACGCCTCATAAATTCGCAAAATAGTTAACCTGTCTTCTACTGTCATTAGCAACTTCTACACTGCAGAGTGTTCCCACCAAAACCCTACAAAGGGCAGAACAAACTAAAATCATCTGACTCTAGTCCCTGGCTGATTTCTTTTTGCGTCCGTCATGTAATTCCAAAAACAAAAGAATTAGATCTAATGTTTACATCTACCAAGAAACAGTATGTTTCAACTGAATCTAGTTAAAAGCGAGCAAAAACCGAGAAGCTGCAGAGCTGCAAGTAGCCTCAAAAGTGTCTTTGTTCTCATGTGATTCTTGGAGAGAGGGAAAAACATGTTAGGACAACAGTGTCCCAAGAAATCCTGAGACACAACCACAAAACCTGCGTCTGCTGTCGCACAGCCTTTAGAAAGTTGTAGAACTGTCGGCATAATGCATTTATGAATAACTTTCTCGGTTTCGCTTAATATCTTGGGTTGTTTGACATCGTTTTTTTCCCCCTTTTAGCCGCTTGCCACAACGTGGAGCCAACCCAGAGGAACAAGATCAACAAGTTTCTGTTATTCAACAGTCTAACGTCTGTTAGACAGAGATTAACTACGATAGACTGAATTATTACCCAAATAGAGGAAGCCGTTTAAACTTCAAACATTGAGTCTTCCAGCTGATGTGAACAGTCTTTAGAAAGAAGAGACTGAAGCTATGTATTGTACACAACAAGCTTCAACACGCCAGCTTCTTTGTGTGTTTTTTAAAGAATTTGAGTTGGCAAGGCAATTTGAATCATATGCCACAACACACAGAGTTGAAGCATTATTCTTTGATTCCAAGAGACTAGACCAGATCTTACAACAAAAACAAATAAAATATAAGATGATTCTTAATACAATTTAGTATTTTAAAAAGGCAAACATCACAAAATATATACATTTTAATTGCTGGAACTTGATTCACAGCCAGATTTATGGGTTCTACTGTTAAACTCTACAACTTTTATAGAACTTTAGAAAATACTTTTTTTTGTGAATTTACAACAAAACATGTCTGAGGAATAATACTGTATATGGACACCTGCGATTTTTTAAATTGTTCTATAAAAAAGATAAAATTGGGTTGCACAGATATGTGTGAGATTCATCTAAACCTAATTTGAATAGTTGTCTCAGATCACAGAGTTTTCCACCTTCTCTTGATAAATAAGAAAAGGCAACATGATTGTTATTTTTACTAACTAATCGAATAGCCCAGACATAATCTGAGGACTTTGAGGATATGAATGCAACAACAGAAAAGACCAATAGATGTAATATATGCCAAACTGAAAAAGAATAGTAGAAATGTTGGGGTATGTTTCCTTATAAGGCAACAATATTCTGATAAAATGAAAGTGAAACATTCTCCAATAATAAGACTCTTATTTTTGTACTTTTATAGATAAAGTACAAAAACATCCTCTCTGGCAAATATATGGCTTTTCATTTTCCCACTAAATACCAAGTAGCTCAGATGTGACAGGACACCACTGTATGACTGAGGGGTTATACACGATGCGTTCATTTTACGAAAAGATTATAGACAACGCAACATACATGGATGTCTTTGGATCAAAATTTCACTTTACAGTACTAACTGTAGTTTGCTTTTGCACCAAATTACCTATATAAGAGTATTCAAAGGAGATTTTTATGCAGGTGCAGGTCAATCTGTGCCCTACTGTACAGCAGTGCCATGGTACAGAGCGTTTTGTAATGTGGAAAATTATGCTGCTGGGAAGGCCACTCTAATTAAATTGTAGACAAGAGTTCATTGAGCACCGCCTTGGCTCTTCTTCTAATGCAAGTAAACAACCATTTAAATGGGTCATGTCTCCTCACTGATTGGAAAACAGGAGGGAAGAAAAAGCAGGCAACGGGTGGCCTGCATTTGAATGTAAACTATCTTCTTTTCATTGGCTGTCCAGCATTCACAAAGAGTGAAACATGTCAATTTTCACAACTTTTGGGAAAGGACTTTACCATTATTCATCTCTACTTCTTATGTTGTAAAATACTACAAATATAAATACTGCAAGTAGTAAAAGCTGGCTTGTGGCTCGCTTTGTTTTGTAGGCTAAACTCCTGGCCTGACTGGGGCTCCTGGGCCCCTGGTTTGGGTTAGAGTTGATTGCAATGCAAGAGGAAGGGCTCATTGAATTTGCTGAGCCAAGGAAACACTTGTTTTGCATGTAAGGCTCAATTTAAACTGTGCCCAGTTTAAATTGGGCAGATTGTTGATTGGCACATTTGGGTAAAAGTTTACCAAAGTCATTATCCTTTTATCAGTGAGAAGAACAAAACTCTTGCACGCCATTTAGCTTTCAGGACACACAATATTTTATCTTGATAAGGCTAAAGAGAAGGGAAAAAAAGCAAGATTTTTACTCAAAGTATAAATCTTCACTTCTAAATTGTACCATACCCCTATCCCAATTCGTTTTGGAAAGACACTTTAATTTCCCAGATCACCCTATTCTGGCACATACTAACTGCCTTCGTGTTCCCTATTGTCCACGTTTAGGGATGTTTGTTTATACCAAGCCCTCAGGACAGCTTACATCAAAGACTGCACTGATTTTACTGATAAGACGATGCAGGTTCAATAGAATGAGGTAACATTTTTTCCCCCCCGTTTCTTTTGGACTCGTTTAATCTTAAGAAGAAAACCACACGTGTTACTTGTCGGTTGAGAGTTACCCTTTATCATTTGACTCACATAAACAGTTCTTTACTGTTCTACAAAACCTGAAATACAGCTATGAACTATTAATGCCTACCCGAATATTGTGTGTTTAACAACATTCTGAAAGCTGTTCTTTAGGCTCTCGGTTAGCTACTTTTACCTTCCTTAACTTCTACTCTGTAAACAACGATACTTCCCGTTTAAAACAGGCGGAGATACTAACCTCTTCACACAAAAAAAGCTAGTTACTCTTCGTCTGTACTACCAGCCGAAAAAGACTAAAGCAAGTCCTTAAAATGTTAAATATAATTTTAAATGTTCCGGCTTGTTTTGCTGAAGCGTGTTCGTTCAAATAGGAGAGTAAATGACCATCCGCGGGCCTACTAACCGCTGAACTTGCCATGCTAGCCGTTGTTCACGCAGGGCTAATCGCCGCACAAGCACTCGTTGTTAGACGGGTTTCCAAGCGAGTAAACCAGAACATTGGAAACCATTAGTTGAAAGCCTTGTCACTCTTTAACAGTTTGCCTTAAATCGAGTCGCGTTCTGTATTAAATAAATTGAAAAGACAGCGACACAAACCTGCTATGGTTAGCATAAATAGCAACACGGCTAATGGTACTAAGAGGCTACGAAGACAAAACACGGATATTTAACTGAGCTACACTGAACGTTAGGGAACCGAGAGTCCTTAACGGCCAACCGTTGTTTCCCCGACACCAAATGTGTATTTAGGATGTGAAGAGAGGCACATCGAAAGCAAAACAGACCCTTAAATGAACAGAGAAAACCGACCTGGTTTAAGTTGCGAGGCGGTGATTAGCAGCAGGAAACTGGGGTCGGGTTTCTTCGTCTACTTCATAGCAGTTTTCATTGCCGTTTCACCTTTTACCATTTGAGCCCCCGACATGAATTAGGTGAAATGGTGATGACTGCTCTGACATCGCTCGAATCACGTGGTAAAATGCTCCCAGCTGCACCAGCAGATTAGGACCTCCCCGTGACGATCTGCAGTAACACGAGAGGTTCTGCCTGCAGAGGTCAGGCGGAAACAGCTAATCTCCGCCATATTGCGAGTGGCATTTCCTTTTCATTAAAAGGGCAGTATTATGAGTTTTCCCAGCTACATAATGCCATTTTATAGCACAATCAAGTTACCTTCAGTTGTTATAAAAATGCCGCACATATCAAATATGACTTCAAATTATGATTTGTAATTTTACGCCTTGAAATTGTGCCTATCATTTACATGAGAGGGCCATTTTCTTCCAGAAACTCCAGCTTTTTCTGACACTCCATATTCAGAAAATAATCACATCACTCCTCTATTAACACTTTGACAAAATTTTTTACCAGCATTGTGCTGGGAAGTAACTAGTATAAAGACCTCAGCGGATTCCACCAGCTGGCTAGTCTTAAGGAGCAGAGGCAGAAGATGGAATGATGCAGCTCCGATTAGGACCTTCATCCTTGAAGGTGGCACTTTGTCCCACCAAGAATTTTGCACTGCTGAATGGCTGCTGTGGGAGATTAAATTATTTCTCAAACAACACTCCAGCAATATTCCAGGTATAAATTTGTGAGAAAATAACATTATAAGATGATGTAAAGCTCAAATGATTTTGCATAATACTGCCCCTTTAAAGCGACCGCTTTTTGTAGTTTCCAGGTTCATTCAGTTGTTATAAAAATGGCATACATATTATAAACTTGACTTCATAATTTGACACGGTGAAATTGGGCCTCTGTCTGTTTAAAAAGCTCCTACTTTTCAAAACCCCACATTCATTAAGACATCACAGCAGTGCTCCTGGTGCTCAGCAGTGACCATTCTTAGGAGCCATGGACTGAGAAGTTGTTTGTCTGATAAGTTCAGTAGACACAGTGCCACCAGGTGTTTGCTAATTACTGCTGCCACTAGTCTGGTGGAGTTGAGTGTGGGAGGGGAGGCGAGTGGGGGCGAACAGAAGTGGTTCTTTGTGTAGTTCTTGCTTTTTATTTCTTTCCTTCACAGAAATCCAAAGTCATACTTTTTTCTCAAAAAAAAAATGCAGAGCTTCCTCCATCAGAAAACGAAAGAGCACGCCAACTCAAAAATACTGCCACAATATTCCACACCGCATCTTGTAAATGTTCTATTCAGGAATCAACTTGCCATCCTCTGGGCCATGAGGCCCCCCTCCGTCCCCACAGCTCTACGGGAGGCGCTGAAATCTGCAGTCATCTCCATGCTTCCCGTTGACTTCCTCAGCTCCTGCCTCCCAGAGCACAGTCAGATGGATTTCAGCAATGGCCTCATTTTCAACAAGATCCGCACAGTTAAAAATTCAGAAATCAATAGAGATTTTCTATAAAAATTTAACTAAGTCCAGTTTTCTTTTGAGATGAAAATATCCGCCCATGCTGCCTCACCTCTCATCTTCCTATAAGCAGCTTTATGCCCCATTGAGAATGCAACAAATTCTAAAAGATGTGATGCAAATGGTTACATTTTGTTAATTTTGTTTCATACATGAAAAGATTTGTTTGGTTTTTTTCAGCAAAATCTTAATAACTCAGTCTCCCACAGCTTGTGAAACCCAACTACCTATCAGTGTGCAGAACGATCCCCTCTAAACATAACCTTTATGATCTGGACATCCAGTCCAGTCGTTTCCAATCTTCAAGGATGATTATAATCAGTAACAGTGACTCAGGTAAACGATTCAGGCAAATTTGTAAATGACTGCTAGGTTTCAAATCCGGAGGCATTTGTGAGTCAAAGTAAATGCAGCAGAATTCAGGTGAGTTTTGTGAAAACTGAGTACTCTGTTGCCATCTAGCGGCTGCTCTGAAGCATACACCTCCTTCTGTCTGAAGGCCATCAGTCTGAACACATTCAGGATATTTATTCCTCCCAACGTGGAGTTGGCACACACTCATCCTGATCAAAAACTGAAAACCTCACTGATGAGTTTCTCCAATCACTGACTAATTACTCAAACCTCATGGTTCATTTTTTACATGTCATGTGAATTCTCCATGACGTGAACCGGAACAGGAGAGACCTTTGAATATGACCTTATTTGTCCAACGTGTGAGGCTTCTGAAGGTAACTTGGCTCATTTTACATCCTCCATGAGGAACATAGCTCGACGACTTGAATTACCTTCCACTCAGCTCATCTCCCGGTAAAAATCCCATTTTCCCATGCAGAGATGGAGCAATGTGCTGAGCTCGGTGATATCTCAGGGCCGCTCCACGGTGGAGGAGGGGCAAGCAGACATGCTTACTGGCTCCCTTTTAGAAACCATCACTTCAGCAGGATCGATAGTACATCCCACTCCACGGCTGGCAGAGTGTGCTGCCTCCAGAGAGGATGGAGGCCAGGGGTGGAGGTGGTGGTGGGGGGCGAGTGGAGGTATGCATTGACAGCTGCAACGGAGGCAAGTTCGAGCAGCGGCACGCAGTCAAGGTGAATGATCGCATGCTGCGTCAGACACTGCCACTCGCTTGCTCACAACTGCAGTTTCTGAAGAAGGCCGGTGGGTGGACGCAGATGCAGCCAACGTGGCGATGGAGCTGGTGAACAAGTTCAGCTGCTAAGCACTTCATGGTCTGACTTTCAGCTTCACAGCTGATGCAAAAGTCGCCAACCGATGCTTCTTTTTGTGAATATCTTCAAGTGCCTTTCCTTGGTTTTCTGCAACCCTTCAACTCTGTTGGAGAACTTAAATAGATTGATGCTTATAGGTGAGAAGACGTCTTGTGTTTCAAAGTATCGCTTGCAATATAAGACCTCCACAGTTCAGGTCAAAGGAGAAATCCTTACACAGCGATTACAATAATCGTTGTCTTTTCTTAGCGCAGCAGGCAGGAATGAGAAAATATTTCATTCCTATTTTGTCTGGAAGGATTTTAATGTGTTGCACTTAAAAAAAAAATAAAAAAAATTTAGTAAGGTTATTTTATATTCCATCTTATTTTTTATTGTTCTAGTCAGAAACATGTAGAGAAAAAAAGGTAAAGATTACAATTGTTTGAGAAACTTGGATTAACTTCAACACGCTTAATTTCAGATTTAGAACAGCTGCTACAATACTGAACATGTGAAACTTAATACATTTTAATAAACCAGTAATACAAATAATAATCTAAATGAATAATGCATGGCAAAAATTGGGGTGATGACTGTTAGTGTAAACAACTGCCACAAGCCAACAAAATATTTCCAACTCAAATTGTTTCAGTAATAGTCCAAGATGAAATCATACAGAGGCTACTGTTAAAGTAGCAGGGTTTTAGACTTTGAAATTGAGACTAATCATCATTTTAAAACTTTTGTCACCTTCAATGATACTCAAGTAGAAACACAGTGGGACTATCCAGTCATTGTGTCTTTCAAGAAGACAGGTTTTGTGTCCCTGGCACAAGTGAGTTTTTTGAAAATGTGTGAATCAACCCCAGAACGGAAGCAAAACATGGTGAGAGAGAACAAGTCCTTTATTGACATCAGCTAAAAGGCCACCCAGAGAGGAAAAAGTCCAATATTCCAAAAGCAACTTGCACTAAAAAGACACAATTTACAGACGCACTTACATTTGGAGGAAAAAGGCAGAAGCTTGCAAGCCAAAGAAACCACCATTACTGTGATTTACGGTGGTGGCAGTGTTATGTTGTGGGGCTGTTTTGCTGCAGGAGGGACTACATCTCAAAGTAAGTGGCAGAAAGTGGAAAGAACAATATGATGAAATTTTGAATCAGCTTCACAAGATATCAGGAAGTCAAAATTTGGCCACAAAAAATAAATTTTCTCATTTTGCAGATAAAAATCTGTCTGACTAAAAGGGAGAAAAGGTGTGTTACTTTATAGAGTACAACATCTGGTTTCAACTGTACCTTTTGTACAAAGAGATCATTTTGAGCTACAAACTAAAGCTAAAGGATAGGCAAGAACAAATATGAGGAAAACCCTACTGGGACAGCTGGATTTTATTTCTGGTTGATCATATTCACCACAGTTACACTGAATGCTGAAATTAATTCAAAATGTTTTGTTTTTTTATATCGTTCCTGCAAACAGATATGTTTTATTGTTGTTTTTTCATTTATGTTGTACACCATAAATATCACATTAAAGATGAAAAACCAAATTATTTCAAAGTGTGTTTTTTTTTTACAGGGGTGTCCATACTATTGAAAGCCAGAAAGACTTTTTTAAAAATTATTTCACTCAACATGATTTTAAATACCTAAACACAAATATAATTTGAATATTTAAAAACATAATTAATTCCAAAATACAATCAATCTGAAATGTGCGAAATAAGTAATATTTTGCAAAAAAAAAATAAATAAATAAAATTACACTGCAGCGTCCTTCCCTCTCTCTACATGTGTCAGCAGGCATGTAGCGAACCCATATTCCTCTTATGTGACTTTTATTGGTGTTTTTGCCGGTTTGGAGTAAAAAGCGCATCTGTTAAGGGAGGTGAACCACTGCAGGGCAGGGGGATGTGGACGGGACAGGATGTGGTGCAGTACAAGCATCCCCCCACTGCTCAGATCGCTGCTCATTTGTCAAGTTGCCCGCATACTTGAATGGTGCATTGCTGCTGTAACACGGCGAGGCAATCAGCAGTGGAACAAGCACACCTCATCCAACCAGGATGGCTCCCAGGTGGATGAGGCGCCTCACTGGGCCATGTGCAGAGCAGTCTTTCCATACACACATGCTAATGGATCAGAACTGTCTTACATTTAACAGTCTTTACAGTGACAAGTTAAGGCTTTTAATGTGAATACAACCTCACGCTTGAAATAACGTCACGGCGGTAAAATGAACCGTTTCTGCTGGTTGGTGTGGCAGGAGTCGACCAGTCCATTGGTCATCCTCAAACCCGCAGGGTTAAACACACGGGGGAACGTTACTTTGGAAATTTCCAGAATTTATTTGAGTCATTCTTTCTTAGTCCTGGGTAGACTGATAATACACATTCAGCACGTGTTTGAAGCGGTTTGGTGCACAAGTTATGCTCTCCACACAGGGTCCAAATTACCACACAATCTCAGACATATATACTTTGACTCCTGCTAATATTTAGTTTTGTCCTCACAAGTTTGAACGAAACCAGATGCTTTTTGCGGCCCTTTAAAAGGCTTATGGTTCTGGCTGTTGCTGAGGTCAGGGCTTTGGTGGAGGCTTTTTAGAAAGCTTATTAAATGTTTTCCGAAACCAGTTTTGAAGTGTGTAGCTAACCACATCCACGCAAAAGGGTGGTGTTAGCGTGACCTTGTAGCTCTTAGATGTGGCGCATTCACTGATTTGAGAAAAAAAAAAAAAAAAAGATGAGGTCATTTCCGTTGACCAGCCAATTTCATGGTGCCTCTCTGATGGGTAATATGTATTTGCTATATCAATTGCTGCATTGTCTTGACTAATTTATTTATGAAGAGCCTGTTTTTTGTTTGCTTTTTTTAATGCTTGACTAAATAATATAATATTCTCAATTAATTATTATTTTACTAGATATTTAGTCTTGTAAAAATCACATATTTTTCTTAGGGGGGAAAAAAAAAAACAGACTTAATGTGAGAAAAAAAACATTGTATTCCTCCCTCCATTCTAAAACACAGCATGGGCCACGCAGTCTCCTCTGTACAAAACAGCACACATGATGAGATGTTTATTTAAACCTGGAGGAATGTAGTGATTCTGGCCAGAAATCCTTTCTAGTGCGTCTCTGTGGGCGCAAGTTTGCAATCATCATGTGAAGTATTCCTATTTGAGCAGCATGACTATGCGATCCTAGTTATTTCCATTTTAGCTACAGACAGTTCTTATAAAAACAAAACAAAAAACAAGGCACTATATATGATCCTTTTTAAGGAGTTGCATTAGCGGTCCAGAGAACATGCACACACCAAAGGGCAAGTTAGAGAAACCAATAAACCTGATCATGTTTCTGGACTCAGAGAAAGTCAGAGTATTTGGTGAGAAGCCATGAATGCTCAGGGAGAACCTGCAAACTCCACGCAGAAAGACCCAAAGGCCGGGATTCAAACCCAGGACCTTTTTGCTGCAAGGCAACAACAATGCCACCAAATGCACCACCTGGATTTGCGCCAGGACTTACAAATTTAAAAAAAAAACTCACTTTTTTAGTCTAACTCAAAACGTTTTGGATCGTTAAAACAATTTTAATATGAAACAGAAATAAGCAGAGTGAAAACAAAAGGCAGTTTCCAAATAATAATTTAATTTATTTAGAGAAAAAAAAAAAAGCTGTCCAAATGACCTCATGTGAGAAAGTAATTTCCCCCCCGACTCTTGGCAAATGCCATCAAACTTTGGCAGGAAGGAGTAATGAGTTTTTTGAATCACATTTTGGAAATTTTGGCCAACATTTCTTTGCAGAACTGCTCTAATTCAGCCACACAGGAGGATTTTTGAGTCTGAGCAGCCATTTCAGACAGACTTTGACCAGGCAACTCCATTTATTTTTTTCTATTCAGAGCTGGTCTTGCTGGACAGTTTCGAATGATTGTTATACTGTACAACCCCAGTGTGCCTGAGCCCACATCACAATCTGATGGCTGGACGTTTCTCTCAGGATTTTCTGACAGAGAGCAAATCTTCCATATCCTGGATCAACAATGCCACCTCAAGTCAGCACTTTTAACATGTTTGAAGTGCTTTTTAAAAAAAATATATATATATATAATATGCATGTTAGTTATACAGCAAATATAATAGAATACACGCTTTTCTGTTCATCTTTGTGTGGTGGTGTTTGAAAAACGCATTTTGTAAATACTCAAATATTTTTGATTGGTTTTAAAATGAGTTAATGTGACTAAAAATAAAAAACCTGTAAGAGGAGATCTGTCTTTTAGCACTGCACACAGTTATTAATTAGAACATCACATTTGATGAAAGTCTCCAAAAAAACCCAAAGTTTTCATCTTTTTTAACTCTCTTTGCAAATCGTCTCTCTCAGTGTAAAGCTTCTTTTACCGAGTTCAGCCCTTTCGGAGGTTGAGCGTGTGTGTGTGTGTGTGTGTGTGTGTGTGGGTGTGTGCGGGGGTGTGTGTGTGTGTGCGTGTGTATGAGTTTTTTTGTAATCGGAAGCAGTGCAATGAGTCAGGACTCCCCCTGTAGAGACACTGCAGCAGCTGAATACCTTCATAGGAAGACACGGTCGTTGAAAAAGCACCTCTGGAGGAGACGGTGTATTATCTGTCTTTGCCCCTGCGTGCTCGACTCGTTTCTGACTATAGGTTGATGGCAGTGGTGAATGTAGGCCAGGAGTCAGTGCACTTCTACAAATGACACGAGCTGCTGTCGAGGATATGCGGCACTCCTCCAAGAAGCAACCTGAACACAATGCAGCAGTAAAAAAAGGATTAACATAAGGAGCTCGGCAGCTCTTCGGTGCACAAATAACAGAATAAAGAGCTGGCTCCAAGATTTTCTGTTAAAAGTTGTTTTGTTTCTTTTAATTATACGCTGGTGGACCGCAGCAGAGTTAATCTGAGTTAATCTCAAGTATAGAAAGTGTTGGGGTGGGGGGAAAGACAGACAACATAAAACTTTTACAGCTGCCTTATAGTTTTAGTCTTTAAAAAAATGACTGAAGGGGTGCTTGAAAAATGTAACTGAAGTTCTGTGATGGCTTGATCCACATCCACAGAGATGCGTTCTGAGTTATGCGTGTGTTAGGCGGGCCGACTGACAGAGCATCTGCTCACTCGCTACAACAGAGCTGCCAGCTGTCAGACGTTCTCCATCAATGCTCCTTCACCACCATCCATCTCACGCCGAAGGAGACCCCGAAGATAAGCCACACTTCATATTGTTTGCGTCTTCACAGCAGGACGCTTAATATCGCTCTGAAGAAATCAAAACAAGAAATTTTAAAAAGATATATCTGGGATTCTCCATCCAGGTAAAAATCTGAGTGTGTGTGTGTGCAGTTGCTCCTCTGGCAGCAAAAGAGAGCTGGTTTGTTGTCACGGCTCTCTTTGTAGCTCCACTTCACCCTGTGAGCAATATGTTCGTTTTTTTGTTTTTCTGAGGATTTTTTTTTTAAATAAAAATGGGGTCGGCAAAGAAGTATTGGTCCAGAGAAAAAGAGATCTTCATCTGCAAAGTCAGAATCCCATCATCCTGTCCAACTAGATTTATATTGTGCTAAATGCGTAAGAAAACAAACGACAAAATTGCATGAGAATTATCTGAACTCACAATCACTGAAATAACATAAATAAAAGTGTAGGCAAACTATTAGCACATTTATGAAAGTTTTATCCCCACATTTTCTTGTGTTAATCCTAAATGTGTGAAATTAATAGCTTTCCTGAAATTTCTACACACAACAAATGGGGTATTATGTGTAGAATTTTAAGGAAATACACAAATTTAACAAAGTTTGGAATAAATCTGTAACATAACAAAATGTGGAAAAAGTGAAGTGCTACAAATACTTTCTGGACATATTGTGTTAAGAATGTGTGAGAGTTTTAGTTTGGAAACAGTCACAGTTACACAGATGCATTAAAATTAGGCTGATTGTCAAAATACACAAAGTAGCAGTTGTTTCGACTGCAGAAGACAATTAAAGAACGATTTGTAACTTGTATAAAACCCATGAAGTACTTGTTATATGTACCCATTTAAACCCATCATGTGCAATTGGTTAATTGTGGTTATCTGAGCAGTTAAACGTTTTACCAAGAAACCTAATCTGTAGTAATGAGGGTTGAAGATTTTTAGGTGCAACTGTAAAAAACAGCGTCTGAAAAAGGTTGGGGACGAATTCCCCACGCTGATGTGTCGTGAAATAGATGAACCATTTAAGTACAAAATGAAAAGGAATGTGGAGATTTTACGACGTGAAAATGTCAACATCATTAAAGGATTCAGAGAATCTGAATGCATTCCTGCGCCGAAGGAACCAGGCTGGAATCAATATTGAACAGATTTAATCTTCAGATCCTCGAGCAACGCTGCGGCATACTGGGCTCGATTGTCCAGAGGAAACCGCGGCTTTGGCCCAAGAACACTTAGAGAAAATGAACGCTGCTTCCAAAAAGGCAATTTAAATAATTTATCATGCAAGAACCAGAAAACAAACCTCATTTATCTCATGCATTCTTATGTTAGCCAAAGATAGCAGTGTGATGGGGGGGACACCATGCCAGTCAGCAATAACGCACCAAGTCAAACGGTATCAACTACCTAAAATCCAGGTGTTTGGATGGGAGGAAGACTCTGGTATTCTGGAGAAATCACATTACATCACAGAAAGACCATGCAAACACAAGATATTATGTGAACGAAGGAGGTTGCTGTGGAAACCTCCACACCAACGTTACTGCCCCGACCCGAAACTCTTAGATCTTCCTAAAATCAGAAGAGAAAAATTCCCAGTTGAAAAAAAATTTAAAAATGAAAAGCAAAGCAACTGATTAAGAACATCCCATTTAACAGAGTTTTAGTTGTCAATATGAATTGCTTAGGATTTTCATATGCATGTTGCCCCGGGTGTAGAAAAGACCATCTATCAGGTTTATTTTGGGAAATAAATTCCTACTTTCACACGGATGTCACAAGGCTACATTTTATCTTATTAGTCAGTTTCAGACGGAAACAACTGAGGAAGAAATATTTTAGTCTTCCTTAACTAAACTCTCCACTTACTGTTCGATAAAGCCAGTTAATACACATGCGTGTTTTTTAAAAGTGTGTTTTAATTTAGTAAAGTTACATTTCTTGCACTGAGAGACAAGCATTTTGGGAAAGTGCGCAGCATTCATACACATCTCACAACTGAAAAAGCAAAGTGTTCAAAATGTCTAATAATCCTACGGACATTGTGGTACAATACAATGTTTTCAAAATAAAACATTGGGAGAGCCACGTCACAGCAGTTCTGAACTTGTGCCACCTTCTCTCACGTTTTTTTCCACGTTGAAGATGTCCAAAGCCTCACCCTGCTTTGTGCCTCGGTCGTTACGATGCTGCTCTATCAAAGATCTGAGATCTTCACAGAACATAAAAACACTTTAATGCGCTCACTTAAAACTGTGCGTAGACAATACATCCGACTGTTGAAAGCCGGCATCAAAACATGCTTAGAAACAACCCACATGCCTAATTAGTTACTGAAATTCCGTATTTTTACGATTTGCTCTTTACTTCTTAAACTTGAAATGTATATATTCACATTAATGAATATTGTAATGTCCTCTCAGCATTTTCTTTTCAAGATTTTGTGGTTTGTAAGACAGTAAACAGAGAAAGATATGGCATGGCTCTCAACATCGGGAATCAAATTCTGATCTGATTTTCATATTTGTACAGCTTTCTAGCAAATAAAAAAGCTTTATCAAAATCTGTGGGCTTGTTTCATTGCTGGAGTGGACATAAATGAGCTAATCTCACATCGTCTTACATTTGAATGCATTTTGTGACTGTTTGGAAATTGAAGTATTTAAATTCTCTATTTATATTTTTAAAATATTTCTAAGCCATTGTACCGTCTAAACTTGTAAACATTTGTGGGACTTTTTTTCATTGACAAGATTACATTAAAAAATTAGCTGAAAAATTACTTCTTTACTTTGACAAAAATGTCTTCTGCCGAGCAAGAAGAAACTGAATATCTTCCCAAAACAAGTTTTAAATCCACGGTTTTCAAGACCAAGAAGTCAATTGTCAGTCAACGCAATTTTCATCTTGACTGAGGACTATTGAGAATTAGTCTGAACTGATGTGTAAACCAAGCAAGCTGCTGAGCTTGTGGATCAATGTGTCTATTATCTTTTCCGGACAGATCAATAGAGCTGAGCAATGAGCTGTGAATCACAAAAAAAAAAAAAAGGAGAGAAACACTGAGAGAGAGAGGAAAAAAAGAACATTCACTAACTCACCAGCCAATGGTTGGGCTTAACTCCATTATCAGTATGTGTCAAGAAGGTTCGTACATGACAGATAACCTTTACTTCCTCAAATGGATCCTGTCACGGTTCATGCCACGACATCAGGTGCCTTTATGCTGCTCCCTGCTTTAGTTGAGCCTTTCTCATCACTGAGTTTGGTTTATAAGTGTATATTCAGATCATGCGAAAGAGGATCAGACAGAACAGTGCAAAAAAAAAAAAATGTTTATGTCATAGAAAAGTTCAAAATAATATAATATTTTCAATGCAAAGTTGCTCTAAACCTTCATTAAAAGTGCCAACTTTGCATTATTTGGTGAAAGTATACACTTTGATGTAAAGTTGGCACTTTTATTGGACTTTTATTGCAACCTTTAGAGCAACTTTGCATTAAAAGTGTCATTTTTTACCAAACGACACTTCATTACAACAGTCATAAACATTAAATAACATGAAATAACACCTGTCATGAATGTAAAGACATTAATAAAGACTTCGTTACTTTCATGACAGGAGTTATTTCATATTTATGTCAGTCTTATGAACACTCCTTCAAATAAAGTGTTTTTTTTTAGTGAACATTTGATGATTTGCAATTAAGGATGAAGTTAAATGTTTTCTAACGTGATCAAGTGAAAAGCTCAGCTCTTTCTGCTGAACTTCACATCATTACAGAGAATAGCTGATCTGTGAACTAGATTTTGAATTAACCGATCAATAACTGGATTGCAAGCACCTTTTTCAGAACTTTATCCAGGTGAAGCCAAAACTATGCAACTTGAGAAGTTCTGTTTTTTTAGTTTTTTATCTTAAATTAAAAATATTTATATTTGATACACTTTTGGCTTAATTACTCCTCTGACTGTGTTGTTCTGTCAGGAAATTTCCTTTTTTCTGTCTGTATATTCTATTTAACAATTAATCGATTATCGTACTCAATTAATTGACAATTATTTTAATAATCAGTTAATCTCAATTATTTGCTTCAGAACAATAAAAAAAAAAAAAACATTTAATACAAAATGTGGGCTTAATAAAAATTGTGTTTAATGCCTGCTCCAAGACTGAATATGACTGCATAAGTGCACATAGAGGACTCTGCTCCCTACGATCTATGATCCTCATCACTTATTCCTCTGGCAGCCTCTGGAGCGCTAACAATGGGTAACGTTAAGTCAAAAAGAACCAGAGGTGTTGAAGGGAGATTAGCCAGGTAAAGCACAGCCAGGTAATCTAAAAGGATGTGTTGTAAAAGGACTCTTCCTCATGGCTTATTCATTACAAGGGATGTCATTACTGAGCACGGTTTGAGATATGGGAGGGATGTGCTGGTGGGGGCATTTTCACCTGGAGTCACAGAGTGCAGAGGAGAGCATGGTGGCTGCAAGACTGCAGCAGCAGCTGATCACACGTGCAGATCAGCTTGACTGCATGACACGGAGGAAACGGTTCTCAGCTTTTCTGGCATGCAGACATTTACCAAGGAGTTATTTGAACTAGTTCCTAGTTCAAATAATTCATTGATATTGATTAAACAATAGTACTTACAACATGGCAAAAATGTCTTGTTATAAGTGAAATAATCTGTCTGTGTAATAAGGCATTTTCTTTTATCAATATTGAAGAATAACTGACTTAAAGTAAGCTCCTATATCTTGCTGAAAAGTCTCTCATAAGTTAGTTTTGTCTTATTTTAGCTGTACTAAGGTATTTGCAGGAAAATCTTGATTGTTTTGCATAGAAGACTGGGCAGTGACTATGAAAATAGAAGGCTTAATGCAAAGAAAGTGTCCATTTTGTACAAAACCTCAATATAGTAGATTATCTGAGACCCCAAGATAAATATACTCTACTTTGTACGCAAAATGACATATTCATGAATTTTGTCAATCAGTAACTCAATATAAAAAAGGCAATGTCAGATTTGTTAATCGTGGCTTATAAAACAAACAACACTATCCAATTATCCTGGATTTAGAAGTTCTCTATGAGGAGCATGATCTGATTTTAATTGAAAAGCGTGGCGAATTACTATTCGCCACATAAATTATAACTAAAACCTGTGACAAAACTGTATTTCTGCCAAAATTAATGTAGGCATAATTTCTACTGCAGTTCTGACCAGGATTATTATTTGTAGATATGGAGCTGTGTCACCAGAATGCCACTGTGAAAGTCTCACTTTTCTCCATATAAACAGTTCATGTTTTTCTTCAGAGGGTTTAAACATGCAACATTAATGTCCCTGTTCGGGTTGTTGATTTCCTTACATTGAAGATAATATTCTGGGGGAAAAAAAAAGAAAAAAAAAGTGTTTTAAACCACACAAAGAAAATCTTCTCTATGTTTTTATGTATAGCAAAATAGATATATGCATACATTCAACATATTCTCATTTTTTTCGTCGAGTAAACAATCCGCCCCATGATTTTTTTATTTTAACAAAGTGCATTATGCTGTGACTTATCTGCTTCAAAACCAAAAGGAAAGGGTGATTACAGATTCTTATATTTTCTGGCTCTACAATATAGCAGTATATGACCTCTAAGATGGGATACATTCTGTGTGAGATATGGGAAATGCTTAAAAATGTTGCTATTATTACTGGCACTAAAACTACTACTGGTCCTACTATTACTGTGACTACTATAACTATCAAAAAAATAATATTAATGCTACTAGCATGACTCTGCTGGGACATGCAGTTAACATTTTTAATATTTCGAATTCGGTTAAAAAACAAAGAAGATCATATTGATAGATGATGAATTTGCACATAATCATAATCCAAAATTGTCACATTTTTCATAACATCACTGGTCAATAACTACTCATATGAGCATTTCTTGATATGAAAAGCCTCATAGCTGAATCTCCAACAATACATGTGCTGATTCAATAATCTGCACCACCAATGCTGCATCTCACAAGAATGAAGCTGCAAGCTAATTGGGGGAAAAGCCTTCGCATAATATACAAACTCTAATGAGCTGGAAAGAGATGAGCATAATCAGGGATCAGGGTTAACTTGAGATAAATGAAGCTATTATTTTTTATTTCCAGTAAATTGAGCCTCGCGGCATTTACCTGAGGGCCAAGGCGCTACGAAGCCGTGAAAAAAAAAAAAAAAAAGACTCCTGCAGTGAGAAGAAGAGAGCACTGCACTGCTGCAGGAAAACAGCCAAGACGCTAATGGGTGAAACACAGAGGATTTCTAATGGAGACACCATTATCAGCACGGTGTCCAAATATCATCACTTGAAAGCTGGGAATTGAACCTGTAAAAAAAAAAAACAACCTTTTTTTTTTTATAGAAAAACATTATTGAGGGGGAGAGGAGAAAGTGACGCTTAAAGCCTGACTAAATGATGGATGATCTCACCCTCACTGTAATCTATACGAGACAAATTCAGTTGGTCAAGATTTTTCTGTTTCTAGCGCACTGCAGAATGGCACCAGTAGAACATTGCATCATGGGTAACGAAAGGTAGGTAGTTGCAGATTAAGGACATTTTGCTCCACTGAGGGGAATTTCACACTGTACCTCAGAGAACAATTAAACTTGAAACAAGACTTTAGGAGACAGTTTGTAGGGTTGCATGACTGCTATCATGACATCAATTTATGTCATTTATATACTTAATCAACCCTTAAGAGTAAAATAAAATAATATGAGTGATGTCACATTTTATAATATTGCAAACCACATGTGAAGAGTTGGGAAACATCTATCCTCGCAAGGATTTTTAAAGGAAATTTGAGACTTCAAAGACATTTGAAAACTTTCATACCACTCAGTTTTGTTTTTTACTTTATTGAATATTTTGTTTAATATTTAAATAAAATACACATTTCCATACCTTTTAGAAAATTATTAGTAATGGTGATAAATAGAAAAAATAGGATGTATATATGAGGAACAGCTACTGGTGTTAACATGAATATGAGTGTATGGTGAGTTATGTTTGCACAGAGGGGGTCTCTGTTCAGAGGAGTCTTCTGGGAAGAAGGGGGAAAAAAAGAGGATGAGAAGGAAGGATGCTGAGGAATGTGGAGAGAGGAGAGGAGAGGATGTGCAACACCAACTGACCCTGGAGGTTGCGTTCCCCTTTAAAAGTCCCATCCCTCTCAGATACGCAGAGCTCATGCAGGATCTGCTGCGGCAGTGGGGGAACACTGCTGAGCTGTGCAGTTTGTGCTGCCAGTGAGCGTGCAAAGAAGAGGAGGGGGGGAACAAGCGTGCACCGGAGAAAGGAGGAGGAGTAACGGGAGAGAGAGTGCAAACAATGTCATTCTGTTCAGGAGGCAGTGCTGCAGTCAACTTTGCCGCGCCATGAAAGCACATCACCAGTGACCAGGAGGCTCGTAGAGAGTGAAGAGAAGTTTTCATCCTCTCCTCCTTCGCTGCGATGCAGTGCCAGACTCTTCTGTAGGTAAATATCCCATCCTCTTCTAATCTGCTTTACCTTGCATGCTCATCTGCTTTAGCTACTGACCTGTTTCTAAAGAATGGCATTTTCCTCGGATTTACATTAGATGAGTTGATATGTGCCTGTCGGTGTGCATGCCTGCAGTGCTGAAGCTCCAGGCTGCCTCTGCCTCATCACTTGCAGGCAGCGGCCAGACAGACAGAGCCACTCGGCTAGCAGTCAGGCTCCACTGCTCCCTCATCCATGTTTAACACATAGTACAGGCTGGAAATAGCGGCTGGCGTGTCAGATAGCGGCTGCTCGACAGGACTCCATTTCTCACAAGGACACTGAAAACTTAACCGGGATGCACAGAGTTCCTTCCTCTAGTGGAGACTTCCATCTTTGCTGACTTTGCTGATTTTTTTTCTTTTCTGCCTCCTGCTAGCTTTGTGTTTACATTTAACACAGTCAGTTTATTGTGATTAAAATGCTTGAAGTGTGTAAGGACACAACAATGGCTGCGTCTATAGGTAGTGAGTGGGAAAATGAAAATGAGGCCACAGTGGCCTGTGTGGGACAGGGAAGCTGTGGTGCAGTCTTGAAGTTGTGCTAATATGACTCCTCAGATGTCCTATATGAGGATGCTTTATACAGACTTCACACTGACAAAGAGAAACAGTGATGCTTCTGGATGCACAAATACTCTTGCAGTCCATAATTTCACTGCAGCAGTTTGGCAGATTTCAAAAAGTCAATGTTACTCATTCTATACCTAACTTTAAGAGCTTTTAAAAGCAACATTGTTTTAAAAGTTTATAGAGGTGGTGCATGTTCAAAATGTGAGTTGGTGTAAAATACAAGTTTTGAGAGCAGCTGGGTTTGGGTCAGCAGTGAGTTCACCTTAGGTAACGGTGCTAAGACGACGAGGCGTTGAGACGGCTCTGTGTGGAAGAACTCACAGCGGACGGCTCTACAGCTCTGCGCTGTGAGCTTCACATTAAACAAGAACATCTGCAGTTCTCCTGCACACCGGCTCACTGGGCTGAATGCTGCACTGCCGGCACAGGAAACTGCCGCACTCACCTGATGTTTCTTGCACCTCAGTTCTTACCCTGCCCCCCACCTCCCAACCCGTCTCCTCTCCTTTCCTTCCCTCCGCCTCCTTTTCTCCTGCTCTCCAGTTTCTCCTACTGTAATCTTGCTTGCAGGTACAGTTGGCCAACAAAGCACCTCACTGGCATACTTTGCACCTCAGTGATCCCCCCCCCCCCACTCCCTCTCTCTCCTATACTTCACCCCCCCCACCCCGCTGAAAAGTATGCAGCACATGCTTTCACCATCCTCCTTGAGCAAATTGCCTGACAGAGAACAGAGAGAAGAGAGGAAGAGCCAGTGAGGAGGCAGCATAACACCGATCCTGCAGTGTCCTGCAGCAGCTGTACTCCTGCAGTGCTGGCCCACAGCAGCGCGCTCACACACACACACGCTGACACGCACATGCACACACATACGTAGGAATATTTAGATGCACAGCACCTCACAACTCTATCATTTACTCGTCAAAGAGTCCTCATCTCACGTGACACATCCATGTCCGAGTTTAGAGACAGAACAGAAACAGATGAATCCCCCCCACCACCACCAGCCTCAACTGCTCCCCCCTCCCTCCTTCCTCACCCCCGATGGTGCATTGTCCCATTCCAGCACTCCTGTTCCGATGATGTAATCAATGCAGCAAGCTTTGAACTTGCTGGGCTAGGGGTTCCTCTGCAAGCCCCCCATCCCACTGCTTCACCAACAACTCTGACCGACAGAAATAAAAGTGAGGCCTCACTGCAGTCCCAGGTAAGACAGGCAATAAATTCAGGTTTTATGCATGGATTTGACTTTTGCACAACAGAAAATAATTTCCTCTCAGTGGCCTCGCTCAGTGGACGTCCATATTTCACTCTCTTGTAAATAGAAGGTCAATTCTTGCATAAATTTAAAAAGTCAATTTGCACTTTCACACACTCACAAAAAAAAAAAAAAAAAGAAGATAAAAACACCCTGGGAGTGCAGTGCTGCATCATGGCTGTCAGTGAATTAATGCCACCACATCCAGGCAACTTCCCCTCTCCTGCTCTCTTCACAGAGTTCCTGTCTGGTCGCCCGCAGCGGGACAAAGACGACGCTCCAGGCAGAGCTCAAAGCTCCGTGAGTGTGGCATCCTGGTTGGTGACTTTGCTCTCTCATTGATAAGGTCATCGGCCTGTCGACGGGCCGCAGCGGTCGGCGACGCCAATGATGTACAGCACGCCACTTTTAAGAGGCGCTCAGGTAGCCAAACTCAAGCCATATTGTAGCAGGTGAGTTTTGCTGAGCTGGCTTCTGCTGCTGAAGCCAGAATCTGCCTAGTGATCAACTTCCACTAACGGCAGCGATGAACTGGCATTACCCTCCTCTAAATAAAAACCCGGCTACTCAACGTAATTAGCACTCATGGATACTGATGATCTGGCACATTTAGCGTGGTTCAACGTATGAGTGGCTAAGCAGAGTGCGATGCAAACAAATTCGCCTCCCTGACGGTAGACCCTTCGTCGCTACGTTAACGAATTGCTTTTAAGTTCAGATCAAACATCAAATGTCGCTAAGGAAGCATTAATATTTCACATGGATTCCAAATCTTTGCTGATGCATTCCCTCTGATTTTCAGTTTTATAATTCGTGCTGATGGGCTTCATCTGTAATTGATGTGACCTACTGTATAACATGATCTGATGAATCAGCAGCTTTCATTAATATGCTGTGCTGGTGCCCAGTTACAGCTTCTGGTGCAGATAAAACCCGAACCACTGCAGACAGAACTGAAGGTAAATTTATGGTCTTTCAGGTTTGGCGTTTTATGTGTTATGCACTTCATGTTATTCAGCTTCAACCAATGAAGAGTGCGATTTTGGTGTCGAGTATTAGATGTTGGTGGCGGTTTGACATTTTCATGGGACGACAACCTTCAGTAAAAATACTGCAGTTTTATTGTGGCTGTTGGTGCAAAAAATGTCAAAATGCAACAAGACCTAACAGAAAAATGATTCCTATTGTTGCCAAAGTTATAAGAATATTGATTAATGCAGTTATAGTAATGTTATCAATAATATTTATCACAATTTTGAGAATTAGATTTATGCTAAAAAATAAAAACCAGTAGTTTTATTAGCTTTTTCAACTTACACTTCTGCTCTTTATATTATAAAAAGTAAGAATGAAAAACTCACATTAGGAAGCAGTGTCTGAAAGTCAAATTTAAGATCTCTGTGTGAAATAAAAATAGCTAAAGTTGACTTAATAATGAACTTTTCAGGTAAGCTGAATATTATTCACACCCCTGGGCATATTCAAAATCCAGCAGGAGTCACGGCAAAGTCTGGCACAATAAGCAATTAATCAATTCATCCCATGACAAATTAAAACAGGCTCTATAATTTCCATTCTGATGATTAATAATTTTTGAAGAGCAAATTTGTTTACAGAGACTTCATGGCTGGTTTTATTAGTGGTTTTGGTAGTAGTGTCTGTTTTTTATTTTTATTTTGTTCATTGTTTTTGGTTGTGTTTATTTAAAATATCTTGCAGTTCCAGTGCTAGGTGTTTTTCACAAAATTAAAAGTTTATTTGGTATGTGAAAGACCAATAAGCATGAAAAAGGTCTCAAAACAACATTATTGTGACAGGCCTAAAAGTGTCTGTTTGATGCAATAGGCACGCCACTGTTTTATAGCTATCTAAATTACTTTCATAGCCATGAGGATTCATATTTTAGCCTTTGTTCAGCCAGCTCACTAGCAGTGCTCAGCCACAGGGGGGGTAAGGGTAATGCAACATCACTTTGCTGTAAAACACTCCAATGCTTCCTTTTCCATCTCATTAAAATCCCTTTAAACCACAGAAACAGCATGAGAAATTTGAGCCGTTTTGAAACTATAACTTTCTAAAACCAGTAAAAAATCCACATGGTCAAAAACAACTTAAGAGCTGCGCTGATCCAAACAGCAAACACGAGTCTTTTCCCTTTCTATTAATAAAATAAGACAAGCCAGGCCAGTGTATTAAAGCTGTGTCACATCATCAGCTGGAGCAGTAACCCCATCATCCGTTGAAGTGTCTCAAAGTGAAAGCTAAGCTAAATGAGAAGGCTGAGTCACGCTGGGTCCTTTCTGGGCTTCCCCCTTCTCTGATCCTCCGCTCCTCCCCTTCTGTGGTCTAGGCTCATGAACCGGGTTCGACTGCTGGTGGCGTGTTGGAACATGCCTTGACTTGTTGTGCTGTCTGGGTGAAGCACACACAGAAAGAGAGAGAGAGAGGAGGCACAGAGAAAGAGAAGAGGCTTGTGGTCAACTGGAACCTTGTGTGAAGTGACCCTGCAGCGCCCTGCAGATTTGGGTGGATGGAGGAGCTCCGCTGCCGCCTTATTCCCTGGTGAGTGTGAATAATCACTTCTGACTTTAATGTTAGAACTTATTTCAATAACATGGTTCACTTTTGCTGTATACAGAGCCAGTTAATCGTGGAGCATTTCATATTTTATACTATAGGGAAGTCAGAAAGGGCTGACTCGAAGGCCTCAGCTAAATCAGGGTTGTGAGATATTTAAATATCAACGGTTAATTTTAAAATGACTGCTTTCGGTGTTGTGAAAGTGTCTTAGTAACTGGGGAAGAGGTTGCTGAATTTGCAGGACATTCTGAACTAAGAGAAATGTGGAATTAGCAACATCCCCTCTTCAAAGCCGGGAGGAGGACGACTTCCGACAGCTTCTACTTAGGAGGGACGATGCACTCAAAGCGTTCTCACTCTCAAAAGAGAAGTGTCGTCAGCGCCTCTGTGAGATCACACTACAGTCTACACAGAAACGCTGATAAAACCAGGACGGGCTTTCCACGTTGTCACTCTCATCACGTTATTGATAAACTCAGAGAAATCACATTGAAATGTCTGAAAAGTGAAAAATACACAAACCCCTCAGTGACTGTTCACCGTCCGGCGAACTATGATCGGTGTGTTTTACACAAGCCTACCATGACGACTGTGTGTTTTCTGCTCACCATGTGCATAGGCCTGGACCATGAACCCACTCCTCTCTGTAGAAGCAGAAGGGATTTATTCACACTGGTTACCAATACAAAAGCATGGCAAGATTGTTTGTAAACTTTGGTTTCAAATGGTTTTAATTTTCCATCACGCAGCTACAAGTCCTTTTTTGTGAAGTCAGAGGAAATGTCTGGGTGTCGAGCTGCTGAAGCGTAGAGTTACACAGCAATGCCTCTCTCCCAGCTGCTGCAAACTGAAGGTCAGCTGGCTGCAAAAAGCCCCCAACACTTTTCCCTGTACCGCCACAGTCTAAACCTTCTGCTCCACAGAAACAGAATCGCAACTTTAAAGTACTCGACTGTCATATTTTATTTTATTTTGTCAATGGAAAAGGCAAATATATTAAAAAATTAATTATGTTCTTTTTAGCTACTAAACAATAGTAGAAAATAAATAATTATTGTAGTCTGAAGAAGAGTCTTGGATGTTTGCTCTAATAAAAGATCGGGAGCCATAAAAAAAAAAGTTATTTCAATGTCCCCCAGGCCTCTGCACTAGCTTATGAAAAGAAAAACAAAGTCAGATGCTGGCTAATATTTCTGGTCGAAAAAATAATAATAATAATTTTCAGAGCTTGTAAATGCGTCACTCATCATAGGGTAATTGTTTTAAAACTATTTTTAAAAGCTAAGAGTGGTGAGTCTTCCAAACAGCCTGACAAATTAAACTCACATTCTTGTTTAAAGAGAAGAATGGAAACTAAAATATAATATTCCCCATAATAAGCACTAGAGAATCACTAACAAGTTTAGTGGGTTTTGTTAAAGTCAAAGATATAAAAGTCAAAATAACAAAAATAATCAATCGATATGCAAACATATATAGCAGCAATCATAATATTTGTGTAGTTTTGAGTTAAAGCAATTAGCTAATATTTTATTTATTTTTTTTATTAAATACCAGTAATAGCTTACATATTTATATGAGGTCACACTGCCCCCATGACTCACTTACTCACAAACAAAATGCTTTTCAAAGCACAGAAGCAGTTATTATTTATTGCTTCTGATTACGCTGAATTAAAAGGTCTCCAGCTTCTAATTTATAAATTAAAAGCTTCGCTACTATTCAGAAACCTCCCTATACAATAAATACTAACAGCTTTGTCAGCCATAAGATGATTATGTGAGCGCAGAGGGAGCAAGCCAGAGAGACATGACTACTGAGCGCCGTGAGCCGACACTAGTGCATCCGAGCAGCGCAGAGCCGAGGAATGAAACGCACCGTGTTTTTAGCTGACACATTCTGAGGCCTGACAGCAGTGGGATCCAGTGTAGGTGAGCCTCGGTTTGGGTTAGGGTGTGAGTGTTGGTTGGCGTCAGTGCAGACGCGTTTCTTGCTCTTGAAAGGAAATGCTGGGTGTAGGTTGGATGTGTCACAGAGTTCTAGACTTATTGAAGAGTTTTGCTGACGGTTTAGGCCCTGTGGTTACCTAAACCAACGCTCACCCGACTATTACGTTTATCACTTTATTTACAAAAACTTTAAAAATTTGATTCTTTTTTACGACATGTTTAAAATCCCCATGATCTGCAAAATATTTATACAGGGAAAAAAATGTAATGATTGAGATGACCTTGCTATGTGATCGTAAGAAAGAATGAACAATTAATACCATGTCCATTTTAAACAAACAAAACTACATTACACCATCTTATGACACGAGCATAAAAATAGAAATAACAGGTTTTAACTTTAATAAATTAAGTCAACTTTAAACTGTCATCAGCTGTGGCCAAATCCTGAGTCAAACTAACAGTATAACTCAGTATATGATATTTTATTAGAGGCCGTCCAAATTAAAGAACTACAAAAAAGTAAACATGTGCTTTGTTATAATTTGCATAATTAAAATAGATAGTCAAACAAGGCAAAAAGATCCCCCAAAGTATCTGCTGCTAACCTTAGAAGGTGACAAAACAAAAACAATGTCACTGTTTTAAAGGTCATAAATAATCATAATCATCAGAAGAAGAATATGTTTATCCTCCTTGAGGATAAAATATATCCTTAAGTCCTTTTATACTCCTTTTACATCAGTGGGATGAAATCCCAGAGTTGCCCACAATTACTCTAAATATTAATTAATGTTATGTTTATCATATTTCAAGATAAACCACCAAATGTATGGTTATGACTTTTTACAGCTATACACAGTTAAGTCCACATTTCATAGCCTTGGCAGAATTTATTTTATTTTTTCAATTAAAAATGCTAAATTATTTTTAGATGACTTACTTTCCGTTTACTTCCTAAGCAATAAGTTAATCATGCAATATTTTAATGAAACAATGGTGAAAAGAACTAATTACTGTAGGGTCTCTGATGTTTTCTTTAATAAAAGAAAAGTTTACTTTTTACAGGTTTAAGGGAAGCTTTCAGTTTTAACAGCATGTTTCCTCTCACTGAGTCCTGACTAAAATATGATAAAGGATCTTTGTCGTCACCCTAAAATGTTAGTTTGATGACAAAGACGTCTTTCAACCTTAAACAACCTCATCGCCAAAGATAAATTGTCAGCATCGACAGGAAGGGCTTGAACGCTGGAATGCCATTAAAGATTTTTCCATTGATTATTGACAATAGCATAAGTGCTATTTGACATTCCATATATTTCTCATCTAAATAAACACTTTTCTTGAAAACTGATACTCCTTTTACATTGCTTCATACTTTTTGAATGTTGCATATTTAATTTCCTATTAGAAACAAACTTTATGGTTGAACAAAAATAGTTTTAATCCTAATCTGCAACACCTGTCCTACCTCTATATGATAGATCAATACAATAAAATACAAAATAGTCCGTTTGAGTAAATTTATCTTGAACTAAATTTAAACGCACTAAATAACATAATTTTATCCTATGACTTAATCGGGAATCCATCTTAAACTGTTGAGATTACCCACTCCTCTATTCATGTAACATAAACCAATTCATTCAAGAAATAATTACTCATTAAATTAGTAAGCATAGAGTATTTTCATACCTAGTTGATTTAAATTTCAAAAATTTTAAAGTTAAATTCCACCTTCGTAGCCTTGAACATGCTCTGAATGATTTTGTTGTGTTGTGGACGAAGCGAGACCTCTGATGAAGTTGTCTTTCAAACACATTTACATTTCTCTATTACAAAAAAACAATGTTAATGAACCGACATCAATTAGCTGAGATGCATTTACCTATTGCAAGCATCTCAAATGACAGTTTCAGTTGCTCACAACATTTATAAACATAATCTTCACAACTCTTTTTCTTAATGAGAGGAGAATCCGTGCCGTAGCGGCAACCTTTCATTCATTTAGCGAGCAGCGCTGTGTTTTCATTGGCATTCCTCGGCCCTGTATTAGGGATTACATCAAGGCCGGAGCAGGGAGGAATCCCTGTCGTCATGTGCTCAGCGAAGGCGGCGTCAGGCCTCCAGACAAAGACACAAAGGGACGCGGATGCAGCTGTTTGGCATCAGAAAGCAGGTCAAGAGGAGTCCCTGTGCCTGTCTGCAGACAGGATAAGACTTCTTCATTCTTCACAAAAAATAATGTAAAAAGTGAATGTTGCAGATTGCTTTAGTAAAACGCTTAAATTATTTTACATCAGACAAGACCCAGCACCTACAGGCACAAATCAAGCTCTGGAATTCCCAGTTGCAGAAGCATGAACGTCTCATAAATTTCACAGTGGACGGATGACAAATATAACCCTACTGAAAAATCCAAATCAGAAGTCCCTCTTTTCCATCCGTTAGCAGCTGCAACGCCGGTCTCCAGTGTTGTCGGAGAAGCAGATCCCACACGGAGACAGCAGCGGTCAGCTGGCCTAAAATAGCTCTGCAGCGAGCGAAAGCTACTGATACGAAGGAGCGGGGGAAGTGCAAAGGAGAGGGCATAGTTGTTGTTCCTGAGGTACATCAATACACAACGGGTTCACTCGAGTGAACACAAGTAGATGAGAGCTAAACCCGACCAAGGTTTTGTTGCAAAATCATGAGTCATGACAGATCTATTCTTAGTTCGCGGGTGTTTGTGTTTGCCCAAGTTATGCAAACTTCAAGTGATGCTGCAGAAAAACGGCTGGAGGGATATGAAGTATCTGTTCAGAAACAAGCTCTGGGTTACTGAGGAGGGAGCAAAGACTTCCTACCCACTTGAATTTTTTAAGCAATATGAAAATACAGCCATTCAAAATAATACTCAAACCTTTTTTCTTCCCCACATCTTCCATTCCGTAGGTCTTCTAGTGATTGGCCACACCAAAAAAACCAGGAAAGTGAGATGCAAACATCAGCAGTGCCAGACTGAAGGGGTCAAACTGTGCGGCTAAAACCAGCCAAGTTCCTGCTGAGAGAAAGCAGGCGGACAGACGGGTGGACGGACGGGAGGCTGCGGCTGTGGCTGCTGTGGGTGTTTCTCTGGCAGTGTCTTAGCTGGTTGTTGTGAGGAGTGAGAACGAAGCAATCAGCAAGTATACTGCCGCAGAAATTCTTCGCAATAAGACACCCTGGGACCAATGCTCATCACAAGGTGCAGAGAATGAACAAAGGTTTTCACATGGAAACAAACCTGAGCTGTAAACTCGAAATGGAAACGAGATAATCTGAAGACAGATGGACAGAGAGAGAGAGAGAGCATGGCTTTTTTATTACAAACATTTACATTTGGATGAAGGCATCGACCCTCTGAACTCTAAGCTGTAGTTCCATGTTCTTCTGCTGCCATCTTGTGACTAAAAGCAGCCTCTCTGCATGCTTTTGTTGATTAAAGTCTGCACCCATTTACTGAACCTACATCAATCTTTTTTCTTTTTGTTTTTAGCGTCAAAATAATATCTGCACTTCTTAATAGCACAAGATCCCTTTTTTCCAGTTGTAAGTGCATCTTTTTTTGTAACCAAGCTTAATTTAATGTGAATATATCAAACTTATTAACCAAGACATTTCTCCATGTTAGATATTTTAATTGTAAATAAATGTCTCATAATAACTTATTTATTATTCTGCCTTATTTGTTTTGGGGGGAAAAGAAATGCTGTGTGTGAACCGCTCTGCCGTGAGTAAAAGCACCAACGCACCTGAAAAGCTGATGCTGCCAGGATAACAAAGCAGACTTAATGAGTGCAAATGACCCAGGTGCACATCAATTCAAAGACTCACTCAGTAATTACAGCTGAATCCATCTTGTTCCTCTGATGTTTTGTTTTTTTGCATAAAGAATCAGAGGAACCAGAATAGAGAACACGTCACTGCTGCTCGCAATGCGATGCTGACTCTAGTGCAGATGTTGCGCTTGCTGCAGTCTGCAAAAAAAAAAAAAAAAAGCCTGCTATTTCACTGCACTGCTGCAACCCAGGGGGGCAGAAAGGGGCTGCAGTTTTTTCCTGAGCTGCAGCGATGCAGAAGCAGTAAGCGCTGGCTCGCACACAAGGTCACGGCTTCGCTGACTTTAAGCCTTCCTAAATTTTAGCTCTATGGAAACCCTCGAATTCAAGGCCAAGAAATAATTAACAGCTGCTGGACACAAAGAACAGCGGCCGTTGCTCATTAATCACAGAGGTTACAAGTTGTGATCTTATTACCCTGAAAGCTGCTTGATAAGAGAAACTTTTACTCTAGAGCCGAGGGTGCCCATCAGCAGCACACCTTTAATTCAGTTTATGTTCTTGTATTGTACTTTTTGATTTATTAGTGGAATGCTTCTGTTGCAGATAAATTATAACAAAATGAAAGGTTTCATTTTGAAGTAGTTAATGAAACTAAAATGATAAGGAATTCCAGGCCAGTCAATTGTTGATTTTTTTCAATTGATGTGAAGAGCAGCATTTATAGCATTTAAAACCTCTGGAAGTAAAGAGCCATGTACATTGTTTAATACATATCAGGAACACCCTTCTTTATACAGTTTGCATTACTAAATTAAAAAATGACTAAACTTCAACAAGGAAACGTGTTTTCAACCAAGTACAAGAGCTATAAATCCAGATTAACAATAAACATGACTGAACAAGCTACATTTTAAGCCCAAAAAGCCATTTGGAAATAACTCTGGACCTGCAATGCACCTTCAATCAATCAATCAATCAATCAAGTTTGTTTGTATAGTGCATTTCAGCAACAAGGCAGTTCAAAGTGCTTTAAACACACACAGGACTTCCTCATCTTGGGGGAAAGAAGTACTGACATCAAAGTTGTTAACATTAAAGGCATTTCTCATGGGACAAATGATGAGAAATTTGCAGCAGATCATGGCACCAACCCAAGAACCAACCCGCAAATTGAAAGAAATTAAAAACAAATCAGTCTAACTAAAGCTTGGAATAGAAGGACACTGCACACCCCAACCAAAATATAGTCAATACTTTCTGGGTAATAAAATAAATAAAGCTGCGTGAAACACTCAGGCGTGAAACACTCAGGTGTGATACCAACAATAAACAGTGAAGGCTCTGCAGCCTCTTTTACATTCAGCTATATTCCAGTCAGGGGATTTTCAGACGATTTATTTTCTTTCCTTGACGCAAGCTGACAGTTTCCATGAATGTGTGATTGGATTCATTGTATCTTCTGGTAGTTTTCATGGCTCTCCTAGTAAATTTCTCCATCCTTCTTTCCTGATAAAGTCAGCCGATACAAAACATTGTTTCACATTTAAAGACTTAAACTTGGTTTCATCTCGCATTGCTATATTTTATTGCTTTTAAACTTTTAAACAAGCGTGCATTTGCTTTTTCTTCCACAGTGGAGTTTTGTGCAATGAGTGTTGATAGAGACCAAGATGGTTGAGTGGATTGCTGCTTGTTTTCATAGAAAAGCTGTACCTGGTAATTAATAGTCTTTCTTAAACTTTGCGTGAGTGCTCCTTGGCTGCTCAATAATTTTCTCATTTTGATTCCTCTGCTGCAAGTCTTGTGGCCCAATACTGCCAGTGCTCACTTGAACATTCACAAGTTTATAAATATCTCTTTGACCAATTTTGCAACAATATGTTCTTTGTTTTTACCAATTATAAAGATGAGTCTTCTGTGAAAAAGACGCAGTAGAAACAAAGTATAGTATTCCGCTTTATAAAATATAACTAGATTTATGAAAAAACGTGTTTTCATTTTTCAAATGCGTGAATCACAGGTTCACGTTTAGCGTGAATTTCATATCAAATGCCCTCACAGAAACATGTTTATTGGTTAAAATGTTCATCGGTGTATCAGCAGTCTGACCAGTGCAGGCGACACATTGTCCGCTGAGCTTTTAAGAAAAAACAGAAAGCACAAAGCCATCACCAGTCTCTAAGTAAACAAACTTCACTTAAAAACAATGTGTGATGAAGCACCTTTAAGTTACAAAGCACTTTTAATGCAGCCCTTTTCTCTGTAGTGGCCAGAAGCAGCCTTCCTAATCCCTCCATTGATTCTGACTTTTATGATCCACTAATGCTTTACCTCAAGCAGGATCTGACGTAAACACCTGCTACTATTACCTTATAAAAAACAATATGTCAAGAGGCTTACTGCTATTTTAAAAGGGTCTGCACTTACTCAGGAAAAACCATGAATAATCCCTCATCAATTCGGTCTCGCGTAACCACGTCAAGTTCAGTTTACTGATCAGATGGAAGCAAAAGTTACTTGTTTTGTCCAAAAACTGAAATAAGCTTGCTTCAAAACTTTTATGCGTTTCTGTTTCCCAAACTACAACTTTATTTTGATTCACTAGCAGGTTAATATATATATATATATATATATATATATATATATATATATATATATTTTTTTTTTTTTTATTTTTTTTTTCTTTAAAGTTGTATGAGCTTTTTTTTTTTGACTTGTTGACAAAAATGAGGTGAGACTCTTTGAAATCAAACTAAAAATGCAACTAGAACTAAATATGAACTTGAGAGAAGGACATTCAAATGCATCATGTAAAGATGGACAGAAAAATTGTTTTCCTAAATATAAGGTGACCACTGCCCTGTGAGCCCCCCTCGGTGACGCCTCTGCTAAAACGTGAAACTGAGACAAGAACGTAAAAACAAACTTTTTAGTCTTAATGTCACGTGCCACACGGTGACACGACAGCTGTAACCAGCTAAGAAAAAATTTAAAATCTCGGGACAAAAATAAACTTGCTTCTTCCCTTCACCAGCTGACTGACTTCTGCTTCGAGTTCCGGTTGGTGCAAGAAGGAGGCTTGCGGGGAGGGAGGGCTTAAAACGCTGGCCGAAAAGTTTTGTTTGCCTCGCCTGGACTGGAAGTTTTAAACTTACTCTCCCTTTGAGGGGAACCATGAAAACAACCAGCATTAACCTGCTGCTCCCGCTCCCAGAAGCGTCTGGGCAAACTCTGATATAGCAGCCGGATTTCGCCGTGAACTATGGCCAACGGGAGCCAGACAGAGCTGTACTTGTCGGAGCGAGTCGTGGTGTTGTGTACCTGCGCGCTGTCCTTCCTGGGCTCCTCTCTCATCATCCTCACGCACATTATCTGGACGGACTTGAGGACCACCCCGCGGAGGCTGCTGGTGTTCCTCTCGGTCACCGACTGGCTGTCGGCCGTCTCGTACGCCTTCGGAGTCTGGAGCGCCTTCCGCACCGACTCGACCGAGTGCATCGCTCAGGGAGCCATATCCACTTTCTCGAACACCAGCAGCTTCTTCTGGACCGTGTCCGTCGCCGTGTACCTGTACGTCTTCATCGTCCGGTCGAGCCAGAGGGTCGCTGACAGCCTGGTGGTGTTCTTCCACCTGGTCAGGTATGGGTGTCGCTGTGAAACCCCGGACTGGCCAGCTGCAAAAGTGGCTTTTAAGAGGAACCGAGCGGAGCCTGAGGCATGTTGGGAAGTTTAAGAAATTAACAACAGGTTTTCACTTACAGCACTTTGCAAAAGTGTTGTTATTCATACCATTTCACTTAACAAACAAAATGTGCACAATGACAAAAGAAAATATTTCATGTTTTTTTGTTTGTTTTGTTGTGTGGTGTGGTATAAATATATAAATATATATATAAATATATAATATATATATAAATTTATATTTATTATATATTATATAAATCTGGATTTAGAAGGTTTGCTGCAGACCAAGGGACCTTACACAAATGACAGAAGATAACAGCATATAATCATATAATCTAATGGGAATTTTGTTTCTGCAACTCTCAACAATGCAAGAGTCCATTTAATGGCATTTATACCATTCCACCCTATTTTTATAATAAAATAATATTCAAATAAAGTATATTTTAGATTGCTTTAAGAGAACAGCTCATGTTTAAATAGGAAGTAGTGAGTACTGTTTTTCAGAAAATAGCAATGATTTTGTGGTTCTACCATGCACAAACCAAAACAATTTGCTATAGATAGATAGAAAACCACCCACGAACATTAGTTTAAGTTTAAAAAACGACATTTGAGGTAACTGACATTGACTCTCCTCACTCGTTCTGCTTTTGCTTTTGTTTTCCAGCTGGGGTGTTCCTCTAGTTATCACTGTCACCGCTGTGTGCCTCAACAAGATCGGCTACGATGCATCAGAGGTGTCAGTGGGCTGGTGCTGGGTCAGGATCGAGGCTCCCGATCGGGTCCTGTGGATGCTGCTGACTGGAAAGATCTGGGAGTTCCTGGCCTACCTCACTCTTCCTGTGCTCTATGTCTTGATCAAGAGGCATATCCACAGAGCGGTGAGGGGTCCATCTGTCTGCAAATGTGTGCACATGTTTTTCAGATTTAAATGACAACTATTTTATTTACATAACTTCTAAACCTGAAGAGGAAGAGTTACCTGTTTTACTTCTAAATCATGACGATATACAGTAGGATCTACTGTCTTTAAGCAGTTATTATAACAGATCAACTATGTAAGTATTTTTCTGATTCTCAATTTAAAGGCTGTGCAAATTTCTTTACGAACATTTGTATTTATAGTTGAATAAACCATTAATCAAGAACTTTGGAATTTTTGATTGTGGAAAATATGAAATTTTATTTTAAAAATATATGTTTATGAACCCTGATTAAAGAGGAAACGTTGATCACAAAGTAAATTTGGACTTTTAGTCTAAGCACCAAGCCAGTCTAAACACAGAGTTAAGTGACCTAACTTCATCTGAATGATGGACAGAACTATTGCCTTTATTACAGCATCTGCAGTGTCCCTCCCAATGTCAGACTGTAAATAACGATCTGTCAGAAAATCTGACCCGTTGTTCCTGATGATGCATTGCATTCTCTTTTTTTTTTTTTTTTCCTGATCTTCTTCCCTGATCTGTGTCCTCTATTTGGTGCAGCATGCGGCCCTGTCGGAATACCGTCCCATCTTGGGCACCAGACCTCCGCTGCAGTCCTTCTCCTCCATGGCAGACGTGAAGCTCACGCTCATCCCCATCATCTTCATCGTCCTGCGCATCTGGAGCACGGTGCGCTTCATCCTGCTGCTGGCTAACTCTCCGGTCAGACAGAACCCAGTGTTGGTCACGCTACACGTGAGTTTAAAGTCTGAAAATAGCTGCTTTTAGTGGAGATTTCATATTTACTCATTTTCTTTTGTTGTCTGCTGTATTTGGCAAGCAGCACTTCAGCATGGGGGTATGTGTGCTATGATTAGCTGATGTGCTGTTATCCTGAGTGTGAGACAGGATGTGATTAAACCCATGGCTCATCACACCATCATCTTGCAGTTTCTCTCTATTGACCAGCGGTTTCTGTTTGAAACTCCTTACAACAGAACATGTGCAGTAAAAGGAAGACTTATCAATAGCTTGAATATTATTAGTCCTCTGAGCCGTTCTTTTTCTAGGGTGAAATTAGCAATGTTTAAGAAAAAAAAAGCGAAAATCGAGTCCATGAGTCTGAATTTATTGTGGATTTTCTCTAATCAACATAGACTCAACAATATACATATTGTAATATTTGGTCAGATGTCCCTTATTACTGGCACCTTTTATAGCCATCAGCAAGCTTCTGGCATGACTCTGGCTATATTTTGCACTACCGTTCTTACAAATGTCCAATACAGTAGAACGTCGCTGAAGCCTAATGTCGGCCAGTTCTGATGGTTGTTTGGGCGGAACATCGCCCAAACAAGTTAGCAAATTACTTGCTAACTTGTGTGGTGAAGAAGAAGAATTGGATGACGTTCTCCTTCATCATTCCAACAACTTTGTGTACTGGCAGTGAACAGGCCCTCAGCATCAAAGCTGCACAAAATAACGCAACATGCAATAATGTCTACAAAGACGCCCGGTGACGAAAAGTCTTCTTTTACCCTGCAGGCATCTCCAATGTGTTACTAGCATAGGGAGCCTGAATGCATAATACCTGTGGTGCTGTGGTGGTTGCATCATGCTGTCAGCATGCTGTCAGCATGACTACTGAAAAGTAACATGATTACTTGATTGACTGGAAAATACACAATATTGTCCTTTTAGGGACTATATTTCTACATTTAGCCATCATATGATTTTTAAAACTGTAAAAATATAAATAAATTAAACAAATAATTTTCCCAGTTTTCTTGGTCAGATAAGTGTCTCTCTGCTTATTGTCTGCATCCCTTTAGGGTATCGGTAACACGTCTCAGGGAGCAGCCAACTGCGTCATGTTTGTGTTCTTCACTCAGCCCATCCGCTCTCGCCTCTGCACTGCGCTCTGCTGCTGCTGCTCCAAGTGTCGAGCCGAGGCGCCGCACTCGGACGATACCCCACAGCGGCACCAGGCGAGACGGGACTCGGGAGGAGAAGAAGAAGAAGAGGACGGTACCGGTGGAGTGCAGAGGGAGAGATGATGCCTCGCTCTGTGACCAGTGAAACCGGGCTGAACCGCTGAGGTGAAGGAAGCGGTTGAGTGGGAAGCCTTATGAAAGCGTGGGGTGGAGATCCTGTTACATACTTGCACTCTGGGTGTTGGGTTGATGCTACCTGAATTATACTGATACTTACCTGAGCACTAGATGACTTCTTAAAATGATGTTTCTCTTATGGTTCTTCTGCAATGTTTCTTGAGTCTGTTACACCAAATGAAGGACAAGTTACTGTAGCGCCTCTATTTATCATGTACTGTAACAAAGTTACCACTGTGAAGGAACGGTTGGGCAATCTTCATATTTTATCCAACTGATTGTGCTAACCAAAAGACATAAAATGAGATAATCTGCCAAAACGTCTTTACACTGTTGATGTCGCTGATCAGAAGGTTTCTCATTACTCCAAATGTGGCTGCTTGACTTGAAATGCTGTTTCCTATTATTTTGAAATGTCTTATTCCAGCCCTGCAGCAGGATGTTCGGTACTGTATTCCCATACTGGTGTGTGCTTAGTCTATGTTCAACTAAATGTTTCTGCAACCAGAAAAACTATGTTGGAATGTGAAATTAAACTTAAGATCAGTACAGCGGGTTAGCATGGGTGAACTGAATATAACACAGATACATCTGATGTCAGCAGATGTTGCAACAATCCTTACTCATTATAAGGATTTAGAAGCTTTGAAGTCCAACTCGTGATGTTTTAAATGTGCTGTTTTCTAACTTTTGTTCAGAATTAAGCTGTGGAATATTTTTCTCTGAAACAAATCGGAAATGTTCTCTGGCCAGTTTAACATCTACACTCTCAGTGTTGCTTTGTACAATGTGATTTGCTGTGTAAAAAAACTAAATAACGTCTTCCTTAAAGTGGGAAAAGAACTTTATTTCTAGATCTTGTCTGTGCTTTTTTTTTTTTCATAGTTTTAAACTGATGAACTCTGGTCACCCATTCATTCACTGCCACTAAATACTGTGGTGAGTGCATTAATTGTTTTGGATCAAACCTATGCACAATATTTAATTTGAGGCTTGACCTAGTGTATTTGTATTGTAATAAATTTCTACTGTTCCTCAGCATATTTTTTTTATATTGTAGATTATTAAAACCTCAAAATACTATTTATTATAGCTGCACAGCATATCAAATCTCAGTCATAAACTCAATGTCAAAGTGTGAAGTTTTCTTCCAGTTTACATTATAAATTGAGTATTTTTTGAAGTTTCTTTCTGAACAGATGCTTTAAATTTCCAGCTCCTTCCATGCTAATTGGCATCCGTGGTGCAGATATTTAAACAGTTTACAATAATCTAATCTTTAATTTCAGTATTTTTAATTTAAAGGGGAGAAACAGATCCCGAAAGAGGAAAGAATATGTGAGAGTCAGTGGGTTTTATGCAAGCCAGAATGTAAAACATGCAGGGTTTTAACTCATAATAGTTAAATAATGCCAAAAATAATGTGTGTGAGTAAGTCGACTGTTCTTATGCTGTCTGTTGCTGTGTCCCATGTCTGCTGTCTGTGTGATATTTTTGCTGTGTCTGTGATTGTGGCTGGAGCAAATCCAGTTGCCTTATGGGCGACAATAAACTTTTCTACTGCTGATACTTAACTGGAATTGTGTGCTTAGGTAAGATTAAGCTTTTCAGAAACAAATGGCCCAGGTGGGTTTGACATGAATCTGAAAACAAAACCACTTAATTCCTACCGATAAGAGGACCTGTGAACCTGGTTCTCTTTCAAACGCTCTCGGTACCTTGATAGAGAGTATGGCATCATAAACTCTTTGAAATACCAGGAGATTTAAAAAATATCTAATAAAGTAGTTGACATGTTTGATATAAGTTATTTTAATATTTTATTAAAATATGTCTTTATAGTCCTTATTTTTAGCGCTGTTGCATCAAATGTGGAATTATTTTAAAGGTTTTTCCTCCCACTTTTTGTGTTTTGTTTGATTTTCTTTCCAAATTTACTGGCAATTTTGAAGGACAGAGAAATAATTTTGAAAGCAAACTGGTAGAAGCAGAAGTTGATGCTGTGGTTGTGGTTGCTATAATGGCCACCGTTATGTACTGACTGAAGTCAAACTTGCTGTAGCACTCAGAGACCTCTGCCCTGGATGTTTTAGGTGTTTTCCTTCTACGTTAACATGTTTCTGCAGCACTTGGTGACTGGAGAGGAGGTCAGAAAATCATTTGAATCAGGTGTTCTGGAACAGACACGTCTAAAATATGCAGGTAAGAGATACTGTGGAAAATTGATCTACAATTTTTAGCTGAAAATTTTTCTATATGATCATTTGTTAGAATGTGCCAGCTTTTCAGTGTCTGTTCAATCAGTTTAAATGCAAAAAACCCCCCAAAACACTATAAGTGCGAAACCCTGTTTTATTTTCATGGCAGGCTAGTTTGCTGCTTCTCTATTATTTAAAACTCAGCTCTTGTGTAATAGCATAGTTGCGACATATTTCAGTACAGCGTTTGCAAAAGATCTCCTCAGTTTGATGTGTCACCTTCATCATTGCTGGTCATTGTGGTCAGGAGAAGCATGAATGATCATCACATGTCATCCTTCCTCCTTGCAACCTGAGCTCCCCTCGTGACCCTGAACGTCTCGCTTGACCCCTGCTGCTAGATGCCTGTGTTGGCCAGACGTCAACAAACCAGAGGGGAGGCTGTAAACTTGAATAAACGCGTACAGACCATGGTGTCGACCTAACCTATAACCATAATGACTATTTTTAGAGAATCTGGGTCTTTGACTGACTGACCGATTGGCGCAGTGGATTCTGGCTTAAGTTAGAAGCTTGTGAACGATTCCTCCTGACGCCATCATCAGATAGCACAGGAGCATACCCTATATATGACATGCAGCTGTGTAGAAGGACACAGGATGAATAGGCGTCAGGGGAAGTATTCTGCCCACACAGAATAGAGCAGTGCAGTTTAACAAGATTAAAAAAAAAAAGCAGCAGCTGAGTTAAGCTCATAAACAAACACGCTATGAGAAGTATTTCCTGCATGTGTGGGATTAATCAGCTTTAAAGCATCAAAACGAACACACTTATCGATTGAAAATATGTGTGCATCCTTCTTGGAGCATCTGGTTCCCATACATTAGTCTGATCCCCACTGTTTACACTGGTCTTATTCAAATAAGCAGGTTGAACTTAACTTTTAGTTGGAGTAATGGGACAGAGTGCACAGTTCATTCTTTCATGCCGGGGAATATAAGAGTAATGACAACAGAGTGGGTGGCAAGCCTGGGAAAACAGACTGTGTGTGTACGTGGGGTCTACACTGTCGCACAACAGATGTTACCGTCACAAACTTTGGTGTATTTTATAAGGATTTCACTTGATGGACCGACACAAAGTTGAGCATAGTTGGAAAGTGGCAAGAAAATGATGCGGGGTTTTAAAATTATTAACAAAAATGTGAAAATTGTGGGATACATTTGGTTTTAGACCCTTCATTTTTGACACAGATTGCCCAAAAGTTTATAAAATAAAATATTCTATTGCCTGTTGTCCCCTGAGCAGGGGTGCTACTGGAATGTGCAGTGGAGTAAGTTTCCCTTGCTTGCTGCTGAGTACTGTGAGACTAGGTTACTTTCTGGAGGACAGGAAATTCTAATAGCTGCTCGCATTTTCATTGGCTGCTGTCCACTGTGTTTCATTGCAGGTTCTTTGAGGGAAATTATCAGGGTTAATTTGCATGTAGGTCAGATAGTTCAGTTTCAGTCTCATGTGACCAGAGAAACTCCTACAAAGGCCTGTCACATTTTGAATTTTTGGTTATGGAAATTGTCTTCCGTTTCACCATTTATCTTTTGTTTAATAAAGGAGTTAATGTTTAATAAAAATGAAAGTAGTATGAATATATACAGGTGCAGTAAATCGGTTAGCAGACCTTTTTTTTTTTTTTTGTCCTTGCGGACAGCAGGAAGCACACAGATGGCCGCTCTCTCTGTATTTCCTCCAGTATTTAATCCATTGTGTGATCTGGCTGACATTGAAACACCTCGGGCTGATGAGAACACTTAAGGAAGAAGTTTGTGCTCTCTCTCTCTCTCTCCCCCCTCTGCTGGCTCCCTGCCCGGTTAATTCATTATGTTCAGTGTACCTCTCAGCTGTGGTGACCACTCTTCAGGGGGAGTCATTTTTATACTCAACACCAACTGTTAAATTAGCTGATTCTGTTGTTGCAAGAGCCAATTCTCAAATTCACTGTCCAACTCAGTAAATAAGGAACAACTTCAACTGAACATCAACCTGACAGCAGAACGGCATTCACCAAGAACATGAAAACACCTTTAAGAAAGGGCTCACAGAGAGTAAAGCAACATATTACTTCAGAATCTGGACATTCAGGCAGCAAGCAGCTAAAGTCTGTGGTAAGCATGTGACATTATCTAGCGCTTCTTTAGATCATGTGACGCTGCCCTGCACATTAGCTCCACCGCCTGTTCACTGCAGTCATGGTCACCACTGCAGAATATTTCTCAGTGCTGATGTTTAGGCTGTCACTGCTTTATTTTTTTTAATTTTTGATCAGCTATCGCTTATGCTTAGTGGTCTAATGAAGATTACTTTAGTTTTTCAAATAACTGAATGCATCCAAGTTATTCTAAGGTCAGTCAAGAAATAGTCTCATCAGGGAGGCATCCTCTCCAAGGTGGTCATGCCGTTGTTGAGAGACAGAAACAACCAATGCTTCAAAGATACGTCTCTCTTCCCGGGTCTTAGATATTTCAGGCAAGACGCAAAAATGAGCCACAAGCCAGAATGTGAAATCACTCACAAGACATTTATTAAATCAATACATTTGGCCAAATGGAGACACAACCTGCCCACAAACATGAACAGCAATAAGTCCCTACAGGAGGACTTCATACTTTTACCTCTCATCCTCTCAAACCCCTCCAACTATTCCCATACCTGTCAAATCCTCTCCTGCATAAAACCCTCCACTCTTGGCTGCTGACTATTTAAGGAGTTGTGCTTTCTTGCACGTTTCACCTTTTACTTCTGCTGGTAGAACATTCTGACCCCCTGCATCCTGTTCTGCCACAATTTGTTTATCTGACTGTTAAACATAAAAGCATAATTCATCAATGAGAATTATGAGAATGAGAAATGTCTCATTTGCACATTTTTTTCCACTTTCAGAGAATCACACAACCACTCCAATCCTTAATCCTACAAAACATTTTTGACATATTCCACCAATAAGTCCCTGCACATGTACTTTTTACGCCACAAAGCTTTTTAGTAGGCTATTAGAGCACAGTTTGTCATGCACTTTTATCTGTCGGGTTATTCATCTTACCCTTAGCTGAAACATTTCAAACTATAATAAGAATACAAGTTTTCAAAGGGTTTAACACAGTGTAGCAAAAGCATTATATTTGATATTTAAAATATACAAAACTCACTCAAAGCATGACTATACTTGATTAAATTTTTTTTTAAATTATTATTATTATTTATCCACAATAGCTGCACTGGCTCCTCTCGACGTGAAGAAGCAGTGGCTCCAGTTTGAGTTTCTCGCCCTGTCTAATGGAGACCGCTTCCTGTTCGGCTCCTCCACTCGTCATCGTAAACAAGATGGTTCGTCGCTTGGCAACAGCCGCCACCTTGGAAACAAGAATTCCGATTTTCAGTGCTGCTTCATGTCGCTCCGTTTTATTAGGTGCAGGATCAGGTACGAGGATAACAGAGGAGCTCCGTTGATGCAAGTAAGTGTATATTATTTCTATAGCAAAGGGAATTAGAAAGGTAGCAATGTACCTTTTAAAGAACGCGTGGGCCATGAACATTTGAAGAATTACGCCGCTCAAAGTGGCAGCAAGTTGGAGTTGCTCTATTGCTTTATTTATTTTTTATTTTTTGGAGAGGGCGTGGGAACTTTCGTTCCTGCGTTTCTGGCGGGAAAATAATAATAATAATAATAATAATAATAATAATAATAATTGCTATTATTATTGTTGTTGTTGTTGTTGTTGTTGTTGTTGTTGTTATTTATGACCGTCTTTCTGGTTTAAGATGCTGTTTTCCTGGATTCATTTCTGCTAATATTTGCTCATTTGTTATGATGCGTAACCATGGCACCAATGCCAAAGCTGAAATAATACAACCTGAACCAGAAAACCCTGGAGGAGGCGAAAAGGAGGCGTCGCATTTGTTAATTTTCATAAAAGCAGTTAAATAATAATAATAAATAATTGGAAGCGAGAATTTATTGTGAAAGAAAAACTTTCGGACGTTTCAGTCCTGCCAGCAGCAGAGTTTCTGTTTAAAGGTCCCCAAAACACACCTTCTACTTGCTGTTGCATCCTAACTATTGATTTAGTTAATAAATACTTAGTTGGCCAGCTAGACATTTGGTTTGGAAAATAAATATTTGGTTTGAAATTTAAATGTTTAGATTGCAAAGTAGATATTTAGCTTCCTAAGCAAATATTTAATTTGAAAGCCAAGTATTTTATTTGTCAACCAAATAATTAGATGGCGAATTAAATATTTAGCTTGGAACTTGTTTCTCCATGACCGGCGACATTGCTGAGATACAGACTCAACACCCCCATGCATTTGTGACTAAATCTGGTGATTTTTAATAACACCTCTTTCATTCTCTGCTACGCTGCCAACACTTCGACAGTTTAGCATCTCTTCTACCAGATAAAACAAGAGATTGGATTTGTTTTTTACACAAATGTCAGGGACTCGTAGTTATTAAATCCTCAATAAACCTAGGTTTTTGTTCTGTTACAAACACAACCTTCAACAGATTTTATTAGCATCTTATTTGATAGACCAATGCAAAGTAGCGCAAATAGAACCATGTTTGCATGCCTTTATAGCCGCGTATGGTTTGTGAGCCTTGTTATGTAAGCAAGAAGGTATCTATTTAACCAACAATAAAACTTGTCTTTGGGCTGCTGGGATATTTTTAAACCTTTTTACTGTGACAGATTGTAAATGAGAGTTAAAATTTCACTCTTGCAATGCCACTCTTGAAACAGTGCTGCTCAAAATGTTACGTGGGTAACCTCGTGCTTCTACCCATTTTAAGCTGGGCTTCCAGTGAAACACCTTGCCAAATTTAATCAGAAAACTATTACATTTTTGATAAGATTCCTAACACATAATCCCCAATGTTGATTTTTCCTTTTAAAGTTTCACCAGACTCATCTTAAGTTCTTAAGTTTATATGTCTTTCTTCTTTTCTTCAGGGGTGTTGATTTTATTTTAACACTTTATCTTTGGTTTATCTCCGTTACAAAATCTATATTTGGGATGATTGCTTTTCCACCAAGATGCCCTGGAAATGACATCCAGCTTTAAGAGCAAACAACACTAGTAATCTTTCATAGGCAAATAGACCTAACTTTGGAGATAAGAACCGTATAACGTATTGTAAATAGAGCAAGCAGAAGAAGAAACATGCAACAGTATTGATCCTGCAGAAGTTTCTTCTTTCAGCTTCAGTGTGCCATAAAAGCAGATAGATCCAATAAACTACCTGCTATAAACTGTAGAAGGGCTGAAGAGTGACAGTTTTGGCATCTGTTTGTCACTTTAGTGTCCTGTTGTAATTTTTTTTTTAAAGCAGTAAAGGTGCCTTATCGTTGTTTATTTTTTATTGGCAGTAATCGCCCTAATATAACAGCTGTTTTTATCAATTTGCCTAAATTGATAAAAAGAGCTATTATGTCACAAAGCTGTGGTGTGATACCTTTGTCACACTTCAACAACAACCTTTTGTGTATTTCATTAGAATGTAATTGGACAATGCAAACACTCCGCGATGGGTTTCAGGTTTTGAAATTGCATGCTTTAATCTCAGTATAAATGCAGCTGTTCTCTAAAGGCCTCAAATGTCCCTTCAGCACATGGAAACTGTGGAAGGAAACTGTGGAGAGATTTGAAACGGGGTTAGGTTATTAAACAACATCTCCTGCTGTTCTGTTAGCAACCTAAAAGTGGAAAGAGCATTGTAAAACTTCAAATTTACGGCAAACCTGAGAAATAATGCGATTTAGTAAGATGAGACCAAAAGCTCAGCTCTCTAGACTACATGGAAAAACCTATTTGTGGAAGAAAACTTGTACTGACCCTCACCTCACCATCCAACAGTGGAAAAAAACCCCCCAAAAAACAGGATACTTTACTTTTCTTCAACAGGATTGATGGAAATATTGGTGCAGCTAAGCAAGGGACATGGTTAAAAAAAAAAAAAAAAAAGAAGCTTGTAACGGCTGCAGAAGACTTCAAACTGGAATGCAGGTTGTTCAGCAACCTCAAACATGCAAACAAAGCTTCGGTGGAAAGGTTTAGATCAATGCATATTCCCATGCAAAGTCCAAACTGAGACTGTGGAAAGTCTTTTTAAAAAAAGGTGTTCACAGTGATCTATATCTAACCTATGCATATTTTTCCTGTTGCTTCAAATTTATGGCCTACTCAATCACATTAAAAAGTCAAACAAAATACCTTTACGTTTTTGGTTGTAATGTGAGATGGTTGCTTTTGCAAGGCACTGCATGTACATCTGCGCTAATTTCAGCCTATCATTTATTATTATCTCATGTTCATTACATAAAGGTAAATTAACTTTCTAGACCTGAAAGCAAAGCTAGCAGCATGAGAGTAATAATCGCAAATTGAATCATAAACTTTTACCACGTTCTCTGATCTTATGTCCAAAGGGCAGTAAGAGTGGGCGCTGCAGCAAATACAAAAAGCAGCTATGTTTGCAGAATGTATCTGCATATTGACCACCATGGATGAGAAGAAGGATCTGGGGAGTCCAGAGGAGCAGAGAGGGGTGAGCATCAGCGTTTGTTTTGTCTGATCTGTCCTTGTGTCAAAATAATCATTATGGATGAGATGTGTGTTTGTGAACGATTTTTCCTCATGTCCCCCTCCTCTTTAGAAACTGACAAAAGTCTTGGTACTGGCCAGTCTTATCGCCGCGTTTGGTTCATCCTTCCAGTATGGATACAATGTTGCTGTCGTCAACTCTCCAGCACCTGTAACTATTTTCTTGTTTTAACAATCATTCATACTAAGATTCGGATCAGAGACACTTTCAGCCTTGTTCTGTTCTCTGCAGCTCATGCGAGACTTTTACAACAAAACCTACATTAGTCGTTATAATGAGTCGATAACAGAGGGCCACCTGACTCTGTTGTGGTCAGTGACTGTGTCCATGTTCCCACTCGGAGGCCTCTTTGGAGCTCTAATGGTGGCTCCGCTGGTTAACAAGCTTGGCAGGTAAAAACTCATTCACAGTAAGCTTTACAGTTCTGCATGGAGGAGCAGGTCTTTAATTAGTTTTAATCCTGCAACAGGAAGGGCACCCTCCTCTTCAACAACATCTTCTCCATCGTCCCAGCGATCATGATGGGAGTCAGTGAGATGTCCAGGTCCTATGAGCTCATAATTGTGGCCAGGATCATTGTGGGAATATGTGCAGGTTGGACATTTCATTTGAAAACATTCGTTTAACAAAAGTATTCAACTCAATCGTTTTCCATGGTCTGTCGCCTGAATGCAGTTAGCCCAGCCCCCAATTCCTTCAACTCTTAAACAAGAATTGCGTCAAATGTTTGTGCCGCCATCCTCTTTATGATATTAATAAATGTTTCTGAAGGAAGTCAAAGATCAGCATGGAACATCACAGAAGTCAAAATTGCTACCTTTGTTTTGTTTCGTGCACCAAAAATGTTTGGCTTCTGCGTGGCCGCTTCGGTTTAAAGGTTTATGTAGGCGAAAGGTCTACCAACAAATATATACCAATATACCAAAATCAAACAAAACGGGTGACACATGTTTGTGCTGTTTGAGTAGTTAGTTCTGAAAAAGAAACATCTTATTGTTTGAAATAATTTGGACTTTCCCAATTATTATATAATAGTTTGAGAATGATTTTATTTAGTTTTACTTTTGTGTGGATGCTTGGGAGCCAAAGGAACCCATTGTTCATTTTACGCAAAGTTAGTCAGCTAATTATAACAGAAGAGCTGAAACCTCCTGAAAAGACTGTGATAAAATATTCAACAATTATGATTGGTCAGTTTATTTGACTGACGCTACATTCTGCCAATTCGCATAAAATAGAAAGAAACATCATTGTTATCATTTACCACTTTGAAGATAAATGTTTTTGACCATTGAAGGATACATGTTTGCAGTTTGGTGACCTAAAAATGTAAACGTTTAAATTCCCCGATAAGCAAAATAATCAAATCTGGTCACCTCTCGTTTCCTTAAGTTTTTTTATTTTTGTTGCCTCCATTGACCTCTTTTGGTTTCGCACCTTACCGCTGCACACTGCCAATCAGTTTAGGATCAATAACTGGAAGTAAATTCACTTACTTTGAAAAATTGACAAAGTTATTAAGTTTAAAACTTGATGACCGCTTTGTTATCTGGTATGAGTTTGATAATAACCTCTTGATGATGATAAAGAACACGTCACTATATTTGTTCGACATCGGTTCAACTTCAACAAGAACTAGTTCCAAATTCAGTCTTTTTGTTCACATAAATTGTATTTTAAAGTCACTGACTTAACAAAAAAAGCCTTCTCTCATTCACACATTTCAATGCTTTTATCACATGGATGTAATAATGACACCTGGCACATCAATCCATGTAGATTAGTTTTTAATTGCAGTCACGTTTAACCAGATGGGATGTGCCGTGTGTTTGTTGATTTGCCCTTTGAACTTCCACAGTTAGAAACGCAGATTAATACTGAATAACTGTCAGATAACAAACATTTCCCCCTCGAATCAGACATCTTGATTCTGTTTGAGCACATTATGTTACAAAATCAGTCAGAAAAAATGTTCTTGGTTGTAACATGGTGAAATGGGAAAATGTTACAAAGGTTGAAATACTTTTGCAAAGCATTACAGTTCAGGCTGATGTATATATTTTATTTTACCCCATCCATGTTTGCAGGTCTGTCGTCCAACGTGGTGCCAATGTATCTGGGCGAACTCGCACCCAAAAACTTGCGAGGAGCCATTGGAATCATCCCACAGCTCTTCATCACTATTGGCATCCTCGTTGCACAAGTGTTTGGCACCAGGAACCTGCTCGGCAACAAAACAGGTGCTCATAAATCCAAGTCGATGTTTGCTGTTACTTTAATCCTCACACTCAGCCTTCAACTGAAACCTGACCGTGTTCTGATCCAGGCTGGACCATCATGCTCGGCTTGACCGCCATCCCCGCTGTGTTCCAGTTGATTTTCCTGCCGTTTTTCCCAGAGAGTCCCAGGTACTTGCTCATCCAGAAGAAAGACGAGGAGAACAGCAAGAAAGGTAAGAAGCCAGGACAGAAAACAAACCGCTTTACCTGGCCGCATCAAAACTCAACGCAAGTGAGTTTTGGTGTGTTTTGCCCCCCTCAGCGTTGCAGCTTCTGCGTGGCTGGGATGATGTGGACGATGAGTTAGGAGAGATGCTTGTCGAGGACCACATAGAGCAAGAAGAAGGTCGCCTGTCGGTGGTCTCCCTGCTGTCCCAGAAGTATCTCCGCTGGCAGCTCTTCACCATCATCATTTTGAACATGGGCCAGCAGCTGTCCGGGGTCAATGCGGTGAGGCATCATTCGTTTTGACCTTTAAAACACTGATATCTGTTTTACTTTAACTATTAGAACTATTACAAAGCACCACCGTTTATTACCAGCCCCATCCTCACCTCTTTCAGCAATGCATTTCTTTTACAGATTTACTACTACGCAGATAGTATTTATGGATCTGCCGGAGTGAGGGAGCAGGACGTCCAGTACGTTACAGTGGGAACAGGTGCAGTGAATGTCTTCATGACCATAGCTGCTGTAAGTATCCTGAAATAATTAATTAAAAAATAAAGTAGAAGAGCTAAAATCTGCAGTCTGATTGTGGCAGCTGGGAGCTCCAGCTCTGAACAGGAATCTTGTTCTCACAGGTCTTCATCGTGGAGTCCTCAGGCCGACGGCTTCTTCTTCTTCTGGGATTCGGTATCTGCTGCGGGGCCTGTGTGCTGCTGACTGTGGCGCTCAAATTCCAGGTAAGCTGTGAAAGCTGCAGCGTGACTCAGATTTAACACGACACTCTGGTGCCCTCTACTGGCCTTTTTTAAAATAGTGTTCTCTGTTTTTATGGTTTTTCTTAGTTTTTTTGGCCACTTTTTGACATTTTAAAGCATCAGACATTTTTATTTATGGACAATGGATGTCAGTCTTGTTCCCCTGGAGTCTTAAAGCCTGAAGCGGCCTTGTAGCCATTTGCAGACTGATACATGTCAATCACATTAAGGAAATTAATCTGGCCTCGCAGACTGGGGAACAACCAGTTAAAGTCACACCCCGTGATAGAGCAGCTTTAGGGAAATGAGGATGTGTAAAATCAACTTTATACGCCCAAGGAAACAGAAAGTATTCAATTACTATTACAAGTTCTTAGACACTTGGATTAATTGACAAAAGAGTAGCAGAAATATTTCAGCTGTATTAGCTTACTATGATTTATAGTATTGTAGAACATTGTGTTACAATTGTTTAATTCTTGAAAAAAAGTGTTTCTGATCATTCTGTCTCCTTTGTTTTTGGGATGGAAACATAAGGCTTTGTAACTTTGTAAAGGTCCCACATACATTTTAAAAAATATATATTATACTCTAAAGATTGTGAAAATGTTTTAAGCAATAAAGTTTAACCTTTACTTTTTGTAGTTCAATAAGAGAATCCCCAAACCTTGCAGCGATGCGTCTATTTAATGCATACAGTCACCCTGCTTGGCTGTTTTCACTGCCTCTATTTCAATAAAGGTTATGAAAACATCCTGCTGTTATTATATGATATATCAACTGTCTGGATAAAGCAGGTCAAAATGCCCCAAAACAGTCTGAAGAAGCACAGGCAATCACAAAAGGTGAAGAAAAATAACAAAACATTACGTTTTAATGTCAGAGAATGTCAGGTTGCAATTATAACGACCTGCTACGTAACATGGACAAGATTCACTCTTGCAGAAAAATGGAAGAAATATTCCATCAATCGCACAAATGATCCATTTAATTTAGACGTTTTAGTCAGGCAAACAACTGAAGTACGAGGCCCAAATAAGAAAAACTGCTCTGTGGGGTTTGGTAGTTTACACCTGCAGTTTGCACCTGCTCCAAGGAATAAAACGATGATCCCGCATCTCTGTTTGCTGAGGTTGTTAAAAATCTGAGACACAAAATGCCAGCAAGAACTTGTCAGTAATAGATAGATGTAGCCCAGAGCACGGTCCGTGCCTGAAAGCGTTGCATTCGGACTGATAGCAGTGACATCGCACAATGATGATGAATGAACGCACACGCAGTAGGCCACTGTGGAAAAAATGCTAATTCATATCGCTTTTATTTATTGCTTTGCTTCCTCTTAGACTTCATGACATTTATACTGTGTGGGCAATTATTAGGCAAGTCTTATCTTTGAGGATCATTTTTGTTAATCACCAACTGCAGTGCCCTCTTTGATCAAGCCCTAATATCTTTTTAATCTCAAGAGTTCTGCGTCTGTCTGAGAGATATGATTTTTTGCTTTTCAGAGTCAGTTAAATCCCATTTTACCGAAAGAGAAGAATCCGACTAATAATGTTAAGCATCTTGATATATAGTGTTGACCTCCTTAGGTCACATCCTGCGTCATTACACAGATACACATAATCAACAGTGAATAAATCCATAAGCGTTCAAGTTTGTCCAGCTTGGAGTTAGAAAATATGCCTAAAAGTGATGATGTGGCCAAAATACTCTTTTGCCAAAGTGTGTTTTGTAGGTTGTTGATCATTTCTGTTGCAAACAAGTGATGGGATTAATGAAAACATTGCTTGTTTGTTGGTAGGAGAGCATAACATGGATGCCTTACATCAGTATCATTTGTGTCATTGTCTACGTCATGGGACATGCCATCGGACCCAGTAAGTCTGACCCACCTGTGGTTATTTACTCACACACTGCTTACAACAGACCGTTCCATTATCTGAAGTGCTGCTTGGACCAGACATGTAATCACAGATTCTGTAAATTCAGCACTCTGTCATGGCAGCCTCCTTTCTTTGGCTTGAGAGGACTGGTGTGTGTTGCAGTGCTTCGGATGTGGTTAACCCCGTATGTGTGTGTGTTCGGCAGGCCCCATTCCAAACGTGGTGACCACTGAGATGTTCATGCAGTCGGCTCGGCCAGCGGCCTTCATGCTTGGCGGCTCCATCCACTGGATTTGCAACTTTACTGTGGGCCTCATTTTCCCCTTCATGGAGGTTGGTTAAACAAGAGACAGCAAAGCAGCTGAAGCTTATTTTTCCAATATGTTTTTATTACGTGCAAATGTTTTTTTTTTATTTGTTCAAAGTGAAATTAGCAAGGCAAGTCGCCATTATAGTATTTATATCTAGTAAAAAGTTTGCTTCCTCCATTTAACATATATATTTACTTTATATTTTTTTTTATTTTTATGGTAGAGTTGAGAAACTACAATACAAAAATAGAATGAAATTTCAACACGGAATCCTGACCTAAAGTATCAATTTTACCATGCTAGTATCAATCCAACGCTGATATCGACTTGGTACCGATGTGATAGATATTTTGAATCCATCCTCTCAACGTCAACTGAAAAAACAATCCATTAAAAGTTTGCAGTTGGCCTCAAGGTATGAAACACAGCAAACGTGTTTGGAGCTGCTCCAGTTAAATTAGAACATTTGGACATTTTTCGTCATATTTCATAATTATGCGTAACTTTATGTTGGTCTGTCACACATACAGTAAAATCTCAGTAACATATGGCTGTAAAGTGTCAACCATATGTAAAGTCCATTTGTAAAGTCTCAAAAAGTAAAAGTCTGGCAGCCTTGAAGATTTTTTGCAAAAATATTTTACAGCTCCAGATTTTTGAGTTGATCCATGCTGAATCAGAGACTCCTCAGAAACCGCCATGATGGTGCTGTGTTAAACTTTTAGATGATATGGCCAAAGTTTGCAGCTAGAAGTCTGTTCATGTTCATTTGCCAAGAGAAAAAAAAGGTTTATATCCAGCGATTCTGAATGTGTAACAGGTTTGTAAACCAGTACTGGGCCTTTCCAGTAAGAAAACATCATGTGCCCATTAGCTTTGACTCAAGCCGTTCTCTTTTAATAAACATGGTGGTGAAACCTACAAGATGAAGAAAAACACAACAAATGAAAAAGAAAACAAGTGTGGAATGTGTTTAGGTAGAAGAAACCAAAAAACTAGAAGAGTATTTCCATAAAATCAACTCATCTCACGTCACCTCGACTCAACTTCCTCTCCTCCTGAGGGCAAACAGATTACTTTCCCTGTCCTTCTCTCTTTCAGAGAGACCTCGGCCCCTTCAGCTTCCTCCTTTTTTCCATCGTCTGCTTTCTGACGCTGGTCTACCTCTTTATCGTGATGCCTGAAACCAAGAACAAGACCTTCCTGCAGGTTACCCAGATGTTTGCCGAGAGGAACAAAACAGATATCAGAGACTTGCAGGACGATTTCACCAGCAACAAGGAGACACTGGATAGAATACAGAAGATGATAGGCTTATAAGGAAATAAATAAAAGCATCGAGAGGATATATTATTATTATTATTATATTCAGTGGTTTTATTTAGGCCCTACTCTTTGTCTTTGCAAGGATTTAGTCTTGGGCTGTGTGTGTTTGGTGGGATATCTTTGAACATTCCTCTGCAGGTTAAAAATACGACAAGCAGATGCCACTCCACTGGCAGAGGTGTGAATGTATGCACGAGTCATTAAAGAAGCCAAAACCTTTCATGTATGTCTTTATTTATGAAGCAAAGACATGAATACATGGATGAAGCTGTGACACACATTTTAAATATTGATCTGCAAGAGCCTGATGGGCATTTAATCCTTCATGACCATAAACATTTCAAAAGCTCAAACCATCAGCTGTGATGTTGTGGGTTTTTTTTCGCGGTGCAGTAACCTCGTTTTAAAACCAACAGAGGAGGGTTTTCAGGAGCACAGTGGCATATTTCAAAGTTAGGACCTTTCCATGGGAATTAACTGGAATTCAAAGAAACAAATGGGAATGAACCTCAATTGTACAGCTTATAAAAATAATTTATTGCGTTATTGGGAGTAAAACAACCAGATTTTATGCATATGCACTTTTTACTATTCCTCACATTCATGTAGCATACTGCTTACTGTCAGGGGAATGAGGGCACCCTCCCACCCCCACATGCACTCTGCATTCCACCACAGATGATTTCCACAACCCCAGGCTATTAAAGCTCCACATTCTAACCCACAGATGACCGAAAGTCAAGCACGAGTTATCGTTTGCAAATATTTCCCTTTATAATAAAAGTAAGTTTAATACTCATGTATGATGTTTAAATGACCTCCAAAAGCCAGTTAATTCCCCTCAAATTCACACGGAGAGCATCAAATTTGGAATATTACTTGGAATTTGTTGAGCCACATCAGGAGCACCTGTACTGGTTGTCCAGCTGCACGCCGCCGTACATCTTGAATCTGCTGCTCCCCCAGGTCAACACGTTCCCCACCATGGTGCTGTTCCTCTCGCACAAATACTGGTCTCGGATCTCCGCGGTGGTCAGCACGTAGTCCCACACGTTCACGTCCGTCATCTTACCCACGAAGGCGTCCGAGTCGGAGATCCCCAGAACCCCGTCCTGGTCTTTGCCCAACACGAACACGCCGGCGAGGTTGATTATGTGGCTGCTCTGCAGGTGCCTCTGCTCCCCCACCTTGCCGTTGATCCACAGGTCCACCCCGCCCGAGTGGGACGACCAGGTGACGCAGTAGTTGGTCCAGTCCTGGGTATTGAAGCTGTGCGGCATGTTGACAAACTCGTCGCCGATCCAGAGGCCCACCTCCCTCGCATTCGTGTCCTCGCTGATGGAGACCGTCAGCTCGTTGTCGCGGCCGCCGCTGGAGTAGGAGATGACGGTGTGGACCCCCGGGGCCCTGAGGAGAACATGCATGCAGACCGTGAAGGCGTCCAGATCCATGCGGTGGAGGGGAGCCAGAGCATAGGTGACGGAGTTTCTGTCTTCAAAGTTGAGCACCAGAGGAAAGAGTTCCCCGTACTCTGGAGAAGAAATAAAATGAGGAACATCTTTAAAGTGTGGTGTGTTGTCTGAAAATAAATGGTTTTTGGTTAATTTGTTTTCTTCATTTACATGGTTTTATTTTTGTTTTCATCAAATTCCTCACATTTGAACCTTATAAGAGACCACTGGACGTATTTAAGGAAAACTTATCAGCAATTAAACACATGACAGCAGCTTGCAAAGAGGACAATGTCAAACTCAATATTAAAGATCCTCAGCGATCAAAGTACGTTTTAAGATTAACACTTTTAAAAACTAATATACATATCTTCTGTGATGCAGTCGAATAAGATGGTTTTTAAGTCATGAAAAAGGATGTGTCTGGCAGAACTACTTCATCATATTACTTCTGCTAAAGCTGATCATGAGATAGACTGAAACTCACCACCTTTTTTTATTTATTACACATACTTATTAAAGCATATAATAAATCAGCAGGTCCAATCTGGCAGTGACAGTGACTGGTCAACATTGAGCTCGGTTCAACCCAATATCTTCACAATCCATCAAAATGATTTTTTTCTAGCCAGATAATCAGTTTGAATCTTGAGCCTCAACCCAAACACACGTAAAGCAGAAGTGGCCGGTGTTTTGTGTGTGTGTGTGCGCGTGTGTGTTATTTTATATATTCGCATATCATACATTGATTTTAAAGTCCGAGCCCTGACATTCAGCTGTGTGTTTATCGTGAGTGTATATTTTTTTTATTGAAAAAAAAAAAATGCAATATTGGGTGATATGTGCAAAAAACTGTACCGTATTTGGAAGGCCTTGAGCTGGAGCGTTCTCCTATTCCTAGAGAGGAATAAATAAAAACGGTTACAAAGGTCGAAAGGAGATTTTCCATTTACTGCGCTCAGATCCAACAGTTTCAAGCACCTGAATACATATTCTTTCCAAGAGAAGTTATCAGACCCTCGATCTTCAGGAGCTTAGATTCGATTTCATCTTGCTGACAAAATGCTGCGGAGGCAAAAAACCCCCCCCAAAAACACCCCAAAGATGAATGAAATGAGAAAAAAAAACCTAGCTCTGCAGATTCACTCGGTTTCTGAGGAATCAGTGATTGACACGTCATCACGCACTTCCTTTCCCAAGGCGTGGCAGGAAGGAAGACTCCACAACGCGGTCGTTGAGCGGCTGAGCGATGCGGTAATCATTCCACAGAGTCTTGTTATCCATGTCCATAAGAGTCCCCTCCAGCTTCCTGATCTGGGTGCAGCACAAAGAGGGTAAGAGAAATGAAACCAATAAGACCACTTCTAGTTAGGGCTTGCTTCCCCCATGCATACCTGGTTGTGTGACAGAGTGATGGGCGTGTCGAACACAGTCCAGATGATGCTCTCGTAGCAGGGAGGCGTGGTGAGGGAACCCTCGTACCTGAAGAAGTGGCTGAGGTTCTCGGGGAGCATGGAGCGCACGTCGATGCTGGATATGTTCATGCTCTGACCTGACAGGGACGCAACGTCGAGTCAAAGGGGCTCCGAGGAGGTGGCGCTGCGAAGAGGAGGCCGTACATGCGGGGAGAACTCACCTGCATACTTGATTTTCTCCAGGTTGTATATGAAGTCGCTGTAATAGGTGTTCTCAAAATGACCGTACTGGAAATGAAGCAGAAGGTCTTGGCTTACTTTACTCGTGTCAAAGGAAAATCATTTTGTCACTCCCGTAGTTTTGGTTTGTAGAGTCTCGCACTGTAACGACTTTACGTCTGGGTGCTTAAAAATCCTGCTTGGTGAGACTATAAAATCAAAACAAATGTCTCTTACAAATGTAGTAAACGCTTTAACAAAACGACTGTTCAAATGTGCTCAAGTCATGTTCTGAATTCATTGAGGTTGTCATATAATTATATGATAACCTCTAATTATCAGAAGCAGATAATCAGAGGTTCTGATCCACTTCAGGATGCAGGATTCAAGTGGATAGATTATTTGCAGGTGATTAATTGATCTGTTGCAATAAACAACTGATCATTTTCATTCTGACCAGTAATATTTTTTAAAGGACTTCATCATCAATTTTATTTCTGGTTTTTATTTCAGTATTTTATACTGTTTTTGGTTGTTTTTGTTTTAGTTTGGATTATTTAAAATATATCCCAGTTCCAGAACTTGAGAGGTTTTCTTAAGAGGTTGAAAGCAGTTAATATGTTACCTGAAATAGAGACCTTTAATCTTAATCCAGAGGGTTTAAATTAGATCAAATTCATAGATACTTTACTAATTGAAAATTGGAAATTGAATGTTGTAACATGTCTTTCAAAGTCTTTGCTGTGTGAAACATGCTAAGAAATTAATTTCCCTTTCAGATTCTCTGAAAGAAAATATTTCTGTCAAAACCACATTGAAGCTGTTTAAGCTGTTGCCACATTTAAGCTGTTGCAAATGTGGCAAAGGCTTAAATGTTCGTAAAATTGAGCTAGCATAAACTTTTGTGCTAGACTTTTGATGAGATGTTAGCTTTAGTCTCCAACCGATCTGAGTTAGTACTAAATCAAGACAAGGTAAGGTTTATCTCCACCTGGGAAGATATTTACCACTTTGACCTTTCACCACAAAACCTCAAACATTTGATGGAGGAATGTTTTGCCAAATTAAAATTAAATTTCCCCAACCCCCAAAGCAGCATTTCTCATTTCAAATTCAAATAGTCCCACAGAGACAGACAGACTGCTCTGTGCTGCTGTCAAAGTGGATGTCGGCTGAAGTTGTTGCCGCAGCAACGACCTCAAAGGACGGGGGAGGAAGTGTCTCAGAGGTCAGACTTGTCACAAACGGCTGGATAAAACTCTCTTTCAACGAGTCGGTCCTCAGCCAAATACTCAATGAAGCCTTCAATACATTATGGCAAAAACAATCAACTTCAAAGACCACCGGATTACTATTTATATATATTTTTAGCACAAAGACGTCTTTTCATACTTCCTGCAACAGAACAAGCGGTCATTTTTCTTCTCAGTTTTTTTTTTTCCTGAGGTGAATAAGATGCCAAACTGAGCAGACAAGCAGAGGAAGAAGTGTTTGTGGCTCACGTACATCATAGACAAAGGCGAGCACTGCCAGGCCGTCCGACTTGTCTTTGGCCTCAGAGAAGCTGTTGTACTTCTCAGAATTATAATGAACAACGTGGAGCTGCAGGGGGGAGGAGAAAGCAAAGAACGCATTAGGTTTGAACTGAAAAATCAAAACAATCCTTTACGGATCTTTTTGGCCCTGTTTTACTGTTCCACCCACCTCCGCCATGTAGCGGCTGCCGTCTATGGTGTGCTCCGCGCCGCTCTCCTCCAGGTCCAGGCCGCCCCAGTGCAGGTGCATCTGGACAGCTGTGAACTTTCCCGGGAGACCCTTGGTGATCTTCATGGAGGAAGGCAGGTCGATTTGAACTGAGGCCGGCACATAAAGATTTCATCACCGATCATGAATACTTTACAGTACAGCTGTTGAGTTTCAGACATTTACAACCAGATGGCATGAAACAGATGAGAAGACAGACTTTCTACTGTATCTGATTTATATATATAATATATATATAGAATATATATATTCTATATATATAGAATATATATATTCTATATATATAGAATATATATATTCTATATATATATAGAATATATATATTCTATATATATATAGAATATATAGAATATATATTCTATATATATATATATATATATATATTATATATATATATAATATATATATTATATATATATATATATATATTATATATATATATATATATATATTATATATATAATATATATATTATATATATATAGAATATATATATTATATATATATAGAATATATATTATATATATATAGAATATATATATTATATATATATAGAATATATATATTATATATATAGAATATATATATTATATATATATAGAATATATATATTATATATATAGAATATATATTATATATATATAGAATATATATATTATATATATATAGAATATATATATTATATATATATAGAATATATATATTATATATAATAGAATATATATATTATATATATAGAATTCATTTGTAATCTATTTATATTTCTATGTCAAAGAAATTTTAAAAGAAATTAAGTAGTGTTTTTTTTTTTGTTTGTTTTTTTTTTTAAATATGGATCTCATGGCTCACTATTAGGGACAATAATGAACGTGAGCCAAAACTTCCAGCTTAATTTTCCGTCATTTCTGCTCTTACCTGTGTGCCCGTTGTTGGTCATGCGGAAGTTTCCATTCTGAGGGCCATACCCGCTCAGCTCCAGCTGCAGCATGTTTTGGTTGAACTTGACGTTGCGCCGCTGGATGTCAATCGGCGACTGCTTCTTGCCTCCACATGCTGGGTATTTGGTTGCCCAGTGCATCTGGTCCAGGGCTCCCTCTGTGTTGAAAACAGGCAGACATTTATCCACTGTCAGAAATAATAATAATAATAATAATTTTAAAAAAAAGATACACACCACTTGGAATACCACGTCTCCAAATATTAGCATCGATCATATGACTGTTTGTAGAAGGATTTAAAAAAAAAAAAGAGCGCACAGAACTTGTTCAACTGGATGTTGTCAGTGCGGATATTGAATATTGTTGGTTATTCGCCCCAGAAACTTTAACAGTAACTGCTCTATCCAACTACCAGCATAATTTGTTCCGATGGATGTGTCCTAACAAGCTCCAAATGCCACCGTGGTAGTTTTACAAAATGTACTTGGCAGATGTAGCACGCATGGCAAGGAAACAGCAATTCAACACCCAGGAGTCACGTAAAAATGTAAAAATCGTAATAAACTCACTCCACTTACAAAGATTAAAAAAAAAAAAAAAAACTTCAATAGCAAAAGTTTTTTTCACCGATTCTGTGTCCTACTAAAGTCTAATCCGCGCGGCGCTACTTTACGCGCGTTTTACGCACCAGGACGCGGTCAGTTTCAATCATGCAAAACAAGACTTTAATAATTATTTTTTCAAAAAAGCGGAAAGGAAGCCCACCTTTGTACGTCCAGTGTATATCAGTGTGGGCTCCGGCATTAACCAGGCACACAAGAGCGGCGGAGATAAACGCGGAGAGGATCTCCATCACTGCGCCCCGGATCCGTCAGGACACTGACACCCCGCAGAGGGCTGCTCTCTGCATTTAACCCACATGTGGTGAGGGGAGGTGTTGCTCTCTGCTGAAACCGCCCAGGGCGCTTCTCAGCAATGCGAAAGTGACTGGAAAAGGCAGCAATCTGACGTAGTCCGACTCTGAAATGTGTTCCCAATTTTAGTTCAGGCTTGAATTGAATTATTATGGGGAAGAAAATGAAGTGGCTGTTCGAGTCAGAACGTTTGCAATTGCCCTGATAACAAATTTGGTCTCTTTAATTATTTTTATTTATTTTTTTATTTTTTTAAGAATCATATATTGAAAGAACATATCTTTACATTTATTACCCTTTCTCTACTGGAAGAGTCTCTTTTGTATCCTCTCCAGTTGCTGACAGCTGTGGAAAGGACCTCAGACTAACAGAAATATGCCCGATTGGTGACAGACTTCAAAGGAAGCTGAACAAGTGGACTCATGTCAATGTCACCATGTTGGTGCAGACCTGAGACATTCTGAGAAAAAAAAAAAGAGAGAGAGAGAGGAAAGATCCAGGTTGATAAAGCCATTCCATTATCAAGTGATCTGATTATGTGACACTAAATTATACAGAGCATCACTTTGGGTATCAGTTGTAACATGTCTGACTTCAGATGTCCAACCTGCCGTCAGCCTGATTTCCTTCTCCAGTGTGTGTGAGTGTGTGTGCACAGTTTGTCCTCACAGCCCTTGTATGTTGCAACAGGGAAAATGAATCAGCAATTTTACTGTATTGCTCAACCATATCTTTTTTGTTCATTTGCAGTCCCCCCCATTTCTTTTTTTTTTTTTAACTTGGAGATTAACCACAAGGTGAACGTGTGTTTGACAAATGCTTTTCAACTGCTGCATGTTCAAAAATAACATTCTGTTGTTTTGTTCCTTATTTTGATTGTTGCATTTATGTATCATTCCTCCAATCTATTTTTCCCAGTATCTTAGTTTACTCCATTCTCTTGCATAAGAGGTGATTAATCTCAATGGAATTTTCCTGGTGAAATAAAAGTTAAATAAACCCACGTAATTAATCATGTGATTCATTCCATTTTCTTCAGTCAAGATTTCCTTTTCAGTTTGGTCCATAGTCCTCTCTTGTGCTCAGGTTCAGCTGGTGGCCTTTGCCCAACATCTCTGGCAGGCACCTCCTTTTCACTGTCAGGTTTTATAGATTAAACCTCCTCAAAGGTCTTGGCATGTATTCTTCTTTCTTTAGGTTGTAACTTCTACCTCCTGTCCAGTCTACGGCTGCCTGGACGACAACGTGTGTGTCCAAATGATGTTTCGTCTTCAGGCCCAGTGTGTCTGACTCAGAATATCCAAACAACGGTTCTTTAGTCTCAGAGAGTCCAGTTTATATCTGTTTCTTTACTCTGGGTGTTCCACTGACACCTTTTCAATCTCTGTGTGTTTGTTTAATTAATTTCCCTTGAGGCCTCAGTTTTATTGTTCTTTTCGCAATGTTTACAGCTCAGTTAGTCCCACCTGCCTTGTCTCCTTTTCCATAACCACCGCTCCCATTAGAGTTTCAGGAAGTCCTTGTCAGTGTATAACAACAAACGTAGGTTTACTACAGCTTTTGTTGCCACCACTGTTTAAATTTATTCACCCTCTGGTGTTGCTGCCAGTTTTTGAATCGTTTGAAGTTTTGGATATGGAGTTTTATTTGATATCTTTATACCAGCCTAGATCCTGTATCTAAAGATGCACTTGGTTCACTTTAACACAAAAAATAGAGAAAATATTGAGAAGATACTCAAAAGCATAAGATAAAAACATGAAAACATCCCGAATGAATTCTAATTTGAAGCTGGAAGTGGCTGCGAGATTTTTTAACAGTGATGCCTTTGGTCCACTATTTTTGGCTTCAGCACTACTAGCCACCTGGTAATGGGTTTTTCCAAAGGAAACTTGTACATTGAACATAAAATTGCCACGGATAAAAACTGTGAGCCAAACAAAGTTCCCACACTGCAGGGCATTATTAATGTTTCATGCTGCTTTAGTGGGTTTTATTAGTAAGTAAATCTACCGAATGACGTAGTGGGAACCTGAAATATGAACTTCTGATGACGCGACTTAACTTCTTGAAGGTCACTATAGAAAAAAACATACTTTCCTCAGTCTATTGACACAAACACAACATTCTAAATAATAATAAAAAAAAAAACATTCTGGATTCTGTCTGCAGATGCTCCCTGGTCTCTTTTTCTTTCCCTGAGCTCTGTCATGCAGGATTGTTACCTAAAGCCACCCTGGCACAGCTGATGCACTTGAATGAATGAGTGCAATTAACTGGAGGAACAGTAAAGCTTTTGTCACACAGACTAGATAAATAAGGAACCTAATCCACTGCAGGGTACGATACCCTGAGTTTGCTTTGTGTCAGCCCAGAGTCTGCCTCAGTGAAGTGAGGAAGAGCGAGGGCCTTCTTGACTTCACCCTCATTATGTTTTCCATTTTTCTTGACTGTCGTTGTGGTTATAGGTGCCGACATGGTGAAAAGTACGTTTCTATGACTCTCGGTGAGTCTTGGAGAAACCTTTATCTGCTCCTTCTATAAACTTTAAATGAGAAAGTAGCAGCCCGAAGCTGCTGATTAAATGTGAGTTTACGCAATGTCAAGAAGCGAGGAGACGAGCCATGACCTTCAAGGAGCAATTCTTGCTGGCTGCTCATCAATCTAAGAAGGGTTAAAAGGCCATTTCCAACCTGGTAAACATTTTAAGCAGCTACTAATCTCCACTTCAATGTCAGACCGTGCAACCTTTACAGAAATGGCAAAAACAAACAAAATAATCTCTGTATGTCTGACAACAGGCCACGGTTATTGTTATATGTGTGTCTTCTTGAACAGTATTGCAAAAACAAACCAAACCTCTCTCAACAAAAAAAAAGAAAACCTCCAGTCTTCTGCAAAAGTCTTCTTTGGACAGATAAGACAAAGATGTTATCATGTCTTAATGACCCGCACCATGTTTGTAACCAAAAACAGCAACAGGCAGGCATGATGGAGGTTGAAGATATCGGTTTGTTTTGCAAGTACATATATATATACACAAAAAAATATAATAAAATATAGATAATCTCTTCCTTCTACACTGAGTTATCGACACATTTTCCCATCACCATAAATGTCGTCTGACAACAAAAAAGTCTGTCTCTGCAAAGAACTCGATTGATTTATAAATGTTTTAAATGTTTTTACAGTCTAGAAAACAAACTTTGTTGAATGATTTGTGGAATTGTTTTTGAAAAGCTGTAACCCTCTCCAACACATAAATTATTGCTCTGAGTCACAAAAAGATGCAAAACAAGCAAAAAAAGAAATCCATTGTTGAAGGAATCTTGCTTTTTTTCCCCCTCCCTTTTCTTTAAAGTTGCCTGATGTCAGTACAAAAGCTTAGACAAAAGCTGTGGGGCAAATTCCTCAACATGCAAGATGCAAAGACTTAAAAAAAAATCTCTTAAATCATCCAATAGACAAATTGGATTAAAAATGTTCCTTTCTGAAGTGCTATTTGTAGTTCATTAACAGCAGTTGCTTTAATATTGTGTCAAAAACAACTAAAAACTAAATTATATTAGCCAGGATAAGGGAACCAGTGTACCAGATCATTATGGGCAAAGGAGACTGTCCTACGCACAAAGAGTGAGATCATGAAGAAGCCACAGACATGATGCCCTTCAGTGTCTAACTAAACAAGAACCCTGGCTGTCATCTTCCCCAGTAAATGACCAGGTTCATCCCCACCATGATCACAATGATGGTTTTTAACATCTTGAGGACATTAACAGGATCACAGTAAGAAGCCAGGACCAAACTGATCATTTAAAGCCAACGTGTTTCAGCAAAGAACAAGAGATGCACACACAAAAAAATACAAGCTTAGTTCTCTTGTCAGACGGCTTTATTTATCTTAAGCAATGAAAAAAATGTCCTGAAATGAAGAATGAGCTTCTTACCAAAACATAAAGTTACAGTGAGTGATCTGTCTTGCAGGTTTTAAAGAAATTGTCCTGAAAACTACCCAACTATTTCATCCTCAACCAGTTCCTGTTCTGATGCCACCTTTTTCTGTTGTTTTTGCAAGATCAGAGTCATTATACTTTTCCACAATGATTGAACACATCTGGCCTTGTCGTCTTATTATACATCTATATCATAAAATATTTTCTTTCCTGCGTAGGGTACAGATTTGCCAGTATTTCTTTCAGGATAAACATTCAATAGTCAACATGTCAGTCTGATGAAATGTAAAAGCCTGACGCGGTGGCTCTAAATGTGATGGCTAAAGTCCATCATTAATCGACGGTGATCAGTAGCCAACTTTCCTGGGCTTCAGACAAATGGCATCCAGACTTAACGGTGTAAGATTGATCAGGTATGTCAAGCTGTGAATGAATATGTGTACCACATGACTGAAAAGTTAAAACTTTACAAATAAACTGTAACCAATGAAAAACAGATTTATAGCCACAGCGTGCATTTATTGCTTTGGACCACACTTGATTTAACCATAAGTATAAAATGCAATGATGGCAAAAATTTGACATTTACTTGTAGTTTCATTTATAGAGACAAACGCAGCAGTATTATACCATCCATCGCAAGACACAACTTAAAAATTCTTCCCTGAAGTCACTCTATTGTTCTATTTGCAAAGAAAAGTAGGCAAATATTTCTTTCTAGATGAGCAAAGCTGGTAGAGACGAACTAAAAATTACTCAAGCTGAGTGATTTTCATTTATAAAACAATTTGGAAGCCATGAATACTTCTCCTTCACCTTTTAGTCATGCACTACTTGTGTTATGTGGTCACATAAAATCAGAAATCATTAAAGTTGTTTACAGGGAAAATAAACACCACCACATTTTTTAAAAATGGTTTTTATGTTGTTTCAGTTCAAATATTCCTTCCAGAAATTAGAGCAAAAATCATCCAAGTGAAGCAGGGAAGATGTATTTAACACCACTGAGTGAAATACATCACCTGGTCGTTGGAGCACCAGAGTCATGTTGTTTGCACAAAATGCGTTGTTGATCCAGCAACCTAGATCGAGGAAAGGAGCTGATGAGTTGAGAAGTTCAGGTTTGTTTACCATGTTCTAAAAGAAGTCCGCTGAGCGTGGAGATCCATTGCTCTTTCCCAGCAACGCCCTGCTCTCAAAGCAACACGTCGACACCTGAAAGTTGCCCAGTGCAGCCAGCCTGTCAGCAATTCAGCTCCTCTTCTCTGGAAAACATGTCTTTTGTTGTTAGTGCCGCAAGGAAGCTGATGCTTTATGAAGCATTCCTCTAAAGAATCCCTTGCATTATTTCAATAATTTATTCTATTTAAAAGCATAAGCTTCTCAATACTTGAGTTACAAGAACCTTTGACGATTTCAACACCTGCCATAACACCATACATTTTGGCAGATTCATCTTGGTAGGTTGTTTTTATAAAAGTGGAAAGATCAAGAAATGTGCCACTTGCAAGCAAACATCCTCTTTTGTGTTTCGTTTATTAATCAATACATTGATATAACTGTGAAGAAGACTGTCTATCTGAAAGATGTTTACTCTTTCTGTAATGCAAAAGTAATTAGTTTAAGAATTGCTTTTTGTGTAATGGTTTTGTAGAAAATTGTCTGCTTCTGCTCGTTTCAGCTCCACAGCTCAGCTGGATGCATTCAACGCGTCCCTGTTGCTCTTTTCATCTAAGACCAGACAAGACTGAATAAGAAAAGCTTACATTTTACCACTTTTTCACACTTAAGCACTTTTCACACTTCCATTTTACACCCAAATGTCACGAGTTCCCTTCTGAGAAGGAAACTGTGACCACAGCTGACTACAGCAAACCTCCCTGGAGGTTTTTGCAAACACTTTTTTTTTTAATATGAAGGATCAATGCTACAACCAAATGATTGATATGTGCAGCACAAATTAATGCCATGTCACATTTGTTAACATATCTCATGTTCTCTCAACTCACTCAAAGTTAATATCAATCAGCATTAATAAAAACTATGCATCCATTTAGTATACATTTAGAAAGACTAGGCAAAGTCTGTTTGTTAGCACTGTCTACATCCGAGGTGTAAAAATGTCCTCTAAAGATTATGAGAAAACTCATCAGGTGTTACTGAAGAGACCCTTGAGCAGCAAACACAAAAAAAGCATAAGAACGAACAACAATTCACTTCTGCTGGTCAGAATTAAAGGTGATGCCTTAACTTTGCAACTGATCTTGAAAGCATTGATGAATTATGCAAAACCCATAAACCAATTATTCTTCAGTTTGTGATTTGCTTACTGGCAAGTTCCAGCGCAAGTGCTGCTACGTCTGCATGACAGCCGTAGACTTGTATTTCCATAACAGGGTTGATTTTGCTTGAGGTTAGCGTAAAACCTCCAACTTTCAGGACTGTTGCCTTAATGCATGCTGCGTTACTGTTCTCACATTATGATTATTAACTATGAACGTTCACATTTGTTTGTTCTTCATGTTGGTTTTGTGGTTCAAGATGTTTGGCTTGTGCTGCTGTGCAGTAATAACTATTGAGTGTGTTAAGGTACACATGCTAGGTACTTTAGTTATTCTATAGGGAGGGTGTTTGTTTGTGATTATCAGTATAAGAGCATCAGTGGGCTGGGCTGTGTGGTTGTGCTGAAAGTCTACCGCAACAAAGTAGCTTGAGATGTTCTGTGTGTGTCTGTGTGAGCAGTGGTGTTGCTGGGGCAGTGGCATGTGTTTGGGTAGAGAAGGCCCAGCTGTGAGAGGCATGCTTTGCTACTATTATGCTGCAAGTCCAGAGATGTTATTGCACAAGCTAAGGGACTTTCTAGCCTGCAGCCTCCCTTAGTGGTGACTGATGGCACTTGCAGCAGCAAAAACCCCACAAAGAATGTTGTTAGACATAAACCTATTCTAGAGTAACACATTGTGTCTCTTAAAAGTACCAGCTTTTTCTGTTGGAAAAAACAAAACAAAACACCATGACTAATAATTTCTAAGCTTTTTCCACATTCGATTTGACATTTGTTCTGTGCATATCAACTAAAAATAGAAACGCGTTAGGAAAGAAAAGGTACAAAAGACACCTGACTGCACAAGAATGCACACTTTAATTCTTATTGATGGATGAGGTGGTAGTATACTGTCATGCTTTGCAGTTGTAGGGTGGTGAGGTAGACGCAGTGGACCCACGTAGGAGAGAAATGGTGGTTTAATGAAGAATGGCACACAAAATCCAGGCAGCACAAGTGAGCAGAAGGCTCAGAGCTCAGAACTGGCAGCAACAGGAAACACAGCGAGAGACAATGGCATTAGACAAAGACCCGCCAAGGAAACAAGAGACACATATGGATTTAAATACACAGAGGGTCAACAGAACACAGAAACCTAAATTGACACACAGGAAAAAGCCAAATCCTCACATAGTGTACCTCGTATTGGCTTTGTAATATTTGTCTGCTCTCTTTTGCTAAGCTTGTCCAGATCTATCAGATTGAGACGACCTGTCCTGTACACTGTCTTCTCCAGTGTGTCATTAAATTTTGAACTCTGGCTCAAGACTTTCAAACTGAAATTTTCCACTTTTGTTTTGCAAAATTGGACATGTTATTGGGCTTAGGTATTTAGAACTGTGTGGAAATAACTTTCATCTTTCTTTCCATGTGTGGGGATTAAGTCATAGCCACTGCTCATATTATAGAAGGGAACCAGTACGTATTTCACAAATTCTTATATCTGTTGCACATTTTTAGTTTACCTACCAGGGCCAAGAACAAAGAATATAGCAGCACAAAAAATATTTAAGAACCTTCTGGGTTTTATCTGTCATGTCTTCAAACATCCACCAGGGGTCTCTAGAGTTTAAGTCTCCAGTCAGCAACCTGCTACTCCCCTGTTTCTTTCTATTCAACACGTCTGATCATATCATCTGATTACCCTCTCTTTCCTCCATGGCATCATCATATCATGCTTATTGTGACAACTTAGTTATTTTTCAGGTTGAAATCATGTACTTTAATCTAAGTGTTTGGTTAATCTGGACTTTTTAAACGCCAGATGTTCTAATTTTCTGCATTAATCTACAAATAACCTTGAGGGTGTGAAATTAGTTTGGTGTGTGACTTTTTATGAGCGCCAGGGGGCGCATCTGAGTTTAAAACATTGCAGTCTCAAGGTCATTGCAGCTGTCATTCCCTCTCTGTTGTTCCTGCTATTGATGCAGCAGGCTGTGGACTGCGCAGCCGCAGAGTCACCGTGTCATAAAGAGACGAGACGGCAGCTTGGTATAGGGGGAAACCCGCAAATTATTCATTATGACTAATTCATATGATTTCCTGAGTGCAGTTTGTGAAAAAAATAAAATAAAACCAAAACTTGACTGAATTTTTTTAAAACTGTGATTGAATCAGAAGGGTAAGAACTTTATTTTTATACTCACCCGTTGTCAGTATGTTTTGAATCAACAGGGGAAAAAAACCGTGTTACTTTTAGTGCATGTCTCGCGCCGGGTGAAGTGATTCATTTCCGCATTTCCATTCATTTCATGTTTTTTTTTTAATGAGCAGGGGGGAGCCACTGCCGGGAAACGAGACCACAACTAACATGTGACCAACGACGAAACACCGAATCGGGAAATCCCTGCCTGCTCCTCTGCACGTACTCACTTCTGCGTCATCTTTATTTCCACATTCTCCACCATTTAATTTATTAAACAAGTAAAACCATACATTCCTCTACATTCGTTTAATTTAAAAGCCAACCTGTACTCTGTTTGTCTGTGTTGTTCTTTTAGATGATGCTTCTACTAAGAAAATCCGCATCTTCTTCTCGATCAAGTAGGAGTATGGCAAGCTATTGCATCATATAATACACTGGCTTCAGCCAAACACGTTTGCCACATGTTAACCATCCACATTCCAAACTAGAACATACTGTTTATTTTTGTGAGTTTTTGGCTTTCGGATAGCAGATGTAGTTTAAAAAAAAGACAAAAATGAAAAGAAAATAAACGAACTTTTTATATTAGATTGCTGAGCCACTGCTGCCAACACATGGCCCTGTCTTTCAGTGTTAAACCCTGTCTTTCTCCTAGACAATGCTATATTAGCTGAGCTTTTGTTGTGACTAACTGTATGTGTTCTATTTAATCCCGTAGCTTTTAAAAACCAACTCAAAGCTCATGATGTGTTTCTCTACTAGATGAACCACTAACTGTTAACTTCTTATTTTTTGTTAATATAGAAAGTACTCCTGGATCAGCGCTTCTGTTTGGTTTTTTGCATGTTCTGTCTTCTCAAACCCCCAGATAATTATGGCAGATAGCCATACACACTGAGCCACGTTCTGGTTCTGCTGGAGTTTTCTTCCTGTTAAATGGGAGTTTTTTCTCTCCACTGTTGCTATGCACATGCTCAGAATGAGGGATTGCCCCAAACTCAACGATACAATGCAATCAAATGTCTACTGTTGCTACAGGCTCGTCTAAGAGGAGGGAATGTTTAATGTCAAAGCAATTTGCTGGGTTTCCTTACAAAACTTTTTTTTTTACCAATTTTAAAAATAAACTGTACTTTACCAATATGGCATTTTCCTTTAAATACTCACCAACCAGTTAAAGTGCGGTTTGATTATATGTCATAACGGCCTGCCTTAACCCTGACGGTGAACGTGCTTCCTCACTCCTGCGCCTCAACGTGGTGACTCAGTCTCAGCCAATCAGGTCGCGTCATTCCTGATTCCGTCCACTTATCATCCCGCACTCGGCGTCACGAGCGCCTTCTCTGCCTGCCCGCACGAGAGAGACACAGCACTGTCCTTGCACACAGTTAGGCCGGAAAGGTAACTTTAACTGCGTTTTGCTGCTTTTTCTTTCTACTTTGACCAAGTTCTGACTACTTATTAACTCTTATGGATGACTAGTACATTTCATATGTTAATATTATCACTTAATTCTCTTCTCAAAATCTACATTTTGGTTTTTGTCGTCGAAGGCATCCTCGGACGCTTGTCCTTGGGTTAGCCGACACCTCAGCGGTTAGTTAGCTGATGGTTTCCCAGTTTTCCTCCTCGTCTGCTCGGGGTTTGGTATCTTCAGGATGCAGCAGCCTGTAGCATATCGTCTATTTTTAAACCATAACCAACTGTATGGCTGTCTCGCTCCATTTAGAGCCGCAGTGTGTGGAGGGGAACAGGAGGTGTCAAGTTGCGGGTCCACCTTGCAGCAGACGCGCCCCTCCATTTTGTTTAAAAAAACATTATTAAGAGGCCGGTGTCTGGAGAACACGGCGGTGCCACACTAGTTGGACTACTAGTTGAATGCAGCAGGGGCGGAGGCGTGTCTGCTACACGAAAAGGAAAATTACTGTGCAGCAAGACGGCACAAGCTCCTGTGTCTGTTTCCATCAAATGGACATCGAAAGGGTTTATAACATTACTATTAACTCATCCAGTTCAGTAATGAACTTTATTTGGTCTTTAATGATTTTCATCAAACTAACCGTTCAGTTCTTCAGAAAGTATCGGGTGTCTTTAATTATTTATCAGCGGATGCCATTTTGTTATCAGGTAGCTCTCCTGCTTATTCAGTAAAGTTTTTAAAAGGTGTTTAAAGGCGTGGATGACTTGAATATCACATATGTCAATTATGGAAAGTGGAGGTTGTTATTTAAATTTGAAACACTGCTTCCCACCAGATGGACTGATGAGGTTTTTCCTGGCTGATGCTGATTTAAAGGTTTTGTTTTTCTTTGCAAACTGTAACCAATCCTAACTTGGCTTCATTATAAACCTTGTGAAATGGATGTCTAGTTTGAAAATCTAAATTACAAAATGACCCCACAGTTGTTTTCATTTTTTTTTTGTGAAATTAACCCTATGTGAAAGCTGAATCTGACAAATTTTGGACCAAAGTGGGCGGAGCCAAGATTATACTAGGCAGTGCACATTTGTAATGGAAACTCAATCACTCTTAGCCCAAACAATTTGCTGCTTTACTTTACTTTTCAAAACGTTACCTTATTTTTCCCTTAAAAAATTGGTATTAAATCTAGTCGTTGGAGACTTTATTGGCGACAATGCTAGTGGGCGGTGAGCCTCTGCCGCGTCCTGAAAGCACTGCAATCAGTCTGACAGTTACCTGTTCAACCCAATACCATCGCCAGCAGTCAGAGCAGAAGAGACTCGTTCCAGTCTGTGTCTACATTGCAAATAAATTGGCTATTTGATCTTCAATGGTTAAGATGCATTTAAGAAATAAGAAAAAAATCTTTTTCCAGTCTTTGCCTGATTGACTGCATCTCTAATTTCAGTACATAAATGCAGTTTACTTGCTCAAATCTAGGGTCCCTTCACATGCAGTCTAAAAGATAATTGAGATATGGAGCTCAATCTACATTCAGACCACTGTAGAATCAGATTTGACCATAATCAAAATGGTCAAATTTGGTTCATTTTATGGTAGCTGGCTAAAAGCAACTAAAAGAATCGATGGTGAAGTTTAGCCTCAGGTTACTTTAGCCTTTCCATTTGTGTATTTGAGTGTGTACTGTTTGCAAATTTCCGATCAGGCTTTTATGGGCAGCGCTTTCCATTGGTTCTGATCTGGCTGCATAGTCTCTATTTGGAATGGTTTGCATGGACTCAGTACTAATCAATAAACCGCTTCAGGCGTCATGGCCAGACATCCCGACTGAAAACCCTCTCTGACCTGCTACTGCAACAGCCAGAGATTAGGGCACTATTCAGCGCTGCAGTCCATATCATTTTAATAAAAAGAGGCCAAACAATTCCTTTCTTCCTGGTCACACTCCCATGCGCTGCTACGTTTACTTGTAAATACTGCAGTATAAAATGGTTGCGTAATTATATTGGTAGTAGAGGACGCTTGTGCAAGGATTTTGAAACACTTTACTATGTGTAATCCAGCATGTCAAATAAACTGAATGAACCTGCAAAGATTATTCTGCTGCAGGAAGCCACACCTCTCTGACTTCAACATAACGTCCGTTTTGGTCAGACTGCATCAGTCTGGTGGTGTGTACAGCTCAAGACATAAGAACGTTGATCCGGAGCGTATTCTCCCATTACTTTTTGCCAAGTCATTGTTTACTCTGCTGTGAGACTGCAGTGTGGCTGCCTGCTCTCCTGCAGAGCTGCATTAAACTAATGAGTATTTGATTTTTTTGCTTTCAAACAGATAAAGAATAATGTCTATCCTCAAGATCCATGCTCGTGAGATTTTTGACTCCCGTGGCAATCCCACTGTGGAAGTTGACCTGTACACCAAGAAAGGTAATCCTGTCTCTGACTTTCTGTAAGGCTCATCTATAAGCCCTACATATTGCTGATGTTTGTCTCCTAAGATAATTAGGACTAACTTTTTAATCTTGATGGTTAGAAATGTGGGGTTTTACTATTTACCAAACCTGAAAATGTCTGCAAAATTTTAATCTGGCTCTTTATTCCAAAATCTTAGATGTTTTGAAAGTTTTATTTCTAGGGCGTGTAGATCTAAATGCCCACTTAACACTTTTCTTTAAATCACACATGGTATTCTTTTAATGAGCTCTTACCAGGCACACGATAATCCAGTCCATGTTTGACAAGATTAAAGTGTCCAAGGCTCTGAAATAGAAGTAGATCAATATAACTAAGTGATAAATGACTGTATTTCAGAATCTGTACCAGATTTATTCTGTTTTCCTGCAAAAACAAGGAATTTGACTTCAGTTCTGCTTTGCTCTCAGATGTTTAGAATACAACAGAAAGGAGATAAAAACTGTTGTAAATATATCAAACTATTTTCACAAAGGAGACAAATTTGAATATCTAGGAATGTATTGATTTGAGCGCTTTGACATTCATCAGAGCGACAGTTTGGGGAAAGAAACTGTCTGTGGTAGCTTGTTTTTTTTTTTTTTTTTTTTTTTTTACAAATGGCGCGTACCACCAACCTGAAGGCAAAAGTTTAAATGATTTATGGTCAGGATGTGTGGGTTTAGCTTTTTATCCTCTATGTAGAGAAGGCGAGGCCTGATCTAAACCTAGGTTTTAGTTATGGACTCGATTAAAATCTTAATTACCAGGTCTGTCATTTATTAATCTCAGTTAATATATTAATCATTAGTGTTGAGGATATCTGTGCTTTCTGCAATATATTTTGTGTTGAGATTCTATTTTAGGCTTGCTTCACTACAGTGATGGCCCAACTCCTTTTTGCACAGAACAATAATCTTTTCCAGAGTCTCATCATATTCTTTTTTGAAGCAAAAAATATCATCCATTACTGTTGGCGAATGTTGGTTATGCATCAGATTTATGATTGGACCAGAAACATGAAAATACAAGGGTTGACTCACTCGAAACATTAAAATACTGAATAATAAAAGTTAAGATGTGGGGGATTTTTCCCTCAAAGTTGGTATTTGATAAAGTTTGGGAACCTTATTCTTTGATCCATAAATGGGAATAATCTAGTAATTCTTCACTTTTAATTGAATTCAAAACCACTTCCATCAAAGATCCTGCTGCAGATTTTTGTTTAAAGGAAAACGACTAGCTGTCAGCCAGGTTTAGAAGAAAACTGAAATTCAGTATTGGCCTGAGAACCTTAAAATATTTTCGTAATTCTTTACCTTGTAATGAAGTTGTCTTCCTGGAAAGTATCACATAAGCTGAGGACAGTTCAGCTGGTTGTTGACTGGTGCTGCTGCAGCTGGAGAGTAGATCAAGTAAACCAAATGTTTGAAAATAGCTCCTGTAACTTCACACAGCCTCCGCAGCGCACTGTTACTGTAACGGCTCTGGATCACAACACCATGCAGCATTTTTACCAAAACTACAAATTTATTAGAGGTGGGACAATCTGTCAGAAATTATGTCTCATGTTTTCTCTTTGATTGGCTCTGATTGGCATGAAGAAAACATGTCTATAAATGCATCAACAGGCTGTTCTTTGCGATTTTTTTTTTTTTTTTTTAATTAATTATTAATTTATTTTTTTAGTTGAATGAAAATTAAAATTCAATAGCTTGTGTTTTTCCCCATAAATCAGGGTAACTTTTTTTTTTTTTTTTAACCCTCTGAAGTTGAAGTGGGAAGTCAAACATCAAATAAAATGATAAACCTGTTTTGGCCCAGAAAAGTAATCTGTTTAAAATCTTTGAATTAAATTGCTTTGCTCAGTTTAGCTGTAAATTATTCAACCTGTGACACATTTGGCTGAGATTTAGATTTGTTTAATCAACTAATGGCCTGCCCACCATTTATTAATTTTTTTTTGCATTGATTGGGGTCGTTTCTGTTCTTTGGTTTGAAACAAAGGAAAGTTGCTCAACTCTGAAATGTCCTGAGAATGTTAATGAAGCAGCCTCAATGACCATTGACGTGAAAGAGTTGGATTGGCCTGAAAAACACAGCAGAGCTACTCTACAGCCATCTTTTTCTCAGCTTAGGGTGGCTGACATGTTCTGTGAACTGTAAAACTTGTCTATATTTACTTTTTTTTTGATAAAGGCATCCTTTTAAGTCCAGGAGCTCTGTTTTGACAGCAGCTAAACCCCAGAGAATGTCTGCTGCATCCAGTCAGGCCATCATTATTGTGCCTTTTCATGTCCTGCTGGACATTTCCACCATCTTTTGCCAACTTGTAGGACTGAATCTAAACAGCCTGCGTTTTATTCAGCCAGCTTTTACTCTTACTGCATTTAGCCCCAGATTTGGCAGATGAAGGCAAAGCCCTTGATTCATGGTCTGATTGGTTGCAGCCTGCAGCCCCCTGCTGCTGCGTGCCGATTTCTAGCTGCAGATGATTTATTAAACATTACCTTAGGGCCTCGACAGCGACTGTGCCCCCTTGGCCTAAGCACTAAATCCCCTCAGACTACAATCTCTGCTGCTCCACTGAGTAAAACGAATAGAGCTTTTTTTTTTCTTTTTTTTTTCTTTCAGGTTTTCATTCACTTTTCACTGAAGTGGGTTTGATCTTGTGTAGGCAGGACTTGATATCCTGCCACAGATTTTCTGCACATGCTCAGTTGGTGCGTTTGGTTTTTTATACCCTTATTACATCACCACCATCTGCAGCACGACTTCCTCCTTGCGTGTTTTATTCCCCTCTGACTGGAGGGGACAAGTATTTGTGCTTTTTACTCACTGTGGTGTTGACCACAGGGTTCAGCTGTTTCAGATTGTGCACCAGAGAACTATAATTTGGGAAGCAGGCTGACTTAGTGAAGTTGTATTTAAATGATGCCTTCTTTATCCATGAGGCAACATTTGTAAAGCCAAATGTCTTGTTTAAGGTCTCTTCAGGGCTGCAGTTCCCAGCGGTGCTTCCACAGGCATCTATGAGGCTCTAGAGCTCCGTGACAATGACAAAACACGCTACATGGGCAAAGGTAACTTATCTCTGTTTGTTCTCTCTCTAAACTCTGACCACTTCCATCCTTTCAGCTTGTTTCAACACTCCTATAAACTCTTGCTCTCTTTCTTCATCATGTTTTCTTTTCAATTTCCCCATTTCTGTTCCTCCTGTTAGGAGTCAAAAGAGCTGTTAAATATATAAATGAGTTCTTGGCGCCTGCGTTATGTAACCAGGTAAATAAAGTGGAAAATAAGGGCGACTCTTTTTGCACTGCACAGCAGCATGGAGAATGAGTTTGCTTCTGGAGACTAATGTCTGTCAGGCACTAACAGATGTTCACAGATTAAAAAAAAAAAAAAAAACAAAGCAAATGGTGGAATAAACTGCTGAATTAGTGGATATTATTTTTAATAATTTACTCATACATTGACATAAATCGGATGCTCTGTGTTCATCTGTGTGGCCTGCATTGCATGGTCTTCTCCTGTACGTCAGTGATGGTCTGCTTGTCCCTTGCAGGTGTCTCTAAAGCTGTTGAACATATCAATAAAACTATTGCACCTGCACTGGTCAGCAAGGTAGGACCATTCATTGTTTGGCTAATTTGTTTGAAAACCAGTTTAACAGAACATATTTTAACCAGAGGACTAACTTTACAGTTTTCCCATGTAAAATGATCCTTTGTACAATAACTTTCACCTCTTGTATCTAAAAATAACATGCATTAGTACAGTTAGAGCAGTAAAGTTCCCAGATGGTGACATTAATACTGGTGTGTGCTCCTAACCAACAAGTCAAACCAGTTTAATTTGAATTGCCCCAGTTGAACTTGACCTGTTGTGTCTGAATCAGGATGTGAGCGTTGTGGAGCAGGAGAAGATCGACAAGCTGATGTTGGACATGGATGGCACAGAAAACAAGTGTAAGATGCTCACTGCTTACAAATCTTGTCACTAAACTCTTGTGAATTTTAAAAGTTTTGATCCTTCTACATCACATTAAAATGGTTCCTTTCCTTCCCTCAGCTAAGTTTGGTGCTAATGCCATCCTGGGTGTCTCGCTGGCTGTGTGCAAGGCTGGTGCGGCAGAGAAGGGCGTTCCGCTCTACCGTCACATTGCTGACCTGGCTGGCAACCCCGATGTCATCCTCCCTGTGCCCGTCAGTATCCCGATAGGGTCCATCCCCAAACATCGTCCGATCCAAAAAGTCATTGCACTCGAAAGCTGATCCGTTTCTGCTTCGCTTTAGGCTTTCAATGTCATAAACGGCGGCTCCCATGCAGGCAACAAGCTGGCCATGCAGGAGTTCATGATCTTGCCTGTTGGCGCCAGCAACTTCAAGGACGCCATGCGCATTGGTGCTGAGGTCTACCACAACCTGAAGAACGTCATCAAGGAGAAATACGGCAAGGACGCCACCAACGTGGGAGATGAGGGTGGCTTCGCCCCCAACATCCTGGAAAACAAAGAAGGTGTGAAAAACACTGCAGGTCGCATAATCCTGAACAGAAATTAATACTAGGGCTGAAACGATTAATCAGATTAATCGTGATGAATCGATAATTGAATGATTGACTAATTTAGTAGTCACTTTATTAACTGAACTACATGAACTTCATGAAACTCAGTCAGCTGTAATTAAGCCAGAACTGTTCAAAAACATACGTTTTGGATTTAAGTATCTGTAAATACGTTCTACCTAAAACTTACTTGGTGCAGATTTTCTTTAAAGACCCATTATTAACCACCATTTGCTTTCTACTTAATTGGTTAATTAAAAAGAATCACCATATTAGTCTTGTACTGTACTGATAAGTTGAGCAGAAAGAGCTCAGCATTTCACATGTTTCATTTTGTGCATACAATAGCTAAAGCAGTGCTGTATTGGATTTTGTAATTGTTTTTTCTAATATTCTATAGAATAAGCCTCAGTGGTTAAATGGAAGATTTGTATAATGTTTTGATTTTTTTTTAAATCAACTTGTCAAAATTGATTACTAAAATAGTCATTAGCTGCAATCCTACTTAAGTTTGCATATTTCAAAATAAAAGCTTTAATTTGACTTGTGTTGCTAGTTTCTGAATTCAGTGGTGAGCTTCTGTGGCAAATTAGAGGTTAAAATCCTGAAATGTTTTGCTCATCTGTAGCTCTGGAGCTGCTGAAGAATGCCATCGCCAAGGCCGGCTACACCGACAAGATCGTCATCGGCATGGATGTGGCTGCCTCCGAATTCTACAAGGGGGGCAAGTATGACCTGGACTTCAAGTCTCCAGATGACCCCAGCCGCTACATCACCCCTGACCAGCTGGCTGACCTCTACAAGGGCTTCGTTAAGGATTACCCAGGTGAGTTTTTAACACTGCTCCTTTTTTATTGGGGAATAAAAATGGCAACAGCAGCGACTTTACCTCAAAATACCAAACATCCACCGTCCTCTCAGTCGTTTCCATCGAGGACCCCTTTGACCAGGACGACTGGGAGGCATGGACCAAATTCACAGCCAGCACCAGCATCCAGGTGGTGGGAGACGACCTCACCGTCACCAACCCCAAACGTATCGCCAAGGGCGTCGCCGACAAAGCCTGCAACTGCCTGCTGCTCAAGGTCAACCAGATCGGCTCTGTCACAGAGTCCCTGCAGGCGTGAGTGTCCACAACACGGCGGTCCTGTTGACTAAATTCAAAACAGTAAATGCACTTTGAGCAGATTGAAACACTCATTCTTTGTTTTAGCTGCAAGCTGGCACAGAGCAACGGCTGGGGGGTGATGGTGAGCCACCGCTCCGGAGAGACCGAGGACACCTTCATCGCTGACCTTGTAGTGGGGCTCTGCACTGGACAGGTAATCGATTAAACGCTGACGATGCAAACAAAACTGTCATTGTTCACGTCGAGATCCAATCACGGTTTGTGATAAAGTGCAATGTTTGATTAAAAACATAAATTTGGAAAATGTTGTGTATGAAACCAAATGTTTTCATACATGTAGCAAAGATGTATTAGGATTGACATTGAACTTTTCAGGCTGAAGTTGAATTGGACCAAGTGTTCTTGTTTTAGACCAGAACATTTGGAAAATAAACGCCAAAGTAACTTAAAGCATTTATTTTGAGCAGAAAGTTAATTTACCTTAACATTTTGTTTGGATTATTTTAATGCGATTAATTTTTATTCCGAATGACTTCCTGATTGGTGAAATTGAAATAAGTTATTGTATTCTATATTTTAAACATTATTGAAGCTTTGGGTATTTTTTGTTAGTGACATCTAAAAACATAAGAGATGTCTGATTTTGCTATATTTTAATTTACTTTCTCCCTGCTGTAGGATGTAGAATATGATCACAAGGAACTAACAGTAATAAATGTTATCCAACTGTCATTTTTAAAATTATGTTTTTATCTCAAAGTGGAAAACTTGGTGTAAATGCTTGAATTTTACTGTGTGACGTGTATGAACCCTTGGTAATGTATTGCTGAACTTCTTGCAGATCAAGACTGGCGCTCCTTGCCGATCCGAGCGTTTGGCCAAATACAACCAGCTCCTCAGGTGAGGCTTTCCCACAAACTTCCACAAATCCTAAATGAATTCCTCGATTTCTGAGTCTGAAATGGTCGTAACTTTCTCTCAGGATTGAGGAGGAGCTTGGTGACAAGGCCCGTTTTGCCGGCAAGAACTTCAGGCGCCCCATCTGAACCGGGTCAGCTTCCTCGGGCCACTGCGTGTTCATTGCTCATAAATAATCCCCCACACATGTTCGCCACGCTAGGTTTGCCTGCCCTATATGGAGTGAAGAAGGAAAAGATGCCTCTATTATCCAAGGTCCAAGTCTGCGGCGTGGAAAAGCGGTGCTATGTCCCAGTACAACCATGTGGCTCAGCTCATCTGCAAAATCTGCTTTAGCTCTTGAATAGTGTTGGTCCTTGTTGGTGTCCATTATTGTGATTTCTTTCAGCTTCCTGTGAGTTGTAGTGATTGTGGTCCTCTGATTATTTGAGCAAAGGTAACTAGTAGGGATCTGCCTGAACCAGTGGTAAGAGCTCTGTGTGTCCAATGTTCCGCCTCTGACAAAGTCTTGTGTTGCTGTAAGCCCCTACAGAAAAATGTAATAAATAATATAGTTTCAAAAGTGTCTGGTTTGTATTCCTTTCCTCCTGTGCACAAACATTCTGCATCATGATTAAAATATTATTCACTAAGGCAGTATTTGCCCAGAAACCAAATCTTTCATTTATAAACCATTTCCTCTCAGTGCTGCAAGTTTGTGAGCTGTGAGGGGTTGAAACTTGAACTCAGGGCTGTGAGACTCCATTTCTGTCTGTCCCCTGGGTGCAGGAATTTGAAGGCTCGGCGTGGGCTCTTTCTACTGAGGATTGCAAAGATAAATGAGGCTCTGTACACTAGAGGCATTGGTCTGCTGGGTTTGTGCCAATTTAATTTGTTTGATGCCTTCCTGAACCTGTCTGTTTAAACATCAAGGAGATTTTTTTTTTTCTCTAAATATGTTATCAAGACAAAACGGGTAGTCCATACGTTTTGTTTTTTTTTAACAGTAATAAAAGACAGTCTATGGATTTAAACAAATTAATTCTACATTTATTCAATTAGCCAGGGTGCATGAGGAATTTCACAAAGGAGTTTAAAAAACGTCCTTTAAGTTTTTGGTGCCATCTTGTGGCCATAGTATTAAAATGCAGCTATCATTCACCGACGTTGTAACGTCAGAAAACTGCGGAACGTAGCAGGCGTAGCGTAAGTGAAACGTGAATAGGACAGGGCTTTGCCTTCTAAAAATGTCCAGAGATGTCGTGTGCTGACGTTTGCTAATGAGTTTATAAATTTAAAATTTTCAGTTAATTTACAGAATACCGCTCATCATGCCTTCATCGGTAGAGTCTAACAGTCTTTCTTTCTTTTTTTTTTTTTAACTGAAGTACTCAGAATTTACTCTAAAAAATACTTCCAAATAAAGCTAAAGCAGAATGACATTTGATATATTAGAAATTACGTAATCAGACAATGCTCTGCAACTTTTAAAACTAAAACATGACAATTACAAAATAACATTCATGGCAGATTAGACACTTACTGCAAATTGGTTTTAACATAAAACCTACAGTAAGCATTGTATAAATGTCAAAGTGTTTGCAGGGTCTTTGTGTACTGTCTACTGTATATTTACTTGACATCAACTGCAGCTGATGGAAAATAAAACAAACTGAAGCCAAACCAGAAGTTTCATTTAAACTATTGGTGTTTAAATTAAACAATAGTTTGTGTTTAAATGAAACTTAAACACCAATAAGTTCCATTAGTGTTAAGAATAAATTTAAAAAGTATATATCTTATTTCACTAGATAAAGTAAAACAAGTTTGACCATCATTCAGTGAAGTTGCTCTTCTTTGTGCAGAGAAGAAATATTATTCCTGCTTCCCAGGACTCAAGTAAATCATCAATAGCAGTTCCTTTTACACTGACTGCAGTCAAACAACCTCATTTGTTATGCAGGCTTGAAAGGCCTTTTGTACTCTGGAAGTAATCTCACTTTTTGGACAGACTGTGTCTGTAGGCTAGAGCTGCCTTTCTGTTCTCCCCTGTTTATGTGATTGTTAAGTAGGTTACTTTTAAAGAGTTCCTCCCCCCCTTGCAACTAGGTAAGGTAATTTAATTTTCTTATAGGGTTGTTTTGTTTATGTTGGCATGAGCTTTTCTTGAAGGTAGCTACAGAAAAGAGCTAAACTGCATCAGAAACGAGACAGCTCAGATGCCATCTTAGTCCCTTATAAACTCTAGAGCAGCCAGGGGACGAAACAGGAAGCAAGCATCCAGAAATGGTACTCAAGTAACAGAAGCAATAATTAATGTTACTCAAATAGAAGTAAAAAGTACAGTGGAGTAAAACCACTCCTACAAGCACAAAAAGTTACTAAAGTAAATGTTGCGAGCTGCATCTAACTTCTGCTCATTGGTACATGACTTAGCTTGGGTTAACATTTAATTCTGTATTTGAATTGTTCTTTGTGAGGCCTGATAATACATCTCACAACAATTTTGGCAAGGAAATGTGTGACTGAAGTTAGTTAAAGAAGGGTAGATTTTCTCTGAATTGTGTTAAAACTGAGCATCTGCACCATACAACCCCACATTTGGGTCAACGTACCTGACAACATACACGCTATGAACCACTTTTTGAGCGTATCGACAAGCTTCTAGTGACGCTTTAAATGTTTCAGTACTTTTCAGAAATGGCAGAGCTCCTCTTAGTTAGTTAATTTTCTAGCACCAATCCTACTTTTAAGAAGTTTTAAAATTTAATGGGAGCTTAATAATAATAATAATAATAATAATAATAATAATAATAACATTGCTTTCAAAAAACATAAAAAAACAAAAACACAGTGTGATTATGGATATATTTAACTACCTGTAAAATGCACACGGTAATTAATATTTAAATAAAAACTGTATAATCTAAAATAAATAGAACAGATATGTGCATATATTTTTGCACTTATCACACAAAGTTAAACACGGGTGTTTTACATGTTACATATATATATGTTTTTTTTGTAATTATTTTTTCTTTCTTGCCACTATGTAAAATAAAAAAATCAGTTTATTCTCTAATCTCTTTTACTTGACCTTTGTGCCTTTGCCATACAAAATAATAATTGCCATACTGCATTCTCATGACCCTATTCTATTCCACTGTGAGTCACAGTGCTGGTTTTCTTCAAGATGAAGATAGCTTTAAGCGTGGTGTTCCCAGCTTTGACCAGTGGGTGGCGGTATTTCACCAGTTGAACTTTGAGAACTCACCCCCCTCCCCTCCCCTCCTCTAACTGCTTCACCCCAAGATGAAGAAGGATGCTGTCATGCTGAGTACCTCTCATACACACCAGTCTGAGCATCCCGGCAACGATTACTCCCTCTGTATTCTCATAGTCCATCATTTATGACAGCATTATACCAAAAGCCGCTCGCTTAGTTCCAGCTACATAAGAAAAAGACACACAGGTGGCACTGCAGCTGTTGTACTACTACTGTTGTAGTGGCGACACTTGGCTAACTAACGTTGGCTAATTGCCCCTGCTGCTGCTGCTATTGTTTGTTGTGGCAGTCTCTCATCAAACAAATCACAGATGTTGTAGAGCAAGCTCTTTAAGGTAAGTGCCGTGAGCTGCAATCAGCTTCTTCTTTTCACCTTTGATATGCGGCAGTGAATAATAATAAAATGACAAGCGTGAGGAAGTAGTTTGGGAACGCTGTGCTGGGAACGCACATCCTTGTTTGGTAGCCGCTGTTTGCCCCTCACTGTTGCTGGTTACGGTGAACCAAATGTTAGCGGCTAGTGACTAGCACTGATTGGGAATGCCAGCGAGGTGCAGTCTAATGCCCGGAAACAAACGGCTCGTTTACACCGGTTCGCTTAGAGTACGTACAAAGCACGCAACTTTGCATTGTTTTGTCTATTGCTTTTTTATATAATCCTGTAGTGCTATTCATATGCAGCATTAGAGGTGTTCTCGTAATTTAAACTCGCCCAGTGTAGCGGCTTTATTCCAGGAAGTAGACGGAGCCAAAGGAGCTATTGTCATTAGCTCCAGGAAACGTTAGCCTGCGAAGCTAACTTGCAGGCTTTGTGTGTTTTCCTTAATTGTTGTTGTGCTGCTCGTAGTTTGTGGTTACTTGAGATGACAACATGGCCTGGTTTTAGACCATACTGAAGCTGAGATGACTGCACAATTGTGCTGAGTTGTGGAAACATCAAGGAGAAACTTGCAAAATGTCTATGTGGCTGAAATTTGACAACAAATAATGCAGAATGAACTATTAAACTGTTAAAAACAATGACTGCAAAACTAAAGATGCACTGTCCAGTAGTTATGTTTGCAGGATTTACATTTTTATCTAACAAAGAGTTGCATAATTAAAGGATAAGTGAAGTAATGCAGTTTAATAGTAATAGTAAACATTTTTTTTACTGCATTGGATAATAAAGTTCTCAGTAGAACTCTTGTCAAAATCTGCACATTTTTATCGTAAAATATGCTGTGTTATGCTTCTTGTGGCACTGTTTTGGTATTTTTTCAGCCCTTTTGCCTGATAAATTGAATTTCACTGCAGCTAATGAATATGCAAGCAGATCAAAGGAGAGAGAAACATTTGTTTGCTGAAAGAAACAGATTTCAGTGTTGACAGCATCTGCATTTCTCACTTTTAACCATTAGGCTGGATGCAGGGAAATCCTTCATAGATATCCTGACAACATTTGGCTTAAGAACAAACTTCTTATTGAGTAGCTCAGAAAGGAAAGGTTTTGTGCTGTGCCGCTGCACCTCTCTAAGCATCTAAATAATCCCTGGCAACAGCTCAGATCTGTGAGTAACAGCATGCTGGATAGAGGAGACACAGTGCAGAAAATGAAACTTCATACACACATGTGGTTTGTAATGTGCTGTTGTTTGGTCGCTCGGTTTGTCACAGTTGTTACATAATCATCTGAAGGGATGTAGTTATGCTGACTCCAGCTGAATCATGTCCAGTAACTTTGATAAACTGGTAAAAGCCACATCAAACAGACAAAAAGTCATGTTTGTTTTTATTTTTAATCTTATCTTTATACTGCTTTAGTCTGCTTAAAGCTTGACTTTTCATGACGTTTGTGTATTATACTTGTTCCAATGCTCTTTTAATTGAGGTAGTAAAAATAATACATTTTCATGCTTCTGTCAAAGATATGTGTTTAGTAGCACAGAAATTGTTTTAATGAAAAGCCAAACTAAAAAAGGAAATGCAAGGAAATGAAAACTTATCAAAGGTGGTACGTTATTTAAAGAATACAAGTATTTGTATCCTCAGCTCGGCCTGTGCAAGGTTAGACCAGGATGATTTTTTGATTTAAAATAGAAAATCAAAAATGATTCCCATCGAAGAAAAAAAATAATAAAATAACATTAATTATTATAGATATAATAATGCCATCTCTAGCAGCTGTTAATTTTGGATTTGATGCCTAGTATTGAAGCAGAATTGCATATTAAACTCCCACTTAATTTAGTAGTAATTTTCAGGTACTATTTCAGGTATTTTGCACAGAAATATAATAAATGCTGTGAGTTTTATAGAGTAATTAGTATTACAGGCTAGCACTAGCGGGTTATTAAATTTGACTCAGCTTGGATAGAGCAAACAGTCAGACATGTAGATTACTAGCTGTAGTTTTAAAAAAACAACATCTTAGTTTTCTAACAATAACTATGCATTTCTTGTGGGCAGACATATTCCAGAGTTTGTCTTTCTTGTTAGCAGGAGAAAGAAAAGGACTGTTCTTTCAGCCAGCGGACTATAAGTGCACTACAACAGGTGAAGCAGGGGCACTGATGCACTTGATGCTCCACACAGATGGAGAACATTCAGGTTTCTCTGGCCATTTTCCTGAGATTAAATTAAAATAACTTTAAACTGTTAGAACAGCTTGGGCTGCCCAACATCTGGAACAAACCTGGTTGTGGTTTTGTTGCTGAGTTTTGCAGTGACGGTATCGATTAGGATAGTTCTTTTTTCCGTAATCACAGCGTTCTCACTTTTTGTGAGCTTTAACCTGTCAAAAATATGCATCTAGTGCAGACATGGAGAGCTGTAACACACAGAATCTAATCTCCAGCTGAAATCCGATTCCATCATTTATTGGCTGATCCACTGATATCATGATGACTGTTGGGGTTTGATAGATTGTGTTGTTCTTGTTGGATCGATATGATGGAAAAAAACTGAGGTTGTGAACCCATAATTTTTTCAAGGTTTCCCCAAGGAAACTTGCTAAGCCCAGTGGTAGGGTCCAGTCATTCATTCAGCAGCCCGTCGTGTTTTTGAGTTAAAAATGTTTAAAATTGACAGGAAATTTGAAAATATCACTTGATAATCATGTGTTATTGAAAAGTTGCAAGATTAATACCTGAACACCAACTACAAAGTCTTAAAAAATGCAGACAAAACTGTGGCTCTCTGTGCTAAAAAAGTAATGCTAAGCCTGGTGGGGGCCCAAGTAAAGCCTGATGGCCCACCAGGCTTTTAATACCCTGGGGGAATCCCTGTTTTTACCCCCTTTGTTTACCATGATTCTGGTAACATGACTCATGGTTATCAACAACCAATATTCTTTCCACTACTAGCTGATAATGATTGGACTATGCGAGTGGTGTAAAACGACGAGTTAATATTTGCATAAAGTAGGAGATTAGCTTCACATTATTATCTCTTTTTGACTTTAATGATCCACTTTTCATTGCTAAGCTCAATAATCATCATATTTCAGATGCCTGGTGGTTTGTATTTCATTCTGGCAATCTCCAGTGGCTGTGACTTAGGTTTTCTTTACTCACCATTTAAAATATAGACTTGCTGAATTGAGGTACAGAGATCTGCCATTACTGGCTGTACGTTGATTACTGCTTCACCACCGCTCTGACTGAAAACCACCTTAATGGGTGGTTCTTGTTCAGCTGAAATTCCTCGGGGTTTGTGTGGAGGATAATTTAGAATGGCTCAAAGCAGAACTTTTGCTTCTGCTGTGGTGCTCGCGGTTCTGTCAGGTGGTACGTGTTGCTTTTTTGAGTGGTCTGCAAAATCACACATCCGACGACACACCCTGCCTATGGGAGGATAATCCGGTGTGGTTGCTGTAGCAGCGGAGTCATGATAAGTGAAGTGTAATAAACCTACTATTTCCCTTTAATGACTAGTATGTGTTTGAGTAATGGCCGCTGGCTGTGAGTAATATGTGGCAAAGGCCAGACAATGATGAGGAAAATCCCTTCTCCCCTGTGCTCTGACACCTCTTTGTTGGATGACGTGTCAATGCACACGGTCTGGTGTTCATTATTACCATGTTGCACACAAATGGCAGCTTTCTGTTTTTTCACCTTTTGTTATGAGAAATGGTTTCACCTTTAAAATCCTCCTGTTCTCCCTGACTACCTATCCTGTACCATTCAAAGCTTGCGGCATTGTTTTGTGGCACGTGATGTCGAGGTAAGCTTGAACTGTAGAGGCTACTGTGCCGGTGATTAGAGCTGATGTGTTGTTTTATTCAACATTGTTTGGTTGCTGAGCGATGTAGGTAAGCAGGGAAACAGATGTTGTCAAGCGCCTGCTAAGAAATAAAGCTTGAATGATTAGGCGTACTTGTAGCAAATGCAAGGCAACGGACAAAAAAAAAAAAGGGGGGAGGCAAGTAGACTTTCCTTTGTAGTGCTCAGTATCTGTTTCATTGCGAGATATCTGGCGGTTACACAGAAAATTAATGCCCTTAACAAAGGAGCAATGTTCGCTCAAAGACCTCTTGATGGGCAATTCAAGTGCTGTATATTCATTAAAAATAACAATCTGTCAGCACTTACTGACAGCACGCACAACAAGCCAAGCTCTCTTTATTGTTCTCCGAAGATGTTTTTCAGTTCCCGTGCCAAGAGCAGGGTAATTGGCTGTAGCAAAGCCGTGCATGTGTTGTTTTAAGATATTGGACTGACACGCACAGGGCACACTGGCAGAAATGAGGCGAGCAATCCCCCCTCCCCTGCCTCTTTCTCGCCTTTCTTTCTCCCCCCCTTCAGTCCCTCAGCATGTCAGAGAAAGGAAAGACTAGATGCGTTTTGTGTTGTGTGACAGCTTCCCTTCACCTCTCATAAGAGGAGATCCAAGCACGCCGCATCTTCTCTCATCTTTGTTTGATTCAGGCCTAGCTCTGCAGCTCCAACAATTGTGCCAAGGAGATGGTATCGGCAAGCGCCGCTCGTGTTAACAATTGTGAACTGTCTTGCCGCATGCCGCCGGTGGTGTTTGATGTACTCGATGTGATCAAATCTGTTTTCTGCGCAAGTCGGCCTCATCTTCATCTCACAAATGCCGCCTGGATCCTCCTGGTTGGCTTGGCATGCGTGCACGTATCGTAACTAATAAGGCACAGCGCGTTTTACCGTGACTTTCTGTGTTGGATTTAGGATGTTGAAACTGGCTACATTCTGATGCCCTTTCTGCTCTGTGTACCTAAGTGGTTGTGGAATGGAGAGTGTGGGAACTGGAAGTGGAGGCTTGGCTAACGTTCAAGATGTGACGCAACAGCAAAACAAACACATGAAGAAGACTGTAACACCCCTAGATAGCTTAGAAACTTTGGTGTCTCCCTTCCGTCATGCTGCTTTCACACCACCCCTGTTTAGTCCATTTTAATCAAACTCTAGTTCAGGGGCGGGCAATTCTAGGCCTCGAGGGCCGGTCTCCTGCAACTTTTAGTTGTGTTTCTACTTCAACACACCTGAGTCAAATAATGAGGTCATTAGCAGAACTGTGGAGAACTTGACTGCATTTAGGAGGTGATTCAGCTATTTGAATCAGCTGTGTTGGACCAGGGAGACATCTAAGGGTTGCAGGACCAGGATTGCCCACCCCTTCTCTAGATCATTTGTCTCGAAGGTCAGGTTCGTTTGGGCAGGTGTGAATGCGTAATCTAACTCTGGTCTGCCATCAAACCCAGGCCTTGGTTTGATTAAAACGAACTCTAGTTTGAATGGATAAATGACCGGAGCGTGCTCCTAAAGCAGGAAGTGGTCTATGGCGCAGGGAATTCTGGGTCATACATCCAAAACAAAGAGTTTAACTCTACAGGGAGAAATGGCTTGTGGTCTTTTACCAAAGACAAAAAATAAATCCTACAACTGCTAAAGTCTGACACTACTCCACTTTTGTTTACATTTTTTGAAGGAAGTAAGAATTAAAAATAATGCTACAATAACCTGCTGGAATAATTTGGAGAAAAAAAACAATATCTTGGTAGGCGACAACACTGTAAAATGTAAAAACACTTTCTAGTGTAAGGGTTGGACAGTCACTGTGCTCAGATAAATATAATTGGCTACCATAATATGTCCGAAATGATCAGAAAATACCTGATTATGATTAACTTATTTGGAATTATCAAGAAACATGGGCATAGATCTGAAAATATTCTGAAATACTAAGAAAGTATTGTTACCTCGCGTTTGAAAGAGACAAATGGCTTCCTTAACGCTTCTGGTGCCTAGACCTATCAAAATGCTGGTAGCAATACTTGAAACACTCTTCATGACCTGATATGTGTATCACATGTGAGTATCCACATCCAGCAGGAGAAATATCCTTTTGACTTGCAAAATAGGAATTTGAGACACTGGGAACACAACAGTAGTAATACTGCAACATATTTGTGATACATTGTGTTCTTTTAGTAATTTGATTTTGTCAGAGCATAGGTGCGTGTTACCGTCTATCGGGATAAAAAATGATTAATTAAAAATGAAAGGTTTTGTCCCTGAATGGACTATTGAGCATCACTGTACTCCTTGCTGAATGACCACTCTGCCTTGAGCCGTTGTGTCAAAACCGTTTACAGCCTTTATCTTAATGTGAACTCCTGAATTTAAAGGAAGAAGTAAACAATCATGTCGCTCAATATATTTGCATTTAAACAAATCACTTTGAAAATCTGAACGAAAATGGTAACAGTTTATTATAGATAGATTTCAGGCAGTGAGTGAAACATTTAGTATTTTTTGTTCTTTTTTTTCTCCAAATGCTGAAAGTCTATAAAGGCTGCATTCAGGTCATAACCCCGTTTTTCAGTGCAAGGGATCCTATTAATAGCTCTTTGTCACTGACGTGGCAAAAAAAAAGCATAAATTGTAAGTCAAAACTAACAGCCAGCCTTTCGCCATCTCAGTTAGAGAGAAAAATGAAATGAAATCAGCTGGCTGGCCCTGGAGGAGAAGGAGAGAAGAGTTGTGGGGTGGGGGTCTGTGAGGAGGAGGAGAAGGAGCAGGACTGTGCTGTGTGTGTGTGTGTGTGTGTGTCAGTACTGATTAGGTAAGAGATTGCCTCATGTAATGACACTGCATGGTGCTCGTGGTGCAGAAACACAAACAATGCATACCAGTGTTACACTGCACACACCCTGCAGCTGCATGCCTCAAGATGTTTATATAGACATGTACACTATCCCTGGAATATTTCAACATGTCGAAGTTTTCCAGGGGACACAGAGATACACACTTATTCTGCCGAAAGCCCTTTTCTGTGCTCTCTCTTGCTGTGTAGCACAGATAAAAGGTGGAGGTGATTAAAGGGAAGAAGCACAATAGACTGGGTACTTTTCTATCAGCACTCATTGTTACTATTTTTCAGCAAATATATGTGGCTGAATGGACTACATAACCTCCTGCTGTTAGCTTAACCTTAAGCTTTCAGCAGGAACATGTGATATTTTGTTCCTATTTGGACCTGTTTTTATCCAAGATTTTTGTGTGTGCTGCACACAAAAATCTTCAGATTTTTGACTTACTAACAAGAACCACAATTTTGCTGCAACAGTTGCAAGTTTTTAGGTCTAGACTTTGACTGGACCAATTAAACACATGAATGTGCTTTGATCTAAACCACTCGGGTTGAACTCATTTTCATTTTGGGCCATATCAAGGTCACGAATGTCCTAAAAGGCCCAATTGTGCCAGAATGTATTTATAAAACAGAGGCCAATTTCAAGGCATCAGATATGACTTCAATGTGAAGTCAGAGTTCTTATAACTTGTTTTTGACATAAAAATATACCATTTTCATAACAACTGAAGTTAACATAGTTCCTTGATTGTGCTATAAAATGACACTATGTGCCAAGAAAATAGGTAACCCCTCCAGCCCTCTTTAAAATATTTGACTTCTGTCGTGGTGATGAAAGTTAACCTTCATTAACAAGTCTAAACAATACCGTTGATTCAATTGATTATTTTATGGAGTGGTTTATCAATAGCAGCAGTCTATTGTTTTGACCAGCGTGGCTCGGTCATTAATTAAAGTGATCGTTAGGACTCCCATTGTTGTGCGTTTGTGTTTCCTGGATGCTAAATATTATGTAGATCCTTTGATAAGGGGCTGGTTGAACTTTGGCGTCTCCGTGACAAGTACGGGCGTCGTGACTGATGTTGTGACTGTACATACCAGGCTCTGTTTTGAGTCTGACGTTTTGGTGGAGGTGTCAGGAAATACAGCGAGGGCTCAGGTTTTATGTAGGCAGAAGCAAAAGACCTGGTGATTTTGTGTCCACCTGCTCGGCTGCTCATAAGGTGCTTCCGGTGAAGCTCGTCCTTGATCGTCCTTGCAGGTCAGATGACCCTATCGAGTGCTGAGGCTTCAGGTTGGGCGCTAGGTTGTTGCGTCGGATTGACTGGGTGTAAAGATGGACGTCTTGTCTTTTGCACCTCGGTGCCAGGAGTCGGCGCAGAGAAAATGAGTTCTGAGGATTGGGTTTAGATTTGCCACTGTAGCACTTCCTCTCTGATACACTCCAGCTACCATCAGGGAAAGGTTGTCAGAGACAAAGAGAGAGAGGAGGAGGAGAGAGAAAACAGTGAAGCACAGCAGTGCTATCTAATAGATCAATTTGTAATAAATCTGTTGCCTCAAGCTGTTGTTGTTCGCTTCTACTCACTAAAAGGTGTCTGCGTTTCTCAGGCAAGAAAATGCTTGTCAGGCTGGGCATACAGAGCTATCAGTGAATGAGACGCGCCTAAAGCACAGTAAATCGTTTACTCTGAGCTCGGTTTACATAGGTCGAACACATTGCTCTCTTATCAGCGCATTCCATTGGTCAAAAACAAGGGCTGCAGACCAATCGATACGACTGAACGCTGAAATCAGGAAGGAACGCTCCCCTCACATTAAATTTTCTCCATTATCCAATATGAACCATTAATCTTGATGAAAGAGCAATTGATTGAGCGATCAGTCAAGGTTGTTGAATTTATTTCACCAAGAATCCTCCTGCTTCGTGGTAATCTGTTGAAGTGGGGCTGCTTTTCTTTTCCAAGGCAAGTGGCAGAATTCAAATGGTCCAATTATTATGACAGCAGTTTGATCTTTAAGGTAGCAGAGAAGCAGCCTTCAATCAAAACCACAAGGGAGCCCTCCTGCTCCTCCTCCACTAGCAGCCATATGGACCGTACTAATTGTGTTTTACGCCAACCATTTTCACTGATCCATCTGGGACTTGTGCGAGCGCTGTAGCTATAATGTCACCAGCAGTGGGCTGGCTCATGAAAGAAACATTAGTAAGCAAGATGAGATGACAGGAAGGCAATATACTGCAAGGCAACACAATTATTGATTTTATTCAAATGAAAACTGTGGCTCTCTGTGCTGAAGCTGTTAACTATTGTCTTTAAAGTGTGATTTCTTGCACCTATTGTCTGGGATCGGTTTGTTCTCATACGTGCAGCATTAGCCTTACATTACCATTACAATAAAGGGAAATCCCAAATATCTTGCCGCTCGTGATGAGGATTATTTACCCAGTGGGTGACGTGGTGTTTTTGCAAAAAGTATGAGATGCACTGATGATAGCTTGTGCACATTTTCTCTTTTTTTTATGATAATTTTTGTTTTCTTTTTATTTGTAAGTACTGTAGAAGATAAAAGAAAAAATTTACCTTTTTTGCAGCTGTAATAGGTTTGAATCAAGGAAAACAAGTCATTTTTTCCAATTACTACTATTTTAGTTAATTAATAATTATTAATAGTTTTATTTATATAGTTTCTTGTATTTATGTTTAGAATAAATAAAGGAAGACAAAGAGAGAAAAAAGTTTACTCTTAAAATTATTTCATTTTCTATTGTTTATCCATTACTAGTACTAGTTATTTTTTTAAAATTTTTTATTATTGATAATATTATTGTGCCAGATCAAGAGGGAAAAATCCTGTTGACTGGCTGTTTGACTAACACCTCTAGCATAATGTGTATTGCATAAAATCAGCTTTTTTCTCTCTCATCTGTTTGGTTTGGTGACAGCAGAAATGCTCATGTTTGCATGTTGAATGTAAATGTGGCATTCACCATTTGCTCCCGCCTCCTGACCAGGAAACGGTTGTAAAATATTTGAAGTGCTAAAGTGCGACTGAGGCAAATCAGTGTGTGTTTATTATATTCAGCCCTGAAAAGGGCACATCTATGGAAATTAGATCGCGCAAAGGAGGGGTGGGTGGGGAGTGTGGATATTTTTTGAATGGCAACCGAATCGAGGGAGGAGAAGAAAAAGGGAGCGTGTGTTTTTATTGTGTACTTGCCAACAGTTTTCTTGTAATTATTGAAATTGATGTTTGCTGCAAAGCTGTAAATCTGCAAGATCTTCTGTTAATAAAGCGGCAGCAGCAGCCGAGCCGTTAGGCTGAGAAATAAAAAGCAATCAAGCCTCCAACATCCTGTCCCTCGCCCTAAAATGAAGCAGCAGAAATCCTAATTAACTGAGAGGATGAGGAGCTCTTACCACAGTGCTTGGCTAGCTTCTCTACTCTAATGAAGACACTACGCTAGTCTCTCCCAAACCCTCTTTTTCTCCCGCTGCCTTTAGTTTCGGCTCTGACTTGCCTCGGGATTGTTTTTTTTTTTTTCTCCTCTCACTTTCTGCTTCCTCCTTCATCCTTCCTTGCGTGTGAAGTTGTGCTTGTGACCTCTGAACCGATGGGGCAAAATGAGCTGTGTAGACGTCTGCGCACCCCGCACAGAAAATCGGTGAGCTAGACTGTGGCCTCTGTGATGGTTATTATATTTTATGTAAAGTGCTGTGAAAGAGAGGGAGAGACAGCATTGATCTCGTCTCATTGATTTCATAGATCCTCTTTAGGATGACAATACACTTGTCTTTCTGTGTCATCTTCAAGGGCTCCTTTTCAAATCAGCGATGTGGCAAATTAGTCCTGTCATCTGCTGCCCATACTCAAACAACATTGTGTCATCCTTTGTGGACTTGAAAGTCAGGTTAAATCTTGCTGTGCACATTTGATGTCTGTTTGCCTGTGCGGCGCCGACTTTGAACTCTACTGTAAAGTTTTGATGTGTTGCTGATGAATATTTCTTTTGCCTTTCATTTTTATAGATAAATCTTACTGAGAACTTGCTTGATTGTCCTACAATGTGTTTAAATCGTCACATTGAATTAATTTGCACGACTTCTGGTTCTGATGTGCATAGTTCCGAGTGGAAGATGTATTGCCTGTTTCCCTAATCCTGGACTTACTGAAGGGATATTAAATGTAACAGACTGTGAGTGCAGGCTGTAGTTATGTAGCTTTAGTCTATGAGATTCAGTGATAGTAACCTGGTAAAATAATGGTTGGTCAATTAAAGCATAACAGTTATTTGATTACATTTTGCTGATGTACTTGTAGGTCAAAAATACTAAGTTATTTTCCTTCTCTACAAAGGAAAAATAACTTACTGCATATTTTTCTAAAACTTGATATTGATATTATTAACAGCCAATACTGACGTTGGCTGATAACGTCAGTATCGGCCACCGATACTAGAGAAAAAGATACTGGGAATCTTTTTCATTCCTAGGATTAGAATGAAATACAGAGAAATGCAGAGAAAGGTCTAAAACTCTGTTTTTACTCCCCCAGTCCTGAAGTGGCGCTAAACATGGAGTCTGGGACATTAGCATAAAGCCTTCACGCAAGATTAGCTGTGAACACGACAAGAAAACAAGAATGCCGAAAAACATTTGTTGAGTCTTAAGTAGAACATTTGATTTTGCAGCTGTAAACGTCAATGAGGTTCTGTAGAAGTTTTGGCACAACCACAAACATTTAATCTGCTATTGTTGTTGTTATGTATGATGCCCGTGGGGTTAGAGGTAGAGATGCACGATTTTGGATGTTTAGTCGATATCCAAAATGCCAATATACTAAAACTCATTTGGCCGATAACCATTTTCTCTATAATATGTTTTATAGGAAAAACATATTTTTCCTATAAAAAAATAGGAAAAACATATTTTTCCTATAAAACATATTATAGAGAAAATTATATGTCTTTCTCTACTGTGGCATTAAAATACTGCATTATCTTTGTCAATTTAGCATGCTACCAAATGCAAATGCCAAAAAGAGACTGAAAATAATGTAACACTTTCAACTTACATTATGGTTAATGTAAAATTTATCGTCTCTCTCTCTAAGCCAATGACAACATTGCAAATTTTTAAATCTTCACAAAACTAAACTTGAAGTGTTGACAAGCAGCAAGTGAAAAGCACAACAGTCGTTCATCAAGACTTATGACGTCTGCAGCACAGTTATTGTGCTGCAGGCATGATTGTACTGGTTTGTCGTATAAAAACAAAAGCTTTTATATCGCTGAATTGTTTTGACGGACCATGCCGATAATGTCGTGCACCCCTAGATACAGGTCAAATTAGAGGTTGGGAAAATGAATTTATGCGGATAGCTTTTACTATCCGCATTAATTTCCACTCTGGAAATTGCTTCATGTCCCCCAAATAGACTGTTTATGTGTGATCAGGGGGCAAAAATGTTAAAGAAATTTCTTGTTTAAGAAAAAAAAATTGTTTCGGTGTGGACGGGGAGCTAAAAAATGTTAAATTGAACCTGCAGACAATAGTTAATTATTAAATAATTGGCATAAAGGTAGCGATGCATCAGTAACTTTCTGTCTTACTAAATTATTAAAAATATTGGCCTGATTACAGAACTTTTTCTTTTGTGATATTCAACTAACAGGGATAAAGACCTCTGGTTTAAATAAAGAGGTATACAGAGGCATTCAAATCTTCCTTGTCTTCCTCAAGACAAGGAAGAAACTAGCAAGCAACTGTAGTGGGATTAAAAGCCTTTAAAGAAGCTCGAGTACTAAAACGAAAACAAGGCTCTTATGTTATTCAGATCTGTGCTATAATCTGTCGTTTGAAACAGAGCCTGCCTCGGCTCTCGGTGTCTTCCCCTTGTTTACCTGTAAACTTGTCCATTATTTCCTCTGCTGTCTGTGGATTGCCACAGAGCGCTTTCCCTCTGCCCACACCCTCCACAAGTCCCTCTTTGTTGTAGCGAGCAGCTCAAAAGCCTCCAGGGAGGCTCAGACAAATAGAGGACAGCGACAGGTGAGGCTCTGTCCCTCCATCCTTCCATCTCCGCGTCTCCCCTGTGAGCACTCGACCAGACAAGTTTCCAGGCTCTCAAAAGCAGCAAATCGACTCACTGTAGGATTCATTGTCACTTAGCCGACCCGGGGCCTAGCAGCTCTCTCTTAAAGGCCATATCCTTCTCCTCCTTATTTCACCTTCTTCTCAAATAAAGCCACAGCTATGTGGCGTGGCGGTGCTGAAAGCCTCGTCCCAAGTATACGTATCCTCGGCAGGAACCTATGCCTCCTTTTTTTAAACATCACAACATTAGCACAGTGCTACAGACAACAGCTAAATTAAGTGCTTGTCACATCTCAGAAAATTCCTGCTGGACGCGTCCAGTCAGCTGCGCTCCCATCTTGATTTGCCGCGGTTAATTTTAACGAGAGCGTCAAGCAGGACGCTTCGGCAGGCTCTATTGTGCAAATCTCTCACCAAGGTGGCGGATGTTGTATTTCTCGAAGATGATTGAGGGCGAGCAGAGCTCTATCAGACTCCCTGTCTCTCTCTTTATTCTTGGCATAAAGCAAATGGATGTGCCGAGCACATCCATTTACCACAAAGCTCACCGCAAAACACCAGACGAAGAAGGTGGCATTGTGCGCACAGACACACATTTGTAGTGAAAGCTTAAAAAATGTGTACCAATAAGAGGTTAAATTTCACTCCTAAGTGCGACAGCTTTGTCACAGGGGAGAGATTCACTATCGTCCCCAGAAGAACCTTCCTTGGAGAACCTGCAGTGCTCACCTCCTCCTCTTATGTTTCCTCTAATCAGTGACATGGGGAAGAAAAGAAAAAAAACTACCGCCTTGCTTTGTTTCCTTATTTCCCTTTCTGCTGCCAGGAGTTTGATTTGACTTCCTCATGTTGCTGCAGCTATGAAGATGTTGACAGCAGACTCTGGAAACTAAAAGGACACTTTCTCTCCCCCCCCCCTCCCAATCTATCTCTTCTTGCCTTTCTCTTCATCACGTAGCCGCTCACGTTACCCAGGGCTCGTCCACCTTGTAGCTACTGTTGCCGTGAGATAAAGATGATGAAAGTGAGAAATACGTGACATTTTCTACAAATTCAGCTTTGGAAGATGTGGATGTGCATGCAGAATGCATTTTTTTTTCTTCTTATTTTCCAAATGGAGCTCGTGGGGCAGAGGAATCTGGTGGCTGGTTTTAATTGTTTATGACACATGAAATGAGAAACAATAATGTGCGACTTCTAGGGAGCCCAGGAGATTACAATCTGGTGGGCTGCTTAGAGGAGAGTCAGTGAGATGCAATTGCACGTCTCTTTTTCCCTCGCTGCCCTTTGAGCCATAAACCACTCAAACACATTTAGCAAGCAGTGATTTTTTTTTTTATTACATATATATATATATATATATACATATATATATATATATATTTATTTATTTCTCGCTCTCTATCTCTTTACCTCCTCGCCCTGTTTGTTATCCAGTAGTGCTGCTGGTGGAAAACCTCCCAGGCTTCTTGAGTGAATCCTCTAATGTCTGTGTCGCGCCTTGCAGCCTTGGTTCTCGGCAAATATCTGCAGCACCACCTGATTTGACTTGGTAATGGGGCATTGATGAGTCTTGGGGGAAATCGGAAAAGGAGCACGAAACCGTGCAGGCAACGAAGCTGCCGCTGTGAGGCGGTAATAAAGGATGTGTGTTGCTTCTCAAGCGCAGTTTGGCAAAAAAAAAAAAGAAAAGCATACCCTTTGACATTTTTCACATTTCGTCACATTAAATCCTTAACATGTTGTTTATTTTCTTTTTAGGACTTTATGTGAAAGATACAATACAAAGCAGTACAAGTGGAAAGAAAACTATGCATGGTTATCTAAATCATTTACAGGACTGGGTGATATGGCTTAAAAGTATGATTTATTTATTTATTTTTTCATACCAGATGCAATTTCCAGTTTTAATCTATTTTTCTTCTTTCTTTCTTTCTTTTCTAAAAAAGAAATTACAAATAACAGAAAACATTTACAAAAAGTATTAGGGACAGGAAACAAAATGTTTCGTTTAATTCCAAGATTATAGTAACAATATTAGCAAGATAACATAGTAAACCTAGTTTTACCAGAACGACTGAAAATTAGGAGAGAAAAGTTGTAAAAGCTTCGTCACAGTTCACTGACATGAAATAGACTCAATCATTTCAAAGCTCTGCTGATTTGATGCTGATGTGTTAAAGGACGAAGTATTTGCTTTTTCATCAGAAGTTGCCCCGTATGTGCAACAATCTATCCTGCATGTTGCTTTGCATAAATTAAAAAAAGTGCAGCAGCCTTGAAAAAAAACTGTACTAGGTCTCACTTGTGAGTTAAAAGACCAGACATCTTCTGGCTTGCCGTAGTTTGGAAGAGCCTTTGCTCCTACCTAAATGGAGTGGGCTATATATCTGAGAAATATAACTCTGGTCCCTTTGCACAGCCTCAAACACTGACCGATCCAAAACAATCTTTGATAGATGGACCGAGCAAATAATGATCCTGAGAGAAAACCTGATGGAAGATCCAAGGTTGTGAAACTTTGGACTTTCTCCTTCCAGCATGCAGTCAGAACTACGAGGAAATGTTATCATATAACATTATATTGATGTGTCTAGAATGGCTTAGTCAAAGTGCGGGCCAAAATACAACTCAGAATGGGATGAAAGACTGATGTTCTTTATTCGGCCTGACTGAGCATGAGCTGCTTTTCCAGGAAGAAAGGGCAAAAAAGTCAAGTCTCAGTAATTGTAAAATTGGTAGAGGTGTACTTCAAAAGACTTAAAGGTTTTTTTTTAATTTTTTTTTTTTTTTAAATCAATGTATTCTTTACCTACCAACTCACAGCTAAGAAAATCCCAATACAGGGTATTGTAGGGCATGAATACTTCTGCAACACAACGCAAGTGTTAAAGGCTTCTGGAAAATGTAGAACTACAGGACACACAACAGCTGTCATCTGTTGATACCTGCAGCATCTTGCTGTTTCAACATGAGGGGAGGAAAATAAGCCAGGAGGTGGAAATAGCCTTCGACATCCAGCCTTCAACTCAATTTCTGTTTTCCCTCCCTACCAGAACAGTAGATTTCCTTCTTTTTTTTTTTTTTTTACATCTAAAACTGAGCTCACTGTTCGGTGAATCAAGAGTTCAACGTCAAGGACATAAAAGGTAGCCCTGCCAGGAGTTGTATGCGAGATAAAAGCAGAATCACTTAAGCACTCTGTTATTTGAAGCACATTTCAATTGCCGTTGATGTCAGTAGTCTAATAATTCATCTTGCTAGTTTTTATCGCTGCGCACACACACAAGCACGCCCACACACAGCGTGGCTATATCTGCAAACACAAATTCCCCCTTCTCCGCTGAGGGTAGAGCCCCTTCTAATATAATACAAGCAATTTGAAGATGAAATACTCGTCAGGCGATCGTCTGTCTGTGCCCTTCCTACATATGAGTAGGGCTGGGAACAAAAAGCAGGAGCTGACTGTGCCCGTCTCCCTCACAGGGGCATCTTGTCTGTGTTATCATTCCAGCTACTGCTGCAATTAATATTAATGCGCTTTAAAGCATGCTCCAGCACCAACGCCTCCCTTTTTTTCTTTCCTTTTTGCTCCTCTCGCTTTGTGTGTGTGTGTGTGTGGGTGTGTGTGTGTGTGTGTGACTCAGAAGGAAGAGGGCAATAAAGCCAGTGGGTGGATAAGAATCTAGCCAGGATATGACAGTCCTCATGTCAGCTGTCGTTGAGCTTGAGGGATATGTGGATAAAGACAAGGGATGAAGCTGAATCCCAGCCGGCCAGGCAGGCAGGTAGTACAGCTTGTAGTTGGAGGCTTCCTGCATCCACAGCGGCTGGACTGTGCGATGTGCACAGCCTGTTTATTTAGTCATGTTGTAATAATGCTTGACCTTTTCTTTCAAGTGCACGGCCTGACCTTTAGCACCTTGCTGCTCCTGCAAATCAGCGTTTGTGTGTGTGTGTGTGTGTGCATCTCGCGTGAGCACACAGAGGGAGAAAGAGATGAGCTCCTCCTTAGCAGGGAGCTTCATGGTCTGCCAACTCGGGGAGTGGATTGTTCCAAATTAGTATGCATTAGGTGGTTAGTGCAAAGCATTTAATTATGCAAGATGGCACTAAACTGTCTATGTTATGATTAGCCCAACACGTTACAACCTTAATGTCTTCATTTTTTTTTTTCCACCAGATTTGGCTCGGTGAAGAAAAGGTCCAAACGTAAAGGGTGGGAAGGGCAGAGGCTGAGATGATATGTTCAGGATATTTTTTTTGTCCCCCTGAAATCTATTTTTAAAACTGTAATGTCTGTGACAAAAGGTCTAGCTTTCTGTAACAATTCCTATTTTTCACTTTGATCCTGAGTTCCTTTGCTATCTTATTATGCAAGAAGATGTGCACTGCAAAGCACACATTCAGTGATAAAATGCACATCATGCTGTAGTTTGTAACTGAGGCTAAACCTAGTCAGTAGGTTTTACTGATTAAAAAAAAAACAAGCAATTTGAAGCTGAAATATTCATCAGACGATCGTGTCTCCATGCCTCCCTCCAGGTGATTAGGGCTGCAGCTGCCACACTTTCTACTCCATTTTTGCTATCTTGTCATGTTATGTTTGCCTATTGAGCAGCATATGTTAACGTAGCTCCAAATGTGAGCACATAAAGGGAACTTTGTGGAAGCACTCCTGTTCTAGGTACTGCATGTTTGTATAGATCATGCTCTAGTGAAATGGGGTGTGTTACCTTTGCTGTGATTAATCTTCTGGCTTTAATTTTTCTTCATGTTGAGGTGGTCAGATAATTATTAGCTAAATTAGTCAGTAGATAGGTCATGCTATCAGTTTTACTTACAGTTTTAAGCATTTGAGATGCTGAGGTGAGTGAATCATCGTGGTGTAGAATTAGAGTAAATATTATTATGTGGGCACTTTTGATATTTGCAGGTTTATGCAAATCTAATCTGAGAGAAATTTGTGACAGCCTGGATTTTGTTTTGTTCTGTTGAAATAAAAGGCAGACATGCAATATTTTGAAAGCAAAATGAGAAATGTAGTAAAAAACAAAGGATATGATTTGCATTTCTTTGCTTGTTTTTCCTTTGTATTTAGCTTGCCAATAAATTTACTTTTGTACTTTTATCATTGTTAGAGGAATAAATGAAATTCTGTGTTTATTGGTTGTATTACATCTTAAATTGACCCTTTCAAGTGCTCCTCATTTGCAATTTTGACACGTAGAAAATTTTATATACTTTGAGTGGAATGAGATTGTTAATTCCTGGATAATGACACTGAAGTCAATACCTGATTTGAAGCTTTCCTGTCGCTGTTGTAATATTTTGTTTACTGGTTAAAAGTGAGCTGAGTTATTATCCACTACCTAAGGACAGTTTATGTTTTTTTAACACTTTTTTTTTTGTTAAAATTTTGGCTTTTGAAACACTCCTATATTTATATTTAGGACCACGTTAGATCTTATTTCCTGCCATCTTTTGTTGGGGTAGCAACATAAAAAAGAGTAACTTAAAAATGTTCAGCAACCTGAACAACCTGCTCTGGGGGCAACGCTGAAACCACTGGAGAGAATGGTGATTCTTTTATCAAATCAAACAAATTATGGACAACCCTGATCAGCCTCTTTGGGTGTAATACAACAACAGAGTGTGTTTAGTCAGAGGCTTCTTCAATTAGCTGTAACACAGACCTCTACAGGAGATCCTTCCTCCCTACAACCATCAGCATCGACACTAACATTTTGAAGATTAATATAAGTTACAGCAACATTTAATTTCCTTTTAGGATCAATAAAGTGTTTTGGAGTTGGATTTAATTCAAATGAATCGAAGTAGGAGGTTGAGAGTTAAAATTCGTATAAATAGGCCGCTGTGTGCATATTGAATAAATATCAGGGGCTATTAGAACGTGTGTAAACAAAATACACAGACAGATTCACCTTAAAATTAAACAGAAAAGATGTTAATACAAAAACACTTTAAAATAAGAAATATATATTACTAAATAAAAAGCCCTAAGAATGTTTGTTTGCCTGAGCTTTGTAGATATAATTTAAATATACCTTTAAGCATTGCTCTTATGAGACATCATATGTTGATGGTTGAAAAAAAAAAAAATCTTGTTTTATTTGAAATGTTGATTTTGATGTTTAAAATGAACCAAAGTGCAATCTTTGCAACCAAACATAGCCTTGAATTAAATCTGTTTTAGCTTGTCTTCCTGGATCTGCTGGAGCCTCTTAGGAGACTTTTGTTTCTTCTCTCAGGATGTAAGGCCTCTGCATTTTGTCACCCATCTCTTAACACTTGTTCCGTCGGGAAAAAAAGTGTCTGTGCTGGGACGGAGAGCACGGTGGTGTCTCCGTCTTTCAAGAACCGTTACCTTATTCCCACTAGATGTAACATATATCCCCAGTATTTTTGCAGCAAATGTGTTTCCCTCTAGAATAAGCTTTTTCATTCCTTCACTCTCCCTGTTTGTGCTCAGATTCTTTGCCGTGCAATATTGAATCAATCCAGCTCCTTTTATGCGCGCTTGTTCATATTCCTGCGAGTAGCTCTTCATGGTTTAGGCAGTGCTTTTCTTTTTAATCTTGAGGAGCAGACAGTGGCAGCAGAAGCAGCCTGGGCAGAGCTGAACCGAGCCGAGCCGGGCAAGCAGGCAGGCAGGCAGTCGCTGCAGTGAAGCCCCAGCAGCTCCCCGGAGGAGCCCATTATACAGGAGAGATATCAAACCATGAATCATTTACGCCAGCCCTCCTCTCCCCCTCCCTCCTCCTACAATCGCACGCAGTAGTGACGCCCAGCCAGGCCGCCTGCTTGCCTCTGTCTGCATCTTTAATGAATGATTATTGCATTTCATAAACATGGGCTAGAGTAATTAAAGTATTATTGATCCTTTCCATGTTTCCTCTCAGCCACTCAATAACGTTTTTGTACCCCCCTTGCACTTTGCACGGTTGTTTCTGCTTCAGTCTTGGGAGCGAAGGAGAGAAAAACCTTCTGGAACAGATCGCTGATGTTTTCTGCTTCAGCTCGCCAGTATTCAGATCTGGGTGTGATACTTACAGCTAAGGCAGGGTTTTGTGGTTTTTGTTCTCATTGTGTAGTTTTCCTTGAGGATTTTGTCAAAGAGTTTCCTTATGCTGGTGTTTCAGGATTCACTTAAAAGGAGGCTGTTATGTTAAATTGACTTTTTTGAGCTTTATGTCACCTTATAATGGTGTTCCCTCATCAGAACCATACCTGGAGTGTTGCTTTGATTCTTTCAAGCATGTTTGAGAAATCCTTGAACCTCAAATTAGTTCTCAATCCTGGAATAACAGGAGCACTATTGTGAAGAGTGCTGTGTTTCCGAGGACACAGTGTCTGGCTAATTTCAAGGCATTAAATTTCAAAGTCAAATTTCTTTTAAGTCATGTTTGATATATTCAGCCTTTTTTAACAACTGAAGGTAACATAGTTACTTGATAGTGCTATAAAATGGCACTATGTGCCTGGAGAATATATAATACCACCCCTTTAAAAGGAGGAGGGACACAGAGGTTAATGTGCTGGAAAAGAGTGATTTAGGTCAGTGGTTGTTTCTGCATCTGTCACTCTGACAAGCCGACGCTTAAGGAGCACAAGCAGTGTTGAGTAAAAGAGAGACAAGTGAGAAGAGAGGGTGTTTTAAAAAAAAAATCCTGACTTGACTGTGATTTGCACTGTGTTGCATGCAGCCATTTGATAAAAACTTAATCAGTTTCACCTCTTCAATGAGGATCAAGACTGTTCAATCTGCAAATAAGTCTATTTCTCCAACCATCTGCTTGTTTTTCTCCCCCCTCATCTCTCTACCTTGCTGTCATTTCTCTTTTCTGGTCTTGTTTTCACTAGTCTAGTCTGCCCCACATCCCCCTCGCTGTCAAAGTACCTTCCTCATCAACACTCTTCTCAATTTTGATTAGTAGTGCACTTCAGTTTTAATATCTGAATAACTAATGGAGGAAAAAGTGCTCCATAAGTGGGCTCCAGAAGCCATTTTGTATGTCAGTAACTAATATGGTGAAATTGCTGGGTTTTCCTGATTAACAGCCAGACACAGTTCGTCTCATGGAGGTTTCCTCTATAATTTTGTCTGACTGCATGAATGTTTATACTCTTATTTTCTCCATCAATTTTGTAGATGCTTCACAAAAGTGTTCATTTCTCTTGAACTTTTTCACATTTTGTCAGGAGAATCTATTGACATTTCGACTAACAGTTGGCCACTCAAACAATCTAAAAAGACTAAAAAGGTGGTCTTTTCTTCTAGAGGGTGAAGCAAACACATGAGATATGACAAAAAATGTCTTTCTTGATGTTGATTTAAAATGGGTTGAGGTTTTGCACATCCCTCTGTCTCTACAGCGTGACTCGTATCCAGATTGTTTTTCAGCAGTGAACGGCCCAATAACGAGTTGTCTGTGCCACTTCCATCAGGGTTACTAAATCTGATATGACGTCAACCTTCTTCTTCTTTTGGATCGTTCACACACAATTCTGATTGCGGTCACGTTTAATTTGCATGGACGCAACCAAAGTACTGTGGCATCAAGACCTGCTGTGTGAACTTAGATTATAACTTTGGAAAGATGTGATCACGAGAACTTTTTCAGCCTAGAAAACAAAAAATGTGTGTCTGAAAGTCACTAGCATCATGCAGAGGTAAAAAGAGGGTAATGCTACAGGAAATGGGCTCGAGGCTCAAAAAAAAAACTTGAAATTGGTGTGAAGGTTTAAATTCATATTTTGTTAAGAACAGGCAAACATTTCAGTCAGTAGACATTTAGTTTGTTCTAGAAAATATTGAGTGAGGATGGCTGATGCAAAGTTTACCCCACATTTTTCAGATGTTTGTCAAATATTGACATAATCGTGTTATTTTTTCTTTACATTATAATTATGTGCTACTTTATGTTGGTCCACGTCCTAAAATCCTCAAAAACATCCATTAACGTTTGTATCTGTAAGTCCACTACATGTTAGAAATCACGAATACTTAAGCAAAGCACTGAATGTCATAGATCCGTATTGGTTACAAGTAATCCTGTTGATTCACAGCTACTTTGTCTAGATAGCGTTACCACAGAGTATCGCTATCTGTAACTTAAAAATGTAAAAATACGATTGAGCCAGCCATTAATTGTGAGATAGCCGAGTTCAGTGAGCCTCTGCTGATTAGTAGCCTTTTCTCCCTGCCCTCTGGCTTGTCCCTTTTGTTAGCGAGCCACATGGCTCTGTGTAGGCTTTAGCCTAATCAGTGCTAAATATTCAGCAGTAGACCATAGCGTAATCAGCCAAGGCATAATCATTGTCAACCAATTGCTTTCCTCTTGACCTCTCGGATGGAGGTAAAACTGCGCAGCCTCTCCACAGCGCCGCCTCAATTACTGCAGCGGTAACGGTGATAAAGAACACCTTGAGCTCAAATGAAAACGGCTGATTTATGTGGACACACATGGCTCGTAATTGGATTATAAGGAAGCACATTAATGCCGTTTATGTGCGCCGTGATTTACCAACATTGGGCCAGGTATTTTGTGGTTTTTACTCGTCCGCCCTCCTAAAACAGTTCAGCAGAATACCCTTCTGAGGGTTTTGGCTCCTTAAAGCCCTTACATTCTTGTCTCTGCTCTGCTGCACAAAGGTGTGTTTGTGCGTATAAGGAAAATGCCTGTGTGTGCTGCCAGTGACTGACCCTCTTGTGCTAGTGACAGCTGTGAGGTCGGAACAAAAAGCTGCCTATTTCCCAAGCAACAGCTCTCTTTATCCTCTCTTTTTCAATAAACACAAATGCTTTGAAAGACAAGGAGTTACTAGGATCATTTGAAGAGAACTTGTATTGTTATGATTTATTATTCAGTTATTTATTGATTTGGGTGACGTGAATGTAAAGTTTTATCATGATACTTTGCGATTCTATTGTGATAACGATAAGAGTGACTAAGAACTATTTATTACTTTACTGTACAGCTGTGACTGCATGACGCAGCATTAATAGCCCCACAAGCACAAATACAGCTCTTGAAAAGCATACTATTTTTACTATGTTTCTGTAGGACGACAGTCATATAAAGAAGTGTGATTTCATGTTTCCCCCAGAAAACTTGGTGGTTGGGTGTCAGGGCAGTCATCCAGCAGCCCGTCGTGTTTTTGAATTAAAAAATGTTTAAAGTTGACAGGAAATTTGAAAATATCACATGATGACAATGTGTTATGGAAAGATTGAAAATTAACACCTACTATAAAGTCTTAAAAAATGCAAACATTTTAAAAAGTCTTGAATAAATAAGCAATGCTTGTCCTGGTGGGGGCACAAGTAAAGCCTGGTGGCCCGCCAGGCTTACAATACACTGGAAGAAACCCTGGATTTTTATCACTGAAATACACAATGACTGTATTTATTCGAAATTTGAAATTTATTGAACAAACTGTGGATAAAAGTAGCAAAAATAATCCAGACAATATGGACAGTTTTATAATTTTTCAACATTAACTGGAATTTGTCACGACAAAGATAAATAAAATGTAACTGTGATAAGAAACTTATCACGATAAATGATAATTGGTAAAATAAATGCCCACCATTTTGGGTTATTGCAGTTAAATCCTCACATTTCAGATATTGTAATTTTTATGAGAAGGTCAAAGTTTTGTTTTGTGAGGAAAATCAAAACTCTTTCCCTAACTAACTGCTGATTCTTTTTTTTTTTTTTTGCACATTAATGGGAGCTAATCTTTTGTCGTGCCGGGTGATGGCACAGAGCTCTGCTTATTGTCAGACTGCCCTTCACTTACTTCTGTTTATCCTAATGGAGAGCATTAAGGGAGGGACGTAATTAATTGACCCTGGCAGCTCGAAGGGGCTGTAGCAGAGCTGAGGAGCAGGTGCTGAGTGGGCGCCGTCCCCCCTCCCGGTCCTCCGTCTCTTACTCCAGTCCTCATCTCAGTGTGCATATCACTGCGAGTACCCAACACTCCCCGCTGACCGATTGGCTCAGACGGTTCTTGGTAAGTGCAATGATGCTGGATGCCTGAGCCTGCGTGAGCAGCATAATACCTCCTAAAGCCTGAAGGAGCGCTCGCTCTCTTCATTTCTATTTCAACACTTCCCTCAGCTGCTGCTTCCTAGCCAAGCCTGGCCGGTGGAGAACAGAGCTGAGTGCCTCCTTTTCTACTCTGCTTTGCCTGGCAGTTTATTAAAGGGAATACGAGCCTTTTTTTTTTTTCTTGCCTTCTCACACCCGGCTGTTTGATTTTGACAGCAGCAGAGGCTGTCATGGCAGATAAAAGACAGTGGGCCCCAGAATTATGGTTCACACTGCATCTGTATTTACTGCGTCATCCCCTCAGCCCCCCACCTCCTCATCCACAGTCTCTGACAAGGAAGAAGAAGGAGGAGGAGGGGAAAATGGAGGACGGGCTGCTGCATTCATGTGTCTTTACATCGACGTGTCTCATAAGGACGAGAAGGGGACAGCTTGAAGTCGTCAGTCAGCCCTTTTCGATACACGCCTGCTGCTGTGTAATACAGCAGAGGGCTCACAGAGAGAGGGGATGATTGGTTCTGTTTAAAACATTTATATGACAGGTTCGGAGATGGCTTCCTGTCAGAGTAAAATGTTTTATGAATTTGCAAAAAGTGTAGAAGAAACATGGATCAGTATCACAGTATAAATTGTTATCGTCGTATCACAAAACAGGTTTACAGTACTTTAGAGTTTATATCAAATTTTAAAACAAAGATGTATAGTACGATCATTAAAATCTTGTAATTTTGTTTCTAGACGTAAGCTAGTAAATAGCCAAAGGCGATTGGATGGGCTGTTCTTCAGGCTATCTACTCAGGGACAACTTGCAGTCTTGGGTATCCACACGGACCCAAAATATTCTAAATAACCATTAGTTTTTAAAGTCTTAAGTCCCTTAAGTCTTGAGTCTTGTGCATTGAGGCTATTGCAGCTTAGCTCATTACTTACAAGGTTTCCCCCAGAAAACTTGCTAAGCCTAGTGGTTTGGGAGCTTGGCAACCATTCATCCAGTGGCCCGCTGTGTTTTTGAGTTAAAAATGTTTAAAGTTGACAGGAAATTTGAAAATATCACTTCATGATTATGCGTTACTGGAATATTTATATCTGAACACCAACTATAAAATCTTAAAAAATATAAATATTAAAAAAAAACCTTCAATAAATAAGCAATGCTAAGCCTGGTGGGAGCACAAGTACAGCCTGGTGGCCCACCAGGCTTATAATTCACAGAAATCCTGTACTTGTTAGTTTCCTGGGAACAACAGTGCCTTCTAATGTCAGGTCTTTCTGTAGATGTCTATAAGTGATCCCTTCCTCTCAGACAACTCTTCTGATTATTGTTTTAAATTTTCTACCAGAAGTCTTGTGAGGAACATCTGGGCGTGGCTCCGAATGCTACGGTACGCTGTCATAGATTATGATTAGGGCTAAACCAGCTGATATTTATTTTCAATGATAGGGAGCAGAACTGGTCACCTTCTATTATGTGTTCAGACATTATTTCCTGTGTCCTTTCCCCATAACTTGCAGCCTTATTTGTTTTGATTTGTCAGTATGTGTGGCTTACCAGATTATTACCAACATGTGGTGTGAATTTCTTGTCAGTAGTGCCTGTGGAGATATATTTACTGAGAAAAACATTGAGGAGTTGGTTTATTTTAGTATTTTTCCACTTGAGGTAAAGGGTTATAAATAACCTCCTTGAGGCTATCATATATCCATGGTAGTAGAGTATTACTTTGAAATGTTCCAGTGCTTGCAGTAGTTTGCATAATCTACAGCTGTCTGTCGTCTCCACACATCTCTGTGCTGCAGCTTTTGGTGACAGCTAGACTAATGTATTCATGGCGCTGCCACAGTGAGAGGCATTACTTTACCTCTGCCTAATTGAGGGGAAACTCCCCTGACACCTGCTTAGTGTAGCACAGGGTAAGGAGAGCAGCCAGACTCAACCCTAGGAGCTGAGCCTGCTGAACCCTGACTGAAGAATAACAGAACCTGGGACCACCCTGGGACCGCCGAGGGAGGAAATTATTTAATAATGTTGAAGGCATATTACACCAGCCCTTCCTGCGTTCTCTCCCCCTTTTGCTTTTTCTTTTTCTTTTTTTAAATTTTATCGCCTCCTACCTGACTCAGGAGACAACTCCGATTCGGTGCCTGAAGGTGTAGCTAGATGGGTTTGCTTAATATTTCACACCCTAAAGACAGATATTCAGAGTAAAAGAAGAAGAGGCAAAGAAGGGAGCAGGGAGGGCAAAAAAAAGAGTCTGTACTGAGGGGTTGACATGGATTGTGGAGCGAGGCTGGGGAGAGTAGTCAAGGGCAGTGAGGGCAGGCCTGTAATTGGCTGACACTGGGATATAGCAGTGGATTTGTGGATGCGTGCGTTTGTGCACTTGGGCAATGTCTGAATGCAGCAAGACCAAATATATCGCTCCGATCGGGCTGCATAGCATTCGGGATGTTGATATGCTGCCATCACCTTGCACTTCAGCGAATGTTGATCTCAAGTACAACAGACACTGCACATTATTATTTTGGGAGGGAAGAAGGACGCGCAAGATCCAATTCAGTCACATCTGCAGCCAAACAGGCAAGGTCCCACCTGAGACTCGACAGATCGACTGAGAACTTGTCCCGTTTTAATTGTCCCGCGCCCCAGGGGGCACTGGGAGCTGGCAGGGCGGGGCTGAGGGTTTTCCTCAGGGGGAACCGAGGGGAGGTGGGTGACAGAACAGTCGAAGTGTCATTCGCAGGTGTAGAGGGAAGAGATGGAGGGGGGATGAGAAGCTAACAGCGGGGAGCCAAATAGTGGGAAGGCGTGCAGTAACAGGGGAGTGGAAATGGCTTTATATAAGAGTGACTCTCCAGGAGGCATCCATCTTCCTCCTGCAGCACTGGTACAGATTACCCACCTGTTATCAGCTGGTCTATTAACGGTCACCACAGCTAGAAGAGAAAGTTAGGAAGGGAGCACTGTATGATGTGAACCTAGGATGATTTGTGATGGCTTGATGTTGAACAGTGAATGTTTTCTTTACATGTGAAAGTATCAACAGAAATCATCAGCTCACTATATCAGCTATAAATAACCAGCTCAAGACAGTTTTATTCTGCAGAGAAAACACATGGAGGAGTAAAAGAAATCTGATTTATCCAATGCATACTCTGGAATATTTGTCAGTATTTTTATTTTGAATAATCCGCAATTTAAAAAAAAAAGTTTTATCTAATGTCATCGCTTGTGAGCAGGGTTGGCTTTAACTCAATATTGCTTTCATCTATGTGCAATCTATAATCTTTTATAACGGTGGGTTAAAAGATTATAGATATTGTGCATTATAGGTTAATTATGTAGTTGTACAATACAGAAAACTAATAAAGGTGTATCTATGAGTGTTTTCACACCTGATAATCCTGGTAGATTCAATTCAATTGGGGACCAAAATTGACAATTATTTTGAAATGTACAGAAGGTGATTTTGGTTGCTTTCCTGTTGGGTTGACAGTATCAACTCATAAAGGTAGCTTTTCTAGCTTTTTGTTTGACCACAAAAGCATAAATAACCTTAAGGATACCACTACAAGCTGGTGTGAACTTTTTTTTTTGATCACTGGTTCAAAAATATTTCAAAGTTTTTCTGAATAATCCTGAACCGAATGAATGAGTTTGAAATTCTTAAATTAATGAAGCTTTAATTTTTTTGTGTGTGAAAATACTAAGAAGAATTCTTCTTTTTTTGTTTTGTTTTTGTACCACAGTACACGAGAACTTCATAAAATCTACGGCATCTGAATTGTTCTACTCTGATTACGGCCTCAGTTTTCCCAAAATGCTGCTAAACCATTCCCTTGCTCTGGTGTACTGTGCAGTCTCATCTCGTGTGATAAATTAATATTATATATAAATATAAATGACTCATTAAACCCCTAATATTTATAAATAATGCTGGGATTATTGCAATATGTTGGATCATTTTTACATACTTAAGGGATTTAGTTGTATAACTTCAAGGTTTATCTTTGTTATTTTGGGATAAAAACTTGATTTGTGCTTTTTATCTTGGAGATGCATGGAAACTGAGACTTAATCTATGATCTAATCTCTCTTGTACTTTCATTACTGCCACTTTCAGCTGTGAGTCGTCATTTCATTAAAGTCCACATCCAAAGCGTTGCCGAAAGAGATTTGAAACCCACCTTGTAACATTTCCTGTTACTATGCCCAGTTGGATTGAGGTAATTGAATCCAGTGTTTACATGGCAGTTTATTACTCAGAGAATTATCTCTGTTGGGTAAATTATCAAAACAAAACAAAAAAAAAAAAAACCCGGCATGTGCGGTTATTGATTGAGCCCTTTCTAATGAAAGAGCTCCAGAATGGTGTGGCCATTTGGGGCTGATGGAACGAAACACGGCTGTGAGGAAGTGTTTTTTTTTTTTTTTTTTTCTTCCTGTTGCTGGCACGGAGGTGTCATCCAACCAGTCATGCTGGGGTCAGAGGCTCTGAAAATAACCCAAAGGTGATTGGGGGCTGCGCTGATAGCATACCTGCTGTGTTACCCTGAGACGTTACCCAATCCAGGCTTCCTCCCAGCTGCTGCTGCTCTGGATTGCTCTGCAATACCTCACACAAAGATGGAGTGGGGCCATTATACCTCTGGCTCTATAACACTCCCTGCAGACACAAACACACACGCTTGCTTACACATGCACCAACAGACGCACTCCACATTGTGGCTGATTTTTTTTTATATATATAAAAAAAGCCCTGTGTGTGTTTGACTATGCACGTACCGATTGTCACACACGCATGTGGCCACACACACACACGAAGCCAGATTGTGCTGTCACCACAAAAAGCTCTGCAGAGGCAATGCTGGCTTTTTTTTTTGCAACGGGTCAGAGTTGAGTGCAAATTACAGCTGTTGGCCGACCGGGGCCCGTGATGGATCTCAATGCACTCTGTGTTTACCCACACACCTGCACCCCCCACCAAGGGGAGACGGCGCTGCCGTGCCGCTGAGAGCACACAGCCATTTTGTAACACCTCAAGAAACTCTCCCTCTCTGTCTGCTCTCTCTGTATGATGAGGTGGTGCCATTAAGTGAATTTGCTGTTATTTCCCCAGGCTCTTTGCTGAAGATGTCAAACCTCAGCCAGTGAGGCAGCCAAGGATGACTGCCTACTCAGGCAGAGGCAAACACACACACACTCACACACACACACACACACACACACATGCGCGCGCATGCAGGCACCACCACTCTGCTACGCTTATGATCAGCTTTCATGCTTCTGTGTAATTTATCAAATTGCTTGGGCATGTGATGAATGGGCTCAGATCTCAAAAGGGTAAAAAAAAAAAAAAAGCATTAGGTTTGCATTAGGGTGCTGTTCCTCCCATGTAACAGCTCAGAATTTAATTACAGTCAACGGTAAACATCGCATTCACATTTTCTTTAACAATATTTCAGAGGGCCTAATTGCCGAGTACTTTCACAGACTTACACTTGAGCGATTACACAAGTGGAATCAGGTTGTTAAACAGAATCTGCTCAATCCTATTACTTCTACTGCAGGCTACTATATTCTTAGTGCGTGGAATGAACAAGTAGGCTTAATGCGCTCTACATTTTCTCACCAATGTCCACACTCACACATCCTTGCTGTTGAAGAGGCTGGTTCTCTCTTGGTGATTTGTCACAGTTCCCTATTGTATTACACACCACCTCTCCTTCACACTCCAGATCCCCTCCTCCTTTTTTTTCCTCCCTCTTTCCTCCTTCGTCTCCTTCTCTCCTTTCACCCCCCTCTCCCTCCCTCCCTAAATCATTTCTTTACATGCGTGTGGGTGCCCCCTCTTGCTGTGATTCTGATACTTCATAACGGCAGGAGGAAATTGAGCTGACCTTGAGGCTGCCGAGCTCCTTTATAATGCTGATGTATGGGGCTGTGAGCGCAGGCAGCCAGTAAGTGAGAGGCATGTTTTTATTTGCCGGGGAGCAGGGCCCGGTGTCAGGACACATAACAAGGTTCATTTCTCGCCCACTCGAGCCGGCGAGTGTGCCGGGAAGCTTAGTGTCAAGCATTCGGAGTCCGCTCGTCGCTATTTACCTGCTTTAGACTTTGTGTACTGAAATGAGTTGCATCGTGTTGGCAATCCCAAGAATGGAGTTAACCCTGTAGATAGATTTGATTTGTCGAAAGGTGGTTTACTTGTTGTGGCCTTGCACATTTTGATAGTTGATTTGTTGTCCATTTCTCGTGACGCTAACCCTAATCAGATTATATCATATCACTTTGGTCGGCTCTGAGCTGAAATTTGCAGATAAAATGCTGAGAAACTCTCTCCACTCCTGCTAATTAAATGCATCACTTAGCAGCACCATTCACTTTGTTGCACTCTTTAAAATGCATAAATGACAATCTAAGTGCTTATCTTGCTAGATTTTTGGGATTTGAATCGGATTTTAATGAATCATAAAATGCATCACACACCCTTTACAACTGAAATGGAAACACAGGCAATAAAATGTTGCATTAACTTTGATTCTTAAATGTTCACATTCTGGTAAAACTTTTGTGGAAGAACATTTGCACTCAAGTTGCAGTGTTTGTTCTTCTTGATTTCTCAGAATCACAAAGACTCTGAAACTGTAAATACTTTTCAACTGTCCTGATAGGATCCACCTAGCTTGGTCATTGCCTTCCTATGCAGTTCCCCGTGATTCTCATCTGCCTACAGTGATTTGCCTGAAACTCTTCCCAATGAGCTCAATTTCTCCGGCTAAATTTCAACAAGCCCTATCAGGCTTGTTGTACGTCAGTTAGCAGTAGAGGAAGTAAACATCCAGTCCGTGTTAATCACACTTCCCCGTATTGAACAATTAAAGTCGGAATAAGACAAATGTTTAAGACATGTAATAGTTGGCAAAGATGATATAAAGATGTTTTCAGTTCACACAATTTCCAGTAAGTTTCATCATGTAGCTGCCGCATTATATACATCATGACCAAATTTAAGCGATTCAGTCATTTAAAACTTCAACAGAGTCCACACCTCCAGCAAGCAATTGTTTTATGATCGTTTCCAAAGTGTAAAACGAGGCACTGGTTTTTTTACCAGGCTGGGATTTACGCTGTAGTTGCTATTTATTTACAGAAAAGTTGCAAAAGAATTTCACTGTACAGAGAGGTAACTGTCAGGAGAAAGGTACAAAAATAAAACCCACAGAAGAAGCTGGAGGAATGTCTCATGAGGACTGATTCTCAAAATATGACCACGAATGTCTTAATTCTTTATTATGTCTGGACTGAGGAATGCAGTTGCTCCCAAAGAAAGCATCTTAAAAAGATCTTCAAACTTAGTGGGCGAATCAATTATGGCCTAGCGAAACCAAACTCCAACTTTTGGGCCGCAGCTTTCGAGGCATGGTTAGCAAAGAAAGTCCTCGGTGTTTCACCAAAAGAACGCCACACTTGCAAAAAAAGAAGGTGGTGGCACTGTTATGGTCAGAGTTCTTCTTTTTGCATGAAGCTGAGCGTTGTGTTAAGTCGGATGAAGTTATGCCCTCATGTGGTTTTGATCCAAAACCTTCAGGCATCTGAAGGTGAATTATTTGTTAGCATCATAGTGAGTTTTAAATATGCATTCACATAGACTTGATAAGGAAAAGCACAGAAAGAGTACAAAGCTAAATTTAACGGAAAAATACCTGACCAGGGCTGTACACCGTAAACAGATTTCCTCTCTGTTAGATATGGAAAATAACTTGAAGGTAAAGAGCAACCAGACTATCATCTGGCTTTAATGGTTTTCCTTCAAAAGATTTAGTTTCCAACTGAATGTCACTCTACGTAAAAATGGGAATAATGTAGCTCTGTTATTTACTGATGGATGCCAAACTATGACCTTCATCAATGAACCTGAAGGAATTTTTCTTCTCTTTCCCATGTGTTATAATCCTTGGGGACAAACAAAAATCAGAATCTGGAGGTCAGACCTCGGTGAAACATGGAAATCCGTACCGACCAGGAAAAGCCTGACGGGTGCATTTTTTTCTTTTCTTTTACTGTTGTTTGGCAACAGTAAAAGAAGAAGAGTCCTTCAGCGCAGATGGACTCTGTTTGGCAACCTTATATCACTCTCACATGGCTGCTGGTGTCATGTTATTAATCAGTATTTGTTCATCGTACATGTCCCACTTTTCTTTTCTGCAGTGCCTCTTTGCTCATCAGTGCAATCAGACGCATCCTAACAAAATCAGGCAGCTCTCAAATTACAGTCAGGATTGAGGGCAAGCCAGCAGCAGGAATATGCAAGTGGTTTATGATTCAAGCGAGAGCACTGTTTAGAAGAGGGACCTGGTGATTAAATGTTTATAGACGATGAAGCAATCGAATAGCTCTGATATAAATGGCACTTTCTGATGCTCGAGAGATGGATTTACAAACAGCAGTGAAAGTCAGGGACATATTTCTTCTTCTGTGTTGTTTTGTATTCTGTTGCGTCGCCTTGATGTTTGGACCGTGTTTCTTTCTTCTTTTTTTTTTCGTTATAAATGAGTTTTCTAAATCAATTAGTCGTACTAATTGTGCTCTTGATTCATTCAGTGAGTCATAAAGTTGAAAAATGTTCAGCAAATGAAAAAAACATTAACGGTCTTGAAGAGATGTTGCCTTAAGCGTTGACGTTAAAGCTTCACAGTTGAAATATGTCCTACCAATAACTGCATCAAACTTTATGAAATTACAACAATTGCAATTAAACACCTTGTGTGGCTGTGGCTATGTTTTATTTAGCAATCATTTACTGTAATTTGTATCAATATAATAAAATCATGTGATATCAATCATGATAGATCCCCATTGTCCTTACTCCTCTTTCTTGCGTGCCAAAAGGTCACTGTGACCTTTTGGCACCTTGGACACAGTAATCTGTGATGGATGTGGTCATCTTCAGCTGTATGAATTCATCCGCCGGGCTGAACGTCTTATTGGCATGCAGAATGTGTAATTGTGACTCTTGGAATGGTTTAGCCAATAAATATTGAACTCCAATAGCTCTTTGAATATTCATTTTGCGATATAATATAGTCACAGTATGTTGTGCTGCCTTAATTGCTATTTTGAGAAAGTGACTAAAACAAAATGCATAATTTCTTGTCAAATTTATGAAGTGTTTTTGTTTTTTTAAGCATGTTTTGCACAGAAATTGTTTTTGTCCAATTCAGTTGATATAGTTCCCATTAACCGCAAATGTCCTCTCTAGACACATTATGAGGAAGAGCAGCAACAATTTATAACGAGTTATAAAGAAATGCAATATAAAATCAGTCTGCTCATTATACACTAACACAAGAATAAGAAGCTGACATAATTTTATTTAAATCAGTTATTCAAGATAAAAAAATACCAGTGCAGGCTGGTGGTTTTTCCCACCAGCTGACTGAGACTACAGATGGTGTTTTATGCTCCATAGAGCTGCAGACGCTCTGGTCTCCTGACATGTTCTCCATAACTTTATCCAAATGAACCTAGATTTTGAAAACCATAAGAGAGGAAATTTGAGGGGTTTTGTGTCTGTAATATTTTATAATAAAGCCAGGTTGTTCAAAGCTTTGAGATTCTAAATCTTAGTTTTGCACTTAATTTTTAAGTGCAAAACTCGGTTTTTTCCTCGGTTTTGTTCATGTGATATTTAACATGGCAGAATCTGTCCATGACTCAAGCACAAAAACCGAGACCCAGTTTTCTGGAATTGTTGCGTTTAATTTGCCATCAACAACTTTGGCTTAGTCATGTCAAATAGTAAAATGTTCAGCCCAAATAATTATTTTTTTTTATGTGACTGTGTAATTGTTTACCATTTGTTGCTGTGGTTGACAGCACGAGGACTCGGGGAAACGTGCCAGGCCCAGCCAAGTTGGTTGACTTGCCTAACCCCATGTCTGCCTGCTGCAGTCTGTAAACAGGCAGGGAACCAATTCATTCACAGCCCATCCAACAACACATTGACTGTGTGCAAAATATGTTTTAGCAGCTTAACAGCGGCAGACTAATCAATGAAATCAGATTTTGCCATCCATTGATCTTGGCACTCTGTGGCTCCAGATAATTACGCTGCATGTATGATAATGATATCATCAGCGGCTCACGGTCAATTTATCATAGGAGGGTAAATGCCAGTAAAACCCACCCAAACCATGCATAGAAACATTTGCGCTGCCAAATGCTGTGGAGAATGGTTCAAATCTACTCTCCAAATGCCTTCCAGTCATTCTCCACTTTTCTTTCTCTCTCGCACACGAATAGTAGTGTAGTAGGAAAAGGCAGGCGAGCCTTCTGGTGCTGCTGACTGGCGTTCTGCATGTTGATGAATGCGCTGGCCTGACGGCTCAATGTGCTTACCTAATTGGAGCAGCTCTACTGTCACACCGAGTTTCCTCGTCTCTCTCGCTCTCACCGAACTCTCGCTCCTGTATTTTTCCTAATCTGTTCCCCTTAACCACACATTTTTTTAAAGGTTAATGGAGTTATCTCGTAAGACACTGTAATCATTAGCCAGTTGCTTTTGTTGGGCTCAATATGACCGGGCAGCCATTTTGAAAAGTGGCTGCTTGTGTGTAAACACACACACCAGGCTGAAGCGAGAAGTAAAGTGTACCTTTAGATGTATTTTGTTGACAAAATACGACGGCGCTCACAAGTTCACACTAATAAAATGCCAGCTGTGATGTGTCAAAACAAGACGATGGTACATCATTTCAAAACATACACTCCCTTTATTTTGGTGTGTTCTGTACAATTAAACTAAGAACATGTATATCTGTTTCTGGTTAAATGTAAAAAAAAAAAAAATGCAACTCCTCACATTTCAGCTTTTGATCGAAGTTCACTCTTGCCATAAGTTCTATTCAATCTGATAAACCAGAAATAAGCTTGGATTTTCACATTGCTCACTTATTTTTTTATCGTTTAGCTGGAGCCATAGTTTAAAGAGAAGTTAAGTATGAGATGGTCGCTTTCTTCAACGGTATGTTTGCCAAAATGCAGTAAAAACAGTCATCAATAATTGGAGAAAATATAAAAACTGGATGTTTCACCATAACTTGTGCAAAGGCAAAAAAGAAATTGTTTGGGGAGGCCAAGTCTTTGGTAGCAGCACTCATGGAGATGAAAAGTCTGGCATACACTAGTTGTTGTCTACCTCTTTTCTTGCGTACGTTTGGACTAAGAAGTATGGTTGCAAAACAGGAGACCTATAGACATTTGGTTAAAAAAAAGAAACCTGCTGTACCCAATACGTATAAAAAAATGTCTGCTGGTAAGATTAAAAGAAATGATACATTTCAGCATTACAAGTCCAAGTCAACAAAAATTACTTTATTACACCAAGATTAAAGTTTTGTAATAGCCCTGCCATGCTTTAGCGAACGAGATCAGGCAGAAAATCTGTGGTATCCTAACAGTAATGACAGTATATTGTCAGATCAAGATGAGTGATCCTGATAAACTTTTTTTTTTAACCATTTATTGGATCAAAAGCTGGTTCATATAAAACATCCGTTTAGGGGTGTGTGCTCGCTTTTTGTCACTTATCTACATTTTTCTCCTTAATCGTTTTTTTAGTTTTGTTTGCACAGGATATATCACATTAAGGGACAGTGGAAAAAGGTTGTAAAGACTTTATAATGGCCTATTTTATCAGGGGTGTGTACAGTTTCATACCCAATGTTTAGTCTAACAATGTTCTCTGTGGAAAACTCATGAATCATGAGTCATTCAAACACGGCTTGCATCTTCTAATGCGAGCGCACTTGCAAGTAGATCTAATTCTTCTTCTTTCCATGTCTGGCTGTAGAGGGCTTGCACATTGTTAATCTTGTGTTTCAAATAGCAGCATTAGCACCAAACATGTGGCAGCCAACCAGAGACACTAAGGGGTCGGACTGACGTCATGACAGCAAAACGCTTCCCCTTTGATGTCGGCCAGCATCGAGGGGCTGAGGCGGTCAAAGTGAATTAGGGTTGGAGCGAAAGGATTTGGACGATTGTCGTGCCAAAAAAGGTCACAGTGGGGAAATGAGTAAACTACAGTCGGAAGGGTCCGGGAGGGCATACTCATCTGTTTAGGCAGAGATGAGGCAGCTAAAGAAGGAAAGGCCAGTTTGTCTGTGTCATCATCCACATCTGCCCAAACCGTTCATAGATAATAAACCTCAACTTATGGAGCACAACAGTAATCTCCCTCTCACATGAGCACCCGCACCATAAGATCGGAGCAGACGTTTCTAGGCCTCTTGAGTTTGCTTTAGTGGCTCTTGTTGTGACTTGTGGGAGAAGCTGGATGGGCATTACCTAAAGCAATGATGTTGTATGTCTCGTGTTGTTTGGGTACAGCCAGTAGACTGAGACATGAGCACATTATAGCAGAGATGGTTAGGTTTAAAAAAAAAAAAAAAAAAAAAAACAGGGAGAAAGATGACACCTTGCGTGTTGTCGCTGAGTTTTCCTTTCTGGCCACATTGTCCATCACTGTGGAAATCCCAGAGTTGCTGAAGAGATTGGAAAATCGATGTTGGCTATTCATGCATGGATCTAATCCTCAGATTTGCTGCCATTTAATCTGTGGTTATGGCTGGGCTCTTATGGCGCTAATGCTGTCAAACAGATGTCCCTGCTCAGTCACCCAGGTTAGGCTGCATCTGGTGACTCCATTCAGCCCTGACAGTAGGTGGCCCACAGCAGGTTACATATTGCACTCAGATGGCCACTGTTATGTAAAAACTCTTGAAAAGGCATGGTTGCACCAATTGGATAAGGCATTGATGGTGTACCTGGGTGGTTGTTCTATTTATTTCCTTTAAATGTTAGACAACAGTATTGTATAACCCGCTTGCTGTAGCGCAGCGAAGCACTTTGTTGACTGCTTGAAAGTTGGCATAAGATCCTCGGGGTATGAAGGCCTTGAGCAAACTGCAGCAGTTTCACATCGTTTACACACAAAAAAATTACAAGAATTTAAAACAGAATCGCATATTTTTTTGTTTTTGGAGAAGAATAGCAACAATTATTAATAACAATTAATAATTGTTTTGAATTAATGTGAGGACTGACGCTTATGATGCACCTAGCAGCAACGTTAAATAACTTTTAATAGTTTAATTTGTAATTAAAATGGCATTTTGAAAACCATTCTATACCGTTGTCAACAACGAATGGAAATCTAATTGGTGTTACAACAATCCATGTTTATTTATTTCCACTCGATCTTGGCAACAAACTCGGAAGGCCTCGTTGTCATCACCCTAATTTTTAGCTCCTTGCACAGATTCTGGAACACTAATGTTGTAACAAGTTATTTCTACTTTTAAAATGTTTAGCTGGTTAATTATTAGAAAGGCTGTCTGCTCAGATGGCTAACCAGTTTGATTAGACCTTGATCAGCTGGATGGATACAAAGAGTTAACCAAGCCTCCATCAATGTGCAGCAGTTAAAAAAAAAAGCAGAAGAGGAGCCTTACTAACTGCTGACCCTACAAATCCAAAGCCAGCCACTACGTTGTCTTCTCCACGCTCCAGAGAAAATAATGTGAAGAGAAGTAAGAAGTATCTGCCAGCAAAAGGGCAAGGTTTGCAAAAAAAAAAAAAAAAAGGGGTGAATGAATATATTGTTGTAGATGACCAGACCATTTCTTTAAATCACAGTACGAGCTTTATTTGATTTTTGGAGCTTTTAAAGACTCAGCAATCCCCTTTCCCTCTGCAGAACTGGTAACCGTCTCCTGCAGTCATTGGGTGACCTAAAGACCTAAACTCATCAGGAATTTTCCTCTCAAACAGTTATTTATTTTTGTGTCCTATAGGGGGAAAAAAAACTTAGTAAAATGGTGTACATTATATTTTCAAATGTGCCAAAAGACATCAATGTGACCTGTCTATTACAGGAATAAAGAACTCTTTAGTTGTGGTTTATTGATATGCTGTCGTCTCATGACCTGGAAAATCTTCAAATTCAGAAAATAATTTCTGAATTTGAAGATTTTCAATTTTGCAGGGAAAACCAGCTCTAACCTTAGGCTGTTTTTGAGAATTTGATGTTTCATTGGACTGTAAACAAACAAAAAATAAATAAATAAAAAAATTAGTTTATCTTGAAAGTAGGACAGAACTTTTATACTTTTTAAGAAAAAATTGGCATAGGCAGGTGAGAGCTTTATGTAAAATGGGAGCCACCAAATTCATGATGGGTGTATTACTTGTGTTGCTGTCTGTCTTTTCGATAACGTGGGAAAACATTACATGAAGATATTGATGCATGGCAGTGATACTGATGAGACTTAACCTCTCTGCTGCTGTTTGGGAATGCATTTCTGGGATCGTAGATGATGATCAAACGAAGCTGACTTGTAAATATTTGCTAAAATCAAGCTGTGAGTTTTTTTTCCAATCCAATTATTGCATTGTTACGTGATTACAGGCTCACATTCAGGACCGAATTGCACAAACATCGACATCCTCATCTTTGCCGTGTCTGAAATTGCTTACAGTAACACGTACCGGTTGTGCGTGCGTGAGCGTGTGCTCTTTGTTTCTGCCAGTTAAAGAGAGTAAATGCAGGGAATCTCTCCGTGTGCGGATGCTGAATGTGAAATGTGAAATGTCAATGTTATTGAACAAGTGCTCCGAGGCAGAGCTGTGATGTTTTTATTTCCAAGCTCTTGTAGAGCGAGGCAGAGAAGAGAGAGCTCATGGGATAATGGGGGAGGTTCAGGGTTGGGGGAAAGTGAGTGTGTGTGTGTGTTACAGTGTGTGTTGCAGGTGCCTGTATCTGTGTGTATCCAGACATTTATTGAGAACAGGTAGAAGAGTTCAGGCTCCGAATAGAAGCTCGCAGTTTCCTTATTGAAAATGACACTGTGAATGTGGCTGTGTTGTGATATATGTATTTTTTTTGTGCATCTTGGTGACGTTCCGTTTCTGCTACAGCCTTTGCAGAATATGCCAGCCGTCTTCACCAAGCCATACACCTCTACTGTCAATCTGTTCTCACCTTGTTTGTTCCATTTGCACACCGTTCATGGTTTTGCTTTTTGTTTTTTTTCCTGTCCTTCCGATGCGTCTGGGTTTTTGTTTTTATTTTTTCTGCTCCAGTATTTCTCTCACAGACTGTCATTGTGTCAATAGTCATTTGGATGCAGCCTGACAGAGAGGTAGGACCTGAATGCAGTCAGGATTGGTGAACAATGGCTCTTGATGCAGAGGCAAAGACTGATGTGAGGCTTTTTGCTCTGTCCAAACCAGGGCTGCACAATAACAGGATAGAATGCCACTTACAATATTATTGTCGAGTGCTGCATATTTATTCCCAAACACTCCTTTGGAATCCAAAATTTGCACATGCAAATTTTTCAGTCATGAAAAAATTAGCATGTGCAAATTTTCATGTTCATGCTAATTTGCGTTTTTTTCTTTTTTTCTTTTTTTTTTTTTAGATTTTTATCTGGTCCTCTTTATGTTTATGCACCTATTAATGACGATACCTTGTAAAAGTATTTGCACTGTTTGAACATTTTGTTTTGGTACAACTACCATTTTCATTTTTAATGAGCCAGTGGCCTCCAAATTGATTCGGGACAAAATTGTCAAGTTGAAAGCACTCAGAGGCCGTCATTCTTTTTGTTTTATTCATTTAACATTTTTGTTGTGAATCTTTTTTTTTTTGTTTTTTTTACCTGCTCAGCAACAAATTAGCAATATGTAATTGACACAAAGAGGAAAAGAAAAATGTTCTCAAACCTTAGGCTTAATAAAAGAAAGTTGTACAGGGTCCTAATATTTTGGAATATTTTCTATTATGTTCATGTAGATACTGGTTTTGTTTGTCTGCTCCTCGCAACAAAATAGAGAACTATCTTTGAAAAACACTTATGGTATTTATTTAGCCTACCTTAGTTATTGGGTGCGCCTATGTCTGTTTTTAGTAAAAAGTAACTTTTGGTTGTTGCCCTTCTTACTGTGTCCTTAAAATAAAAGCAAAAAAATAAAAATGTGGTTAATAGAAGAAAAACATTTTGCCTCTTACATAACATTTTCCATTTACGAAACTGTAAATTTGTGATTGAAAATCTCAGACAAAAAGTTCCAAATAGTTTCCATCTGGATCAGCTCCATTTGCTGTAGTACCATTTGTACCATTCCTAAACTGCGTCCAGGGACCACAGAAAACTATTCCAAAAGCTGCAAATGGCCCCCGAGCTGCACTCTAGACCCCTGGGGCTCGACGAACACAGAGCGGTGCATTGTGTGGTGGAAAGAAAAAAATAAAGGCCATAAGCAGACCCATTTGGAGTTTGCCACAAGTCATGTACTGGACACTGTGAACATGTGGAGGAAGATCAGACGGATTTAAGACAGAACTTTTTGATATACGTTCGACTTAATGTGAAGAGGGAGGCAGCTGTTCGATCCGCAAATCTGATGTTGATAGAATAGTGGCGTAAAAAAGAAAAAAAAAAAAAAAACACACAAAAAAGCAGTCTACACTGGAATAAATCCATGTGAACTTCTCTTCACCCAGTCAGATGAGACTCATAATCCTCTACTGGCATCCAGATGACACCATCCCTAATGTGAAACATGGTGTTGGCAGCACCATGCTTTGGGGAAGTTTTCTTTATAGAGTGGCCCAGTTAAAGTCTGACCTAGTTCAGACTTTGGAGATGCTCTCTGTCCAATTCGATTGATATTTCTAAAAATTGTTTGTCTAAAAGCCTTATAATATTTTGCTTCCGCTTCAACACACAATATAGTCCCACTTTGTGTTGGTGAGTCACAAAATCCAAATGAAATGCACACTCTTCCACACCGGTCTCTTTTGGCTACAGTTTTATTTATTACTTGCTGACTTCCCGTCTGATTATTTCCCTTCCCGGTTTGTATTTTAAAGGCAGAAAAAGTGCTTTAGTAACACCAGCACATATCTGAAATTTCTGCAGCAGCAGCTGAGGATCCAGTCACAATGCAGATGAGGCTGAGTTTCAAAGCCGGCTCGCAGCTTACTTAATGAGTTCGGTAATTGGCTCACTGTGGCCTCCGCGCATCCCTGCCCTCCTGCTGCTGATGTGTGCAGGAACAGAGAGACATTCATTCCTTTTCTTTCCATTTCCTTCCTCAACCCATCCGTTCATCCCTCCATCCATGTTTCATGAGCAGGAGCTAACGCCGCACCAAGCCTCCTTTGGAAATGCCACGCTGTTTATGTTCCAGAGGCAGCGACTATGCAGCTTTCCCCACACAATATGTAAAATAAACAACGCTCTTCTGTTTCTCACCCACTCACTTCACCGGGTTGCTTTCTCTTTAAAACGCACTCCCTCTGCAAACACAGGCCGTCTTTCACGTTGGGTACTTGGTATGGACTTCCCAGAAAGCTGCCATTCAGTTACTCTTGAGTAGTAAGTCTAAACTAAGATTTTTCTCTTAGTTTATTTCTGTCTAGACAATAAAAGACGAGAGCTAGCAGCCGTGTAGGCGTCAGTTTGCCATGTCATTATCTAATCTAAGAAAAAAAAAAAAAAACAATTCTTTTGATTTTAAAATTCTCCTTTTCAGTCATATCCAAGAGTCTGGGTGGCCTTATTTGCAAATTCCATTTAATCTCATAATAACTTAATGTTAAATTAATGAGGCGGTCAGGAGTTGGACTGGTTGTGGCTCAAATAAGGTTGCCTCTTCAGTCTGGCAGGTTTTTTTTTTTTTTAAGAGGATGTTTAACTGGGATCAGTGCCAGTGCGACTCATTAATATAAGGAAGATTCTGGCTAAAGAGTGATCTTACCACCTTCCTACTGATCCCATTAGTCCTGCTTTGAAGTCTGCGAAGTTGTTAGTAAAGCCATCATGAATTACAAAATGTAGTTGCCTCCTGCTGCCATACGGCTGCCAAGCTCCCCCCCACCCATCCGCTCCCTCAGTGTAATAGTTGATTCTGAACGCTTTCGGGGTTGGAAGGCCAAAGCACAGCTAAGTGGCTCCTCTTGACCCCAGCACTGATCTCCAAACTGTCTGCTCTGACTGCACACAGACTTGCAGTTTCGCCATTCGGACCTGCAAACCCCCCCTCCCCCCCTCAAAAAAACAGTCTAATCTTCTGATGCAGTCTCAGCACTGTGACTGTCTGCTGCCTCCTCATCCTTTTTCTCAGTTTCTCACTGCTTCCAGTGCTGACACGCTGAGCCGTACGTCTGCCTTTCAGATTACTCCGCTCTTATTCACCAGGGTTCAAATGCAATCTGGAAAACTCTGGAAATTGACTCCCTAGCTGATTGTTTAAAAGCTGTGCCTTCCTTCCCTGCTTCATTCCTTCCTGAAGCAGAATACTGTTGTGTGGTATTTGTTGTGATCACGAGTAAAGAGAGGATTTTCAGAGCTTTCCATTCATTTTTAGGTAACTGGATTTGCTATGACTGCACGCCGCTTTAACATAGCCACACAAAGACTGATCCATTACCTGCTTTGTAATGGGATTCTTCAGGACACAAAGTACATAAAAAAAGAGTAATTTCACGCATTTAATCAGATTTCTTTTATTGATGACAATAATCTACTTCCTTATTCTTGTATTAACCCTTTCTTCTTCACCCCTTCATAGCCTTCCTTGGCTTCCTCTTCTTTTTCCTCTAACTTTTCCTTTCATCCTTGTTTTAATCCTCCCTTGGCTTCTTCCATCTTTTATTACGTGTTTACTTCATTTGTTAATTTCTTTATTCCGTTCTTCTGTCTTTAGTTTTTTCCTTTCATGCTTCCTTATTACTTCTGGCCTCGCTTCGTTCTTTGTTTCATTGCTTCCAGCCTTCAGTATTTCCTTTTTTCTGTCCTTTGCTCCTTCTTTTATTTCCCAGTTGATCCTCTTTCTTTCTTTCCTTCCTCACTTACTTCCCTCTTACTTTACCGATTTACTTCCTTTTTCCTTCAGGTTTTTTATCTAAACTACTGTAAAAAATATTTACCATAAATCCATGCCAGTTTTTGTATTCAGCCTTTAGCTGAAGCGAGTGAAGCGCTCTGGAGAGCCTGGAAACGTCCAGAGCAGCGGTCTCCAGCTCCAGTCCTCTTGTGCCGCTGTCCTGCAGCGTTTGGGTTCATCCCTGCTTTTCAACACACCTGAACCGAAAGCCTGAATTACCTCCTTGGCATGTCAGCAGGTTTTGCTAAGGGCCTGGTAATTAACCATTCATTGGATTCAGGTGCGTTGGAGCAGGGATGCAACCAAAAGCTGCAGGACAGTGGCACTGGACAATTGGAGTTGGAAGACCGATGGAATAAAAACTGTGGAAAGGGAGAAGCAAATATTTCAAGATCTAAAATTTTGTCTTGAACCACTTCATTATCACCATCTATCTGTGAATGATATTTCTACTTTGTTAGCAGAGAGGAAGTGATTGCTGAATAAAAATCAGCGGGAAAACTGGAAAAGCACACAACACTTAACTTACACACATCAAGGATTGCTGTGTGTTGAGGTAATGTGTCTCTCAGCCTCAGTTCTCCCCCCAAATTGAACAAAGCTGCACCCCTGCTCTTTGTCCACAGGGTGGCAGCGTGTGGAGGTGAGACCACTATGTGCCTTGTGTGAAATGGAGCAGTCAGTGGTTATCTGAGTGCATTAGCCCGGAGACAGTAACCACACAATACTTACACACCCCAACTGCCACTCTGCCTCATGCTTTCAGGCCCTCATATGCTTAGATAACGCCTGACCACGCTTAATCACTGTGCTTCTGTACAAGCAGAGGGTTTTTTTTTTCTTTTCTTCCTTCGCCGGACTCAGACACAAACTGTTTGTTTATCCTGCTCGTGTCTTTGTTCACAAAAACGACTTGCCCGAAATGTAAACTTCCTCCTTTGCACCACAGCGCCCCGTCTGTCTCTCTTCGTTTGGGCCTCCTGGAAGTACATACAGTCTCATTCCTCAGAGCCTGTCCTCTCTGTGCAGCTACAGCAAGCTGAACTGCTCTTTTATTCTGATGAATGAGGCCCTGTTTGGCCCGGAGAATCAGACACAGACAGTCCATGTGAGAGAATGTCTGTGGAAAATCAGGGGCTTTAGGAAAACACTATCTGAAGTAATCCATGCGTGCATTTGTTTGCAACTCCTTCTGCTCATTTCTTTTAAGCTTTTTACAGCTTCTATCTCGCAAGCCAGATCTTTTTTTTTAAAACTGTAGGGCTTTAGGTAAGTCTCGTTCCCTATATAGGTATCATAGTCTCATTATATTTTATTAAGGCTTTGTTGTGTTTTGGAAGAAAATGGTTTTGATCAGTTTATCTCCCGGTGGCAGCTGCATCCATCTGGAGTAAGGTTTACTTTAAAAAATCTAGATGACAAAATGGCAGCTGCATTTGAGTTTTACTCTCCGGAGTAGCTTGTGTAGCTTGGCAAAGAGATTAGACATATGTAGCCTACAAGTGTCTTGGTTTTCAGTGTTGCGAAGCTGCCAAATGTGACTGTGAATAGCTATGTAAACAAGATAGCTATGTGACGGTAGACCTTGCACTGATTGCTTAAAGTGAAACACTACTCCTCAGCTTCGCTTGCATTTTTACTGCTGTGTTAATGATGGCAAATAAAGGCTTGCTCGGTAGCAGCTCGCTCAGAATATGTTTGGATAGCGTCTTTGTTCTCATAGGTTGGGTCTTTTATGAGACAGTATTCTGATGCTTTCTTTAAATTTGTGTTTAAGTGATAACAAGGTCTTGCAAATGTATTGGTACCCTTTGAACCTTTTCACGTTTTACAACCAGAGACTTCATTGGACTTTGTTGGGATTTTATTTGGTAAACCAACACAATGTTCAATTCATAATAGTTCAATGGAAGGAATTAGTTTCTTTTTCTTTGACAAATAAAACTCTGAAAAATGTGACTTCCGTGTTAATCTGATAGACAGATTATGACACCACAAGGGGTCCATGCTAACTTTGGTGAAGCTACAGAAAAACGCAATTCAGGAGGAAGAATCTGTTTAAAGTACATGCATTAGTCATTCAGACCATAAATCTGGGTTTATATGGAAGAGGGGCAAGAAGACAGGCATGCACACAAGGCTGGTATTTCCAAAAACCAAGACAGAATGTTTAGAGTTCATATAATATTTCAGAACATTGGGGTTTGTTTGTTTTATGTGCTTCTTTGCATGAATCGTATCAAATGAAACCCCAGTGAAATTAAGATTTGTGTTTGTGAGTCGTGGAAAACATTGTGGCAGATTTATGAAAAGTCTTTAAAGAATGAATTAAGCTAACACTTCCTTGAGTGATTTCCTTGAGTAACTTTCTGAGGAATTGAATAGGATTGTTTAATAGTTTCCCCTTTCTCCCGACCCCCTCCAGGCAAACTGTCTTGTTTTAATTAGTTGTGTTGAGGCCTATTTTTCCCTCAGATTTCCCCTAACTTGTAAAGTGCTCCCTTTAAGGTTCTGTGAAGGCTAAAAAGGGCAACGAATGATTTGAAGTCAGTCTTGCCTGCCAGCAAGAGAAAGGGGAGGGACGGCATATGAGGAACAGTAACTTCTAACAGTGCTCACACAGAGTCTTTGTTCCTTTATGGATATAGTATGTGTGGCTGCTTTAAAGCCCCCATCTGGAAAACCACTGTTCCTACTCCTAATAGAAGAAGAGAGGCTGCTTCAGATAATGCCTGCACGAAGTCCAATCTAGCACAGTCATTTTTTTCCCACTTTTTATGATATTTCTACACCAGGGAGGTGAGCGTGTTAGACTTTAGAGATTTAATCATGTGTTAAACTTGAGCTACTGACTTACGATCTCCCTCTCCTACTACCAGCACCACCATCAAACCTAACCCGCTTTTTTTTGGTTTACAAGTCTGTTTTCCTCTCCCAAACCCCTCTTCACGTTAACTTGTCCACTCACCCTGGCGAATGTATTAAATTAACTTACGAGATACGAGTGCTTAAGAGGCCGAGGCCTCCAAGGCTTGCCAAGTCTCTCTCCTCTCAGCTTTGGCTCAGTCATCCGTGTCACTTTTTTTTTTTTTTCCCTGTTGTTTCAGCTACTGGCTGACTTATTTGTATTGCTGAGCACTTTTACTGTTAGCTCCATTTGCCTCCTCTAAGTGGCCTGTGTGGTTTTTTTGTTTTCCTTCTTCCTCCACTGTAGAGAAATCAGACTAAAGCAAATCGTTTGTGTCAACCAAGTATCCATTTTTAATGTGTTTACGTGTCTACAAAGGCTTATAAGGTGTGGAAGGATTAGACAGGCAAGGAATGAGAACAGTTGGGGTTTCATTTTGTTGTTTTCTTTGCCTTTATAACATTTTTCTTTGTAATATTAGACAGTGATTATTTCAATTATGAAGGAGAAAAAGCTATTTAACCAACTTGTATCTGTGTGACAAGTAGTTTCTCCCTAAACCTAACAATTTAATTACAGCAATTCATCCACATTTTGAAGAAGCAAATCAGCTTCTTCAAGAAGATCATCACACTGCCATCATTATGTTTGACTGTCAGCCAATTTGCAGATTATTTCCCCAAAAGTCTTGGTTATCAATATGTTTTTCAGTGAATTTAAGATGAGCCTATATGCTCAGCGGTAGTTTTGACCTTTAAACTCTTTCATAGAGGACATTTGTGCCGAATCCATTTGCCTTTTTGTTCAGTTATAAACTTTATCTGAGATCATTTAGGCCCGCAGTCGCTGATTCACTCTAAAATTTATTTTGTCTCCTCTTTGTGAGCTTCCATGTTTTCTTTGTGAGTGGATAATGACTCTCCATGTGCTTCTCTGGACTTGCAACCGTTTCCAGACCAATGGATCCCAATGACTGTGTTTCTCATCATGTCTTTAGATCGATGCAGGGTGTGCTTCTCTGTGAGTCCTTTTTTTTTTTTTTTTTTTAACCTACTTCTTTTGGTCAGACAAGTTCTGGTTTCTCAATTCTACAGGTCAGGTCTAAAAATGACAGTTTTGTGTAACTTTCTCTGACATTGAAACACATTTCATGAGCTGAGCTGAAACAAATAGTAAAATACATATGTAAATGGGCAAATACTATTTGACAGAACTGTGGATTAACTTACTTGTGCTTTTTATGATGCATCTACCCGTGCGGCGATTTCCTCTTAAAGGGAAGCGTTCTTTTAAATTGATGAGAAAAGTATTTTCCTTTCTCCAAAGAACTCACAGCCCTGTTGGATTTAATTTCCCTTGAATTCAGAACAGAGAGCAGGTTAGTAGCATTTTTATTCTGTCAGGATCTGAAGCACAATAGCTGTAGAAGAAGGTGCTCAGGGGAAAAAAAAGGCATTGTGATGGCCTGTTTGAATGCAGAGCAGAATTGAATAGACACAGTCAGCTTCCCAGATACATGCTTAGGCCTGTAGAATGTGGAGTGCTTTGCTTGTAACTGCACCGGTTGTCTTCTTTCATTATCGGTTAATGGTGCCCAACTTGACAGAGCCATGTGATAAACAGAGGAGCTGTGAAATCCTGGAGGTGGAGTTCTCGTCTGCCTGATAATGGGATCTCATCTGCCAGGGAAGGGAAGCCTCCCCCTCCAGCCAATCCAGCTTTGCCGGTGCACAGCCCTCCAGAGAGGATTCACAGCACTCGGTGCGCTTCGCTGCTGCCCTGAGCCCGGCGAGTGTCTCGCGTTGTCCTGTAAACGCTGATGTTTGACTCTTCTTCTTTAAACATTTGGTGGTAAACTGTCAAATTGTGCATTAGAAATCAAGATAGATGTGCATTTGCACCTCCTTATCAGCCTCGAAGCCTTTGAATAGTTGTGTAGCCGAAGAATGGTGTCCAAACTGTGTGTGGGTGGGAGTAGATATCATAAACGTTGACCTTGTGAAATGTATACATACTGTGATAAGGGAGGTGCAACGGCTGCTGTGGTGTTGGGTTACTGTGTGAAGGGGGGCAGGGGGGTACGACTTCTCTGGACAATTTGCCCGTAGACAGAAGCCTTACCACCCCCAGCGCTGCTAAAGTAAAGACGACCAACGTGGTTTGTAGCACAATGCCCCAGCCCCCTCCTCCCTCCATCCCGTCCTCAACTCAATTTCTATTGATCCTCACTGCCCATCTCTCCTGCTGCCCCTGTTTGGCTTAGTGCAAAAAAGAGCCCACAGCACCAGACTATTTGCTTTAGTTAATAGGATTCTGACAGCGATCCAATATCACGTTTAAGACGATGAAAATGTGTCAAGCTACTAGCTTGGTTTAATAAAAATTATCCTTTTAATTTATAAGTTAAGAGAGGCCATCTTTGTTTTGCCGCCCTCACTTCTACATGTGTGGCGAGAGTTCCTATTATCTCTGCAGACAAAGACGAAACAATCTGGAGTTGTTGATAGCCTGCCGTTCTGATCTTTTTGCCCCATCACCATTTAGTATTTTTGCAGTGGATTTCTTTAAATGGAGCTGCCCACCTTGGGATCATTAGTACGAGGTTTGACACTTGATGACTTAAAAGCAATTTCATCATTAAACAGTATCAGAAAATATTGTTGAATGACTCCAACAAATAACATCTACCATAACAAGGTTGCTTAGAGTTGTTAATGGTGAGATCGGGTGTCCTAATCTTTCGTTTCAATACAGCCGCCGTTTTGCCGCCGTTTTGCTGTCTGACCCAAACAAAACAAATAGGTTGCAACAGTTTTCACACAATGATCAACTGTTAAAATCTGTTAAGTTACCAAAGTTATGGTTTTTTAAATCGTTAGTATCATGGTGGAGTATGTAATCGAGAGGAAAGTTGAGCCGATCCTGGTAATTTTGGCCCCTTAAACTAATTTCATCTGGTTTTTGGTAGCTTTATATTTTATGTTTAGCATGAAATATACCCACTTTGACAACCTATGAGTTAAAAATACATCTCTTACTTTACTGTAAAAAAATGTTATGTGACTCTAATAACTACTTGATATCGCTCCCCTCCAAATTGTTACATTTTGATGATTTGACATAATCCTGCACATTTCATTAGTCAATTTTACTAAATGGAGATGAGACCTACAATAACTGCTTGTTGGGTGTAATCCAAGTGTCCAGAAAATAATGCAGACATATTGAATATTATGTGAGATTTGAACAGGTTTATCTCTTTATGATAGACGACATAGCTCACTTCCCAGGGTGTCATGGCCTGGGGGGCGGCACACTCAGCAGCAGCAACAACAACGACAAAAAAAAAACGGTCACTTCCTTTTGTGGCTTGTCCAATCAATTTAGAGTGGGTGCGCCCCTCTTTTTCACACACTGTAAATATTGTCCTAACCGTAAGAAAAGATAATAAACCTTGACTTGCTGTTGACACTACAGATGGAATCTAAAGTGGGAGACTAGTCTAGCTACCTGTATCGTAAAGCATAACACCTAATGCCTAACAGGTTATTATTTTTAGGGCGTGGTAGAAGGTTCTCACCCAGAACCGCCACTGGCTGGCTGGCTGGTTGGCGTAAAACAAAAGCAGCACAAAGACTGGAAAATAAGTGTGATCAAAATCCGACGTGAAGTGCAGGTTGTTAAAATCAGCCTCCCAAATATGGCTAATGAACTATAGTCACATCATCATCCTTGCTTGTTCCTGCCTTCTTAATGGGTGGGGTGACTAATTAATTCATTGTACAAAAAAATGCAAATGAGATGCACAAGCCTGATCCACTCACCTCGTTCTCAGTGCGTTTCCCCCCAGAGGTGCATATAATAATGTTTTCAGATTTAAACCAGCGACCTGCTCTGATATGCAGTTATTTATACATTAAAACGCGTCAATTCCGTGCAGGGGGTAGGGGGGGCATATTATAGTCTATTAAGGCTTTCACGGCTCTCTTTGTCTCGTCCTTGTGTTTCAGTCACATTCCCATAAGCGTTATCATTGATCCGCTGATGATGATGATGATGGTCGACCAGGCCACTTTGCCTCATGCAGTTGCACACAGCCCTTCCCTATCAATCAACAGCCCCATTGGCGTCCCCCCACCTCCACCTCCACCCCTTTTGTCCCCGACAATTATTTTAAATCCACTCCATGTTTTTGTTTCACTCTGATTCTTTTCCGCTTTTTCCTACATTTTTTTTTTTTAAACAAAAGTACATTCGGTGTAATTCTCCTTCACTAGTGTGTGTGGATAAAGAAAGACTAGGTCAACCATGTGGATGCGTCTGTTGAACAGCTGAAGAGGAGGAGGTGGTGATGGAGGAGGAGGAGGGCATACAGAGACGAAGGGAGCGATAGGGAGAGTGTGTATGTGTGTGTAGGAAAGAGGGAGAACAGACAGGGGGGGGGAGCAGTGTGTGTGCGTGTGTGGTGTGAGTGCGCGCGTGTGTGTGTGTGTGGAAAAAGGAAGCAGAGCCTGTTAACGGAGAACTCGCTGGTTTCCTGCCGCTCGGAACAAGCGCCGTGCTACTTTTCATGTGGACGCGACCGTCGACGGCGACGACAGCGCGGCCGAAGGCGGCAGGAGCGGCTCCGAGGGCGGCCGAGCGAGCGTCGCAGCGCCCGTTTCCTCGGTTGTTTCGGACGTGAGCAGTCCACCAGTGAAGTGAAACCGTCTTTTGTTGAAGCAAGTAGTACTGCTCGTCTACGTGAGCCCCTCTTGTCCCCCGTGCGGGCTGCGTTTTTTTAAATTTTAAACACGGGATTTAAAAACGCACAAAGTGTCCAGCTTCCCCTTCTCTTTCTCGCCGGTTCTTGGAATTTGTTTTTTTGTTGTTTTTTTTTTACCATATCCCGCGGGTCAAGGATCGTGTGTGTTTGTTTTTTTTTTCTACTTGTTTGCAGCGGTCTTTGGGACTCCCAAGAATCAGCAGACTGGCGGGTGAGTTAAAAAAGAAAAGAAAAAGATTGCAGGATAGTTTTGTTTGATTAAGGTGGAGCATTGTGTGGGTGATAGCCGGGTTAACACTTGTAGTTTCAGTCAGAAGTTTCCTAAATTTGTTTATACCCGGAGGAGGAAGCGTGAGTGACCTGGAGTCAAATGTTTTGAGTGCTCTGGGGAGCTGAAAGTTGGCCGCATTGTTGTAAAACTTGGCTGTAGACTGTGGAGCTCTCCTCGCTGACCTGGCTACTCTGTAGTAGCGTTTTAATAACTGATAGGTTGTGCTGTGTGGAGAATGAGGTAAGAAGCATGACGACCTCTATGTCCTGAGGACGAGTTTAAAGGGCGTTGAAGGAGGCATGTTTGCAGAAAGTGTTGTCAAAACAGTCCCAGCAAAAGTATTAAAAGTATGTCAAATTAAACTCGGGGTCACACGTGCAGGTTAAAAAGACAAATTGAATTAGTCCCACTCTGCCAGATTTAGGTTTAGTTTTTTTTTTTTTTACTTAACCAAAATGTTTTGACTGGGTGTAATGTTAACGTTTTTTGAGCGACTCCAACTTGAATCAAAGAGAATCTGTGGGGAGCTAAAGATTAGGGTGATGGCAAGGAGACATTCCAACCTCAAAGACTTGGAGCTCTTTGCTAAGGCTAAATAATTAAAACACCAGTGGAAACATGCACAACTCTGGGTTTAATTGGCTTTCCTTTTTCTAATTGAGAAGGGTATAAATATTATGTTTTTTTTATTGGAATGTTAATAAAAACAAAAGTGACACTTTAAATTCAACTATTTTTTGATGATAGGTGAATCTACCTCGTTTCTCGTCGGAAACAAAGTACTTTATTCCATAAAAATCATTTTAAACCTAAATCTGTAAGGAGTATGAATAATTTTGGACTACAAAACAAACAAACAAACAAAACGTTGCAACAAAACGTCCAAAACTAAACACTGCTCATTTTTATCTCTGTGTAGTTATATAATCCCTTCTGACTCTACTTTTGTAACTATAAAGAAACCATTAAATCACCATTAAAGTCATTGTGCTAGTAAATTTTTCTTAGAGTCATGTAACCACATTTCTTTACAGAGTCACTCGTCTCTCATTCCCTTTGAAATAAACGTTTTCGGTCAGATCCTGAAATTTAATTGGGCACGCATGTTCTCGCATATTGAATGAGTTGTTTTTCTTTTGTTTGTTTGTTTGTTTTTGCCTACATGTGGTTAATTTAAGAAAGTCCGTAAGTCACATTCAGGTAAATAAAAGAGGATTGGAAGAAAATAAGGAGGGTAGCAGCAATAGTGCTCCCTCTGTTCCTCCCCCACCCAGGGTGAGGCCCCCTCTTAATGAATGGGACTATCAATTTGAGTTTTCTGGTGTCATAACATTGTAAAGATGGAAAATAGCTCGGTTTCTTTCTTTTTAATGTGGCTAGGGAAGTGTGGGTGTGAGATCGGCTTCAAAAAGATCCAAACTGTTGAAGGGCCAAATTAACTTGAACCCCCCACCCCTCCACCCTCCTCCCTTTCTGAACCCCAGAGGCTATGAACTCTGGCATAAGCACATGCAGCTCTCGTTCTGTTTGTGTGTGCTTGGTGATGGTGGGGGTCCTAGTCTGTTGTTGAACAGAGCAGGAGGGAGGAAGGGACGGTTGGCTGTAGGGATAGAGATGTATGTATGTGTTTGGGTGTGTGTGAGCTTAGGATTTAGGCGCAGTCTACAGTTATTTGTCTAAAAGACGGCTTAGCTGGTGTTTTCGAGTCGCTGGGAAGAGGGAGGTGGGCTTGTTTACCTAAATAACTGTAAACAGATCCATGTTGTGTATGGAGTCATAAGCACATAGGCAGTTTTCCACCTGACAGAGATTCAAATGAAGACAAGAGGAAGTAGTTAACTCTTTCAAATAAAACGGCTGCTTCCTAAATTCTTGCCTCACTCTTTAATAGTCTAGAATATTGCTCTGCTAATTGCTACGAGCTAATCTCCTCTATTCCCACTTTATTGTCTCTCTCTCTCTCTCTTTTTTTTTTTAAATGTTCCTTTATTAGCCGAGAGGTGACCTCTGCTTTTGAGGTCAGATGTGAGTAATCCAGGTTGAGTGGGATGAATGTTGCAATAAAGACAATGAGAGGCTGGGATTCTCTGCCTTTCCTCTTCTTCAGAGTTTACACACCTTTTCGGAGTCATGTGGATAAGAACACGTCACACTGTGTTGTTGAGCTGAGCTTCCGAGTAGGAAAAGGCATCGTTTGCTTTTCTCTGTGTGCCTCCGATGGCTCCAGATCAATTTGCACCTGTGCTACTGCGTACTCAGGCTTTAGTTACCATAAAAACTGTTTTTGTACCCATTTACTGGAACCGTTGTGTATCATTTTACTCCTCTCTGTGGTTCAGTATTCAGACTATTGTGAACTATGACAGACTGTGACTTTTGATCAAACCAAATTAACTCCAAATTCATCTCCTGCTGGAATTAATTATGTATTGGAGTCTTGACGATGGGTGGATTACAGGAAATGACTAAATCCTTGGTTGACAAAAATGGTGTCAACCTAATTTATTATATTGAAATGTTGACTGAAAAATAAAGAGACCATTGAAAATGTAAAAAATAACAGATCAAAATGATTATCACCCACTAAATCCACATGGTGTGTGGACAGTGGGGCAGATAAAAAGTAATCCCTGCTGTTTCATGGACTTAGATGCTGCTTTACTAGCAGGGGTAACTAATATCTCCCTCCCAACTACAGTATATGGTTGTTTTATTGGCTTCTGATTGGACGATTCATCGGTTTTCAGGGGGATACCTCTTCATTAATAAATGTTACATTACAGGCTATGAGAGGTTAATAGAAGATCATCTACTTCTCGCTCAGTTTAAACGTGTGAGGGTTCACACTGTGTTAAAATTCATGTAGGTGTGAATTTGTCTGGTGCGTTTTGTAAATGAATTTTTCAGGCACAGAATGGAGGAACGTAGCGCCATATAATATGGGGACATTTATATGAGGTCTTTTAGATTTGACAATTTTGAAGTTATTTTAGGTCCTACTCATAATTTGGTGTAAGGAAAAGTTATAGCACTCCAATTAATGTTATTGTTTGCTAGCGTTTGATTATATTTGTGTTGGTGTGATGAGTGACACTTATCAGTCGTCTATCATAGGACTGGACGGGCCCAAGCGAGAAAAACCAAAATAAATGGAAATTGTGTGTAATGTATGATGCTTTCAGCTGGTTTTAATGTTTGGAGCGGGCATCTGCCAGAACATGAGCTTGAGTGAAAAGACCCCGGTTACTCATAATGGTTTTTAAAACACAAAAAGTAAACGGAACATGATCTATTCGCTTTTATATACAACCGAAAAGCAATAATTATTGCACCTGCCTGTAATATGAAATAACACTGATTAATCACGGTAACAATAGTGTTATATGTTACATTTATTTAGCCAGGTTGGTTTGGATTGCAGTTTATTTAACACACATGCTGCTAGCCGCTTTCCAGATGTAATTTTGAATGGTGTTTGCTGAATGACTGTGTGAAAGCAGCACACTAATGATGTGTTTTATTTTTTTAAAGTTTCTAAAAACATTGGGTGTTTTTTGCATTCGGGGGGCACTATAAAGTTTTTTTTTTATATATAAAAGTGAAATAAAATCTAATGCATGTATTTTCTGCCGTTATTGTTAGCTCATGGCTTCTGCATGAGTGTTTCTTTTTTTTTTAAAAGACCTGTTATCCTTAAGCACTTTTAACCGTGTGACAGAAATCATTCCAGCTGCAGCTTCATCTGGATAACATGTAATCATAATCTCGGGCTGCCCTGCCACATGGGAAAACTTGCATAGCTCGTCCTTCTGAACTCATTTTAGAAATGGCATCCTCTTCCTCCGCTCCCCCCCAGAGGTTAGGATATCCATTTAGTTTCACTACTTGTGGACTGAATGAAAGAGGAAGTGGTCAGCCCTCTTAATGGAGTTGTATACAGGAGTTTGAGTTGTTTTGCACCGTGGGATTTGTATGGCTCAAGAGTGCTGAGCGTTTAGCAGTGCAGCGGCTTCCAGAGGAGAATACAGCGGCCTAAATCTTAATTTACACGCACGCATCTGTCCCCCCACCCTGTCTGTATCATTTCAATCATCTCTATTTGCAGAGCTTCGCTCCAGCGTTTTGTGGGAAATTAAATCCAGTGTGCAATTTGATCGGTGAGGTCCAAGTCCGCAGTCGGCGTTGTTGATTCATGTAAACCAATGGGGGGGGCGGGAGTGAGAGAAACATAGCAGTGGTGTGAGTCACCCCTGCTTCACAAACATGAGCCTCACCGCCGACAAGGTACGGAGCGCTAGTAAACATGCAGCTCACATACGAGGCGTGCATACGAGTGTCATCTCTGAGGAATCAGAGAGGAGATATCGGGATCAAAGAGGCTGTTTCTGACCATGCGGAGGGGAAGAGACGCTTCATAGTGTGACGCCGTGCAACGGCTGTCTGGCTCCGCAGAGGTTGGCTCGATGTTTGACAGGGCATTGAAAAAACATTATTTAATCTGCTCGCATGATGGCCCTCACTGGGATTGCACTGATTCCCCCCTTTTTCCTCCCCCATGTCAGGATGAAGGCAGTTGCCGGGTGGCAGAGTAACACTTCGAGGTTGTTGTTGTTGTTTTAAACAGAATGATCTAACGTGTGAGGAATCGCAGAACGCTGAGTTGCATTTGATGCAGCGTCGCCAGGCTTCTTCTCATTTTCTCCCTAATGAGAAAGTCTGCTGGGGTCTTTATCATTTCCATTTGGGGCAATAGACTGGATGTCTCTGTTGCCGTCCGTCGTAATTACAACGGCTCAATGCTGTTGTTTTTGTAATATGCAACATGAATGAAAGCATACAGACTCATTAAAAATCTATTTTTAGATCATAAACAAAAACCAGACTGATCAGTTTTTATCAAAAATCCAGGTGGGGAATCTGTACTATTGTCTCCACCACTTCCATCCATCCCCCTTTTCTAGAAACTCACCCCTGGTTTTGAAATCACTTCAGATTTTTTTTTTTTTTTTTTTTTTTAGACTGTAGACGGGTTTCCTTTCTAAATGGAACAAGCTCTCTCTACACTTCGTGACCTATTGTCCTTGCAAATAGTCCATCGAGGCATTTAGAGCACTTTAGCCACAGATGGACATGGTAACAATGGTAGCAACTGCTAAGGAGGCAGTACCCTCTGGTGGGTGACTACAGAAATGGAGCTTTCAGTGTTCATAGAAAAATCAGACCGTTTTGCAGGAGGGGGACGATATCTTTAATTAAAATAAACCTCAGGAACAAGCGGAGAGTCAGGAATTGGGGTAATTGAAAACCACCTCTCCAATCATCTGTGTCTGTACATGTTTAAAGCAGCTGAGCCCATCAGAGGGCCGTTTTCTCACATGTTAGGTTGGGGGTTGGGTGAGGGGTGTCTGTCCTTGTTAATTCAGTCATAAATAGTGCTCTCTGTGGATCCGCCCTGCTCTAAGCACAATCAGATCCCTGGATGCTTTTCTTTTTTTCTTATAGAAATGTACCTGTGAAACAGTCAGTCTCTTAATCTGACCTGAGCAATGACTGACATTTGATATACTGAAAAATCTGACATTTTTTCTTGTTTATTAAATGCAACATGACTTATTTTTGTCTTCTTTCGATCTATTCTGCATCTTGAGATCTTAATATTAATAAGACCAGCAATGCTTCATAGTAGGATATGGGATCTTCCCCTTATATTTTATTCAATTAAAGGTCTGATAGCATCTAGTTCAGACAGCAAAGCAGACGGGCTGTCAGAATTGTAAAGGATAGAAAAAATCAAGAGGGAGAACAAAACTCACAACATGTGGGAAACCAGGAAAATGACAGCAAGACTAAAAACAAACCTAACAAACAATAACTATGTTTATATATATATATATACTTAAAAGAATATATGGAAAGTTAGATGGGAGAAGAACATGTGTTGCTTCAACATTGAGAAGACTGTGATGCTGAGGTTATTCAAACCAAAAAGATTAACCATTTTACATCAATGCATCAACCGGCCATATGAACTTTAAAAGACATTTTTGTAAGTTCAGTAAAACATAGATAAAGGTTTGGGACATCTTGTAATTTCTTGATCTTCTGTCAAACTGCTGTTGGTATTATAGAGCCTGAAACAGGTTTGATTTGATATATTGTTTTTACATGTGTAAATATTCTTGGTAAAAAAAAAAAAAAAAAAAGGTATCTATAAAATCCTAATTGGTGCTTCTCTACTTTTTCTCCTCCCCATTGACTCTCCTTTTAGCCTCGCGTTCTCGATATGAGGGTTAAACACCACTGATGTCTGAGGGAGATAGTGACAGAACATAAATCATCATGTGCCAGAAAATTAAATTACTGCATGGCTGTCACATTTAGTTTTATTCACCAATCCTGATCTTTACTTACTTTAAACCATGCAGGCTGGGCTATATTATTCTTCCCCTTCCCTCTGTGAACCCCACCCAGATGGCCGTTTTGGTTCAGATCGCACGTTCTGTCTCCATAACCTGTATTCAGGTGTCAACCTTTCAGCCCCGCATCACGGGAGAGTGGCAATCAAACGGCATCACCGGGGGAAGTATTCACGCTGCGCGTTCACATCCTATTTTATCAAGTAAACATTTAATGTGTTTAAATGTAACACCGCTTTATTTATGCATAGAATCTGCTGTTAAGTCTGAATTATACATTAGCTGATGAATAATTCATCAGTGCCATTCCTTAATGATTACTTGCCAGGCGGCGAATGGTAATATTTGCTGATAAATTTGCCCATTGATCTCACTTGTGTGTAACCAGGCTTGCAGAGATGATGTGTGCTCCATTTTGTTTCAAGTATTTCTCCCCTCACCCTCCTCGTCTTTGTTTTACAAGATGTACTGAATAGCAAAGCTAATTGTCAGGTTTCCTTATTTAAAAAAAGAAAGAATGCTCTCCTTTAAAGATGAGAAGTGAGCCCAAAGGAATTGGCTCAAAATGGGTCCAGCCTGGATTTCTTGAGTGGATGGCATTTGGCGCTTCTCTAATTTCTCCTAATAACTCAGGTTTCTCTGCTAATACACTCTTCTCGCTGCTCTCAGAGCGAGTTGTTTATCCTCAAACCTCAACAGATCAAGGTGCAATTACATTTTTGTCTTTGACGACCCGCAGCTGTTTCACAAAAAGCGGCTAATGCTCTTCGAGACACAAGTCAGTTGAGCTGGTAAATGAGACCCTGCCTGACGGAGGCTCTCCCTTTAAATCAGCGCCTTCATTCGGTCTCAACAGCCACACGAAGACTGGCACGTTATGATGCTCCTGAGTCAAAGCCTTGAAGCGCTAGTTGTAACCATCCACAAGCATTGCTTGTCCCCACATTGAAACAATATTGACTTGTTGTCACCCTGTCATTTGATTAGTTGTGTGGGTTATTCTGCGTTTTATTTGTCGTCCTGGCAACCTAAATGGGGGAGAGGAAAAAAAACCTTGTCTCACTCTGTAATGAAGCAACGCAGAGTCAAACATCTGGAAAAATGTTCTCCAAGCAGAAATGAATGCCTTTCTTTTTTTATCACTTATGCTGTTCGGTCGGCACTCGTCTACTCAGTTAGTATCCACAAAAAGCTTGACAGCTTTTCTCACAGCAAGAATGTACAGTGGTGTGGGAGTGATGTACTCCAGTTATTTCACTTTGATTTTCGCAGCTCAGCTGAGTGTGATTTATCTATATATTTATTGTGCCGGCGAGTTGCTTCATTTTCTTTTGTCTGCCGAGGAGAGCAGGCTTACAGGAGTCGGCGGCGGCTGCTGCGTGTAAGCCAGGTCATAATAAGACAACCTTTCATTTAATCCAACAGGATTCATCAGCGCCCTTGTTCTTCTGAAAAATAATGAGGTAGACAGCAGAAGCTGCCCCGGGCTCCATGTAGTGAGATGATCTCTCTGAACCGGCAAATCATTCCTGTTTTTTTTATGCTAAAAAGACAGCCTAATGACTATTCTTGATTTGTGTCAGTGCTTTAAGTTAACCGGCATTAATTCTCAGAAAGATCTAATGGGCTTGATTGTCAAGCTGAGGCGAAGCAGTCAGCGAGAGGCTTGTGCTTGTAAAAGAGAAGGGGGCAGGGGGAGGAGGAGGTGTAATTGTTTTTGCTGGCGGTGATTCTCTCTGGAAGGGATGACTGCACAATCCAGATATGTAAACAAGCAGAAACTGTAAGGCGGTATGCTGATACTGAAATTTCTAAGCGCTGCCCAATCGCTCTTTGACTACGCCTTGGATGTAAGAGTGTTGTTTCGCGTACCTGCTCCACGGCGTGCTCCACGCATGCAAATGCTACGCGGTAAATGGAAATCTTGAGGAAATCATTAACTGTGACAGCCTACGCTAAAACAAAGAGGGGGTGAGGTAAAGACAACAGATGCTCAAAGGACTTGATTCTGCTTACTGGAGCGCAGCAGAAGATCTCATTGTGTTCATGGAAGACAGTCGTACCATTCCCCTGCCAGTCATCTGGTCTTCAGGGGTAATTGCAGAATTGATTTGATACTTAATCAGAGTTGCATTTCATCATTTTGTTACCCCTGGTGTCTTTTTTTTTTTTTTTGCCCTGTACAGTCTGGCTAATACTAGATCGTTTCTGGCAACAGAGCTATTTTCCACTTTTTTTTTTCTTCATGAAATTGAAAGCTTCATGCTCTGGATCACGTAAGAATGTTTCGTATGTGTCTGCCCATTGCGTATAATTCCAAGATTAAACAATATTTTTCATCGAAATAGATTTTCCCTGTTGAAGTGCCATCTTCTTGTGGTTGCCATGAAATTTTGTCTGGTCTAGTGAGTGTAAAGAATAATTATTGATCCTGAATATTAAGGTACAGAAGACCTCCAGTATTGGTGAGGGTGAAGGACCACAATCAACTGCCAAAATCGGCCATCAGCAAATACTTGAGACCCCCCTTTTTTCATGGCTTAAACACCAAATGTACCTTAATATGCACATTAGAAACCATCTTCACTTTACTGCAGAAACTGACATCCTCTGTCTTTCTTATTTCTGCTCTTGATGGTACAGCTAATCAGTGCCAAAGAAACTGAATGCTGGCCAGTGCTTTGCAAACACCAGCCAATAGTTTGCTGAGTTGCATTGCAGCTAGGAATTTCAGCTTCCCACGCTGCATTTTCTTTGGAATATTTTAGATCTGCTCTATAAAAGAAATCTGAGAATAGACACATTTAGAGCCACATTCCACATAAAAATTCTTGAATAGTTAAATTTACGAATACCGCACCACAACTCAACACTGAACATCCTTTTAAACTTGATAGAGTATATTGGTGTTGGAGTAAAACTCTTATTTTGAAGTATGCAGTTCTTAGGTAGCCCTGTTTTGTTGACAGTGTCTGCAATAAATGCTGCTCGTCAAACTGATTAACAACACTGAAATGTGGCAGCATTTTGGCCAAGACATGATTTCTAAAACCTGACAATACCTCTGCTAGATTGAGTTTCATATTCTTTAATATTGCTTTTGATTATAAAACCATGAAAAACCAAAAATGTTAAATCTTTTCCATCACTAAACTCCCACATAATCTTTTTCTCTTGACCCTCATATTTTGCATTGTCTTTTATAGCTAGATGTTATGTTGCATTCCCGCTGGCATCATAAAGTTTGAGAAACACAAATGGATTAGAAAGCTATCCACTTTACCCTATTCAGGGTTAGTGCTAGTAATCTCATTCTGCCAAAGATTAAAATCAGCCAGTTTTCCTTTGTCAGTTTTCACAACCTAAAAAAAAGCATCATAACTAAAAAAATCCACCAAAGATCTTTGTACATTGATGCAGTGTTTTGAGTGTAACAAATATGTAATATTCCCTATTCTTGCATTTTCTTCTGAATTCACAACTACTATCTCCATGAAAGGACCTGCATCGTATTTTTTTCTTGTTTTTTTTAAATCGAGGTCAGCAGGTCTGACGGAAACTGGAAGTCGGTATTGGCTCGGAATGATTTGGTCCTTGCGTCTCTACTTGACTTGCACCCCTTAACTGTGTCATAAATAACTACGCTGCTCAGCCATTTGCTGATACGATTGGATTGTATGCTCAAGTCTGAGAAAAGATCATCCCAACAGAAAGCAGTCCAGTCTGCAAACATCCAGATATTTGATGGGGAGGGGTTAGTGCTTCAGTCAGCTTTGGGGCAAAACTGGACATCTGTCTCCTAGTGATCCATAACGCCCACAATCCCTCCCACAGACTGTCGGCTTTGGCACCAGAGCTGCACACCGGTTGCGGTAGTAAACCCAACCACCCACAGCCGTGACTTATCTCACGAGCATAACAAGCAGCCAGGCTACAAGAAGGAATTGAAACCAATAGGACACACAGCAACAGAAGACCTTAAGAGCCCCCGTGCCATCATAACTCCACTTCAAAATTCAGGCCTTTGTTCTGAGATTGTTGGAGAAGACATCATAGCGAGGTAGCAGCACATCTTTTCATCCTCAAACACACTCACTCCCACTCACAGTCTGCTGTCGGTGAAGGAGATCCTCCTCTTGATAGGGCTTCAGAGGAAGGTGTTCCTCTGGGACTGTTGTTCAGGGATTTCTTCGGTTCTGCTTCGCATTGATTAAAGGAACACTTGTAGATAATCCTTTTCAAAAATAGGTTTATGTTACACCAGTGTTGGAGAGAGCTATGGGTTGTAAAAGGTGGTTTTAAAAAAAACCTACATTTGTTTTTTTTTTTTCTTTTAAATGGTTATCACCTTGATATCCGCCACTCTGCTAAGATAAATATTTAATGACAGGGTGGCTGAAATAGAGCCGTTACAGAGTGCTGGTGAGAAATTGAGCTTCTATTTAGAGCCCATACGCTTTCATAAAGTCATTGGTAGACAGCCCAAGGTTATTAGTGTGGTATGAGAGGAGTGCGTGTTCGTGGTGTGTCTGGGGGCTGCTCAAGAGCCCTCACTGCTTTTTCTTGCTGCAGCGATACCAAGGAGAGAGAAATGCACTCTCTCAGTCCGCTGTTGAGCATTCACTCATGAATCCTTGATGTATTACGGCTGCGCGTCCATGCGTGTGTGAGAAGCGACACTGTTGTAGTTGCAGTATTATACTTAATGCACAACAGCATTAGTGTCGAGGCGGAAGGAAACGGCAGTACGAGTTGCCCTTTTGCTTTGTTTTATGTCATGGGATCGCTGCCCTCTGGCTGCTTGTTGCATGTCACTCACATCATGCAAAATTGATTGCTGAGGTTAGTGTCTGTCCTGGCTGCAGAGAAGTTATTACAGTGTAAAGACAGATGTTCCCTCAATGATTCTCCCCACATTACACTTTGTGTTCTGTAGCCATAGGCAGGTTGATACGAACATCTCATTTTATTATAAACTTGGAGTAAAAACACAATTTTATGGTACGTAGGCTAAAATGTAAACACACAATTGAATTGCTGTTAACAGAAAATCAAGTATTTCTGGTTCTGCTTAAGACATATAATTATAATAATCATAATAATTGAAGCTCTGAAAGATGCCAGATGAATATACATTTGGGAAACAAAGCCAGCTCTTTTATAGTCACAAATCTTTGTAAAAAGACAGCCCTCCCCTTACTAGCATGTAGCGTACCAACTGTAATTTAAAATGGTGTGACCTTACCAAGACAATAAGTCGTGCCCTTTAGTTTCTGTCCCATGACTTTTCGTGCTTTTTTTTTCTGCCACTGAATTGCCATCTATATTTAACTATTGCATAGGTACTTCTTGGGTGATAACCTTTCAGATGGCAACAAATTTATTTAATTCACAATGATTCGATGAGTAGCTTCTCATTTTTTAATCAGCCATGAAGAAAGTTCAGTGGTAATGGAAAAGATGTTGGTTTGTTTAAGAATGGTCAAATAATTTGCATCAAGCAGAGAAAACATCTGAAAATATTGCAGAAACTACTAAAATCAGGTTAAGAACTGTCTAACGCATGTGTTCAATGATCTCTGTCCAGCCTGGGAAAAAAAAACCCTCTGTCATCTGGTGAGGATAATTTTAAACTGCAGGCAGATGATGCAGTTTTGAAGCGCTAACACTCAGCATTGAGAGGCAAGATCCTTTAAATTGATAGTCATTATTTTGTGGTAGAGTTTACATGTGGATTAAGAAGTGAAGCCTCCATTAGGGCACCGGTGTTACTGCTCAGTACATTTAAGCGCTTGTTTAGACTCTGCTTGAATCATCCTGTTTACTCATTACATGATAGCTGCGGTGAAAGCAATTACTTTCACCTTTCAAGTACCTTGGTTTCAGTCACACTGCGGCTCTTATTCATTTCGCCGTTGCTCCCGAAATGAATCAGTCCGGAGAGTGCCGTTCGCTGACTTGTCGGGCCGTCTGTGCAGGGGAATAGGTTGGTAAACATAGTGGAGTCCTTGAAGCACTTCCCCATCCCTGCTATTGGATTACCAGCTGCCTTTCCAGGACTCATCCGCACAGATGAGCTGCGAGATCAATGAAGCTCTTAGTGCAAAGCTAATTTGATCACAAATGGCTTTGTTGCTGTCAGTCAGAGGCTATTTTTTAAAAACTTTTCTGTTAAACAAGGTTCATTTTCACCGGCTCCCACTCCCGACGACAGCAATTTATTTATATTCTTTTTGTCTTCGTTAGTGAAATGTCGGGGGGGAGACGTGGAGCTAGACAGAAGTGAAATGCTGCGTAAACCGGCCTGGCCATTTTTTGCTGAGTGCAGCACGAATGCCGCTTTTTCTCCTGCCGAGCGTCATAAATAAGCTAAGAGTGTGTTTTTAGAGCGATGAGATGTCTTCTGCTTGACAGTGAGGACGGGGGAAGGGTTGAGGGGCATATTGACCCCCTTGTTCCAGAAAACGGAAAGCAGACTTTCCATTGCCCCTTGTTCCCTGTTAATTATTGTTTGATGCTAATAAAGGAGGGGTGGGGCGTGTTATGAAAGACAATTATTCATTGTATCGTTTCCCCCTTTGTGAGCCTTGTTCCCCCCTCTCCCTCCCTTCATGTGAGGGAGCTGCCACGGCTGTCAATTGAGTACAGCAGAGGCAAAGATGTCCCCTCAGCCTTTAAGGGAGGGGACAGGAGGCAGCGGGGTGAAGGACGCCATTTGCCCAAGTGATATACGAGGAGAGACAGCAATATACGTAAAGAGCTGCTGAAAGAAAGCTAGAAGGTCAAGGCACATTACACTCCAGCCATTGATTGGTGGGGAACGCAGTCTGACCAGCACTGCTAGTACAGTTGCTCAGCTGCAGCAGTGGGTTGTGTGTATAAACAAAACCCACCACTGGTTATCGCCATTGTTTTGGCAATAATCAAAACATTTCAGATATATGTGTGCGTACCGACTAACGAGAATGTTGCTGAACTAAGAGGTCTGAAGTTTGACAGTTTTTTAAGTTGGATGATGTTTAATAGAAGGTTTGAGCACATTGCTTGGTTTGGTAGTTTAACACAACATGATGCATGAGACACACACAGGACAAACATCCGTGTAAACACTCACTGCTAATGACAATATAGAGGAATAGATTAATGTAACTGGACTGTGGGAGGGAACCGGAGAAAACACACACACACACACATGCAGAAAGACTACTTCCGGATTCAAACAGAGAACCTTCTGGTTGTACAGAATTTACTTTAGCATCATGCCTTTATCTAATAATCTCCGGTATTGTGAAAAATAAATATTATCTATTTATTTTATGTTTAGATGACCACTCTTATTCTTAATTTTGCCTTGTCACAGCAAGAGTTTTTCTCCAACTCTTTGATCACAATTTTCAGCCAATAATGAATAAAACAGAGACTCTCCTTCTAAAAGCAAAAAGAGCAATTTCACTGTTTTTGGGGGGGTTGGGAGCTCTATATCCATTTACACCACTGAGGTTTAAAACCGAAGCCAAGCTTCTTGACCCGAATATGGTTTTATAGTCACATCTCCATGATGTCATAAAAAAAGAGTAATAAAAAATATCTTTTGCACCCTGGCTTTGACCGTGTGTGGTCAGGCTTAATGCAGCCAGCCACATTAAGTGAAGACATTTAACTGTGTAGATAATGCTACTATCTCAATGAATGACATTTACACCAGGCAAACTGATAAATAATACTCACAGTTAAGAAATACAATTGATATTCATATTGAATATTCATGTTATGTCTTTTAAAATCTTAACAGTGCTGAGCTCATCCCTGTAATGAGTCCTTTTTTGTTCATTTTCACTTCAGGTTGATCATAGTTGAGATACGCAACATGCATATTCAAGGTTTTCCTTTTTATTTATTTTAAAATATACCATTAGAGGTTTTGGTGCTTTCTTCACATCCATTGGCTGGTTTAAAAAAGAATATAAAAATAAAATTGGTCATGGACCAATTTTTTTGATATGCTTTGATAAGCACAGTGGAAACTGTTCTGACACTACTACAGAATCTTAATTTTACAATTTTCCTGATTTCCGCTCCTGGTGGTACAGCCAATCGGATCCAAGCAGAATGCATGGCGCTCCTGGATTGGCTGCTTTGCAAACACCAGCCAATAGGATGTCAAGTAGCATTACAGATAAGTATTTCAACTTCCAAAGCTGCATTATTTTTAATTTTATAGATGTACTCTATGAAAAATAATCCACTAACACACTGTATTAAGTTACTTTAACAATTAGTTCAAAAATAAGTCAAATAAGTTTTTTATGACAGCCCTACTGATAGCAGACGTATTTGAGGCTGATTTTCTTTGCATGAACGCAGCATATGGAGTGCTTAAACACAACGTAAGCACAGGATTAGCTCACAGTTATGTTTCATAACACAGTGGCAGTTAAGAGTTACTCTACTAGCACCATCAGAAAATCACACAGCACAGGCAGAGCAGTGCTCTCCTTGTCATTAATGGAGTTGTAACAAGAGGAGAAGTCAGTGAGACTGCCATGGTCAAAGCCTAACATTAACATTCCAAGAATATCTGAGGCTTACTCAGCAGCTCAGATACACAGCCAGCTTTGTTCACCTCCTGTATCAAGGAGACAATCAAACCGAAGGCAGTGTGAGTTATGTAGGTGTCGGGCTGTGTTTTTAACATGCCTTTTGTTGTTTTTATTGCTAAGAGTGCAACTTCTAAACCAGTGTTTTGCAGTTTTAAGGTGTGTGGGGAGGAAGAGGTGGATATAATGCGGCTTGTGTTTGTAGGAGCCATAGGACGCTATCAGTCGGGGATCAAGTCTCCATTTCACACATGAACAGACAGAGTTAATCTCCGGATCACCACAGTACACTGTATAATACTCAATACTCTGTTCTTAAATTCCTTCCCCAAAAGCCCATTATTCTACCAGCAATCCCCTGCTGTTAATATTTTCAGAAAATAGTTCTCTTTGTCGCCGACGTCTAAACATAGAAGAGGATCTAAACATTCACTTCTAGTCTAAGCACTAAGCCATACAGGTCTGGCCCTTTCACACTTTTAGAAATTAATTGTGTGTATTTGTGGTCAAACCGTGTGTGTGCAGAACCTAAAAACCTCGACTGCTGTAAGAGGCTTAAATCCCAGGTTCTCTGTTTTTATGAGCTGCGCTCTGAGATGCTGCTCGCCCTAACAGCATTTTCATCACATCTGCCCCCTTTTCCTCCTTTTTTTTTATTTCGTTAAGGAGGAATGACTGAAAGCAAACTCATCCAGAATGTGGTAATATTTACAATGCCACCCTGGATTTGATTGCAGTTTTAGCAGCATGCAAGCTTAACCCTAAGGGTATTTTCATTATTTGAAGCACTTGTGTTCATCACAATACCCATGTGTTAGGCATCAAAATGTTCAGCGTGCACTCAGCTTTATGTAAACAGATATTCATTTTTAGGCTTCAGCAAAGGACCATGAAATTTAGCAGATTTTTGAAAATTTCTCCCTTAGATGTACCTTTACTCAGAACAAACATGCTAACAGATGAAGATCAACCAATCAAGCAACAAATCAACCACAGTTTAGAATTAGTCAATTTTCCCTTAACTGGGTCTGATCTCTGATTGACAAGTCAATTACACACCTGTCTGTTCGTCAAAGGTCTCAAGACTATAACGCTCATCATTCAACATTCAACATATAATGTTGAACATTCAACATATCATTATGTTCATAATTATGTTTTCTAATAGAAATCAAATTAAATGTGAAGAACATGTTTGTTACACAAATGGAAGGGATCTTGTGACTTCCTAATTTTACATGCAATTTAAAACCTCTACCTTTCATGAGGAACACAAAGCACATTTTCTGGCGTGGTCAAACTTTAAAGAAAACTGGAAATTGCTATTGGCTCGTAAAACCATCTCTAGTCTCTCCTACAGTCATTCCAGTCAATTTCGAGTGTTGATGGTACATTAATGTGCAGCATATCTTCTGTATACAACAAGAACAGAAAAGTATTACTTATTTCATAGCCTTATTGCAGCAGCTTCTGCCTGACTGTACTTTAAACGCTTGTTTTTCTGTCTCCGTCATTTACTAAAGTAAGGCACCTTAAAGTAAAGGCTATAGTTTGGCGAGTGTCACACTGCCTTCATTAGCTCATAACTTCTTCTCCAGGAAATTGTAAAAAAAAAAAAAATACACAGAGCTTAGACGGTGTTTTTTTCCAGACAATGTCAGCATGATGTTTTTTTTTTTTTTTCAGAAATATGAATGTAATTGTCCAGAAATATTCTGTGTGCTGTATCATAAGCTGTGTTTCCATCAATGTTTTTCTTTTCCGCATTTTTGAAGTGTCGCATGAGAAAAGGTTGATTAAAAACTGCAAAATTTGAGATAACTTCCTCAATTCTCCGAAAATATTTTATGGTTGCTTAGGCTGATTTTTGGCTTTTCTGAAAAATACAAAATGCTCTAAAGAGGAGATGGGAACACATTTGCCAAATAAGTTCTGATGTAGCAAACTTTTCCATCTGCTAGTGAGTCTGTGCCATACCAGAGACACAAAAGTTGGAATAGTTTCAAAGTTCAAGCCTCCAGCATGGAGGGGGAAACCCTTAATTTTTCTGAGATGTTTGGTCCATGTTAGTTTGCAACCTTTACATCTTGTTTATTCTGTTGAAATCCTGTTCTGCATATCCTGGTATATTTGCTCCAAGTCAGTGTATAGGAAACATGCTTCATTCACATTTTCTTTTCTTTTCTTTTCTTTTAAAAAGTTGGCTCAAAATTCACATGACAATTTTATAGAAAAATAGCTGCTGTTGCAAAGGACTGCTTTGATGCGATATTTGGTATACTGTAGCATTCCAGATGACTTCCAGCGACCAACCTGCTTTATGAGAATGGAGGTTTGTCATGATGTAGGAAAAGCAGGAGTAGTAGCCTTAACCAATGTAATCAGTACAATATTCAAGATCATCACAACACTTTGTATTCCTAACATCATACCCTCCATTAGTCCTCTAACAGATTTTGCATACTGTTGAGTGTTTTCTCTTCAACAATCACCAAATTTGAAACAGACTTAGATCTAGTCCACACAAAGCTAGATATCAAGGAGAACAAATACATTCTTATGCTTGTTGGCCTTTCCATATGAAGTCTCAGTTTAATACCACTATGACGATTATTTATGAAAACTCAGACCAGCATGGACATGTGAGAAAACTGGACAAACTTAAATTTGGTGTCCTATGATAATCAACATCGTCTCATGTTTTACTAACTTTAAATCATACTACACTATTTAAGAGTAGCTCAACTATATCTGTCCCATGTGTACGATATTATTTTCTTAAATGATGTGTTGGAGAGATTAGTTTTATAAAGACCCCGGCTACATGTGTACGAGGCTTTAGAGGTGATGAGATTGAATCTTGCTCTTCACCCAGTTACTGCATTGCTCACGGCCTTTTCCTTTAACAAAAGCACTCAAAATGCAGATTTTTCACTTGCAGCCTGTAGTTGCAATGTTCATACATCACCCTGATAGAACGCACTGGGCTGCACATTAAATCTACGCCACGGTGGAAAACTACAGAGAAATAAGGAACGCTTTGTTTAACTCGTCTCCCTCTAGAAATCAGTGTAGATGGCCGTGTCGTGGCGGTTGGTGGTTAGAGCAGAGGTGTTTGCATATGAAATAAAATACCTACTTAATTAGCGGTAATATCATCCTGTGGCATATTGAGGTGGAGGTTCTCCCCCCCTTCATCTTTACCCCCGATCAGTAAAAGGCATTGAAAGGAGGGGATTGTCCTCCACCGCCCCGACCATCTGCTCGAGGATTGAGCAGAATTTGCCGTTACATCGCTTAATAATTTAGGCGGAGAAATCGTTTGTGTGCTGACCTCGGTGGCTTTGTTTTTGCTTCCACCGCATCACAGTTCTTGACGGCATCCTTCATGGCTCCTGCTGGCCCGCGCCGTCACTCTAAAACCTCCGCGCTGTCTTATCTGTCACTCTAACCTATTTTTGCTTTTTTTTTTTAGTTTTTTCCTCTTTTGCGTTGGCACGTCTCTGTGTGGCATAGTGATTAGTGTAGCTGGAGGATGTAGGGCAGCTGTATGAATACATTTCCTCCCCTCTCACGCTCATTTGGACTACCAGTTGAAGTTGAACTGATGGATAGGCTTGTTAAGCTGATAGGCAGATTGCAGAGGAAGAGTGGGGATATTTGATTGCAGAATATCAGTGGAAGTGCTACATGATTGAGTGCTCAGATATTAAAATCTCAAGAGTCTTTTCAACAGTAGGCAAAAATCACTGTTGATTTTTTTTCCTATCGCTACTTTATACTAGTAAATCTTTTTCCGGCATGCATCTGATTGAGAAAATGTCGTGTAAGCCCCCCACTCCTTCCCTCTGCTCTGTTTCATAATGATAAACGTTTGGAGACACAAACATGATACAAATCTTCTCTGGTACAAATCAGAGTTGGATGTCTCCCCGGTGGGTATTTATACTCCTCCTGACCCCAGCTTCAGCAGAGGCTAAATTTCCGTTTCAACAGCATAATATACCAAAAAATTGAATTGTCAGAGCCTTGGTGAATGTGTGAGACACTAGAAACCCTCTCTTTTTCACACAGCCTCTCACAGAGCTACACGGTAACTCAATTATGAGCCACGTTCATGATAGCTCTGTCTGCCAGCGCATACCTCACATTCTCCAGCCTCTGTTATCAATGGCACATTGGGAGAGGTCCTTCACTGGCTCGCTCGCCATTACATTCTTAAAAGTGCCTCATTTAGCGGAAAGGCAAAAAGGCTGAAGGTGGACAGCCCTGGCATTTCCCCTCCTCGGAGTTATGTCAAAATGTGACGATGAAATAGCAGCTTTACTCGGGCTGCAGAAACCAGTAGGTGCTGTGTGTCTCCAAGCAGCCGGTATTAGGCTGCAAAGTGAAGCACTAGCTCACAAACATTGGAGGTAATGGACGTGTTGGATTGCGGCGCGCCCGCCTCAGGGTCAATTCAGGCTCTCGTGGAGAAGCCCACAAATTGAGTGGAGGGGGATTTAGTCTTCTTCTGGAGATGGAGTACAGGCTTAGACTGTGAGGAGCAATACAAGGTGTTTCTTTGTGACTGTGAGAAATATGTTTGATTACAGGATCTCTGCACAGTCTGGAAAAGTCTGGAATTTGATTTCAGTCAATTGCGGTGCTGGAGGAATGAAGAAAGAAGAAATTGATGTAGAAAAAAATAATATTTTTCCAGATTTATTCACTCTCCTGTTCTCTGAAAGTTGCATCCATCCATTTATCCATCCATTCGTTTGTCACCTTCACATCCATCTATTGTTCTTAGTCATTCTGTCCATACACATCTTCTAACCTTCACTACATTAAACAGTCCTCCTTTCATCCATACAGTCGGTACATCTATCCTTTCATCCATCTACAGATTCATCCACTGATGCATCCTTTCATTGAATCTTCAATTAAACTATGTTTTCATCTATTCTTCACCCATTCATGCATCCGTCTGTCCCTCTATCTTTTCCAGTCTGTCTACCAATTTGTACATCCATCCATCCTTGTCGCCCTGAGGATTAGATTGTACTGCTGAAAGAAAGCATCTGTTTTTATTGTGGTCTATAGGATATAGTTTGTTCATGACTTCTGTCTGCAGTATTTCACTGTTATGTCTTTTGCTTTAAAATCTGATCTGGTGCAGCACTGATTTGCTTTAGACCATTTCAGTTCCAAGTCAGTGTTGAGTGTTTTCATTGGAAACCCCCATGCTGCCCTTTTTTTTCTCGCGTGGTTTTTACCTGCTAAAGTAACCCCGGATGTTGACTAAAAATAGTCTTTGCAAAAGCAAGTTTAGCGGAAAGGGAAACAAAAAATATGCGGTTATCATCTGTAAATTGAAAAACAAGTCTTGTGCGCACTAAAACAGAGCAGGCCTTAGAGAGCAAAGCGAGGCATGATTGCAGCAGGTAAGACAAAGCAGGAAGGGTGCAGAGACCACAAAGAATCCCTTATGAAGTGGCCTACCCCAGCCTCCAGCTGAGCCTTTCATTGTGCTGTTGTTTCTAGGGAGCTTGGATGGCAGCTTAGATTAGATCACTCTGAGTAATGGATTGGAGCTGACGAAAACGCGCTGCAGCTCCACACCGCCACAGCCAGGATCCCCGCTCTACCGAGAATCTGGCTGGTTTATTTGGATCAATTTGAGGTGCCCTCATTGTTAATAACCCTGTGTATATTCATGCTAACATTGTTCTCCTCTAATCTGTATTCATGCGAGTATTTCATTCAATCCCCAAGCAAAGCCGGCCCTAAATCCTTGCCAATCACATTTTGCTACTCCATAATTCTGCGATTGAATATGCCATGAATGACTTCTCAGGCTCTCTCCCTAATCTGAGTGAATCAGTGTGCTGGTCATATTGTGCCTTCATTATATTTCCCCACTTAAATTTCTATTATCGTCGTGTTTAGTGGATGATTGAAGGAGAAGGATGTGCAACTTGAGCAATATTTGTTATCAAATACTTAGATATAGCATCATAAAACTTTGACCCTACTGATCTATCATACTGCTCGATGATTTCATTGTTTATCCTTCGACAGATCTTGGATTTAGTTAAATGTGGGAGTGACTGGAATGAATAAAACATACCTTCTTTTGAGAGTGAAGGAAAAAGCTGCGTTTAGTAACACAAACCTGCTGTGCGGCCGCCGGTGGGGGAATGATGTGTTAATCGAGCCACAAACTATGTGGGGTTTTTTTCAGGCCAGAGGTCTCATTGTGAAAGGCACGCAAAAGAAAAATGTATTTCAGCTGAGGCCCCCCTGGTTGTTAGCCCTCGACTTCATTGCAGTAATGTAAATGGTGGATTAGGTGTCGTTAGCTGGGCCCTTCTCAACCCCTCTTCAGCCACTTCCCCCTCCTCTGCTTTTCCATTAAGACAGCTGGTATCTTTCAAAGGGTCCTGGCCCAGTGATTGATGTGTAATAGCTCCTGGCCTCACCTGCCCCCTCACAGTATTATTCATCGGCCAGCACTGCTTTCCACTGAGCACTTTGTGTTTTTTTTTTTTGAGTACTGGAGGAAGAAATGGCTCTTTCTCTCTACATAAATCTTACTTTCTCATTCCTGTTCTCCCTGTTGGTACAGAATCACTGACTACTTCTACATTTCCCTTCTTGTTCATCTTCCACTGCTTGCGTAAAATTACCTCACCGGAGCTTCTAAGATTTTCCTTTCTGTCTTTTTACCCTTCCAGGGTTAACAAATACAAGCGTGTGCGTGTGTGTATTTCTGGTGAAATAGTCAAAGTTAAAGAATTTGTAGCAAAGCAGCTGCGTAAAGCGTCTCCAGATGCAAACTAATCGTACCTAGGTTGTAAAGATCCGTGCAGGGGCTTACATCTGCCTCTGACATCAAAGGAGAGGGGGTCAGCCCTCCATTTGCAACAGTTTAGAGTCCTTGTTGGTTTCATTGGAAGAGGCTTATGTTACTGATTAGAGGAGCGAGGAGGTGCTTAGCATATACACAGATTCTGGCAGCCTTCAGGATTTGAGCCCAGCTATCAAATGGTGCTGTTGTGAAGGTCTTCGTGTTCCTACCACCTTCTCGACTTGCCGGTAGAGCCAAACATTTGGAATAAAAAGCTGTAAAATGCAAGTGGATATTTACTTTTGCTGGGAAAGCGGTATGTAGAGAGGCACAGATAGGAGTGTTGTGGATGGATTTTTGGTACTTTGAAAGCTTTGAACTGCTAATACCCAGTTTTAGCTAATTGCTCTGCTCTATAAGAACAACAAAGGCCTTCGTTTTCTGCTGAAAGACTTGCTCTCGCTTGCTCTCCTGCAGCTAGAAGGAGCTGTAGAAATGTTTCCATATGTTGTTTTTACACCTCTGTGTTTACTCTGCCATTTTTAAAACCTCACTGACACCGAAAACGGCAAAAGTAGCAGCTGAGCAAAAATTGTCTGCATATCCTGGATCTCTATAAAATGTTCAACCTGTTTGATGTCGTCTCACTGCAGGAGATTTCTTCACCTATCGCAGTTTTAAGAATATATTACCAACATACAGGCACGGAGATGCTATAATTACAGCGATATAATAAACAGTACAGAATGCCACTTCTACAATTTGCTGCCGCTTAGTGTTATTTGCTGTCTTAAACATTTTATGTAAAGGTCAGTTTCTTAATTTTCTTGATGTATTTAAACATGTTTTCTCCAGTATTTACTTTTGCTTTAACGTTGTTAGTTTTTCACCTCAAAATCTGCTGGTAAGCTGCTTCTTCTCTATGAAATAAGAAGCAGTAGCTACAATAGACTATTTATTTCCTCTTTTGTTGGATTGTATTCCAATAAATCAGCAGCACTGCCTCTGTCAGGCAATATGTAGCTGCTGCAATATGCAATATGCATTTACATGCTGGAGAAAACAAAATCAATTTATATTGGCCTGTATACCTAATAGTGGTCATTCTGGTTACTGAACACAACAATTACCAAATCTAACTGGATTTCTAATTGCCAGTTCGAGCATGCTTGGGTTTGGCTATGTCACTTCCCGATCCGAGCTCCAGCTTCCAGGAATAAAGGTGAATGCTCTGATTGGATTTAATGCCTACATTTAGGTAAACCATTTAAATATCACTGGTTTAAATGTAACATGAGCAGTCAGGCGTCAGATTCCTCTAATTAAGCATGTGATGCATTTACAAACAGTTTTCATGTCTCATATCACGTGGATTTAATATGAAACACATTTCAACACCTAAAGGTGATTTTTGACTTTATTTCCGACCTTCTAGATGAGGCAAAACTTGTCACTCAAGCTCTTCGATGAAGCTGACATTTAACTCCATAAAATGCTTATCCATCAAGTGTTTTCCCCTTGAACTCTTAGCTATTGTGTCAGAAAGTTAATTTTGGACCCAACACACAGCAGGAGGACACACAGTGTCTCTTCACACTATCTGTATGTGTTGGTTTTGGCTGCGTATCCTTGCACGAACATGCCCGTCAGAAAGCTCCAGAGCCCTTTCATCTTCCCTCTATTCGCTAATGTGTGTGTGTGCCAGCAGCCCAGTGGTCGCCTGGTAACTCATCATTAGGTGATTAATGGGCCTGTGACGAGGCTGCGGTTTAATCAGACTCTGTGTTTGTGTTGAAACCGACGACAAGAGCAGCTGCCCTGTCAGTTGGTGTCTGCTCACGAGATGACAGCTCCCGCTGCTAAGGAGTGCCATTGTCAAATAGGCTTCAGTGTGTATCACTGTGTGTTAGTTTGAGCCAAAAGCATTTTTCTCCTCCCCTCCCCTCTCACCTTCCACCTTCTCCCCACTCCTCACCTTTCCGTCTTTGTGGCTCTTCAAATAAACGCTCGCTGGCCTGAAGATACGCTCTTTAATTTTCCCTCAGCGGTGGTTTTGTCTCTTTCAGCCTCCCCTCTTCCTCTCTGCCACCATGGCCATGGTAACACCAGTACCGACTGCCCGGCCTTAGCCCTCCAGGGGGTATAATAACCATTTCTAGTTAAATTGTTGCCATGGGGGCGGAGGTGGAGGTGAACATTGGCAGTAAATGAGTAGCCTCCTTTGTGGGTGCTGTGTGTAGGAGCAGTGTGGCGCAGACAGTGCGCTGCTTCAGCTTTGCCGTGCTCCAGTGTTTATGGAGGTTTTATGAAAAAAGTGGCGGCTCGGTGAAGATAGCTGTAAGTGGCAACGAACTAAGCATGGCAAATGACTGACTCTGGCTCTTTCCCTCTCCCCTCCCTCACCCAACGGATTGCTGTATTCTCCCCCCAGCCCCCATTCGGAGCTGTCACTTCACATTATCACAGCAGTGACTGTCAGCTAAGCGCTGGATTGGGTTGGGGTGGGGAGCAGTCTAGGAGTATAAGCACACATGGATGGATGGGCAGAAATGTCACCAGTGGCCTGCGAAGATGGTAGTCTGCTAACTTTGTCATTGAGGATTGAGCTCCATGTAAACCAAGTAGATTACTACTTTTACTGCTGAAATAAAAAAACAGCGTTACACCTCTGATCATATGTTACCACCACAAACTTCATTGTGTTTTATTGTGGTAGACCAACACAAAATAGTGCATAATTGTGATGTTGAGGGGAAAAATTACTCTGCCAACTTGGCTTTTTTTTTTTCTTCTTCTTCTTTAGAAGTAAGTTACTTGGTAACCAGATCTCCCTGTGTGTAATTTAAACTCAGTATAAATCCAGCTGTTCAGGGAAGCACACAAAGTTTTTATTTTATTTTAAGAGAACATTAGTGAAGAATCAGCGTCAAGAACTGATCAATATATTAAATGGAAATTTGACTCAATCATGGTGACTCAGGAAGAGTGGAGAAATCCAAGGCTCATGTTTGAGACTCTGTCTACAGACAAACTATTACCTGGTAAGATAAAAAAAAAAAAAAAATCAACTTTTACATGCAAAATAGTATGTTGTTTCAGAAAACATGAGATAAGACGTGGTGGGGATATCTTCCTTCAGGAGGGACAGAGAAGTTGATTATACTTGATGAAAAGATGGATGCAGCTAAAAACAAGACACACTTTTCAGATTCCAATTTGTGAAATGTTTGAAAAAATGCTATTGTTTTTTTTTTTTTTTTAACTTCACCATTAATGTTGTGGTCTATCACATATAATTTCGACAAAATATTTAGAAGTTTGTGGTGGTAATATGTCGCTACGTGACAACACATAAAATCTTTCTAAGGCTCTGTTTAAGCTTCTTGTAGCAACAAAAAGGTTTGATTTTCCTTCAGGTTTTTGCCTTCTCCTTCTCCACTTCACACTTAAATAAATCTACTTCTGTATCTTTTATCAAGAGGGAATTATTAAAATGAAACTGTTAATGCTGCTTGTTTTATTCTGGCACATGCAGTGTTTTTAGAGAAATTTTCCCCAAAAAATTACGTCCATTAAGAATAACCGGCCTTGCTCCTGGTGGAAGATGTTGGTATTTTATCACCAAAGATGCAAATGGTGCATGTACCAGCTAACAGTTGTACAGGAACAAACCTGTTGTTAATCGTTGTTGTTTTATCCGCAGGTTTCCTGAAACACTGGGGTTGTTGGTGTGGCTGAATTTTCCCTGGATTTGACTGGTAAATTCAGAATTCTGAAGCCCAGGCTCACAGTCTACCTTTCACGGAGGCCCAGCCGTGAGAGGACTGAGGAAGGCACGTGGCGGATCATGACGGCCGACAAAGAGAAGGAACGGGAGAAAGAGAGGGACAGAGACAGAGACAGGGACCGGGACAAAAGAGAGGCCGGGAAATCTCGCCGGCAGGACGGAGACCGGGGCGAGAGCGAGAGCTCCAGGCCGCGCCGCAGCTGCACGCTGGAGGGCGGGGCCAAGAACTATGCAGAAAGCGAGCACAGCGAAGACGAGGACAACGACAACGGCAGCACTGGTGGAGGCAGCGGCACGGCTGAGGAGGCCGGCAAGAAGGGCAAGAAGAAGATGCCCAAGAAGAAGTCGCGCTACGAGCGCACAGAAAATGGAGAGATTACGTCCTTCATCACAGAAGACGACGTTGTTTACAGACCCGGAGGTGAGTTCCTTCAGCGGTGTTGACCTGTGTCGTTTCACCGTCACTGGGTTCAGTTCACAAACTTCTGCCATCCATGTCTCATAGGCAAAAGTCAAACAATCACCACTTTATTGTTTATAAGACAGGACTGATACATTGTCAGGTAGAGTCTGGAATTTTATGTCGGTGTTTTTCAGGTCAAGCAATGAATACGATTTTATAATGTCCTTCCATTCTTCCGTTCTTCTTACTTCCTCACATACCTGTTGCTTCTGTCCCTTCTAAAAGGTGTACTCCTACCTGGCTTTAAGTAATTTCTTTCCTTCCTTTATTGTGTCTTATCTTGTTTCCTAACTTTTTTGGTGTATTTTATATGCATCTCCAAAACTTGTATTTTTCATTTTTTCCTTTCTTTCTTTTTGTTTTTCCTGTTGTCCTCATATTACTCTTTTTGCTCATTTTTTGTTCTTTCCACATGTGCAACCTGTCTTTTTCTCTTACCTGATGTCCTACTTGTTTTTTCTCCCTTAGCTCCTCTTCGTTTTTTCTTCCCTCCTTGTTTCCTACCTATCTGTCTTTCTTTTCTTTTTTGTCTCGCATTCTTTAGGTCCTTCCTAGTGTCTTCAGTATCTTTCTTTTTTTATTTTTTCTTTCTTTCTGTCTTTCTTTTTTTCCTTAATAAAAAAAGAAGCAGCTTGGCTCTTTCTTTCTCTCTCTCATTTCATGCCTTCCACTCTTCCTTCCTAAAGTGAATATGTCTTCTGTACAAACCTTAGTATTTCTGTTCAAAGTGAAGATAGAAACAGCTAAGAACTCTGAAGAGTTCAGTTTGAAAAAGTATTTAATGTCTTGTAAAACTGTGCCTGTACCCTGATGAAACTAGCTTTAGGAGATGCGAGGAAACAAAACCTAATTGATCAATAATTGATTTCCCTTAAAGAAGCAGTCATCTCAGTTGCGATGAGCTGCAGAGGGATTGCGGATTCTTCAAAGAATCAACTCTCCAACAGCAGAAACACTCCCTCAGGCTAAAGGCCGATGCATCATGCAATCAATCCTGTGACCCACTCTGAGCTTTGTCTTGAGCTGAGTCAATAAAGCAAAGTGGTGCTCCACTAGATGATGTGATTGTGACGACAGCTGCGATAACGATTTCTTCCTAACACCATCTGATTCTCTGAAAGTCTGCCATCATTTCTGGGGCCAAAGGGTTCTCCAGTGTCCTGGAGAGATGTTTGAGCTGCTTCTTTGAGTCGGACATAAGGATATGGAAACAGAGCCAAGCTCATCCTGAGCTGTAATTTTGTATTTTCGTATTGCAGGTGAGCATGTCAGCAGTGTGAGATGGAGGCCAAGCTGGCTGCTCTCTGCTCTCCTGCTGCTCAGTGCTGCACGCCTTACAACTAAATCGTTGTTACATCTCTTCGTTTATGTAGGAGCTGGTGAAAGGTCAGGTAGTGGAGGGGGACGCTCACGTGGCACAAGTGTTTCATTAGAAAACATTGAAGGTTTCCTTTAACCACCGTGTTTAATACATCGGAGGTTTGCATTAATTGATTCTTTTGCTATTTGATCTTTTTTTTTACACTCGGGGTGGCTAATTACTTGAAAAACTATCTGTGTTACATCAAATTATTGTTTGAAATCACAAAAAATCTACATTATTTTTGAGATTGTTATGTGATCAAAACTATGTATTTAGTAAAATATAATAGCTTATGGTTTTTCCAGCAATTTCTTTCTGTCTGCGCCCATAATTGATCACAATATGGGCGCACAAACTGACTGATTAAAAACTGTTGACACTGTTTTTAATCAGTTTTTGTTCAGAGTTATTGTGTGCTGATTTTCCAACATCTCTGGGCTACTTACTGTAACTGAAGTAGCCTGAGTGATAATGTTCTTATGGAGTGAATATGTGTTGTCCATTATGTCCAGTAATAAATAGTTTGCTTTCTTAAAAGCGTAGCATTCTTTTTAATCTCTAATGTTATGCTAGGGCTACATAACTTATTGTAAATACGCAGTATTATTGTGTGATGTATTAATGATAAACATTTCTGGCTGTTATTGTTTATGATAATGTCAAAAATCGTCACTTTGTGTGAATATAATATGTTCATCCTGTTGGGTGGATGCTTAAGACCACATATTGTTGGCAATGAAAGAGAAGAGCTTGGAAAAAAGAGATTTATTATAACTGATATCATAGCTGAAATATTAACAAACGATGTACTATTTACAGGGTTTTACAATATTAATACTATGCAGCTCTACTGAATGTGGTGGTAGACTTTTAGCTAAAATGCCGGGTTATGAATGCAATATTCACTTTTATCGCCCTTTTTGTACCCTGACACCAATGGTTAACCAATAAAAGTGCAGTCAGTCTGCGCTCCGTTGACTCGGCGTAGAGCTCAAAGTAAAAAAAGGGGGGAAGAATAATGTAAACAGCCAATCACATCAATGAAACATTCAAAAGGCGTATAAACACAACCAGCCATCTCAGAGGGCCAGCTCTATCCAATATTTAAATTTCCACATCCGAGTGTGCGGCGTAGCCAGTGTGGGGGGAATATTTATGTTTCCTGTCTTGTCCTCCAGTTAGATTGACAGGTTTAGAGGGGCTGAAATGTCACAGCCCACCCCCACCATGACGATGAGGGTTGTTAGATTGGTTTATATTAAGAACGGCTCTTGACTTGGTACTACAGCCTCAGCACCTACATTCTCGTTTGTAATTTACCTCCCAGTGTCATCATGGAAGATCCTCCACCTCCCTGGCAGACTTCCTGCTGTCTCCTATCCTCATTGTTCGAGTGACAAACCGTGTGGGTGTGTGTGTGTGTGTGTGCGTGTGCACGCGTGTGTGTGTGTTCTCTTCCCCCCTCCCAGCTAGCCGTTGGTAGCAGCCTTCTTGCAATCAGATTTGATGCGTGCAGCTTAGGCAGGCACAAAGCCTGCGATGGATTATGCTTTACTAAATGTTAAATCCCTTTATACCCGTCTAGTGACATACAATATGTAAAACTGACCACCCTCAGAGGGGGATTTGCGCCACCCCAGATGTATGGAGAGTGATGGGACTGTGATGGAGAGCGGTTGCCAAAGCAGGACAGAATCTGCTCCGGTTGTGGGTTTTGATTGCTTTTTTTGTCACATGGAGCTTTAGAAGCATGCAGACCCTGTGTCATCACATACAAAATAACAGGTAATCTAGTATTGAACCCTCCTGGTCTCCAACCACTCTCCAATCTCTCTGCTTAGCCTTTCTATCCCTTGAAGATGGTTTCAGGCAGCTTAGTGCACATCGATTGGACGGGGACGTGGTGCAAAGGGAAGTGTGAGCAGCCAGTAGGTGGGCCTGCAGCTAACTAAAGCCCTGCTGCTGCTTAAAACGCAGAGAGGAGAGTGTCTGCGGTGGCGGCCTGAGGACTGTGTCCCAGGCCATTTGTGTGGGGCAAGCAGCCCTACACAGGGCGAGCAGACATGCCAGATCGATGTGAGCCCTGTGGCTGAGCTCGCACCACTTCTCCAGGCCCGGATTGACTCCTCCAAGCCTGTTCTCTCTTCTCATCCACCCCCACTCCATATTGAAGATCCTCTCCTCAGAGAGTATACACATCGCCAGGAGGGGATCAATAGGAGACGGACACAAAAGTTGCCTGTATGCTTTGCATACACATACATGCAAAGCACTCTGATAGCTGCTACTTATGCAAAACAACATCTCCAACTATTATACATCTGCAGCCACGTTAAAAACACACATTTAAAACGTGATTTTTCTCATCCACACACCAGTATCCTAAATACCTATTGGCTCTCGCTGCTGCATGTTTCCTTATTTCCCTTCTATCCATCAAAATGGGACCTCAGCATGTGTCCTACAGCCTGGTTGCCTCATCAGCTGCAGAGAGATGTGATTTAGCTAATTTTAGATGTGAGACGGTAATGATTTGTTTGTTACAGCATATAGAAACAAATTACAGTCCTTCTGCATTTCATGGTTGATGGGGACAGCCAGTGATTCTTGCTCCAGACTTCTCTGCTCTTGCAGGATCAGGTTTTGTGCATTTTAAAGTGCACTGCAGAGCAGTAAGACATATAACACACAAACACACATGAAGCTCAATAACCAGGCTTCCCAATTTCCCTTAACGTTCAGCCTCACTGATTATAGTCGTATAAAGATTTCATTTTCTCAGTGATTATCAGAACTTCAAGTTTCCACATTATGTTGTATTAAATGTCGTCTTTTAAGACTTTGTCACGTTAAGTTGACATACATCAATATATTTTATTAGGCAGTCCCTCCTTATTTTTTGCAAGTGTGGAAATTCACACAAAATCTATTTTTATCTTACAAATTTGCATAACTGTGAGATTTTTGTTTCAACAGAAGCAGGGCCTTTTGGGTTTATTTCAGTATTACCTGTAATCAGCTCCACCCTTCCCCCCCATTTTCTTTCCTGCTGAAGAAGAGCATAACAAAGCGTGACGCTTCCAATGCAATATTTTTTGGTAGGGATGGTCTGTTAGGAGTTCTGAATAGTTTTTTTTTTCTCCACATATTTGTTTTTATTCTCACATGACCTGTTAAGTGAAAACATGACAACTTATGGCTAAATTTAATTTAGATGTATAAATCTATTGGGATGGCACTTGATAGCTGTGCATCATTTTAAAGGGATTTTTTTATATATATTTTGAACAATGTGACATTTTGTGTAAAGTCTCATTAAATATAATGCCCCTCAAAAGGCTCCAGTGTAATTGCAACAAAAACTGAGTTTAGTAAGTAGCTTGTATGCTTTTTTTTATTTGGGATTTTTTAAATTATTATTTTGTACAAAAATGATTCAGATATGAATATTTTTGTTAGGCAATTTGTTCATTTTATTCAACTAAATCAGATCCACATTTTAACATGATGTTAAAGAATTGACTATTTTATAAAAACAGAGTAGAGGAAAGTTTAGTGTGGAAACGTTTCTGACTTTCTGATTGCTACATTTGAGCAGTTTTTTTTATCAAAAATATTAGCTTCTGTGATTTCACATTCCAAGATCATTTCTTTCTCATTAAGCTTTGAAGAGGTTGGTTTGTTGTGGGAATGTAGACTGTGAAAAAGCCAGTAAAATGTTACTCATTCGGCGTTGGACAACTGCCACTGCACATTAGCAAAACATATCCTCTGAGCTGCATAGGCTAGCCGTCAATCACTGAGCTGCTTCTAGTCAGGCAAACATAAGGGACAAGCCCTGGGAATCATTTCCTGTTGAAACACGGTGGTGTGAATCTGTAGCCTGCCGTTAACTGAGCAGATCTATTTTTAAAAGAGCCTCTCTCTGCTCTGCTCGCTCTTCCTTTACGCTAGAGACTCTGGGAAAAGAGCTTTTTAGTGAAATCCAACCACCTGCCGACTGCTAAATGAGAAAGCGTGGGCTAGGCGAGAAGGAGAGGAGCGGGGTCGACGGAGGGGGGTTACTGTCAAAGAGCCTCTGTTTTCCCCCGAGGAGCTAAGTCAGCTGTAGACCTGCCCCTATTGTAGAGAGCTGATGGTATCGCTTGCCAGGTATTTCCCTTTGCTTTTCTAGTGAGAAGTAGGACTTGTTGGGTTGGCGGAGGGGAAAACAGGAAGGAAAGCTGTGGAGGAATCAAGTGTCCTTGCACCTCCAGGCCTTGTCTACATGTAACACCACCCTAATGGGAGCGAGCCAGCAGGAAGCAGCAAACAGACAGCCTTGGACATCAGCTGGTGTGTCTCTACAAGCTGCTGGAGTCTGTGTTGGATCAGATGAAACACCTTTATTATTCTTCCCTTGTCTGTATTAGCTCTTCCGTGTCTTCACACCCTCTGTACTTTCATTATTGCATCCATTGTGCTGCTGATAAACTGTAAGCAGTAGAAATGAAGGGAATTTGACACTTTGTGTAAACTTTGATCTGCAGTGTTTGGTTAAGCAAAATGCACAAACTTGCCTCTTCGTGGTGTTTAAACTTCTCAACATTTTGTATTGTTTCAACACAGAGGAAATGTATTTCAGTGGGTTTATTAGTTACAGTGTCTACTAGGCCCCGTCCACACGGCAAGGTTTTTTTTTTTTTCCTCTAAGACAGAAAAGTTATTCCCCCGTTCACACGGAAACGGCGTCTTTGAGGACCCAAAACTGTTTTGTTTTTTGAAACTGTCCCACACTCATACTTGTGGACAGCGACGACAACTCTCTTGTTAAAGTTTTGATGTATTGGCACAAAGTGTAACCTGACCTATGACCCCAAAACACGTCATATGTATAACAACAATAGTGGATTACTTGTTCATGTAGTTTTAGTTTTACAATCCAACGCGATACGGACAAGGTCGTCGACTTTAATCATTCAATATTCCGTTTTTTTACGCCTCTTGTGGTTCTGTGGCAGTAAAAACATTATTTTGGGCCTTTTCATGAAAACGGTCCTATGTTTTTGAAACTTACAACCATTTTTTTTTTTGTTTGTTTTTTTAAAAGAATAATAAAGAAAATAAAACATTCCAGTGTGGACAGGGCTCAAAAAATCTCGGTAAAATTTTACCCTGAATGTTGTTTTTGAAGGTAAATGTTATAAAATTAAACATAGTTTTACTTGTTTTTCCTTAGTGTGGATGTGTGCTTTTTTGCTTTCTGCAAACAATTCCCATTACAAAATGACTTCAGTTATTGTTTTAGGTCGCAAGACACTGTTGACAAGACAGTTATTAGTTTTACCTGCGAGCCCTGACACCGTCTGCATTCACATTATTGTAAATGTGCAAATCAATTGTAGGACCATTACACCAGAGGAGCTTTGTTGCATGCCTGCATGTTGATGCATGTGTGCTTTGTGTTTTTTTTTTTTTAGTTTGAGCCCAGCTCCACTTTAACAATGCAGGTGCATCCTGCCTCATGCCTAACTCTCACCACCTGCTAGTATGACTTAAACAAACACTCCCTTTGATTTTAATAAGCCTGTCTCTCATCCTAAAATATTCATCTCCCCCCTCGCCACCCTCCGCTGCTGTGTTTACAAAACACTGTCTGTATACGTCTGTGTTCACGGTGCGACTCACTCATTGTTTTTGGCTCAGAGAAGTAAAAGCCTGGATGATGTTATCAGGAGCTCGCCCCTCCCCTCCCCGCTGCTGAGATCCAGCAGCAAATTAAACGGCATCGTATTTGTTTCGAAGTAATGCACGACTCCTTTCGCCGAGGTGTGTTTTAGATCAGTCATGCTTGGCAGCCTTACGAGAACAGCAGCCTGAACAAAGAGTCGGAGTCGGAGTGTGTGGAGGTCATAATATTCAATATGGCGTTGCTCTTTGGAGTCAGCGGTGACAGTGTGACCTCTGTTCCTTTGTTCTTTCCTTTCCACCTCGTCTCCTGCCTCCATTCCTCCTGTCCTTCCCTCTTTCTTCCATCGTGTTCCTTCCATGTCCTCCCTCCCTCTATGTGCCTCAGTTCTCTTCAATGGTTCCTATTCGTTCCCCTTCCTTCATTCTACTTTTTCTCCTTCTTTCTCATTGTTTTTGGTTTTCCCTCTCTCCTTGTGTTCAAGCTTTGTTTTTTGCATCCTTCCTTTATTCCTCGTCTCTAACATTGTCCCCTTGTGTCTTTCTTTTCTTACTTGTTTCCTTTCTTCCTTGTGGCATATTCCGCTTTCTCTTTTACTTGTCTCCTGCTCTCTTCCTTTCTTGCGTGATATCTTTCATATTTTTCCTCTTCTGTCCCAATTTCATCATTTTGCTAATTTAGGTCCCGTTTCCCTTTATTTCCTTCTTATCTTTTTTCCTTCTTTACCTCCCTCCTTCCTTTCTTCCTTTTACCTTTTTTCATTTCTTCATTTGTTCCTTCTTTCTTTCCTTCTTTTTTCTTCATTTATTCTTTCATTCCTTCTTTCTTTTTACAGTTTTTCTCTTATATTTTTTACATTCCTTCTCCCCTTTAACTTTTTTCCTTCCTTTTTTAAAATTTTTATTTGATTTTACCTTTTTTTCCTTTGTTTTTATTATGTAGCCTGCTGTAGGACTACATAATGGTAAGGATTAAAAGATTTGGTTCTGTAAAAGTAGTAAACTGAGCATTAAAACGCTCCGGCTCCCAGGCAGTGTGAGTATGGAGCCTTTGCTCTGTGTCTGGTTTGGTGCGATGGAAGCTGAACTTATTGCTGCTGAAGGAATGGGAGCACTCCTTGCTAAGGTCCTGCTGTGGTCTCCCTCCTCCTATGGTGAAGGCTCCATCTACACACCCAGCATGCACTTCAGTCTTTAAAAAAAAAAAACCCATCCCCCACACATACACCCACTCCACAGCTAAACCTCTCTCCTCCCTCCCCTCTTCACCTCTCCACTTGAGCGAGGAGACCCACTTCCAAAAGCACAAAATGGCAGGAATGTTTAACAATCTCTGACGACCGTTGAGGAACCAGGAGGCCTGTTTCCACCATGTTTCCTCCTCATAGTGTCTCCCCTGGAGCCAATTCCTTTCCCTTTTTCATTCGAAAGGCAAATTTTAAGGCGCTAACTTTGCTTTAACTTTTGAAATTCATAGAGTTTTGCCTTGTAGTCGCTTTCAGAGAAATGCCCCAAAGGGCAGTATACTCTTCACTGTCCAAAATTAATTCAAAATGTGCTTTTGACGTTAGAAAAATGAACTGCCACGCTGTCTGTAAGTGATTAAAGTAGATCCCTGTCCCCCGCCCTCGTCCCCCACCGCGGCCACCCCCACTATCTTTTTCATTCTCGCTCTCTCTCCTTTGTGCCTGTTGATGTGCTCATGGGCACAGACACGGAGATTTGGCTCCTCTAAATGAATTTGCCGCCAAGGTGAGGGGACACTAAACCCTAATTCCCCTGATTTGACTCCTCCGAAACATGTCATCTCCTTCAGATTAGTCTCTTTTGTTCTCCGACCCCCTTCCATCCCTCCGCTCCCTTGCCAACTTCTCTCCATCTCTCACGCTGCCTGTGTTGCTCACAGATCACACAATAGGACTGATGGACATTTTCATTCATGTTATCTTGTAAATGACTTCCAGGGATGCTGTAAAAGGGGGACAGGAAGAGGCTAGTAGTAAGAAAGAGATATAATGCGTTACTCAGACCGAGCGTGGGCGATAACCGCTCCCCCCCTCCTCCTTCACATCCCTCCCTCCGTTAGAACAGCTCATTCAGCTCACAGCAGATAACAAGCCCACCCTGGGGTCTCACACACATGCAGACACACTTAGAAAAAAAAAAACAAAGCAAATGATGTCAGAGATGCTCTCGTACACACCAGCACCTCTACAAAACGGTATCTTGGGTGTCAGGGCCATTTAATATCTCCCCCTGCCTCCTTCTCCTCTGCCAGCGGTAAGATAAACCACAGCCGGATCGATAGCTGTGTTGACACAAACAAATAAATAACAGATGATGGCAGTGTCAGTCACTGAGAGAAGTGGCGGAGGGGGGGGAGAAAAAGGTAGCTGCAGATCTTTTGTTAATTCTTCAGCATCAGACCCGCTCAGCGTGTGTTTTTTGGTGAAATGAGCGCCAGCAGTTTGTGTTTGTCAGTGTAAAGTTTACCTCTGTTGGCTTTCTTTGAGGCAGAGAGCTCACAAAGATGTGAGCTGTCGTAGCAAAAACCGGGAGCTTGTTTGGTTGTTTTTAAATCAATAGAAAGCAATGTAGAGCTGGGTTTTGTATTTTTATATCAGACAGAGCAGGGAGATTTGTCTTTTCTTTACAGTTTGGTTTCACACACTACAATACATGTGACATTAGCCATTTGAAATCTTCCTTTTATAGTTTCATAATATCCGGTTGGGTCTTGGAGAGTGCGGCATCGGGGCTTAGTAGTTTCCTCTTCCTCTTATTTTCTTCTCAGCAGAGGTGGCCGTGTGTTTCCGTCCTCGGCAGCGTGAATGTTTTTGTTAAGGAGATGAGAGTTCACGACCCGACCATACCACCAGTCACATTTCATTCAACAACACAACCAGCTCCTCTCACTCGGTGCTGCAGGACTGACATCACTAATCACCGTTTTAAAAATGGATTGGTTGTTTTTTTATTTTTTCTCAATCTAATCCGAAGCTAGTTAGATATAGTGTGTTTGGGGATTACATGTCCTCTAATATAGACGTGTTATGCTATAGCATCATTTGAGTGGGACGTCTCTGGTGGTTGCTATGCGATTAATGCATCACATTTTATGTGATCATGGGAGAGAACCAAGAGAATCTGAAAGACAAAACGGTGTTGTAAAAATTGACAAACAGAAATTCATATTTTATTGCACGATCTGACATTGAAAACGGCATTGAACTCAAATCTTTTGAGCAGAGAAAAAAATCAAATAAGTTTTTAACAAAAATGATACAATTAAAATGCCTTTAATATCAATAAAATAACAAATAGAGTGTATATCTCACTGTTTTAAGTTGAGCAGCAATTATCTTCTTTTTGTAATCTGTAGCAACATGGACTTCTTAAAAATGATGGGATTAAACTACAATCTGGAGGCAGAAACATTCCATGTGGATCTGGGGTGAAACAAAGGCTGCACATAAGGAAAAGTACATCATAGTCTTTGATAATGTGAGTTAGGGTCTTTGAAGCTGTGGAAGCGTGGAGAACTTGTTGGGGTTATAAACTTTTTAAAATAGCAGGAGACATCAAATGTAACTCTGGTGGCCTCTGCTAGAAAACTGCACATGTTATCAGCGGGCCTTTTAGCAGGATAATGATGCAAAACAGATGACCAAAACAACACAGAAATGCCTCTCCAGACACCAACTCAACCTGATTTAGTCTCCACCATAATCCACTGACCTGTAGCAAAACTGTGGGTGAGTATAAGAGAGGACCAAAACCAGAGAGGGTGTCCAAAGTTTTGCCTGCCTGGATGCAAATGGTTGAAAGAAACAGAAGCATTTTATATTTTTAATTAAGAAAAACAATGAATACTGGAGATAGGCGCCAGTCTCCCTTGCGACCCTGCATGGATGAATAGCTTGATGTTTTTGGCCCATGCGAAAAAGTTTTGACACCACTGATGCATAATGTTTGGGCTCTGAGAAACAGTCATAGATCCTTGTGTTTGTCTGCTTCAACATTGTCAGATGGTGTAGAAGAAAACTTGGTGCTGTCCTGTCACGGTTGTTGTAAATATAGATCACAGGATCTCCAATAATTGTCACTGGTGATTTTCTTAAGCAATTACTTTATAATGGGATGAATACACTGAAAGCTGGATTTGTATTACTATTAATATAACTACATCATGAAGTAAAAGCTGATTTTAAGACCTTTGACACATCTTTGCTAGGATTCCCAGTAAATGTGGGTGGCACTTTGAAAGTTATCCCGGAAAATGTACTCAAAAGTTGATTTAAAATGTGAGGAAAATCGGCAAATGTCAGAAAATGAGTTGCAGGTTTGGTCCCCTCCAAGGTTGCCTCCATGGTTACGGCCATGTGGCGATGACTCGATGGGGGTGGTGGGGGTTGGGTGGGATGAGGTTGAAGTCAGTGTTGCTCATTGGTGTATAAACGGAGTGGAACAATAACATAATTCCCCTTGAGCGTAATGTTTGCTTTGGAAAGGCAACCTTGTAGCGCTCCAAAAGTCTTTAATCCTATTACTCGCATTCCAATTGAATTTGACTTGAGGAGAAAAATGTCTTTTGAGCAGAGGTAACGGCACAAGAAATAATGTATTGCCGAGTCTGACTGCTTAACATCATGAAAGCTCTGATAAGTATGAAAATCATCTCTAAAACCCCTTTTTTCTTCCCATTTCTCACTTGCAGATTGTGTGTACATCGAGAGTCGGCGACCCAATACTCCATACTTTATTTGTAGCATTCAGGATTTCAAGCTGGTGAGTAGATTTTTCTGTCTATTCTATTTTTTTTTTCTTCTCCTAACCTTAGATGCAGTACAAACCAATCAAGCTGGTGTTTAATGCTGGAAAATGGCTTTGCGTTGCTTGTGCATGTGGCTTACATCCTCGTTGATTTCAAAAATGACTTTTCGTGTCGGGTTTTGTTGCCCGGACAAGTCGGAAGGCCCTCTGGGAGTCTGCTTTGAATATTTACCACATTTGTAGTCCACTGCATGTAGTGCGTAATAATGCTCGTAATGAAAATATAGATGTTTGTAGATGCACTTAATTGATTTAACGGAGGAAACCCTCGCCGGTTTTAAATTGATTTTTTTCTACAACCTAATGTGGCCAAATTACCTCTTTCCCTGCATAAAGAAAGAAATTAGTTTTTAATTTGCTGCAAGAATGGCTGATTCATCAAGCTCAGTCAGTTTAGCAAAGAGGGGCTTGTTTTCTAAGCAATAGAACATTTGTACACACACTCACACGCGCACGCACTTGTAGTTTGTTGTCTCGCACTGCAATCTCCATCTTCTGAAAGGAACACTGCATGTTAGTTCACCACAACAGATTGGTCTTTGTTGTTGCAGATGAAAGACGGTGCATTATTTTTGGAGAGATTCACATACTTTGCTTCACTGACACACATGAATCATGAATATTTCAGGGCCACATGCCGATCATGCAGAAACTCTTTCAAGTAGTGCGCAGCATGATCTCAGTTAGCTTTCCTGTCCCTCTGTGTTTTATCGCCATCTGTAATAAAGGATTTCTTGATGTCAACTGCTTGTTTCTTCTTGACAGCTGAAAATTGCACAAAATGTATGTTTGACTGAACCTGAAACCACACACGCAGTTTTGTTAGTTTTTTAAATTTTTCTCTGTCAGTGGTCACGTTTTGTGGCTATGAAGCTGTATTTTTAAGGCCAAAAATATCAGTGCTGTTTGCATTTTCATCCCACTGAAATGTGGTGTCATGTCTGAGCACCACAGGAAGAATCCTCAGTATAAAACGTGGTGGTGTTAGCACCATGCTGGGGGAATAGCATTAGTTCTGCTGTAACTATGCGGTGGAGAGAATAAATTGAGCTAAAAACGTAGTAGCCAAAGCACACTTTGAGATGGTAAATACAGAAATATTTTTGGTTTTATCTTGACCAAAATTTTAAAAAGTCCAGAGGATCTTTCTGGATAAAGCGTGTTTTAAATGAATGAAGGTCAGTTGTTGTGTGGACAGGAGGTTCTAAGGTGAGCCGTAGGACTTGCAGCCAGCTCCCCACAGCAGTGTGACTTTAATCGGATTGTACCGGTAAAGTGCTGAGTACCGCAAGTTCCCCTTTCTCTTGCACGCAGAGTTTAGCATGAAAAAACTACAAACCTGCTCCTTGATTAACAGGCTCCGGGGAGGTACGGGGGCAGTTAGAGGTAATTGTCCAGGGAGAGAGAGAGAGAGACAGAAAACTGGCTGCTTCAGCTGACCTCTCCCTTCAACTCTCTGTATCCGTCTCTCTGTGACTCCCTCCCCAAGTCCATCTGTAATTAATGACCTGCCATCTGCATGCTTAAATGCATATGAGCAGACTACACTCTTGTTCTCCTATGTTAAAACAACAAGCCCTGCTGGCTTTTTAAACAACTACAGTGTTTTTCAGTAACTTCACTTTGTCACATGGTGACAAATCACAAAAAAGGGCCGGCTGCTGCTGCTGCTGCTGCGCTAGTGCAGCGAAAAACTCCCAGCTTGTTTTATATGGGCCTTGTTGGAATAAAAGAAATGTTTGACCACTGTACTGTTTAGTGCAGCATGATGAGCAGTGTCATCGCACTCGTCCTTGTAATGATACATTAAAAAAGGAGCAACAGCAGAAACCATTATTCTCTTTTCTCTTGTCTCCCCCTTCTTCTTCTCCTTCTTCTTCTTCTTCTTCTTCGTCCTTCCCCCACCGTTTATTTCTTGCCTCACAAATTATTGATTAACCCCCTGCCATTCATGGTGTAACTGGGCTTCAGAGGCACAGCACAGGGAAAGAACATTTTATTGGTCCTGTACCAAACAACCTCATCAATATTACCTCTCTTGCAGCCATCTCCATTTTCTCATCTATCTGATCCAGTCTTTAAGCTGAGAGAGTGTCACTTATGTTCTCTATCTAATGACCTGTGAATCCAATTAATGCTGTGTATAAACCATCACTGCGTGGTGTGGGGATGGGAGCAGTGAACGGGCTGACTCTTTTTCTCTTCACATGTTGTGTAAGAAATCCGCAGACTTGTCTTCATACCCAGATTTGATCTCCTGTACAGAAACTTGGACTGCCTGCAATAACACATGCAAATAAATAAATAAGAGGGGAGGAACAGAATCAATTCTTAGATCATGATTGGGGTCATTCTTGACTTGGAGGACAATCATTTTCCTCCGCTTGTTTACTCAACAGTGGCAGCTGCGGTGACCACTGCGACCTCTGTGACTTATTGATCCAGTTATATAGATTTCAGCCTCCTGCCTTCCTCCTAACATGTCTGGCCGGCTACAATGATGACCACTGGGAAGACATTATAGTCCTTTCAACAAAATGTTTAACCTTCTACTAAATCTCAGACTATATTTAAGTTTTAGTGACAACAGCCAAACATTTATTATTATAAACATACCGAGTATCAGTTGTTCAGATTATTTTCTTTTTGTCCGCGATACCGATCTAAGTTACCGGGCATTTGCCAAATTGACTAGATTTCATTAAAATAAACAAATCATGTCGTGTGTATAGACTTCCTAGTTGTGTATTTAACCATTTGTGCATTTTATTTGTGAAATGTAACACCTAATTATTTTTGGAAAAGCCATGTATCAATATTTTGTAGAGCATATTTAAAATAAATACATATACATACATATATATATATATATATATATATATATATATATATATATATATATATATATATATATAAACACATTCATTGTTCTTGTTGCTGTTTGGCTGTACCCTGAGAACAGAAATAAAAAAGACTGGATGTTGCTTTTTGCTATGAGTATCAGTACTTATTAAGACATATTTGGTGTTTGAACTATTAAAATAGGCAGTTAAAAGCATTTTTAGGGAGTATCTTTAGTATTATTTTGTATCCCACTCCTGTAGGCATTCTAGGTTAATGTTAGCATGTTTGCTCTTTGCTGTGATATGACTCATTGATAATTCAGGTCATAACATACAGTGCTAACTATTCACGAGCTGACTAAACTTACTAAAAAGCAACTCCTGATTTATAAATGTAGTGTTTTGGTTTGAACATCATAACATTTGATGACTGGTGTTTCAGCAGCTCTCTAGTTTGAAAGTTGGCTGGAAATCACACATATGGATAGATGCAGCAGCCAACACAGTCTCCCTCTCCCTCTGAAACATTGTAAAGACGGAAAAACATAATGATTGAAGGTAAAACCCTATACTTGATCAACAAAATTAGGTACATGTTTTAAAATATATTTTTGCTAACTGTGGGTATGAAAACAAGCTGTTGTTTTTAAATTTGCCACACAAATGTCCCCAAACAAGTCACCGAGGGGATTGGCTGACTAAATCACAGACAGCAACAGCAAGATCTGAATCAGGATTTCCCTAGCTAGTATATGAATGATTTATATGTGGAAACTGTATGACATTTTTATAATAAGCACTTGATTTGTAACATTTTTGCTTCCTTAAACGCACACAGACTCATTGTGATGATTTCATTCTCTCTCGTTGTGCTTGAGGTTAATTGGGGCCCTTCAGTCCTCGATGCCTGGTTTTGATTACTGTTGTGATTTTGTAATTAGTTTACCTTCTCTGCTTAATGGAGGAACATTATTGAGGTGAACGTTTGTGTCACGACTGTCTGATAGATCTCCATACGGATTGTGAATCTTCAGATTGTTGCTTGACTATCTGGTTCAGTGCAACACGGTCACACACAGCAACGTGCGAGCCGCTTGTAGTGAGCGTTGAGTCTTTAGACAATGAGGCAGCGACACCATCAGCACATCTCTCCTCCAACCCTGACGTCACAGATCAATCTTCCTTCTCTTACCTTAACCATCTCCTCTGTCTCCATTCCTCTCTCTTTCATCCATCTGTCTCTACAACTCATCCCTCTCCCCTCCTCCTCATCTGTTGTCACTCACCCCCAGCTCTTCTTCCTCCTCCTTCTCCTCATCTCATCCCACGTTGAAGTCATTGTGTCCATGTCCTCGACGCTCATTGACCCTCCTACCTCTCTCTCTGCTTGTTTCTAACCTCATTTGCTGTTATTGGCCAAGTCAGCTGTGTCCTGTCCTCCCTCCCCTCTTTTCTTCCCCACATCCTTCTCTCTCCATTTCCTCCCACCTTCTCTGTTCCCCCTTCCTCTTTCACTAATGGAGTGATTGCAGCATTTCTCCCTCTGGGAACGAGGGGATTGAGGAGACTAGTACACCATCTCTCTCTCTCTCTCTCTCACACACACACACACACACACACACGTTTGCTCTCCCACTGTTAGCCTCGCACACACAAATCTCCACCCAAGGATCTTCCTGCTTCTGGACATTTAATTAGAGCCACGCACAATGCAATTATCTTGCCACAAGTCCATCTTGTATGTTGTAGGTCTGAGCAGCTTAAGGAGACAGAGGATTTTCCCAGTCATATTACCAATGAGGAACATTTCTGCATGTTGTATTTACACATTATTTTCCCGTTTAATCAGGCGGTATGTCTATAATTATCAGAAATATGCTTGGGGTTTCTCTCTTCCATCAAATATGTTAACGCGAATGTGTGAAATGCACTGCTTTTTTTTTTTTTTAAGCTCTCTGCGCTAGCTGGAAACTAACTCGTCTATGGTTTTAGCTAATTTATTGGTGTCAGCCTAATTTATCAGATGTGTCAAAACAAAAATGGTGCTTATAAATCACTATTCATGCTGATAGTTTGGCCGTTTATCTTGCAGACAAGATTTTGTGGAAGTGGATTTGGCTGTCCTCTAAATGTCTAATCTGTATTTTTTTTTTTTATTGTTTTTAATGTGCGCCAGCTTTTGTCTCTGATGCTTTGATTTGTTACTTTATTTACTAGCAATCCAACAAGCATGTTTTTCCTGACCACTAGCTATTTTTATGATTTTCTTTTTTTCCTTTTTCCTTTTATGTCTAAGGAGTAAAGCGCTTAAGATGCTAAATGTTCTGCATGTTTTTTAATAGAAATAGTAGTTGTGAGTGTCTGAGGCAAATTAGCAAAATTGTGTATCACTTTGTTGCTTTCTGACCATTTGCGTTTGCCCAAGACTATTTTATTATGCCCAAATAAGATGAATAATAATAATAAAACCAACCTTTGGAAAATTAATTGCTGTCAACTGTAGCCATTTAGGGGAAAACTCGTCCTTTCTATGATAATATTTACTCTTTCTAAAACCTAAAATACTCCAATAAATCTGCTATTCTGATGGTTTTCTTAAATGTAAAACTCAGAACTTTTGTAATTTGTCTGAAGCTTTTTTCACTGCAGATTTACTATAATGTATGTATTTCAAAATAAAAAGATTTTTTTTTTCTTGACCTGGACTGCTAACTGGCTGTCTGGCAAATAAACTTTGAGTAATGCTTCTATTGTGAGAGTTGAATGAAGATATCAGGCTGCGTTGCGTTTAAACATTTTTCAGCTGTTGCTGCACACTTCCTGTCAGATGACCACTGACATGTCAGTCCACTCATCACTCTTTTTAAGCTAATGTTGTTTTGTACGTCCATGTTGATAAGCGACAGGCAGTGTGTGTTAGCAGCTGAATGCACACTGGCTTCCAGGGTAGGTATCCCCAGTAGTTTACCAGCTAATTCCTGCTTGTTATACTTCTAAGAATTAATTCTGCACGATGAACACACATCATGTTTTTACTCAAATTTATCAAACGATGAGAATGTCATACTAGCCAATGCTTGATCAGGACATATATTCACTGTCTGCAGTGATTGTAAATGTTCTTGTATGTTGACATGGGACAACTTGTGTTGTTTTGTTTTGTGCATCAACTGGATGTTTATCCCACTTTTCACCACTGATTGTTATGAGCCGAGAGCTCATCATACCGCCTTGGAAAAAAGCCACCTATTCAAACCCCATAATTAAAAATGTTTGATAGAGATGCAAATATATGTGCATAAATATGCATTTTTAACATGAGCTGCTATTAGTTTTTCTGCAGACCTTGACTTCCAGGCCTAATGGAATCCAAAGTGCTCTGAATTAGCTTAACAATGAAATCCACAGGCTAATTAACTTCTGTCCATCACACATTCAGATAAATGAAAACATTCCACTCAATGTACATTTGCTGTCAAAAAAAAGAAGAAAAAACTACTTTCCTTCCATCTTTCTGTGCTCTGATTTCTCCTGTTATTCACAGTAGCGGTGTCAGTAGTCTGTGATGATGCATGCTGCGGGAAGTCAGTGAATGTGACAATCCTGGACTGTAACGCTCAGCTTCGGTACAGACTAAAAAAGTCTCTGGTTGGTGCCGAGGCACTGCGATGATGGGCGCTGGATGACTAGACAGTTGTTGGCTTCTCTCTTGTCACTGCCTAGAAGCTGGAGTTTCCCCCTCTTTATCTTCCCATTTCTCCCCCTCGTGTCCACCCCCCACCCAAGCCCCCGCTGAACATTTGAAATGCAATTATGGATCAGTGAGCACCACCATCAGTCGCACTTCTTGTTAATATTTATCAAGTAGAGCAGCAGCCGCTGCCATCTCCTGAGAGAGGGGCGCTACAGTCATTAGAGGCTATTTTCTCTCTGTGTGTGTGTGTGTGTGTGTGTGTGTGTGTGTGTGTATTTGTGTATTGGTGTTCGCTCCATTCCACAGTCCACTCAGCTGCTGTGAGCGAGCTAGTGCATCTCGCAAGCATTAACATGTGGGCCTTTACAGTGTGTGTTGAGTGTGTGTGTTGCTGTCTTAAGTGTCTGCTTGTCTTTGTGCTCTGTGTGAGGAAGCGGCTTTGACAAGGGCATCTAGCTGTCTGTAGATGGGGCCAGCCAGGCAAGCTGGCTGCAAACTGCTTGATTGAAGCATTCTTCCTGTCATGTTTACCTCTGAATAGCAGCCTTAAAGCAACAGGAACCAAAGCACAGCAGCTGCTAAAATCTGAACATCCTTTCACTGTCACCTATATTCAGATTGAGTTGAGGACAGAAAACTGATGCCATGTTTTTGTCTCCTATCTGCCAAATGAATACAAATGTATTTACAGCTTGAAAAACAGGTTTAAGGTGTACAAAGCCTTCTGAAATTATTAATAATTCTTTAAGGGTGCATTCACGCATACCTGTTTAATCCGTTTAGTCTCGGTTCGGTTGAAGTGAATTCTGGCTCAGTTCGAATGCATATGTGAATACAAGCGGACCAAACAAAGCTACAAAACCAGGAAGTGGACTAAAGTGCAAGGCTTTCCAAAGATAAGTCCTACAGTCACTAAAATCCAAACCCACTCCATTTTTGTTTACATTTGTTGAAGAAGGAAGTTGCTTTCAGTTTCTTCTTCAGAGGTTTTCATGTTGTTTCGATCTTATTTTGCACATCATGTCATTTTAAAATAAAGAACGCAAAGTAGCAAATTAAGATCAACCACTTGACTTTAGAAGTCATCTGTAAGTAATAATCTGATTTATTCCCGTTGTAAACCCAGCTGACATGTGTTGGCTAAAACTACAGAACAAAAAACATTACCATGAAGACAAAGGAACATGGCAGATTCTGTCTGGCATATTAAAATAAACCAGTATTTGAGACGTGACCGTGTGAAAAAGCACAAAATGTATGAACACTTTCTTGCGGCATTCCATTTGACTAATAACTAACTTGAGTCTGTTGGTAAGGCTTTTTTTTATTTTAAGGTGACGTCACTTACAATGTTACATTCGATTATTACTCTACTAATCCTGCCTTTTTTCCATTCTCTGCTCCTCTGTGTCTGCACACTTGAATTTTCACCGATGTGAATCCTTTAATCCATTCTTTGTAATAACATTAGGTCATTTAGCCGAGGTGGCGGGGTCACAGGCTGCAGCAGCTGCTGTTTCTGTGCAAACACGCTCTTAGGCGGTCGCGGCCTGCATTGCCGTAAAGTATTAGTCCTACTCTGGTGTCAGTTTGCACGCTTGGATCGTCGCTCAGTTTAAACTGAGACAGGCATGCATCTCTCTGACAGTGCCAGAACTTGGTGTCTTTAGGGAGGCAGGTGAGATTGATTGTCCACATGTGCATGGTGATAAATTAACACAGCAGCCAAAGTTAAGCTTGCCCAGTTCAGACCCGGATAGAGCTGCATCCAGCCCTCTTGGTGGGCTTGAGCACTACACTCAGTCCTCACTGTGGCTTCCTGCCGCCTCTTTTTATCTTCTTGGTCTGAAAGCTCTCTTCTTTCTCCCCCATTTTTATTTACTTTTTTCCTGTCAGTCCAATGCTTTACCTAAATGCTACTATGGAAACCAGCTGTTTAGTCTTTCTTTCTCTCAGATAGACTACCAGAGGAGAAATCAGAACAGAGTTTTAGGTGTTGGTGTGATGATTACTTTCCCAGATGGGGAGTTGGGTGCAGCCTTCAGACAATATGCGGGGGATGGGGGGTCCGCCTTGCTGGAGGGGCCAGTGGTCAGAGGCCATTTAAAACCTCAATCAATGGCCACCTTCTTGTTAGTTACTAAATTATTCATCACAAAAGGCTTCTTCTTTTACTTTCATTAGATTAGTGGTTGCAAGCTTCACTAAGATTGATTCGTGTTATGCAGAAGACACCTAGAAAAACTAAATAAGTGTTTTTCTTCGGGGGGAAATATTCATCAAAGTTTCACTCCTAAAGTAAATTCACCAAGCACTTTTAATGCAATGTGATGCGTCGTTGCGTTTTATCTTACAAGCTTTATACAACAAGATATCAACCTCTCAGTCATCTAGGAGTGTCTGAATTTCAATTTCTTGTGAGTGCAACCCCTCCATCTTGTCTATGTTCTTTCTTTCTTTTTCTTTTTTTTCATTATATTAATGACCAGAGAAATGTTCAGCAGAACTAAGCCACATCCTGGATTGTTCAAAATCACCAGAAACACAAAACAAAACTCTCTTTTCTTTCTTTCCCTGATCCTCCACAACAAAGACTCCTCTGAGGTTGTAAATTATGCCCACCTCTCAGACATTGATCATGAGTCGCAGCTCCGTTTTGTGAAATGCGGTTTGGTTTTATTTATTTTTGCAAAGATTCAGCCTAGAAGTGGGAGACGCAGCACTGAGATAGTCATTTGTGTTACTCTAAGCAGCGCAAAGATCACAGAGACGCTGATCTTGTAAAATTGATGTCTTGATAAATCGGCTGCGCTGGTTTTCCTGCAGGAACGTAAAGCTGTGGATGGACAAAAGACTTTATGTATCGGTATTTTATTAAAATCGCAGAAATTATTTCAGTTTACATTTGTATTTGCTCAACATTGAACTAAACACACAGTATTTTAATGACACAGGCAAAGTAGTTTGATTTCTGCAGAAAAGCAAAATCACTGTAGATCCAAAACATGAGTAGATCTTTTGTTTTTCGGGTTGGTAATTTTTTTCTAGAATTTGTTTCTTTTCAGCAACAAAAATATGATATGGTTCACACTTGCTTTATTTTTCTCTTTAGTAAAAACCACTAGATGTTTGTGGTAGTAATTAATATTAAAATTAAAAGCAATAACATAACTGATAATAATAAAAAAAACAACACTAAATTACAACCAAAAATATTTTTTCCTAAAAATATTAACATTTGCAGGATGTAATGAATACATGGCTTTCAAACCTTTTTTTTTTTATGAATTAAAGTCTTAAAACTATAAAAATCCATCGAGTAAAAGGAGGAGCTCTTCTCTGAATCAGCTTTTGTTGATGAACATCAAGTTGTTTCATTGGGTTACATTTGAAGGTATCAGAGTAAAGGAGGTTAAATACAAATACAAGCCACACGTTGATTAAAAAGGTTTTAAAACCATGAATCATTTTTCCTGTCTCTTCACTTTTATGAGCCGCTTGTTGTCGTTTTATCTCTCAGAATCCCAATAAAACCTATTTGTAAGGTGCTGTGGTTGGGACTGGGGCTTGAATTGTAGACAAATCCTCTTCCCCCTCCACCCCTCCTCACTTTGTTCCTTCAGCGTTTTTGTTTTCAGTGTCTCAGTAGCTGCATTGAACATTGCTCCTGTCTCTTTCTTGGTCACCCAGCACTGAGTAAGCAGACACTAAACACATTTGTGTGGACCGGTGAAGCTTTAATTGGATTGCCCTCTGCTCTGGAAATGGAAGGCTAATTTTATCCCTCCTCCCAGTCTTCTTCCACATTACCTCTTTCTTCTGTCCCCCTCATTTTTACCTCCTCCTTTTTCTGCGTCTACACCTTTTCCTCCCCCCTCCCCCTTTCTTCCTTTCTCTCTCAGTTGAAGTAGATATCTGGCGTGCTTCGCCGCTGGTTCTCAGCTCAGCTCGGTGTAATTTCCAGCTTGTCCAATGTGTGACATGCCAATAAAATACGAATGAGAGAGAACAGGAGAGGAGAGAAGAGAGGGAAGGAGGGGCGGAGGCTGCAACGCCGTAGAAGTGGAGATTTACAGTGGTATCGAGTTCACACGCTTCCACTAGGGTCCTATTTTCCCCCCCCTTCTCTTTCTCCATTAAGGAACACATGGTGCAAATTAACTCTTGCCAGCAGGGAGGGTAAAAGGAAGGAAAGAGGGAGGAAGGGCATCGGTCAAAGAGAGGAGCAGACGGGAGAAGAGGAAATTTCAAGGATTGCTGAGAGGTCTGAGGAATGTCCACGCTCTGTACCTTGAACCCGCAGCCTTTAAAACAACAGCAACATCCCCACAGGCTGCGATCCGCCGCGGCTCCCCTGCAGCACCTCTGCAATCTCACACAGACCCGCTGACATTTTGTACATGTGTTGCAGCTTGACTCCCAGCTCACCCCATCTATCCTCCATCTCTGGATGCTTGTTGATCTAATGCAATACAACTGGCGCACATGTGCTCGCGCTTTGATCGGGAAAAGAAGGATCTCTGTGTGTCCAAGGTTCACTCATATACGGTTTCTCAAAGCAAAGGCAGCCAGGATGCACACTACTGTGCAAAAAACTGTGAAGCCACTTCCAATCTCTTTCTGCTCGCCTCGTTTCGACCATGAGCTGGATGTCGACTTCTCTCGTTTCCTTTTTTTTGTTTTCAAAACGCTTTTGCAAAGATGATCTAAAAACGCTGGTAGCTGTATTGGGTTTGTTGCAGTGATCTTTTTTTATTTACAGATGATGGATTTTGAGAAGTTTAGAGTTTGAGATATTGTTTTATAACCCGCTTCAATCTTCTCCACACATCTTTGTTCCTGACCTTTCTGCAGAGTTTCTTAGTTTTCAATATGCTGTTTATTCCCTAATGCTGCCTAACAAACCCCTGGCCTTTGCAGAACAGCTGGATTTATACTGAGACTATGTCACACACAGACTGTTTTAGTTTCACTGAAATTTATTTCGAGGTATCACAGTAAAGTGGGGCTGTGCACAACCAACAGAACGTAATGTATAGTGCTAAATTATGAAGTGGAGTGAAATTAATTAATTGTTTCTTAGTTCTGTTCAAAAAAAAAAGAAAGCAAACTTTACTAAAACTTTACTAAAAAATCTACTTCAAATTTTAAATTGTCATACAGTTTTTTTTTCAGCTAATAATTTTGGTCATAAAAACTTAATAAAACATATTTAAGTTGACTTGAAATGCATTCCTGCCTAAGTTATCTATGTGCAAAAACAAATTTGACTAATGCCTTGATTTTACAGACCTGTTTTTTTTTTTGTTTGTTTTTTTTTATACACTCCAGAATTGTGTATGTACCCTTTCAGAGATTATCCTGGACTGAGAACAAAAGAAAAACTTTTATGAATGTGGCTTGTGGTTTCCGACTGATTTAAAAAATAAAAAGTAAAAAAAAAAAAAAAAAAAAATCCTCTTTGTTGCTTTTTAAAACTCCACACAAAACAGCTTCAACGGTTATATTTTATTGTGTAATGTCATACCTGGCTACTTCAAAAGAAAGTAGAAAATCACAGTCCAATAAATGTTTTCCAGTTTTTGTGAAAAGCAAAATGTACACTGTCTTTTTTCCCACCCCCAGACACACAGGAGGAGGATTATGTATTTTCCATGCGGTGCGTCACGTTTCCGCCCGCTGTGGTTGGCGTAGCATGTGCTTTGATGGGCGAGTCTAAATTGTTTTTGCCTGTCTGTCACTGCCAGCGGATCGACTGAGTGAACCACAGCTGCCAGTGCTGGAGGGGGTCGCTTCACCACACTTGTGCACACTCTTTATTTAGTCTGCGGATAGGTGTTTTTTTTTTTTTTTCTCTTCCCAGACAGAAGAGATTGCACGCTTTATTATTCCTTCATTGTCGCTCTGAACCACCCTAACCTCTAAATTCTCCTCCAACGCGCTCTGCTCTTTGCGAGAACACACCTCCGACTGACTCTCTCTTCTCTTTCGAATCTTAATCTCTTCCAAGCACTACTGAGATCCTACTGAGATTCCCCAGCAAAGCCTGTTTGTTTTATTTTTTGCCTCAGTCCTAAAAGTGTGCTACAAAGCAGCATAAACACATCCGTGATGGTAAAGACATTTCCTGGCATCAAAGGGCCGAGCTGCGCTATCCCCCTCAGTAGCTGTATTCATTTCTGCTCCCGCCACGCTCAAATGCTCTTTGTTCCTCTCTTTATAGGAATGTACTTAACAGTTCGACTGTGTTGTGTTTGGGAACAGAGCCGCCTTTGTTCCAGCAGGCGGTTAACACTTGTATACAGAGCAAAAGGGGGGAAAGTCTGCATTATTAAGCTCAGTCAAATTAGCTGAACCACTGTTTTAATGAAAAGATTTAAAATATGCAGACCTCCCTTAAGACTCTTTCTCTCTCTGCTCAAATCTCTTCTGTCTTTAGCAGAATGTAAAGGCTTCTTTCTCTCCCTGAGCAGTTGTAAAGACAAGCTGCTGCATTTCACTCTGTTTGGAGCTCAATTCTTTTCTTTTTTTTAATGTTTTGATCCATTTAGCTGCTAAAACAAACTGAGTGGGTTTTAAATTCTTTTTGAAGCAGCAGCAAAACAAGTTTGTTGTGTCAGATGCGCTATGTGGAAAAGTAATTCATCAAGCGCTCACATAAAAAGCATAATTTATTGTTATGCTCGACCTCCATGGCCTCACTTTAAAGCGCATTAACGGGACGCCATGCGTTTTGATCTGACTGTAAATTTGAGCTTGTTGAGCTTAAAATTTGTTCTTATATCTCCACGTAGTTGGAAACTCGTGCCTGGTATTTTTCTGATCACTGACATGAACACTCTTGATGTGTGGAAGTTATTACCGAGTGAAGAAAACTCAAAGTCAGCTTTTTTCAGGACAGGCGGGGTGCAGAGGTTCCCCCAGTGTTTTATAAGCCTGGTGGGCCACCAGGTTTTACTTGTGTCCCCACTAGGCTAAGCATTCCTTATTTATTTAATTTCTTTTTAAAATGTTTGCATTTTTAATGCTTTATAATTGGTTTTCAGGTATTAATCTTTTAATAACGCATAATTATTAAGTGATATTTTCAAGTCTCCTGTCAACTTTAAACATTTTTTAACTCAAAAACATGGCGGGCCGCAGGAGGAATGATTGCTGAGCCCCCCAACCTCTGGGCTTAACACAGTGTATAAATAAAGTCAGAAGAAGATGTAACGATAAAAAAAATGGTGAGATATGTTTGCATTTCCTTTAGGCTGCTAGAGAGTGAGAGAGAGCAAGACTTGTAACGGGGAGCAGGAAGACTGAATGGTATACAGGACAGTTTCTCTGCTTAGTTGTTTTGAGGATTTGGGAATGTTGGTAGCCTTTTGGAAATGTCAGAGGTCAGGTAAGGCTCTATGTTCTCCAGAGAACGGATCATCTATGTTCTCTGAAGAATGTAAGACCTACATTTTATAAACATATTTTTGCACTTGCTTCTACTAAATAAAATGTGATATTTAAGTTTTAGAAATATTCACCACAAATTATGTCCATCTTTTCAAAAAGACTATCATTACATTCCATAGAATAAAACATTCCTTTTGGAGCCTGTTGATCATTTTTGCCTTTGTTTTATTTCAATATTAACTGAATTATAGCTGCAGATCTAAGCTTTACAAAAGAACAGAGTTCAGAAACCTGTTTGATCTGGCTTCTCCGATTGTTCTTGTGAGATCTCTATCATTCTCTCTATCTTAGTATCGCTCTGCTTTTATGTCTCTTCCTTGATGTGGGCATCACAAAATATTTTTGCTCTCGTGACAGAGGGCTACGCAAAAAAAAGAAAATAACACTCACACTTCTGGTTTTTTCTTCACACTCCTTGTCAGGTGAAATGGGATGATTTAATGTACAACCCTGTCAGAGCGGCTAATGGAGTCGGCGTACGAGTGCAGAGACTCTCTCCATCCAGAGGCGGAGAGTGAGGAGGAGCGACCAAGGTGATCGAGACCCTCGTCTTTCTCGGTTCACTTCGTGGAGAGACGGCGACCTCTCGTCCTCGCCTTCCTGTAGAGCCGAGTTGTGCAAACATTTACTCAAAATGCGTACTTCATTTCGTGAGCATGCACGGTGAAGCGGGGCTTATATTTACACTTTTCTATCGGCCGGCTGGTGACAGGGTCTAGAGGGGGACGGAAGAAGGTTTCCATTTAAAGACTGGTTCCCAGAGTACTGCGCTGAAAATAGTCTCCTTCCAGTCACCAGCTGATTTCTCTCGGCTTTTATGGGAGTATTTTACTTACCCCAGCTCGAATCGGGACTTTTAAAAAAATAAGTAAGCCCCCTTTTCTGGACAGAAACCAACTTTATTAGCTTTGGACACGTTGATGACGTTTAGTCCAAATAACAGGACTGCTGCCGGTAATCAAAACGGAGAGAAATATGAAAGAGAAAGTACACACTGCCCTTACTCCCACCTTTATTTGTTAACATTTTACACACTGTGGGCCCTGCATCCTGACCATCATCTTCCATCCAGATCCTGTAATACATATAAAAGTGGCAGCGGCAGTTATTATTGTGAGAACATGTCTTAACAGCCTTGCTCATGCGAGGATCGCTTTTGCACAGCAGCAACTGACCATAATTAGGTGCAAACAGTTTGTCGCCATGCGAAAATGCCATCTAAATGCCAAATGGCAACGAGGGCGTGTACAATATATGGGACCTGTGGCCCGGTTGCTTTAGACTCCCGGCTGGGTTGTTGCTGGTGCCAGAGAGAGGTTACAATGAGATAAGTGCCCGCACTCGCTGAATCAGCCCACACTGGCCTTTGTTCGCTTAACAGACTTCTCCTCCAAAACCTTTCATACTTTGGAGGCTATTGTTAGCGGAGCTGGCATATGGTAAACAGCAGCAGAGGGCTGGTCTGCTAATTATTACTCCAGTCTGAACAGACGAGGCAACAGCTCCTGATGTTTACACGATGCAGACGAGCCATACTTTGGTTGTAGACATGCAGAGTGTTTTCAAGATTTACAAGGGAAACCTGTAAGCTTTCTTCTATACACCGTGGGTCTTATTTCAGTTTGAGGATTGGTGGTTAGAATATTTCACAGTGAAATGGTACATCACTTTAGTAAGTGCTGGCAATTCCTTCTACCTAAAGACATCATGTAAATTGGGCCATTCTTCTTGTTCGAAGCTAACAATGTGAATGAACCAGATCTTTGCTGTTATGTTTCATGCTTAGGAATGAAGGTCAACTGATTCCAATTTTATTACATGGTAATACACCCAACTTAGTTTACTCTTAAATATTTGGCTTTTTTTTAATCAACACTAAGTAGTTGATTAAATATTCCATATTAATAACGACAAATGTTGCAATAACAGTATCTCTTGAGATAAATAAATTAAAAATGTATTAATTGGTTTTGTATCAAAATGAAAAGTAGTCTAAGAAAAGGAACTGGAAAATGAAAACATCACCATACTTTATGGAAAAGTTTCCCTTTGGTTAATTTTTGGCTGTGAAACAACTTATTTAGTTCGTAAATGACATGGGTCACTGCATGTATTCCAGGCATAGAGCGCCTGAAAGCATAGCATCTAAATTATTAGCCTGGATTTATCGCAGTTCCTCATGAATGGCACATAGCACACAATGAGTGACACTCAGTTTCACTTTTTATTTCACTGCTTTGTTTTTGTAGTCATTCAGAGCTGAGATTGAAATACAAATTTGATTACTAGAGCGCCCCTAGTGGCACGGAGTTGAATCAATATTTAACCTCCCGGTTCTGCAGCTGTACCTTGTTAATATTTGCTCTTTTAAAGTATTTGTATCATTTCAACACTCATTCCTAGCTGTCTAAATGAGCCATGTTGACTCAAGCGAGCAGGCTTATAATCTCTATCTGGTGGGTGCTGCACCACAGCTCCTTATAAGGAGGTTGTATTAGTGCTGTGTGCCTCTGCACAGACTCACCAGGTGTCTGGAGTCCACCTGTCAACCTCTACCACAGCCCTCTTTAACATGAGCCATGGGGAGAAAAAAAAAAGACAAACCACCATAGCAGATTCAGCTTGATGCCAGATGGCTTATGTGTTATGCTAACATGCTGTAACAGCCGTATTTATTGTGGTAATATGTCACGCTAAGCTCGCTTTCTTTTTTTTTCCTCTTTAAAGAATGAAAAGAAGCAGTGTTTTCACAAGGCTGGTGCTGCAGCCGCTGAACTTTATAGCCTTTTAAAGTACAGCCCGGGTACATTTCCCCGCATCCCCTTCCAAAAGGCTCTAATGCTTGTGTTTGCTGCACTGTATGTGAGCAGCCTGTGTAATCACTCCTAGCTGGCGGGCTCTGGGGGGCAGGGGGGCGGAGAATCAATGCAGTGGCCTGTGAAGAGTGGAGAGAAAGGAGAAGAAGGTGGAGGAGAAGGCTGATCAATATCTCACCAGCAGGGTGGGGTAATATCCACTTCACGCAGCCAGAAACAGTGAGGACTGTGGCAGCAAGGCTCTGTGGAGGTGGGGTGGGGGGGCGACAGAGGAGAAAGAAATGAGAAAGAGAGGGTAGAGGAAGGAGGGGCGGCTGTAAAAAGATGCAAATCTCCCTGGCACCGGTAAACAAGAGGCTCCGTGTCAATCAAGTCGCACATTCGGCATTCTCCTCTTTCCCTCTACCACCTCGATGCTTGCCCATTGGTTCAAGACGTTGGTGGGGGGGCGTGGCTTTCCGATGGTAATGTATGGGCTGCCATGGCAATGATACCCACTGTGCCAGAGTCATCAATAACCACGCCCTGTTGGGTTCCACACACTGTTAGTCTGTGTCTGCCGGATCATTCAATCATCAGCCGATCATATCACTCTTCACATGCAATCCATTACGCTCATCCGCTCTTCCAGAGAGCCGGCTGTAAGGGGGCCCCACGCAACCCTCCACACAAGGACAGGTGGACGTCAATCACAGCGACACCAAACGATGATATTCAGAAAAGAGAACGAGAAAAAACAAACAAACTGTTTCAACGTGAAGCATCTTCATTCACAAACCCCGGGTTGCGTGCCCTTCAACAGATCTCCTGCCCATGGTGATTGCACGACGTAGCGAACTGTGTCTCCCTTCTGCTTGATTTCACTTCAAAGCCAAGGCTGGGCTGCGCCTGAGCGGGGCTGTTTAGAGCTGGGAGACAGGATGTAATGGCGGACAACTGAGCTGTGCGCTGTAAACGGACACTTCCTCTGTGGTGGGTAGGAAGTCCCCGCCAAACCATATGGTCACACTGGGATGCGCAGATTATATAAGTATGTGTGTGTGTTCATTCCTCTGAACATGCTGATGCTTTTTTGTTTTCCATCTGATCTTAATTACGAACTGACTTCTCATCTCCTATTAGTTTTTTGAAGAAAGCACTAAATATCTTTGTCTGCAGGAAAATCTTTACCTCATTTACCCCATCCTGGACAGTGCTGCTGCTGCACAAAGCAAATGCAGTCAGTTTGCAAGTGTGTGTGCGTGTGTGTGTTTGCATGTTGAAAGAACGCTTTTTGATTTACAGGCAGGCACAGATAAATGGGCGGAGAAGGCTTTGATGTGCACGAGTTGCACCGAGTCGAGATGTTTGTGTGCTGTTCAACCTCTTTGTCTCGCTCTCTCCTCTCTGTGGGTGCTCCCTGCCTTATGTGTGCGCGTGTGTGTGTGTGAACGATAACCACTGTGTTTTACACACACTGTTCATCACTGCTCCACTGTTTTCCTCTTGTTCGCAATTAGTGAGGAATTGTTTACTTAACCATTTGTGTTTTTATGGTTTTACAGTTTGGGAAGTCTGCGTTTAGATTGGCCCGGCCAAAAAACGTGCGTTCACTGTTTCAATTTAACATGTAGACTATTTTTTATTTTTTTATTTTACAAAATACACAACCTTATCTGGCTGAATATACTACAAAAGCATTGCGCTCGACAGATGCATATTTAATGCAATACAGCAAGAATGTCTGCAGCTTCTTGTGTAGTATTCACAGCGTGTCTGCTCAGTAAATACAGAAGGATTAGTCTGTTGCTTCGCCTACGCTAATTTTAATAATTTATACATTGGTACGCCCTTCCTCTTACACTACCAGTTTTTACCCTGATTAAATACATCAACTTATCTTGAAGAAATTTTTATCTAATTGTAATATTTTCATATTCTTATAGCTGTTTGCATATTTGTTTATGTGAACAAATATGACTTTTCTCCATTTTGTCATGTTAGAGCCACAAAATTTAATGTACTTTATTGGGATGTTAAACCAACACAAAGTGCATGTGTGTACTTTGTGTTGTACACTCAATGCAACATGGAAAACTATGAGCTGTTTTCCATGCGAGGAAAAAAGCTCATAGTTTGAGTTAATACTTGGCAGAACCAGCTTTTCCCACAATTATACCATATTTTCTCTTGGGATATCTAAACTAAAGGGGTCTGCAGGATGAAGTGGTGCCCAATGAGATGTTTAAATGAAACCCGACTGTGGTTTAAACAAATCCGTAACTGTATTCCCTGAACAGGCAACCTATAGAACATGGATTTTATTCATGGGTGTCAGTGTAAAGAGGGCTAATGGGATAAAATTTTGAAAGCTATTAAATTCCTGCACTTTTACAGATTATTCGGGAAACATTTTTCTTTCACTTACTTACTACTTTGTATGCCTACCACATAAAATAGTGGTTATTACATGACAAAATGTGAAGGTTCAAGGGGCTTGAATACTTTCAGGGCACTGTATCTCTTGATTTATTTCCTCTTTTAAAATAAATGACGTTGAATCTTTTGTACATATAGAAACTCAGCCACACCTGTTTGAAAAGAAACTGGACACTTCTTCTCCCCCCGTTGTTTTTATTCTTTCTTTTTTTAGCTTTCATCTTAAAGATTTCTATGGTTTTAATCACCCATTCGCTGAATTGTTAACATGTCCTGTCAATAACTCTCAGTCCATAATCCGAACCGGAGAGGCCTTTCATGGGATAAAAGATTTCTGAGAAACGGGCACGGGAGTCCATTTTCTTTTATTGACGCACTTAGAAATACCATGACCTTGCAGAGTGAGAATTTACACCGGTTTTATACTTGCTCCACATTTAGGGAAGTAAAATGTTTTATCACTGTGACTTAAAATTTATTATCAGTTTACACATTTTACAAATGTGGTTTCCTGACACACGCTTAACCTCGTCCTTAATCATCTGCGCTGTAGTCTGAGGGTCGCGTAGCCCATCTCGCTCCAGAACTGAGCCAGCCTTGTTATTGCAGCTGTGTCGTCTACAATACACCTCTTGTTGCTGCACAGCAGGAGGCTGCTCTGAGCTTCTGGCCTCTGTGTCCGTGTGTGTGTATATGTGTGTGCAGTCCAGTTCTTCTCCAGAGTTCATACCGCAGCTTCTCTGAGTGCCATTTTAACCGTTTCTGTTTCGGTTAAAAAGGCCCCGCAACCCCTTTAAATCTTCAGATGAGCATCGACTAGCGTGTTTCATTTGTATCTTTTGCTTATATACTGTCACACACTGAGGCAGGTAATTTGCATGTGATTATTTGCATATTGTACAACCCGAGCGTGCTTGACAGACCACCCACTGCTCAGCTCAAGCAGCATCTGGCTGATACACAGCTTACATGATGTATTACTGATATAGCCGGTGTCATCACTGGAGACTGACAGACAGGCGAGGTCACCTTCAGACGCGGATAGAGGAAGGGTGAGACGGACTGAGAGATGGATATCTTTAGAAGCAGATAAAAGCAGTACAATCACAAATGTTCAAGCTCGCGTTTTCTTCAAGGCTGTGTGTAATGTCGTCTGTCCAGTTTCACACGTGCCATTAAGATCTGTGTTTGCATGCTTGCACTACCCATTTTCCTTTTTATTTTTCTCTATCTGAAGCTGGTTATCTCCACTCCTCTTCCTCCTGGGTGTCCGTGTTTGTATTTGTGTGCATGTTTGCGGAAATTAGCTTTGGCATCTATGTTGTTAGGGGGGATCATAACTATACTCCAAAAAGCTGTGTGCCCTTTTTCTGGCTGATTTCCAGTTTTCCTTTAGGTTTGGGTTGTCAACTTTGACTTTGAATAATTTTTTTAAAGGTAAATAACACAAAAGAGAGAAATATTGGAGACTGGAGGTAGATGTAGTTTTGAATCTAAGATCCATATTTCTGTGTCAACTATGTAGCCCTAACAAACTCAAAAAAAAAGCATCAGATGTGTTTTTTTAGATGAGTTTATTGGGTGACAATGATTTTGATGCGTTGAATGAACTAGGATGACAGAGAACAAATTTGTTAGTATTATTTGTTAATGTTGAGCAATAAATCACTAACAACATATATTGCAATAGCAATAATAAGCACGTCAGACAGAATATTCGATAATGCCACTGTACTTCGATCCAGAACCGCATAGCATTCTGGGGGATGTCAGTAGAGAAAAGACATTAGCTGCTAAGCAAGGTTGGTGGCATCATATTAACTAGCTATCTCACACTTTGGTTACCTAGCAACAGTCTGTTGAGTAACATATGCATCACTCACCATGTAGTGTTGAGTGAAAGTAGAAAATAAGTACAACCTGAGAGAAAACTGGAGAATACATGAAATATCAGGTCACTTGTATGGCATTATTTCAGATATTTAAAATAAGAAAATACTCAATAATTGTGGATGTCAACTGATATGAAACCCTTCTATATCATGGTATGTTATGCAGCGATATCATCCAGCCTTATCAACCGTCAATCATGCAGATCAACAGAAAATCTGCTGATTCTGATCTCTGTTTGATCGGTGCAGCTCCAGGCCTTATCAGGGACATTCCTGAAAGTTTTAGAGGTTTTGAAACTGCAACTATTTCAGACCTTGTGATAACATGTTACCAGTAACCAGCCTGCTCCCAGCAGACAGTCTCTGATGGCCTCACACCTGCACTAAGATAATGCATACCAATGCTTTCCTGCTCACATAAACATGCACACAAACTCCTTTGCCACCAGGTCTTATCATCTCTCTTAAACCACGAAAACCTTTTCTGACTCATTCCTTTGCACACTCAACCTTTCCGCCCTTCACACGCATCGCTCCGAAAACCTACCCGTGAGCCCGTCAGTTAATAAAGTGTGTGTGCATGTGTGTGTTTGTGTCAATTACACTAAGGTGAGACATTGATTAGCATTGCCTAAAGCAAACCTTCTCATTTCCAGCCATTCTTCACAGCACTCAATCAGCACACAGCTCTATCTTTGCTTCAGCTTTCTCGGGACTGCCACTGGTGGTCGTACACACAAGAGGGTTTTGGATTATCTGCCTGGGCAGACATCCAATATGGTAAATCCACACAGACTCACACACACACACACACAAGCTGATATCCTTCCTGCACACCCTTCCCTGTGAGCTTTGCTTTTCTGCAGTGGACCAGATAGTGTTCAAAGGAATTCTCATTACCTTCTGACTCCATGATCATAAAACGCCAAGTGGTTAAACAGCTGAGCAACACAAAGAACATCAATATTTTAATATGAGCATTAAACCACATTTTAGGCTGTAGTTCTGACTCATCAGTATTATCCTTGGACCAGACTAGTCTTAGGTCAGACAAATCAACATCTACACTGACGAATGCACTATGGCGTAAGAAAACCTTAATCCTTCCACTTTTTGTCACATTAAAACCACAAACTTCTTACTTGTTTTCTTGGGAATTTAAGGGAAAGACCAACACAATAATTGTGAAGACAATGGAAACTCCAACATGACTTCAATATCATTCCGGCTTCTATCATAAGTGCATATCTACCAATACATGCTGGGTAGGGAGATCCAGGAAGAGGCTAATACTTTATTGTAAGTCTGAACAAGCTGAGATGATATGCAGCTTGGTTGAGAGATTAAGTTAATCTGCAAATAGTAGTTATGCCCTCCACAAATCTGACCTTTTATAGAAGACTTACTGAAAGAAAGCCATTGTTAAACAAAAGGCATAAGAAAACATCTTTGAAGTTTGAAATAATCCAATTGAACTTATTGACCTCTTGCCAAAATGCTTTTAAATTCATCTGAACATTTGCTCTCCATCTAATCTGACCTGTTTTGCGAAAGTGAATGGATAAAATTCTCAGGCTCCACATGTGCAAAGCTGGTAGAGGCACTGCAAAAGACTGGATGCCGTTCATACAGTGAAAATTAGCCCTGCGTGTTAAACTTGACCATTATATGCTATTTGGTGTTGGTCTATTACATAAAATCCCAGTAAAAAGACATTAAAGTTTGTAGCTGTAGCACAAACCTTTGAAAGTACTGCATTCAAATTTAGTCTAAATCACCGCAAATGTTTAGTCAGGTCCCCGATGGCCCTATAATTGTCCTTCAGGTAATAACTCCAGAGTATATTCTTCGTAAGACCTCTCCTTCTGCCTGAAACAGAGCTGCTCTCTTTACCACCACTTAGCTCTTCTTGAGTTTCTTGGCTAAAAACTGCCCTGCGGCAGAAGTGTGTTGGAGGCAAAGACAAATATTTGAGTTGGACACAGCGTAGCTTTTTCATGAAGCGAGTAGTCAACATTAGTGTTCTCAATTCTCACTGCTGTTCACAGTGTCTGGAAGGGAGAGCACCATGGTCAGCTTGATGGATTCGTCATGCTGCCTCTGCCTTTGGGAAGCATTTATATAAAAGGGGAGATTAAACAAATACGGCTCCAATTAGCCCTCTTTGTTCCTAAAATGGAGTAGAGCAATGTGTTAGACCTCAGACGGAGTCGTCATGTGCTGTGCTTGTGACCCTCCACTGTGTAAAGGGGGCCGTTGTTGCCTGTATGATCCACCATTAGTGGCCCTCAGCCCTGAAGTCTTAATTAGTGTCATCTGTGAATTTCATGTGACTCAACCCCCCTCATCTTTTTCCCCTCTACTCCTCTCCTCTATCTGTGTTTTGTCTGGATGAGACCAGGACCTGTTAATGTTCTCAGATGTGCTGCTGCCTGTCATTAATTTGCACAGTAAAGCAGCTAGTGAGTCAGTCAAAGTATTTTATGTTTGTCTTCTGGGGTCCAGGACTGGGGGAGTTTGGATTTAAGTCAGGGATGGGTGCTCACGCCTAAAAAGCACTCACCCAACATACACAAAGAGAAACAAGTAAATCTGCCCGGTTTGACTCAGCTAATGCTCATCCAATCCAATATGGACCTGGGCTGACAGATGGGCTCAGTGTGTTCAAAGCAGAGGGTGCCGATTTAATATCCAAACAGGTCAAGCCAAAAAAAAAAAAAAAAAGCAGAGAGAGAGAGAGGCCCCTGTGTAGCTGCGGCGCAGAGGTCCTGCCAGCAGCGCCACCACAGCTGGGTCTCACCTCACCTCCTCACTGCCTCCTCCTCCCACACTCTCTCCATTTGTTCTTGCTGCCAGGCAGAGAAGCAGTTTGTGCACAGTCCTCCCTCTCAAACATTGTAATCAGCATTTGTTTAGTGTTATTATACATGCCTCAAAGAAAGAGGCCCAGGAGGCAATAGGTAGCAAAGAGTGTAGATTGAAACCCAGTAAGGATAGGAGTCAGATTGTGCTGCCGTTGGCTCTGACAGACTGATCCTGCGATGGTTTAGTTTACCGCTTACACCCAACCGGCACCACTCTACTGCAGAGTGAGGAAATGAATGACACTTTCTCTGATGTTCTTGGTTTGCATGTGTACACACTCCATACAAACAACGTTTTCCCCAATTACAGATTTATTTTGAATTTTCATTTTCTCAGCTGTAGATTTACTTAAGTAGAACCTGCCTGACAAAAAGTAAGCTTAAGAAAAACTTAAGAAAACACATCATGTTTTGATCTGAAGAAATTCATGAACAGATGAGAACAAAGTCACCGACAACTACCAGTCTGGAAAGGGTTAGAAACCATTTCTAAGGCTTTGGGGACTCCAGCAAACCACAATGAGAACCATAGAACAGTGGTGAACCTTCCCAGGAGTGGTTAGCCTTCCAGAATTACCGCAAGAGTGAGTTGGTGACTGATGCAGGATGTTACAGAAGAATCATCTAAAGCACTGCAAGCCTCGGTTATGGTCAGTATTTGTATTTCAGCAATAAGAAAGAAAGACTGGGCAAAAACAGTGTCTGTGGAGAGTTCCAAGGCAAGGCCAAAAAATCATCCTGATGATCCCCAAGACTTTTGAGAAAATAGTCTGTACCTAGATGAGACAAAAGTGAAACATTTTAAGCCTAGAGTCAAACAGGGTGGTGCTGAGATGGTCTGGGGTTGCTTTGCTGCTTCAGGATCTAGATGACTTAATAAATTTTGGCTCTCTGGCACACTGTTCTGACGGAAAATCTCCGCTCATTAAGTTATGACCTAAAGCTCAAGCAAACGTGGGTCACTGAGCAGGACAAACATGTAAAATTCACGGATGGGTCCTCTAAAACAGCTAAACAACCAGAAACTTAAATTCAGCAGATTCTGAGAACCCTCCACTGTAGCTGAATTTAAAAAAAAAATCTGCAAAGATTTGTTCAATATTAGGATTAGTTGGATCTAAAACAACTAAAAGTGACAAGAAAGCAAAACCTGAAGAAATCTTTAAGGACGTCTTCACACTGTTAAGTTTGTGATCTGTCCTTAAAAACAATCTCCCTCGTCAGTTACTGAGATGTTGGAGATTGTATGACGGCAGCAGATCCTTTGTATCCTGCCAGTATACATTGCCACACATGCACAGGTTTTCAGAGTGCGTGCTGGTGTTCTGTCGTCCAGATGGAAGTGCTTATTGAGCGCTGGTGTGCTGGCACATCGCTCCGTCTCGGTGAGAGCAGGAGAAAATGAGGGAGGGGTGAAAAACCTTTCCAATCAGATCCATCATCTTACTGTGTGCATGTTTATACAAGTATATGTGTGATCTTCCCAGCCAGCTTTTCCTGCCCTCCCTTCTCTAATCTTATCATGTCGGCGCAGCAGATTAGTCCTCCCAGATCTCATCTCTGCTTCCAAATGCCTCAATCAGCCTTTTGTTCTTCCGTCGTGCCTGCTCTTCTCTAGCGACAGGCAAGGTGAACATTCCCCCCACGCCACCCTCCCAGCCATTTTGAGCCCTGTGTCGGTGTCACACAGCCACCAGCCCTGATCTAACATACCAAATGCTCCCCTACCTTTGAGGCTTTAGCTAACTAAGCTGTTAGCTCTGCAGCCTCCTAGCAGAGCCGAACTGTTTGGCATTCCTTCCTAACATCGAGTCTCTGCTGCTGCTCTTGTCTGTTTGACCTCCTCCCCCTTCTTTCCTCCTGCCTTGCCTCGCTCTGCGCCATCTCCTTTGTCTGCAAGTTTGAGATCTATCTCTGCTTCCTCACTCTTGCTTGCCACCTCTTGAAGGATCCTGGCTGCCGATGTCACCAATGTTACAGGAAGTGTGTGCACTGACAGTGGAGGTGGTGGGTCACTAAAAGACTTGGCAGAGGAAGAGGAGAGTGTTTGAAAAGCGCAGAAAATAAACAGAGGTTTCCTGTTAACAAGGTGCACTGCTGAGGCTGTCGTGTGGAAGCAGGGGGATCTGGTTTTGTTTAAAGCAAAGCCCCATTAGTAAGGTGCTGAGAGCAGGAGGAATCTGGCATTAGAGTTTAAGCTTATGGCTTGTAATTGACAGGATGGCAGTAAAGTGAATGCCAATTTCAGCAAATTTGAGAGAAACTTGCAGGAATTTATACTTTGCACAATATTATGACAGCAACCAGCATGACAAATACCAACACAACCTTTGATTCATCCGCTTCACCCAGAGAATGGCATGAGATAAGGAGAGCCTCAATATGTTATCCATCCCAGAATTTGGGTAATAACTGTCCACATTGAACCTGAACTCGGAAACTTTTTAGTTGCTACTTCTGGTTTACATGTTGCCAACTCTGGATTCCAATGTTTTTCATTGTCTGCATGTTAAAACCAGAATGTTAAGGGGAAAAAAAGGGATGCATGTTACCATAGCAATGAAATTGGTGTTAGTCATATTTTAACATGTTGGTATCAGCCCGATGCATAAAACTGGGCTGACCTTAACAACCCATGTTTAACAAACTGTGTGTGTTTTTCAAGAGGGGAGGAGGTTGATCATGTGGTATTTGTTTGGTTATGTGATAGTGATGCAGTGTGTGACTGTAGGGAAAATGTCAGCTGTGTGGTTGTTTTTAATGGTGTTGAAAGGGTAGTTAAATATATTTGATAATATTGGTAAATATTGGTTTTCAGCCACAACAGCAATATAAATATCGGGTATCGCTGCATCCCTAAAAATAGTCAATTATAAAAAAGAAATGCAGAGTAGTTTTTTGACCACAGCCGCCAGTGAATAGCCAAAATCACACATCTGTGATTGCAACGTTCTTAGTTTGGCCTTATGGTTGTTGTTGCTGATTGAAGAACATTTAAGGTTCGCAATTTTCAGTACCAGTTCAGTGTTTACAGAAAACAAAGGTTGAAACACTCTCTAGTGTGACTACTTAGAGTTAGCCATCTTCAGCATCATTCGGTATTTAGAAATAAAGTGATAGGAAGCTCACAGATATAGAAACCACTTTTAAAGGAATCAGTATTTTCTTTGTAAGCTGTTCATTCAAGCTGCCACTTTTGAGCTCAGTTTTTCAGGAGACAGCAGGTAGGCTGAACCTATTAAAGCAAACTTGCTGTGTTGTAATTCTTGTTTGAGCTTTAAGCTGTCATGGAGATTGCAGGATTTGCAAATGTTTGAAGCTATTTCAGAATCTCAGAGTTGAGGGAAGGATCTACATTTTCTAGGAGACATGGCATAATACTTGTACTTCCAAACCGTATTATCTGTCATGCAGGATTTGCATCCATGCATAAAAGCATCAATCATCATTGGTCCATTGTCTATATACTCAATTTATCCATCTGCATAGTCATATTCAGTCTTAATTTAGCTTTTAAAAACCTAAATACAGTTTTAGGTTTTAAAATCAACGATTTATTTTCACCAACAGTTTTGATCTGTGCTAATAATTTTGCCCATTAGTCTGTAGCTCCAGCTGCTTCGTTGGCTCTATAAAGATAAAAACACTTACTGGAATGTGTTTTGCTATGAAAAAAGTCACCATCATTCACTTGTTCTTCAAACCCGAATCCATCCTTCTCTCAGTCTGTCTTTTTAAGTGTATACATCTGTAGCTTCTCCCCTCCTCCCCCCGTCAAATGACCTAGCTGGTTCTTTTCACATTTAGAGACAGCACTTATAAAGGCTGACCCCTGTACACCCCCTTTTACTCCCTATCTTTGTAGTATTGTGGCTGCATTCAGGGGCCCCGGCTCCAGAGTTGACTGCACACACATGCGGCCACACAAAGAACACTGCACAGCCATTATGGACCTAAGGGGCCAGCCACCTTTAGCCAGTCAGAGGCAGAATTAACTGGCTCACACACTTCTCGGGTTTGTCTGGGCTGCTAGGAACACCGAGGTGAATGCATTGTTTGTTTGTTTGTCTATAGAAGAAATTTTGACAGACTGAGTATATATTTAAACCTTGTCATGTTTACCCTCTGAGGAATGGTTCTCCTGTGCTGTAATCCCTGTCTGATGAGTAAGCCAAAGAACGCCACAGGCCAGTCTGAGCCACTGGAGGGAGGGGTTGCCATTGTATTCATCCCCCAAAGCATGACTGTCAGATTTATATCACCTCAGTGAATAAAGGGGTAGCTTTGTACCCTGGGGGGTTTCAGTAAAGCAATAGGAGGACGGCTTTCATTTAACATCTGAAGGAAATGAGATGGTCATACTACTCCTGTACTAATCCAGCTATTTTGTCTCTCCTTACTTTGCCCCTTTTTTTTATCACCTCCAGTTGTTTCCACATTCTCTCTTTTTGTTTTATTTCTTCCTCTCGATAGTGAGCTTGGAAGGTTTCTGGCCCTTGTGCAGAAGCATTCCCAGGGTTTATGACCTGTGTGGAGGGAGGGCAGTGCTGTGTTTAGCCTCTGGCAGGACAGACAAAGATGTCTGACATTGTGCGAGGCTCAGCCATCCTCAACTCTCTACGGGGCAGCGTGGAATGTCTCTAATCAATTCAGCATTGTGGTTCTCGTATGTTCTCGCTCTGTCATTTTCCGTGGCAGGCTTAGCGAAAACCCAGACAATGCAACTAGTAGTTCTGTTCGCTGGGCCCCAAGCTGTCTGTCATCTCGCTTCATTTTCTCCTTGCATTATCTACTCATTTTTTCCAACCAGCGTGTTTATAGAATTGCGATAATTGAACGCTGTGCTCGACTCCCACTACGTGCTCCATATGTTGCGCACTCTCTGCCTGTCTCTCTGCTTTCACCCCCTCCCTCTTTTTTCCTTTTTTTTTTTTTTTTTTGCCTGAGAGGGCTTAACGCTGCTTCATAGCAGCAATCTGCTCTGGTGAGTGGCAGCTACTCTGCAGTGACAAAGACGCTGATTATAGTGGAAGTAACATTTGGTATCTGCTTTTTGTAAGTTTAGATTAACCCTGTGAATGTGCTTGCATGTTTCTAGTTGTTGTACAGTGGCAGGAAAAAGGGTGTTCTCATGTTTTGTGCTCTTTTTGTCACACTCAGATGTCAAACAAATTCAACATCAAAGATAGCCTCATTTTTTTTAAGGGAAAACCCCTAGCCAACCTGACCCTATGTGAAAATATAATTACCTCCCTTGTAAAATGATGGATTGAGTGTAATTAATCATAACTTCACTGCCTACACCCAGACCTGATTACTGCCTGATATACATAATGAAGAAATCCCTTAAATAGAACCTTTTTGAGAACAAAGTAGGGTTAAAAAAAAAAAAGCTCAAAAAGCAACACATCATGTCAAGATCCAAAGAAATATCCCCTTTTGCTCAGAAAAACTATAAAGGGTTATAAAGCTATTTCTAATACTTCAAACCTTATTGCTCTGGTGAGCAACAATGAGAGCCATTTTCCACAACAGAAAAAAATATAAAACAGTGGTGAGTCTTGCTACCAAAATTACTCCAAGATCACATAGACAACTCAGCCAGGAGGGCTCGAAAGGCCTCACTGACCTCAATGAAGGTCAGAGATCATGCTTAGACAAGACAAAAGTATCCAGACTAAAATGGCATCTAAAGTAGAGGTACAGGGCTAGAACAACAAAGACTGGGACTACTTGTCTCAAAGTCTAGATCTTAAATCAGGGGTGCCCAAAGTCGGTCCTCGAGGCCCAGCATCCTGCATGTTTTAGTTCTCGCCGTGGTTTAACGCACCTGGATCCAATGATGGCTCGTTAGAAGGCCTAAAAAGAACACTGACATGCAGAAAAGGTTGTTACTACCACCAGTGAGAGAACTAAAACATGCAGGATGCCGGCCCTGGAGGACTGACTTTGGGCAGCACTGCCTTAAATCATCCAATCATTCTCAAAGCCCTCTTATATGGCTCAACTCACACAACTCTGCAAAGGAGAGCGTGCCACATTTCCTCAAAAACAAAAAAAAGACTTCTTGCCGTTTAGTCCAAACACTTAATGGAAGTTGTTGTCGTTAGGTTTAATGGGTTATTACGTTTTCAGTTTGGACCAGATTGGTTTGGACAGTCTGAGAAGTGCAGTTCTTTATCAATGAAATCATCATTGGGAAGCTGGTTTTGTTTTTTCACCCCAGGTTGTCTTTAGTCTGATTTTATTTTATTTTTGTATGTTCTTTGATGACAAAAAAAAAAGAAGCAAAAACAGAAAAAGTCTGCCTTTGCGCTTTGATTTCCGTAGCAAAGAACGTTGCTCAGATAGCATTTACAGTGTCTTTAAGTCATTAAATATGCATAAGCTCCAGAAAACCTGGCCTGTTCTGCTGTTAGTCCTAGAAGGCGAAAACCGTGTGGATAAGACGAGGCTGGCTGACTGCTGGGAGATGACGTCACTGCACAGACTTCTTCACACACAGTGTGCCTGTGTGCTTCGGGGGGTGTGGAGTGGGGAGGTGGGGAAGCTTCTTGTCTCACTCCATCAGTTTGGGTCTCTGTTGAATCACAAGAAGAGTCTGTGTGTGGCTGCACAATGTGGCGTGCATGCTCCTGTAATCATCCAGAGCAGTAAATGCAGCTGACTGACTGCATGCCAGCTGCTGTTTAACACGTCCAGGCTCACTTATTCGCTCCCCTCCCCGCTCAAGAACTGCAGAGAGTGGGAGAAAAACAGGAGGAAATAAAATGAAGATGTGTTGGAGGTCGTAGTGAGAAGTAAAGGAGAGTATGGATAAAGCAGAGGTGGGCTTGAGGTTTCAGGGAGGTGATGATTTGTTTGGCTGCATGTGCTCTCCATCTCCTCCCTCAGTGACCGAGCATAACAATGTAAGCTTTAAATATCTTTGCTCTGACCTCACACTCACATACTCGAACGTGGAGAGGGCGGATGTTAAGCATCTGGCTTTGATTACCGTAACCTTTTACCCCGCTGCATATTTTCCTCCTCTGTCTGCAGGTAGTGCAGGTGTCTCGGTGTGTTTGCTCGACGCGCCGCAGTCGAATCTGTAATAAAGATGGCTCGGGCCAATAGGACTGTGTCGCATTCCTGCACCCAGTCGAGAGCAGCCTCTCCTGGTGCTCTCTTAAGCAACTGTGACGCTCTTTTAGGCTTAATATGAAGGCACAATAAATGTTTCATTTCATGAAATGAAAACAGTGTTTTGCCCTTTTCATCCTTCACCTCAGCATGGGCCTCGGATTTTATGATTTCTGTGCAAACTCTTCCCCCTCCCGTCTCTTTCCTTCGCCATGTCTATTTTTTTTATTCCCTTTGGCTTCAAAAAAGGCTCTTTATTGCCTTAGTGCTGCCACTTGCTGGCCAAATAATAGATTACAGTAACTTTCTGACTTGCACTTAATGAAATGCCCAGTTGGTGGCAGCAGTAAGAAAATGAAGTGGAGACTATAGTAAGCATACACTATAAAAAGAAGCTCAAAAGATTGTTAAAAAAATATATTTTTTTTATCATAAGGTGAAAGAAAAAAAAATGTAGTGATCCACCCTTTTTCTCCCTCCACCACTGTTTACCTAATTAAATCTCTAAATGCCCCGCAATCCCTTTTTAATTGACTCTGTGTCTCTGCAGGCTTCTTGGCGTCTCTGCATTAGTCATGAACAATGCATCTGCACAGAGTCGCCGCTTGCCAAAGAGGCCAGCCTGTGACGTTGTAATCAAACAAAATGATGTCTGTTTATCTTGCTGTGGAAGCTTTCCGTGTCTCCTGCTCACTCCCCCTCTCTCTCTGTGTGTTTCAGAGTAAACGGGACCATCTGCTGATGAATGTGAAATGGTACTACCGCCAGTCGGAGGTGCCCGACTCCGTGTACCAGCACCTGGTGCAGGATCGCAACAATGAGAACGGTGAGAGCGGGTCGCAGGCTCTTCGACACATCCACACCATGCACAAAAATAGACACCCTTATCTCCGTGCATCGCCAGCCTCACACACACACAATCTTGTCTGTGCTCCCCCCGGTCTGTTGGGTGATATGAGAGCTGGCTGTGAATTGCATCTCAAACAGAAACCAGATGACACTATCCCAGGCAGCCAAGCCGATGCCGTGGATCCGTGCTGTTCCCCGGGTAACACTCCCTCAGGCCAGACAGCAGCACTGTCAAGTGTTAATAACCCGCGGTGTCATGTGGCCCTTGAGCACACGCACTCTCGACACCGTCAGCGCCAGAGGACTCATCGTGCTCTCACAAATACACATCCACAGGAACACGGACCATGTCAAGGACAGTTTGCTGCTCGGTATCAAATCTGAGAACTGAAAGGAAACATGGACATGTTCATAAACCTTAACAACACATTTATATTGATAAACAGTGTTTAAAGATCACAACTAAGTTAAACATTATTAGCTGTAACCGTAAACCATTCCCATTTTATTCTGACTGCCCCAAAATGATAAAACATTGCTTGTATGACTCGGTAGTATATTTTTTGTTGTTAAACTTTATTTAGGATAAAATAAATTACAAAATAACTCATCTGATCTCACTCAGTTAGCCCCACTGTGCAAATTGTAAAAACAAGGGAGCAGAGTATACAGAATTTGTATGTATGTATGGATGGATGGATGGATGGATATTTAATTGTTTGGTTAGATTTTATTTATAGAGATGATTTTATCCTCCAATGTAAGCCAACATGTTTTGTAGAAGTTAAAAACAAAGGAACAAAATGCAAGGAACCAGAAAATCCTAAAATAAAATATTATCAAACCAGAAAAAAATGTTAAAACTTAGCAAAGCAGTCAGACGTGGTAAAGCAGTAAAAATGTGCATTAACTTAAAATTGCAATAAACTAGATAATAACCATTAATAAAAAAAAGTGTTAATAACATGACCATGTAATAAGCAGACAGTCCTTAGAAAGAAAATAGAGCTTGACTATGAATCTGACCTTAAAGAAAACCTGAAATCAACATCAGCCGTTAAAAAGTCTGAAAGCTGCGTCTCTGCTTTTGCTTCAGCTCAGCATGCTGCTGCTATCAATCTGTCCCTGCAGCCAGGAACACTGGATTTTCAGAGTTGTGGTCACAAGGCCGGAACTGGGTGGCCCCAGCAAGCCACGGCTCTCGACCAGATCGGTGTCAACTTGCACCAAGGTCACTTCAGCGAGCGTGAAATGTCGACCCTTATCGAGGCAGTGAAATGTGGAGCTGCTTACATGAAACCTGTGCTCATAACCTCATGAATCAGACGAAAGAGATTGAAGTAGTCGGTGTTTGTTGCTTCTTTGTGATAAAACGACAGGTTTACAGAAGATAAACGTGCCGTGGAGCTAATGCATGTCTCCCTTCCTGCAGATTCTGGTCGCGAGCTGGTCATCACAGACCCGGTGGTCAGGAGTCGAGAGCTCTTCATCTCTGACTACGTGGACACATATCATGCTGCTGCTCTCAGGTACAAAACAGTGCAGTGCTTTGTAATCACAGCTCTCTGGATTTGTTTAAACTGTATGAGATGTGTTTAATCTCAGTCGTCTGCCTGACTTTTAAATAACAGATGTGGGATGCTCTAAATGTGTAATCTTAAATGCTGGATAATTTAGCTCCCTTGTTTTGTCTTGTGCCAGTTTTACAGAAAGATTTGAGGCACTTTTTAATGGCGCCCTCTGGTGTCCATTAGGTTGATATGTTTTTCTTCTTCTTGTCAATATACTGTGATTCTTATACATTTGGTAGATTTTCACACACATATATTATAACCTTGGGAGGAAAACTATTTGCATCAAAAAATAAACAACACTTTATGGAAAGAGCTAAACTATATTAGTTTATTTTAAGATGAGAACAACCAGCATACATAATACCTTAGCCTCTCCAGTTCACAGTCCTGTAATAAATACCCAGATTTCTATTTTGCAACCAGTTAAATGATGATGACGCTGCTGGTTTGCAACACTGAGCAGGTAACATCCATGTAATTACCATTTAAAGGGTTATTAAATTCACAAGATGTGTAAAGATAGACACAATAACTCCTTCTCTTAATGTGCCTCAGCATCAATCTCACATAGAGACCTGTCTGCTGCTCTGCGGCGCAGCATTGGCCGTCTCTCTTTCACGTCAGCAGCAATGCGTGCAGGCGCAGTAAAAAAAGCAAAAACAACAACAACAAAAAAAAACAACACTCTTTGTCCCCGCCTCGTCTCTTCAACCCTCTTTTCCTGCACCCGCTCCCCCCCCTTTTCCTCTTCAACCAAAACCATGTGTGAGCAGTAAAGCCATGTCTTCCAGAAACCACTGATTTCAGGGAAAATTAGCTGCAACCTCTCCTACACAGAGCTCCCTTTGATTTGACTTATTCTCCAGGCTTTAGATAAACGGGAGGGAATTCCAGTGGGATGCTGTAATGCCGCAGCTCTCCGAAGTTGGCTCGCCTTAGAGTCCTTTAATCTTTTCAGGGAGAGGAAGATGCTGTTTCTGTGCTTGGCAGCAGAGCCCCGCATGCGTGTGATGTCTGTTATTTTGATAGAGTCAGACACCAGGGTGCTGGAAACGGGAAATGGTATCAAGATGTGGTCAGAGCCTCACCCCCTCCTGCTCCTCCTGCTCGTTGTGGAAGGTTGGGGGGATAGGGGGGCGCAGGCAGGTTGAAAATCTCTCTAGATCTCTGTGGCGTCTGTCTCCAACACCTCAACAGTAGGCGTCGAGTTAAAGCAGACATGTTGAGCTGATGTTTACGACTTCAGCGCGCAGCCTGATGCCTCATCACAAGTCAGCTGTCACTAACTGACAATAGAAACCTGCTGCCTGGATTTAAAAAAATTTTTTTTTATTTTCCCTTCAAATAAATAAACACCCAAGAAGCTTTTAATTCCAGATGCCTCTGCTCAGGCTTGTTGTTGTCATGCCATTGTTTGTGTCTTAAGAGTCTGTCTTCTGTCCTGCAGGGGGAAATGCAACATTTCCCATTTCTCTGACATTTTTGCTGCCCGGGAGTTCAAAGCCCGGATCGACTCCTTTTTCTACATCCTTGGATACAACCCAGAGACCAGGTGAGCTGCTGCTGTCTGTTCTCCCCGACTGATGAGCTAGAATGGATTCCTCATCCAGTACCTTGGAAAGCCCCTTGAACCATTTCAAATGCTGTCATATTTTAACTCCAAGCTTACTTTCAATCTCTTGAATGAGATTTTGCTTAATAAATGGACAAAAAGTAGCATATAAAGTTATGAAATTGTAACTGGAGGATTTTGACAAAGCTGATACATTTTTAAAAGTGGCAAGAAGAAACCCCTTGGTGGAAGAAAATAATATAAAGTCCTGCTTGCAGTGTAGGGGACACAGCAATCGTGGGGAAAAAAGTGTCCTGGTTCAGAACTGAACTTTTTTGGCCAAGCTGTAAAAACATGCGACTGTAACCTGACACTGCACTTTTTTGTGAACACACTGTTTTCACAATGACGTATGGTGGTGGCTGCATCATGCTGTGCGGGATGCTTTTTCTTCAGAAGGGACAGAGAAGCTGCTGAGTTTTAGTGAAGATTGATGTAGCTAAATTACACGGCGGTCCTGGAATAAAAATCTCTTAGAGGCCACAAAAGACTTTAGACTGAGGCAGACTTTCACCCTCTGGCGGGTACAATAAAAATAGATCCATAACTGGAACAGAACGCTGTGGATCAAAGCATGTTCTTGTTAAAATGAGCCACTCAAAGCTCAGACCTAAATCCATTTGAAAATGTGTGGCTGAACTGGAAAAGTCGCTCTTTGTCTACACTGACTAAGTTTGGGTTATTTTTGCAAAGAGGAATGAACAAGACTTTAAGACTCCAGATGTGCAGAGAGTGCTTTTTTAAACTTTTCTTTATTGGTGAAACATTTTAAATACCACTTGTGCTTTTCTTTCCACTTTAGATGTATGCGCCGCTTTGTGTTGGTTTAATTCCATGCTGAAGTTTGTGGTTATGATGTGACAAAATGTGGGGAAAAGTTTAAGAGGTATAAGGACTTTTGTAAGTTTATGACAGATTTTACTCTGTCATAAAAAATAAAAAAAAACAACAAATAAATCAGGACAACATAAGCGTCCTTCTTAACTGTTTTATGTTTCTTCTTAAAATAAATGTCAAAACAATAAATAAATGTAAAATAATGAGTTTATTTTTTACATTGTCACAAATAATTTTCTCATACGCCATCATCTCATCCAATGCTTCTACTTGGCCAACTGAGGTATTTTATGCTATTCTTAAGCTAAAATGGTAAAAAAATGAAACTTGAAAAGATACTGATAAGGGAAAGTAACTCAAGAACAATGAGATCTAGTTTAATTAACATAAAAATCCAATTTTAGAAATTAAGTTTTAAATATTTTTTTTTTAGCATCAAGGCTTTTACTAAACTCGTCTACACAAGTTTTCCATTTGTGTGAATAACTTCCTATATGCTCATAGTTGATGAACTTCAGCTAAAATGAAAGCAGAGTTGCTGATGTGTCCAGTATTTATTTTAAAAAGCAAGTTTGTGAACTACTGGACAAATTGTTTCAACATTCTGCTACTAATCCTCCAACACATTCAGGGCATTAAAAGTTTTACATCCTTCCGCTTTGTTCGTCTGTGGTTACATACTCCAGCGATACCCTCTGCTCATTACGTTGATAATCTTATCTGTAAACAAAGACTGATCCTCATGCAGTGTAATTATGGAAAATGATCTGGGGAAACCCCTGTGGCTTCTAAATTGTTTTGGCATTGATTAGATTGGTTAAATTATGCACCAGGTTTTAATCACTAATCTTTTTCTTGTGTTTTCAAAGCACACTGTGTTACATTAGAGAAAGAAAATGCAAAAAAAAAGAAAGAAAAAATGTGCAAATAGATAAAATGCTGATGGATTGTCTTTTTTATTGTTGGGATCTCTGTTTTGTTGCATATTCGTTTGTTGCATATTCGTTCCACAGGTTTTGTGTGGTGAAAACACAGATTTTGGTGGATTTTATTTTCTTAAGTGTTTCTTCTGATTTATCTTCTTTCTTTAGTTAAAGTGGGGTCATATTTTTTAAATATAGAACTTCTTACATGCTGCCTGCTGTTTGCTGGGACTGGAAAAAGGAGTTCATTTGATGTTAAATTCAAGTTCAGTCTCTCAAAATTACTCTGAAAGCTCTTCACCAATTCATCCAGGATGTCATAAAGCAACCTGGTAAAAATCTGCTTCCATAGGAAGCATGAAAAAAAAAAACATTGGATAAAAGGTCCATCTCACATTTGCCAAAAAGAAAAAAAAATGGGGGGAAAAAACGTGGGTGATTCCCAAGACCTTTTGGAATATAATCTGTGGTGTGATGAGGGGGGAAAAAAAGGAAATCCTTGGTGTAAAATAAACACCTATGAAATGTAATCTTTAGAGAGATGATCTAGGGCTGCTTTGGGGCCTGAATGTCCCGCTGAAATTGACTGGACCCTGAATTCTGCTTTATAACAAAAAACATCTGAAGGAGAACGATTGACCCTCAGTTTGTGACCTTAAACTCAGGCGCAGTTGGTTTATGCAACAGGACGATAATCCAAACCACACCAGCAAATCCATCTCTTTTAAAAAACAAAAAGGTTTGGAGTGGTCTAGTCAAAGCTTGGACTTAAACACAATTGAGGTACTGTATCACGAATTGTGTGACAATTCAAGAGTGGGCAAAAAATCATCAGCAATAACTATCTTTGTCTGATATTAAGAATTTGTTTGATCTGAAACATTTCAGTGAATCATAAAAAGTAATTAGTAGTGGAACAGATACTTTTCCATGGCACAATATTAATATATTATGCAGTCCTGTTGCCAAACATGTGGTGTCTAGCTGCAGATCAAATTTACTGAGTGGTTTGAATAGCAGCCCAACCTTTTCAGACATGGGTGGTAAAATCCAGGCTTTTGCTACGTGTGCTGTTCTCTTTTGAATTTGCTGCTGATGTGTATCAGATGGTGCATGAGGAAAATCTGAGACCATCTGTAAATAAATTGGAAGTTAAACTGGAACTGGACCCTTCAACATGACAATGACCCAAAACGTACTAGTAAATCCACAGAGAGACTGGCGGAGAATTATGACACGGAAAGTCCTGAGGTGAATCAAAGCCCTAAATCTCGATCTGTTTGAGATGCTGTGGGTGGCTTGAAAGGGCTGAATATGGAAGAAACTGCTCATAAGTCTCACAGCTAAAGTTAAGGAGTGAAGCAAACTTTTCGGCGATTGACGTCAGAGATGATAAATGTTCCACCTGAAGTATTTGACCTGAAGAACTAACAAGTAGGCTATATTTCCACCAAGTGGTATGGAGCAAGTCACTGCAGACTTAAAGTTTTTAGCATACTTTAAGATAGTACACCATCTTATGGTCCAGCTTATTCAGAGGAGTGTCTCCAGTTGGTGTGGTTACCAAACGCCTAATTCAGTGGTGTCTAAAGTCCGTCCTGGAGGGCCGGCATCCTGCATGTTTTATAGTTCTCTCCCTGGTTTAACGTTTGTGTAATTTGAAGGCAAGGCAAGTGTATTGGTAAAGTCCATTTCAGCAACAGGGCGTTCAAAGTTCTTTACTTGATTTAAAAACATTACATTGGAGTGGCAAAGTAAAGTGGAAAGACAGATTACAATTAGTGATGTTCTACTTATTTATTAATTGAAGGAAACTCTTTAACAGGTGGGTTTTGATCCTAGATTTAAAGATAATTTCGGCTGCTTTCCAGCTTTTTGGAAGTTTGTTCCAGATTATTGCAGATGCTGCTTCTCCATGTTTGGTTCTGGAGATGCAGAGCAGACGTAGGACCAGAACGCCCGAGTGGTCAGGAATGATGCAAAAACGTTTTTTTTTGTTGTTTTTTTTATGTGTTTTGGTGCAAATGTTAGTTCGTTTGGTGGTTTATGAAGTAGCAAAAAGTATTTTAAAGTCTATTATTTGAGCTACAGTAAATGAGTGTATAGGCACTTTAACCATTTATCTAGTTTTAGTGAGAACGTGGGCGTTCTGGACGTAGTTGTCTGTTCGGCAAACTTGTAAAGACTATGTTGTGATCAATTCAGCTCATGAGTTGCTTAAAACCCTGATGGGACATTCACTCATTAAATCATTGGAAATGTTCTTCATGTCAGCATTATTTTATTGACTTTGCAACTCATAAAAGTGTTGCTAGCATATATATATATATATATATATATATATATATATGAACAATTTAGCTGTGTTTTGGAACAGTCAGTGTTAAGGTGCTACGGTTAGAGTCTTTATAGTTGTGTGTCCATACAGTATCTACTCAGACAGCAGTGAAAAAGTCATGTGGCTGTAAAGGAATTCATTTTAGATTACGTGTATTTGTGCACAATGGGAGAACCACTGGCAGCTGTCTGCTGCTGCTGGTGGTGGTGGTGGTGGGGGGAGCATCTTTCATGTTGCACTGACAGCAGTCCTTGTTATTGCCACCGGGTTGCCCGTGACTGTACCCTCCTCCTCCCTCCCCTCATCATCCTTTCTCCCTCCCTTTCCTCTCCTCGTTGGGTATTCAGAGCGCGGTGTCTGCAGCATGATCACGGCGCAGAGATGAATCCCACATCCCGCATGTGGCTCTGTGTGTGTGTTTACGTGCTTTGTGTGTGAGGTCGCGGCACATGCTCAGTAGAGCCCACGGAGGAGCGAGTGGAGCTCTTGACGCTGTGCGTGCAGGCTGAGGTCACAGCACAAGCTCAGTGAGCACCTCTCCGTGGTAGGCAGGCGAATGCGTGCTTCTCCATTTTGAGCGCCTAGGAATAGGTGTGTGAAGGGGGGGGGGGAGTTCAATCCGGCGAGCGCGCACACACACACCGTGTCACCACCCAGCCTCGGGGCTCCATGTCAGAAATGGACGACCTGTTCAGCCCCCGGAGGTAGGTCTGCGCTCCTCTTCTCCGCTCCGCCGGGGTTATAGCTGCAGCGTCAGGGTCGGCGCGTCATATTTTCACGGGGCTCTCCGGTTTGAGCCGGGATGTTTGCGCGCTGCCCGCGTCGCTGTCATTGCGTGTTTGTGTCGGGGAGAAGAGAAAAGAGTGTCACCGCAGCTCTGCATTCCGTCTGCGCTGCCAGTGGCGGAGAAAACGCACCACTGCACCTTCAATCCACGTCCAATATCGTCCCGATGAATGCGCGGTGCTGTGGCAGCGGGGCTCGCCTCGATAACCAAGCCGATAAATGCGCTCCCAGCTGGGTTATTGCAACGGAATGAGACGGGCTCCATTTTGCAGCTCCTGTTTACTCCCCGGCTGACATGGCGCGTTGAAGCGCCGCCGAGGTGCAGTCAAAACTTAACCGACTCTGCTTACTAATACTAATACCTTGAAGTTGGTCTGTCTTAGCTGGACTGCAATTATGTCAGTGTGCCACAAGTCTGGCGCTCTGATTGGCTGAAATTGATGGAGTGGGAGGGGTTTTCCTTGATTACACACACGCTCGGTTGCCCTGACTGTCACGTTGTTTGGGTTTTTATAAATAAGCCTTTAATTTCTTGACAAGATTGTGTGCTAATGCTGACTTTAAGCTGAACTTGTGAGGAATAAAGGGTCAGGTTTAACATTGTTTGTTGCACTCGGCAACAGGCTTTTAGGGGATTATTGCGGTGAAACGTACATAAACACCATTAGTTGGTGCAGAAAATTATCTACAACCTTCCCCATTATATATATTTTTGATATGTCTTGTTAATTTACAAAGTACTAGCTGTATTGCATTAATTAAACTGCTTATTTTATGTTTTAGAGATGCACCAATCACGTTTTAAATGTTGCTGATTTTCTTTGAGATCTCACCTACTTATGTTCTTTTTTTTTCTGCATTTTAATGCATTAAAGAGAAAAATGTGCTGGATTCTGGGTAGAGGTGTTTGCTTTGAACTCAAATTTAAACATTATCTCCATTAAATTTCATAGCTTATGTCCCTTACCTTTATATGATTGACTGAAAATTGTTGCTTTCAGTGCATCAAAAGGATTAGGAGAGGATTTGTTTTGTATGTGACCTGCTGATTAAATAAATAATTAGGATAGCATCTCTATCTTTAAGAAAACTCCTCAGATCTTACTGCTGTAGTCTGCAGCATTAAAGCATGGTTTTCCTCAGACATACTGTTTTTGTCTTGGAACATAGGTCCTCATTTGTCATCCTTACAACTTCCTGCCAAACGTACCGTTGACCTGACCAACTGCACATCGTCAGAAACGCATTTGCACAACTTTGGTTGTCAAGAACACAGGCCGTATTAGTCTAGAGTATGCTTAGTTTATATTTTTACTCTGCAAACCCCAAACAGATATAATTCAATGCTTGTATATATTGTTCTCTTAAATAAGTCCAAGCAAACGGGTTTTACATTTACCGGGTTTTATAACATTCAGATGGGAATAGGCCAATTTTAACAGTATTTGAACCTCACTGGTTAAATACTGTTAGGAAACTGATTTTATTTCTATTTATTCAATCCATAAAAATAAATAACTAGCACTATTTTAATTTATAAGTTAATCAACTACCTCCATGCTGTTTTTATTTTTTTTTAAACCAGATAAAGGTTTGGAGCATTTGCTGTGTTGCATAAATATGAGTAATTCGGAGTAATTTTGTAATTTTTTTATTTCCTGATGGATTCAAGCGTACAACCTTTACAAAATTAGTTGCAGTTTTCTATTTTATGTGTTATAGTCCCTAAAAAAATGACAGAAGTCCAAATGATTAGGTCAGATGTCAGAGAAACCAAATATGTGGGATAGTCCAAGAAAAGCCCGATGACTGCATAAAAGGATGCATACACTTAAACTCAACAACACTATTTTCCTTTCAGATTAGTGAGAGTTAAAAAAAATATTCTGACTTTAATTTGGATGGTCAGTAATTCACAGAAAACCAAGAAACATCTGTTAATCAGAAAAAAAACCTGATTAGTGCTTCTCTGATGGTTTTCTGTCATTAGCGCTGAATTTTTGAAAATAGAGAGATGCACCAATCAGGCTTTTCATTCTGATACCTATTTTTGATTATCTTTAAGTGGGGATTAACAGATTCTGATGCTGACCAATTTAGATATTTTTGTTCTTTTTCTAAGGTCAATACAGTACAGTCAGTACAGTTTTGAATCTTACAAATCTTACAAAACTGTTAACTGTTTTGTAACAGGTTAGCCCAATTTGTGCATCAAAGCATATGTGATTACCCTTTATCGAAGTTTCACAAAAAATTAAAGTACTTCCTGCAGGTTGGTGTGTTTTATGGAGGAAAAAACCGTGGGGAAAAAAAAAGAGTTTTTTTTTTTTTTACTTGATGGATTTAATAAATAGGAAAATAAAATGATTTGTTTTGACCAATTGATCAGCGCTTACAGGTAACCAATGTTAACAATCTCATGTCGAGTAATCGGTGCACTTAAGGTAGTTTTATCTGCAATGTTCGTCCTTCTTTTTAATGCTTATTTCATTGCATTACATTTGGTATTTCATAACTGCTGCTAATGTTTCTTGTAAAATAAAACGGATCATTGCAACATTCTCTGGAGCGGTGGACTGTTTAGGCAAGGGTCACTCACTGCAGCTCAACGTATTTGTGTTTTTATTTTTTGTGCTGCGCTCGTATCTACGTCTGTGCCAGCACTCCTGTCAGCCATAGCTCACATTACACCTTTAATCACCTGGTCCTGACACAGAAACTGTGTAGGAGGAGACGTGTCGGGAAGTGGGGAAAGCGAGCCCGAGTACCACAGGGTTTTGTGTGGATGCGAGGATTGTAAAGAGAACCAGAGGGTTTCGGCCTCTTGAGTTTCCTCCAGGTCCGGGTGATGGAGTGCAAGCTTCTCCGGGTGCAAATCACGCTGACAGATTCTGGGCCGCCTTGCATTCGCGTGTATGAAAATCAGAGCCGTTGCCTTGGCAACAGGGGGGTGAAAGGCTTTTCAAAAGGAACATCTTGTCATTTTCTTTAATCCACTGCAGCTGGAGAATCCGAACACTATTATTAAACAGCAGTTTCTATGGCTACCAGCGTTTGTACCGGCAGCCGCTTCCAGAGGCTCCTCGCTCTGCACATCCACAGCCAGCTACTCCACATCCTCCCCTCCTCCTCCTGCTTTTTTTTATTGCTGCATCCATAATACGAGGCCTGCACATTTTCTCTGAGCAGCAGAGTCGAGAATATTCTCCTGAAATCTGTGTTTGCTCCTCAGAATAAAACACTGCGTACTTGTTGCATTTTTGACACACTTATTTTCATCTTCTTTGTTCTATTCTTCCTCCTTGTCATGAATTCATATTACCACTTTTTATCCTCCACTTTAGCTCTATGTATTTATAATTTCTACCTCAGTTTTGTTTTTTTGTATGTTTGTTGGGTTGTACCAGCATTATTTAATTAGCTAAACTTTTTACATGACATAAATGTCAGTGGATAAATATTTAGCTTCGATCTCCTCCGCTTGTCTCTTCCCAGGCGACTGAACAGCACACAGGGAGAAATCCGAGTGGGACCGAGTCACCAGGTAAGTCGTTGCACAGCACACATCAGCATGGAAATGAGATGCTGCCACTCACTGCACAGTTATCACACTGAGAGTAGATCACGCTTATCATTCATGTGGAAAATTCAGATCCAAGCTGAATGTGACGTATATTGGGGGTTGTTTTTTTTTTTTTACCTTTTTGGAGGATGTGTAACAAACTGGCAACATTTACTAGTTAAGAGCAAAACGACTCTGTCCTCTGCAAAACTGTTCTGTAGTAGAAATATTCTCACAGGGTTTCCTTCTCAGTCTAGAAAGGTTTGGAGTTTGATCTCAAAAATATGAATTTATTTTACTTTGTTCTCTATCTTTCTGTCTACAGTTTGTGTCCTTCCTTTTGTCTTTCCTCCTTTCTGTCCTTCCTCCACTCCTCCCCGTTTTAAGTTCTTCCTTGCATCCTTTCTTCTGTCCTTCTTCTCTCCTCTTTCTTCCTCATGGCCCTCACAGTCTTTGTTCTTTCCTCCTCTTTGATGTCCTTTCCTCTCCTGTTTCTTTCCTTACTTCCTTATTTCTTTATCATTTAATTGCAGTTAAAACATCATTTTAACTGCAATGATCAAAATACAATTTTAGCAGCAAGAGGAGTAGTTTCTAGTCTTTCAAGTAAAAGCAGTTTGACGATGTTAAATATTTTTGTATTGATACCGTGCTTGAAATGAGAGTGGCTGTTTCTTTTACTCAAACCATTTGTTGCTAAATGTTTACCAATAAGAGTATTGGAGCTTGTTGATGAACAGTACTACTAGGAAGTGTTGCTGTGTAGTTGTAATTTGGTTTATTTATATACACACGTAAATATATGCAAGTCAATATAAGTTCAATTACAGAAGCATTGGAAAAAAGATTATTCTGTAGATTAATTTCCAGACTCCTTATTCATTCATTTCTTCCTGATTAAAATGTTGTAAACAGGAACTAAAAATTAATTTTGCCTTGTTTCCATAGTTTCAAAAAGCATTTTGTGCTTCGATGAAGCCAGTGTTTTCATGTAAAAAAAAAAAAAAATTAAAAAGTGTTAAACTTGCTGATTTTGAAATATCAGCAAGTTTTTAACACCACTGCCTCATTTGAAGGATTTATGCAAACTCACATCTTTGTTTAAACAACAGAAGTTCAGAGTTGTCGTATTTCGGTAATGACTTTCTCTGTTGTGACGTTGAATCGTTTTGACTCTAACTCGTCCCCACTGCCACCACTCAGGCTCAAAGTGAAAAGTTGATGACAAGGGGTTGTAAGCTGATATTTCTTTTTTTTTTTTTTTTTCTTTTCCAAGCCTGTGTGTGCTATTTGTAGTGTGATACCATCTGTCTCTCTCCTTCTCTGTGGACCTAATTAGGCCAAGCTCCCAGAGCTGCAGCCTTTCCCCTCCCCTGGTGGCCAGGCCGTGACCGAGAATGAGGAGCTGGTCTGGATGCCAGGGGTCAACGACTGTGACCTTCTTATGTACCTCAGAGCTGCAAGGTGAGCCCGCAGAACAGAAACCCATTCTACTGCACAAGTCTGGAGCATCTAAGCTTCTACGTCTAGCTCACTAAAGACATCCGCTGCGGGGTTTTAAGATGGATTAAAAGTGTCATTCCACGTCATCCTGCTATCGCAAAGCTGACATCTGAGAGCATTTGCATAATTTTATGTTGTAACATGTCTGCCTGACTTAAATATCCGTGAAAGTACAACATCTGTGATTTTTTATAGTTCTTGATTGACATTGTAATGCTACTTATTGATGTTGGAGTTCATTAGTACGTCACCATGGGGATGATGTAGCTTCACATGTTTCTGGTGTTGAACTGCAGTATATTCAGTCTGCCACCGTCAAGACAAAGCTGTGAAGCTGTCACTTACTACTTTCATTTTTTTATTCGGTTCATCGAGTCTTCACAATATTAGGGAATCATCATGATGATTGCAGTTAACAGGCATTTATGACACTTTGTTCCATCTTTATGATTTAACCTCCACTCTTCCTAAACTTCAGCGTCTATATCAGATAATCTCATCAAAGACAGGAAGATTATTATGAACCAACACTACCTGTAATATCATGTTTATTCTCATTACTTCCAGTCTATTCTGAGGCATCTTGTGCCATCATCATGCATGGAATGTCCTCTACTAATAATGGTGAAATACAGTGTTGCACATATTACACTTGTTGTTTAACTCTATCTTATATAATTACCAGTTATGAACTCACACATATATATATTTCTGTATGTAGGGATGCACATATCGTATTAATTTCGCAATCTGATATTAATACCAATATTTACCGATAATATATTACCATTTCAGCACCTTGAAAACAAATGACCATGTGCTCCCCCACAATCCTTTGCTGCATCACTATCACATGACCAAGCAAATATCACATGACCAACCTCCAGAAACAAACGGCAATAAAATGAAAATAAACATGGGTTGTTTATGCTGGCCTAGTTTTATTCATCGGGCCAATACTGAAATGTTGAAAAATGACTAATATCAGGTGATTAGTACCAATATATTGTGCCTTCCTAGCTCTATGTTTCCATTTTTTTGTGGAAAAACCCCCAAATCATTTTGTTTGTAAAAACCTTTTTGCTTAAAAAAGCTGAACAAAAATTATTTTAAAGCTAAAGACCTGAAAAAAGTTAATAGTTTTTTTAATTGAACACAATAGGTACATTTATTTGGTTGTTCACTTTTTGGTCTGTGTGGATTGGTCACAATCAAGGTCACTATATTTATTGGCTTTGCATTATGAAGAGTGAAATTCAAAGTCGAAGGCCAAGCATGTTAAAGAATTATAATTTTTTTACTCAGCCTAATGTTTTTTTTATTATTTTTTGCTTTTTTAATGTTAAAATTATGTATTGTTTGTCTGCAGGAGCATGGCTGCCTTTGCAGGGATGTGTGACGGAGGATCGACAGAAGATGGCTGTCTAGCCGCCTCTCGAGATGACACTACCTTAAACGCACTTAACACTGTAAGTCGTCATGCAGCAGCAACTAAATGGGTGCACAATAAAAATCCCTTAGTTGCTGAAAGTATTTTTGCAGTTGTATCTGTGCAGTGATGAGGCCTCTGAGACAGCAGACACGCTCCCCGTTTTCCTATCTGTGAACCCAACCTCAGAACCTAACAATACATTGCGCATAATGAGAGATTTGTCCGTCACGTTGACAATGAATGCAGGGGAATCAAGCACAACAAAGAGATTAGAATCATCATAAACAGGGGATTTATATGCCGAGTCTATAAACTAGAAAATTAGCATAGCGAACAGGTCATTGTCTCTTGACCTTCTGCTCTATTTGCAATTCCAATGAGTAATGCTTGTTTGTTCTCAGAGGGAGAGCTCCGGCGCTGCCTGTTTCACCCAATTGAATGTGACAGTGCTTAAAGCTCCACCGCTATCGCCTCTTTTCACTGTTACTCCTCATCCCCAGACTGGTTTTCAGGTCTTGGCAGGCATTTCCTCTGATGCTGGAGGATTTGTACTGACAAGTCCAGTCACACCTGGATGTGGAATATTTTTTTTTTTTTTTCTCTTATATCAAGTTCGCATGTGATTTGGTTACAGCTCAAATATCCAGCTGCAGGTTTCCTGGAACCTTGACACATTTTAGAGCCCTACAATTACCATGTATTAGCCAGGTTTCCGTGACTAACAAAATAGCGAATGCTTGTGAAGTGGAAGAAACACAATACACACTTTTGATTTTTTTTTTTTTTACAAATAAAACTGAGAAATATTGTGTACATTTGTAATCGGTTCTCCTTCACCCTGATGCTCCTGAAATCCTGTGTGAATGATGTACTCAGGAGAACATCTCTGTTTATTTTAATCTGTGTATGAATCCAGCTGTTCTGAAATTTGTTAGAGAATATTAGTGGATAAACAGACATCAAAAAACACAGTAGACAGGCCAGGAAGAAAGTTAGGCTATAAAAACATTCCGCAAACTTTGAACATGACATAAAGTGCTGCTGCATACCAAGACATCTAAATGCACAGGTCACATAGAGAAACAGCTGTGAGGCTCATGGTAACTCTGGAGGAGCTGCAGAGATACACAGCCAACTACAGGAAGACATCCTCAAGTCCTGTTTGCATTTTGCCACAAGCCATGTAGGAGATGCAAATGATGTTTTGATCAAGTAAAACCAGAATTGAACTTTTTGTTATATATGCAAAACGGCATATTTTGTGCTAAAATAGCCTAGTCAAAGTTTAGGTGCAAAACCAGTTTAGAGGGACTCCCTTTCTTTAAAATGTTTGCAGAAAGTCTCCATCCAATCTGACCTCTTATGTAAAGAAGAATGGGCTGTCTGGTTCAACTCAAAGAGGCTGATTGTTTTCAGATTTAGTAAAAAGACATCAATGCACCCATATGCACTATTTGAAACAGTAATTGTAATGCAACAAAGTCTAAAAGTATTTTTTCTTTACTTTTGTGTGTTTTGTTGCCTTGTTGATATAATTGTATGCCTTTTTTTTTGTATGCTTTTTTTTTGTGGTGTTTGTGTTCAGCTTCATGAGAGCAGCTACGATGCAGGCAAGGCTCTGCAGCGTCTGGTGAAGAAGCCGGTACCTAAACTGATAGAGAAGTGCTGGTCTGAGGATGAAGTGGTAAGAGAAGCTGTTTTTGTAAAAAAAAAAATTAATGCAGATTCATCAAATGCCACTGTTTTCTTTATCTATCCACTGAAAGTATCTTCAGGTCAGTGCAGCATTTGTCTTTAGAGGGAGCTGTTGAGAGGTAACGGAGCTCTTGGCCCGGCCTCACGCGGCTTCAGTAAAATCGCTCTTTAGTTTTCCAGCTCCTCCGCAGCTTAAGAGCAGCTGCGTCCTGTTTATCACCCACAAAATAAATCTTTTTGCACGGAAGTCTGGAAAGGGAAAAGATTGGGGGCTGGTAATGTTAGCCTCCATTTGTATTTAGAAGTGAGTTTCACCGCAGCTGCCGGAGGGCTGGAATCAGAAAATGGCTGATCAAACACCACTTCATGGGTGGGAAGGAGGGAAATGAAAGCTCTGAATTACAGCATGTCAAACCGAATGAGCACTCATGCGTTTTGACACACTGGGCTGCGTGTTTGTATACCCACTGCTTTTTAAAGATAACACCGCTGCCTGATCTGACTGTGGATCTCAGACGGCTCAGTCTCCAAATTTATTCTTCTTTTAGGCAGTTCGTTCATTTTCCATTTTGGTGTGTTTTTGTTGAATTCAGATGTTTTCTTGTTGCATTTTTGTTCTCCCTCGCATGCTCACAAGTACTGGTAATCAGTTCATACGTCTCAATCACACATGATTGGTACGTTTTAGTTAAGCAGGAGCTCTTTGTTTGGACTATAATCAGATTATGGTCCAACAACATTAAATCACCTCTGCTATTCTTTTGCGTGTTACTTATGAGTAACACCTTACAGCTGGCTTTAAAAGATGCATGAAGGTGATCTGAGCAAGAGGTCTTAGCCTCTGTTCAACATGGGAAAGACAGGGGAACAAGCCATTCATGTAAGACAGATATGCCTATATTTGTAACATGAGAAGAAAACAAATAGCAGGTTAAAAGTCTTATCTGTCCTGCCGTCACATGTATAAATCGATGTAACGACGATGCGGAGACCAATCAGTCGACTGATTGGTTGGCCCTGATTTTTTAAATTTTGTGTGATTGGTTGATGCAATCTTATCCACCTACTGCAAAGGTCTGAAGATCAGCCACTGTCCTATTTTGCTCTTCCGTGACGTAGGGCTGACTGACGGCTCAAGTTTAAATTTCTAATTTATATTTGAGAGCACTGGCATGGTGAAGTTAAATTAAATTTGTAGTATTATGGTATCATTCAATGTTTCTTTTTAAATAAATTAAGATTGGAACATTCAAGGTATATCGTGACCTCATAACACCTGAGAGTGTCAGCTGTAAAATAAAAAAAGGAAAAAAGAAAAGAAAAAAAGAATCGGCAGGTCGGGCTTTTTAACAATCGGTGATCTGCCAGAAAACTACAATCAGTGCACCCCTAGGATGGAGTTTTCAATTTACCCCTAAGATGTTTAACAAAACCTTAGGCTTTAGTCAGATATGACTAAGTTTGCACTTTCTGAGTTTAGCATTTATTAAAAAAAAGGGTCAGTATGTCACATTTAAAGTACGATGAAAACCTGTTGCTCCTGGGGGTCTGCTTGGAGTACTGCTTGGCATCATTACCTTTTTCTGCACATCTTCACTGGAAATTCTTATAATAATCATGGTGCTGTAATAACCTTTACAAAGTAATCTTTGTAAAGACAAAAAAAATCCTGATCCGATTTAGAATGTAGTGAAATTTATTTTCCACTTTCTGTTAATTATTCCGTGGCAGTAAACCAGAAAACTTTTTTTTTCCCCTACTAAAGGATCAAACAGAGACACACTGGAATAATAACGCTCCATTTCTGTGTAGATACACGTCAAGACACGTCTATTAATTCCTGTTTACGTATCTGTGTGTCTGCTCTGTTACGTAAGGGTAGCCGAGGAGTCATCAGTGTGTCCAGAGTATTTTGGTTCCTGTGTGTTTGTGTCTATTTCTGGAGGCACTCAGCCTATTGTTGGCGCGCCACCCGCCTGCGGACGCGGTATCTCGACACCGACCCGTCGAGGATGAGGCTCGCAGTGATCTGATCACCACTTGAGCCTTTTCAGCGCCGCAGCCTTGAAGGACAGGTGTAAATGTAGCCCCAACCTTGACGCACTGACAGAAGCCAAGCCCTGCTGCTCTTCATTTATTTATCAACACTCGCCCTGCCTCTCCTCCGCTCCTATCCCCCCTCCTCTCTGTCCTCCAGGACTGGGGTAATTATTTCTACCTGCGCTTTTTCACCCCATCCGATGGTTTCAGATATGAATAAAAGTGACAGCGGGGCCACTGAAATGAGAGAATCAGCCTGTCTGCAGGGTCGCTTGTCACCCTCCCTTCTTACGTCTTTTCCTTCTCCTAACCTACGTCTGTGAGCTTCCCTTTCCTGCAGTGTGGCATTTAAACCTGGTCTAAGCTCTGAATTGACTGTTAATGTATTTAATCATACCACACACATAAAGATAGCTCATTTAAAAGTCCTTTTGAGACCGCTCTGCAGAAACAAACTCCACTAGGAGCACTTTATTGGTCTCCTGCTTGGGAAGGAAACATTTTAGACAGTCATCCCCCTCAGCAGTTTGTTACTCTGATGTTATTGGAGCACCTTTTGACGAGCTGGAAACCCATCACATTGCCTTTTTGCGGGTTCAACGACGACTTGTAAGTTACAGCAGACAAAACTCTCATGCATTATAAAATAGATAACATATAAAACTGAATAATTCATCAGAAACATCAAGTGTGTAGCCTAACCCTCCCTGTTGCGTTTCTGCAGTGGGCTGTTAAAGCCAGAGTGCCGTTTTATTTGGCCACAGTGAAAGAGCAGACAATGTAATCTGTTGTTGTGGTTGGATGGAAGCTGCTACTGACAGTCAGACACAAAGCCAGTCGTCTGTTTTTAAGACGTTACCTCAGACCTCATCCTATTTATTATAGTCCGGGTTCATCTGCAGAACCCAACAAGTCCAAAGCAGGAACAGAGAGCACATTAAATAAAACATAAACAGGTTGTCTCTGGTTATATGTTGCTATTACATCCTTGCAGCGATGTTGCAAAAAGGAAATTATGTTTTACCTCCAAACAAAGTTGTACCTGCTCATCTGTGCTCACTATGCATGAAACCACAGCTGCACAACTGCACAACTTCTGATTTTGTTTTTAGTCTTTAAAAGGAAAAGAACTGTAATGAAATCCATTTCAATTCCAGTTTATAGTTAGCCTCAACGCTTACACTCTTATGTTAGAGTATAAGCATCACATAAAGTGGAAAATCCAGTTCTACTGACATTTATTTTGAGATTAATAAAAATTCAAATCCTTAACAAACATCACTTTGAAAGGGATCTATCTATCTAGCTATCCATCTATCCATCCATCTATTTTTTTTTCTCTAAAATTATGCATAAAGGTGTGACAGTTCTTTGTTTTACCCATGATACCCTATTTCTATTGGTATAAAACATAAAAGGTTTTCACACCTTTTTTTTTTTTTTACATTTACAGAATCAATAATAGCCATGCACTCCGCGTCTCGTCTTTTCATGAGAACAGGAACAACTGTTGAAAGAAGAACCAGTATCATTTCAGGTTTCCTAGAACCAGCTGTTCTGGTCCAGATGAGACCAAAGGAAACTTTTTGACCTATGTGCACAGCAGGGAATGTGTTACAAAAAAGTAACAATGCATTCAGCCCTGAACACAGCATCCTCATATTTAATGATGGTGGTAACGGCACCAGAACTGTTTTATACTAACCTGGTTAAAATGCATCCCAAAACACTTGCTGCTGTAACAATAGCTGAACAGAGTTCTGTAAGTTGATTCAGGGGAGCTGAATACAAATGTTTTGTCTTTATATTATTTTTTTCAAAACATTCATCCCACTCTCTCTCTTGTTCTTAAATCCCACTAAAACTATTGAAAGTTGTGATTAAAACTTGACACTAACACTTTCTGCAAGACCCAAAGTGTTTTCAAACCGAATCTTTCTGCTTCTGGAAAACAACCCCGAGGCTCTTCACCTGTGGCAGCCATCTCTAGCACTTGTTACCAAGTGGTGCTAACCTTGCAGCGGCCAACAGGAGGTGCCATACAAACAATCAGAAGCAAGCAGCTGCAGTCTCGCTGTGTGCCACCACATTGGAGACGCAGGCTGATCTATGACTGCTGCAGGGCGGGAGGTCTATTTCTCAGCCAGCTGCACTGTGCCGCAGCTTATCTCCGGCTGTGTCCGTGGCTGATGGATGACTGCACTGAGGTGCTGGGGTGGAGGGAGCAGGGTGGGCATTAAAAAAAAAAAGAAAAAGAAAAAGAAAAAAAACTGAGAGGATGGACCAGCAGCCCCCCAGTGGTAGAAAACGAGCATTCACACAGCAGCAAAAACACACAGTAAAAAACCTGTCTGGCATCTCTGTTCAGATCAGTGTGTTCTGTTGCATTCACAGTACAGTGCCAGCAAAGTTTTTTTTTTCTTTTTTTCTCTTTTGGGTGTTTTGTAACTAAGTAGCAGGCAGGATGGGTGTGTACTGGAATTTCCTGTCACCTTTTGTGTCAGTGCATGCTAGAGAAAAGCAGAGGTTGTTACTTTGCTTTCCAAAGGTCGTGTTGTGAGAGCTGCCACATTTGTTATGGGGTAAATATAAACCGTTTACACTTGGTCCGCTGGACGAACCTTGGGTCGAATGAGAGCCATCTTTCTTTTAGACTCGTACCAAAAGGCCATGGCTCCCTAAACATCTGCACAGCTTTTTACAGATCTAAACATAGATCTTTTTGTGTGTCTATGCAAAGAGGATGTGGGTAGTAAAGCGTCTGTCAGTGTGGTTATTCCTAGTCAAGCGTGTTGTGATTTCCTCCCTTTTACATCGTGGCTAATCTTACTACAACCTTGACTCTTGTTGGAAGAAGGTGTTTTTTTCTCTCTCTCTTTAATTTTGGCTCTTTTACTGAGAGTCAGGCCTTTGGGTTTTGTGCGCACAGCAGGCTTGGTAAAGGTCATCTTTTAACAACAAGTTAAGTATAATGACTCCATATTGAGTGAATGTAGCTTTGTTTTTTGTCCGACAGCCCTGCGTCACTGTTTTCGGGGAATGACATTTAGTGGGAATTATGTTCCATGTGTGAGCCTGCCCTCTGTTTGTCGTCATCACGATACCATCTGTGTGCCTGTGTCTACATTATCTTAACCAGTTTTACAACTCCAAACAATCGGCCTTCGAGCAGGACGTACGCTTACACAATGGGCCATTGAAATATTCCCCTTTTTTTTTCTGCTTCTCGTCCTCCTTTCATACGTCTCCTCTCAAGTCTCACAATGGTGCACTGTTCGGCTCCAAAGGGAAACTTGGGGAGGGTAAAAAGCGCCAGCTCTCTGGAACACGCTCAGAGAGAGAAGCCTGTTGTTTCTGCACAGCGGATGGCCATTTGGTAGCACTTCCACCCAGCGAAAACCCCCTCGCCTCCCACCCTCGTTTCTCCGTCTCTCGGAGCCCCTCCTCTGCCTTTGTTCCCTAGCAACCAAGGGCTGGAGCAGTCGGAGCAGGGGCAGAACGATTCAGGGAGCAGATTGGCGGATGATTTATTAGCTGGGCTGGAGAGCAGTGAGCCTAGGCAGCTGAAATGGAGCCTTAAACTGGAGCCGACATGTAGAGAGGAGGGAGGGAGCCAGCAAGAAAAAGAAAACTGAAGGGAGGCGGCAGGGGGGGAAGCACACATGAAGCCCAGCTATTAAGATATGATTGGTTCGACTGGGTAAAAAGTACAGTTATGGGACATAATTAAGATGACCTGATTAGGTCAGACTACACGAGCAGGTCTAATTGATTTTTAGTATAAAAGCTTCACTGGCTTGTGTAAAGATGTATTGAAAGAGACATGGACATGTCTAATCCTTGCAAAAAAAAAAAAATCTAATCATATTTTAAGGATTTGTGTGTCCTTTCCACTCATAACCTGAATGTTTCGCTTAACACCAAATCAGAATGAAACAAGATGGGATTTTAGCAACATCTTTTAAAAATTTTACAATAGACACTTTTTGTTTTTGCAAATCAAGTTAAGGTTTCACATACCACAACTGTTTTTCCGAGGCGTTGTAATATTTGTAGAATAATCCAGTGCAGTATGGGCGGTTCTAAACAGGGATAACAGGGGCCAGGGCCCCATAAAATTGGTCCCCGTACCTGTACTGAAGAAATCAAGCTAATCAAGTTCTTATGGGACATAAATTGTACCTTGGAACAATGCAATTTTTACAGTCACAGTTTTACTGTGATACACTTTTTGCTTCAGCCATTTTAAGATAAAAGTCACAGTTTTTGTTGGCTAGGTCAGGTACTTATAATCTGTACTTCTGGAGTCAGAAGTAGCTCTTAGACTTAATATATTAAACAATGAACTATTACCCTGGTTTTGTTTCATTTGAGAAATTTGGTGTAAAACTCCCACTGTAGTTACAGTTTAATTAGTCCAAATATTGCATTTTTTATTGTTGTCTGATTTTAAGGCCCAAATGTCAGAAACGCATTAGAACCACGTTTTTTTGTTTGTTTGTTTGTTTGTTTGTTTTTAATGTTGTCAGTGTCAACAAATGCAGTTCATATTTTTTCCAAAGCAAATTAAATGTTGGCATAGAAATGATCAAATGCAGTCTTGGCTTATTAAAAATATATCTCAAACAGCTCTTTCCATTTGGGCTTGTCAGAGGCTATAAACCAGGTGTTACATTCTCCTGGTTAGTAACTAGTGTTTTAGTAATCAAGGTATACTCACTATCACTGGTTTAGATTTTTAGCTAAACCTGAGTGTATGCTCAGGGCTTGAACAGTCTGAAGTATTTTAGGTTGCGAAGTAGAGATGATGAATTGCAACCGAGACTAAATAAAAGCAGGAGCCCTTTATTTAAGTACTGGAAGGAAGTGACAAAATAGATGCTACCTTTAGTGTGTTTAGTGACTAACATTTAGTAATGTATAGTTTTCTTAGCATGTAAGTTCTTAGTTTTTAGTAGGTTTTAAGTTGCACATAAGCAATTAGAGCATAGGCCAAATAAATAAGAAATGACCCTTTAGTGATGCAAATCAAGCAGATGTCAATGTTATCATTGTTATCACCAACAGAAGCAATACTCTCACACTGTTTGATCACTGTAAGTATTTTACATTTTGATATACAGATAGTTACTATCTAGTCATATTTTTAAGGTATGTGAAATGGCATCGTATTTTATTACCAGTAGAAAGCTATTAAGCAGATGCTAACGTTAGCCTCAGTAGTGGCTATATCTTAGCAAGTCGTAGTTTGTGTTTGTGTTGATATCTGGTGTGTCCAAATTCAGAACCTTCATCCTTTGAGGAACTGGTCGGCATTAGTCTTACAGCCGCTGCATAGTTGTGACATAATTGACTTTAAAACACCCTAATAGGATCAAAAGTTTCCTATGCTCACTAAAAAAAAAATAGTGAATTTAACCCTTTAGTTTACAATGAATAATAAGCAATGAAACAAATGCTAACATATTCATCATTAGCAGCTAATGATAAATATGTTCTCAGTTTTTCAGTGTTTGTTGATTTTCACATCGAGATGATTAAGTGCAGTCTAGGCCTAATAGGAAACAGAAATAGTTTGTTAGCTTTGGGAAGCTAACAACGTATTTGCAGTCGATCAGTTCATCCCGTTTCTTTTTAACTTCTATTTAGTGTTTTCAGTCAGCCTGATTGTTTTCTTTTTTCTTTTTGTTATTGAATTCAATAAGTCTGTCTATCAGCAGTTAGGGGAAATGTAAGAACTACTTTCTATCTTAATTGTAGATAAAACTTTGTAAGGTGGTGTGGCCAGATAATGCTGTGGCATTTTAATCTCATTTATAAGCGAATGCTTAAATATTTTAGACTTTATGATCACAAATTCTTTAATATTGATCCTGTGGATCTCTGTTGGGTCTGAGTGAAGTTGGTGACGATCCAAATGCTAATCTGCATTTGACCTCTTAAGTGGCTGGAGATGCTTTGTCCTTTGTTACAGATTGCTCCATCTACTGGTTGATCAAGTCCTCTGTCATCAGGGTGATAAATGAAAATTACCTGATGTCCCAAGAGACTGATGTGACAGGCCTTTTTTTGTTTTAGATGTCAGCAGGACACATGTCTAATCAGTCATTTTAGCGTTTGATTGTTTAGACTGGTGTAGTTTTTGCTGAGTAGTAATTTAGCTACGCCCTAAAACTGAGAGCGTGTTTGTGTTAATATCTGACTTCAAATGCAAGTGTTTTGCACCTCCTAGTTACGCCGAGCTCTTCTCCTGTGCACGTCTGTATTTTCGCCCCCCAACCCCCCTGGGAAACGGTTGTGTTTTGTAGCTGGCTGTTTTTACTTCAGTAAATTTGGCCTTTGTTCCACACCAAAGCTGGATATGTAAACAATCTGCGGTTACATAACTCACTGTGCTGGAAAGTGAACTTCATTAGAGGCTCCGTGTCTGGTTTTACTTCCCACTCGTTTTCCCTTCCACATCATGTCCAGAAGCTTTTTCCTCACAAACTGTGTCAGCCTTGCCTGCTTTTCCTCCCCTCTCTGGCTCCCAGCTGGTTTTACCTCCGTGCATGCTCACCCTAAGCTGCAAATCCATTTAAAGGAGCCGCGCAGGTTCCTGTTAAAGAGGCAGTTTTATTGATTTGTTGTTAGCAGACAGTTGTCTGTGTTTTCCTCTGGTGGGTAAAGATCATGCGCCTGCTGATTTAGACGGGGCAGAAACGAGCTGAAAGGAGCGCTGCGCCCACCAGGAGTCCACTTCAGGTTTTCCAGCCTGCCGCCAACCAGCGGCTCTCTTGCAGAAAGATCACATGTAAAGCCTTCCCCTTTGTAGTGGAGGAGCACAGAGTGACAAGCTATTTCTTTCTTGTTAAGGAAAAAAGAAACGCCGTGCTGTCGGAGACCTTGTGGATTTGTCCCCTGATTTATTTGCTTTCCCCTCCTTCTACCTGCGGCTGGACGCGCAGGGTCGTGCGGCGCTCCCTGTGGACTTTTTCCCCGCTTTTTGCCGGAGTTACTTGGTTGGAAACGCTTGGCTGAGATCACTGAAGAACGGGGCTTGCCTCTGGAGCAAGAAAGTAAATCTGTTGGTCGTCTGCTTCGCTGCTTGTGAATGTTTTCGGCCGCCGCTTTTTATGGCTCGCAGTCTGTCGGCTCTTAAAGGAGAACGAATGCGCTTTAGGTAGTTTGGATTTCTGTTTTTGTTTCTGCTCTGGGTGAAGTGAGGCGGCATGTTTATTATTTTTTATTATTATTATCTCAGATTAGAGCCAATGTCACGAACCGCTGTGTTGGTTGTACTTGATTTCTTCTGATTATCTGTGTTGATCCGAGAGATTTTAAAATCGGTGACATTTTCTTGGATTTCTCAACTCCCCAAGTTCAGGTTTCGACATTGAACTTTCCCTTTTGAGATGAACAAGCCGCGCACATTGTGCATGTTTCTCTATCCGGCAGTGTTTGGATAAGTGTGTTTTCACAGCACATGAAACGACTAGGTTCATCGCAGAGTCTCTCCCTGCCTTACTAGTCGTTTCCTCTCTCGTTTTGTTGCCCTGACATGGCTGTGTTTGCTCCGGAGGTTTAAACTGAGCTACGGAGGTTTCTCAAACACACATCAAACCTCTGCAACCACAGACTAGAGAAACGAAAAACCTTTTTTTCCCCCCTTCCTTGTTGTTGTGGTACTCAGCAGTAACTTCTTGCAGCCGCAGTTTAGCTGACTTCACATATACTAACTTGTCTTTTTTTCTCTCTCTTTCTTTCTTCCTCTGAAAAATTGCAGAAGCGCTTCATTAAAGGGCTGAGACAGTTTGGGAAAAACTTCTTCAGGATCCGAAAAGAACTGCTGCCCAACAAAGAAACGGTAAGATGTTTGTTTTGTTTGGGTTTTTTTTTGTGCAGCTTGTACTTTTCCAGAGTTTGCTGGTTTTAAATACAGATGCACAGAAAACAAGGTGCATTCTTGGGAACATCTTGAGGGGGATATTTTTGAGCACTGCTGCTTTCCAACTACAGGCCTTGTTTTGTAATTACTAATACCTGCATTAACAGACTCCGTGGAACAGGAAACATAAAATTTAAAATCTGCTTCAAAGACTAGACATGATTGCTGCTTGTAAAGTCGCAGCACACCATACACCGATTGTCCTGCATGTATGCTGCAAACTGTAACAGTTCAGGGTCAACTTACATTATTGGTTGTCTAATGCTTCCATTGTTTTATGGAATACTTGTGTGTCAAAGTTGCAAAAAAAAAAAAAAAAAGGGATAAATGAGATTTGTTTTTAACTTTCCGAACACTTGAGGCTCAGTGGAGGCGGCCGTTATATCCTGTAGCTGAGCCTTTTCCATGTCACTGCCAGCGCTTTTGATTTGTGGAGGCAGTTATTTAATCTTTCTCACACTCTGTAATTGTGTTATTTGCATGCACTGTGCAGCTTGGGGTGTTGCTGTTGCAATATTTCCCTCCGCTGCGTTTGAGTGAACGCAAACGTCACTGTGGTAATCGTCGCTGAACAACTGTGTATGACCTCTGTCAAAGTGCAAAAAAAAAAAAAAAGCTAAAATCCCGGCCCAGATAATGATTAACGACTGCTAACTTTTATTGACTGGAAATTGTGACAAAAGCAAAACACTATTCTGACTTTGCTCCTGTTTGCTGAAATTTAATATTGATTACAAAGCAATCCGCCGCCAACAAAATGCAAAGTTTCCGCTCTACTACAGGAGAAATTTAGAGCAGCATTCTGCATTTTCCGACAACAGAAAGCTTCACACCTTTGAGTTTGCTGCTGGATGACTCTCTCTGAGAAGCCTCGAATCAGAGAACCTTGCAGACCTTGTTGTTTTGTGCGGCTGCTCCCGCTGGAAGTGTGCCGGCACAATGCTGACACAGACATCAAAGTGAAAAAACCTAAATTGTTTGTCATGCTTCTCATCTGCTTCATTTCCTCGTCTGCTGCAGGGCGGGGGTACAGCAGACCTCTCTGTCAAACACACAGACTTTCACACACTCAGGAACTCCTTGGTGCTTCTGTGTCACAGTTTCTTTTTATTTCTGAAAACCGATTCAGACCTTTTGAAAAGTTGACATCTGATTTAGGCATGGATCAGTTTCTAGTAAGAAGTTGTGCTTCACATTCATGAACGGTTTTCTTTATATCAAAAATATTTCCAATCAGATTTGTATTTTTTCGGTAGCAAGTGTATAGGCCTTCTTTCAGCCAGCTGACTGGCAGTGAGCAGCAGCAGGTGGAGGAGGGGCAGCACTGTGTTGCAAAGAAAGCTCAGGTCATGATGGCGTTTTTATTTTAACAACAATTTAAAAATACATCTAGGAGAGAAACTCCAACAGATGCAGTTTCTTTCAAGAGGAAACTACAGTTACGCAGCTCAATGCAGGGTTGCTACCTGAGCAGATAGCCTGCCTGACTGACCAGCTAATATCAGCTAGTTGTATTTTGGTTACTTTATAAAATCAGAATGGCAAAAAGGAAGACTATTCTACACAATAGACACTTAAATATTACTAAATATCTGCTCAAAATCTATTTAGCTTTGTAAGATCTCTTGTAATTTATGTAATATTACTCAATAAGTAGTTTAATTTGTGTTAACATAAAATATATTGGTGATATTTTCACTTGGTTATTCTGGCATAAAAATCTTAAGCTGAATCCTTTTATTCTCTGAAAGTCATTCCAGTTATTAGTTTTATTTTTTAATATGTGGCTTGTTGATTGGCTATAAAGGCGGTATTAACGCAGTTGAACCTGGAGGGGGAGTTTACTTGGCAGGTAATAGACCTTACCTCTTTCCTGCCACCACAAAGCAGAGACGGAGAGAGAGAGATTAATTTTCCTCCTGCATGCGAAAAATAAACTGGCCTGTAAACACTTGAAGGGACGGCTGTCATTAAATGTGAAGAATGGATATAGCTTGTTTTCGATGCTAAAAATGCCTGGGTTGCTACATGGAGGATTTAAAACATTACATGATTCCAGTTATTGTGCGCCAGTTCCTCAAGGAACGCTGCGTTTAATATCTGCCTGTCACTGCAGAAGGATGATATGGATTTCTGTTGGGCTGATCTCGTGTTTTTACTCATATTTTGTTTTATAAATAGAGCAGTATGTCTCACATGCCCGCTTACTCCTGCTCTAAATCCTGGCGCGTAGTGCGGAGCTTAAAGCCCTCGGGCGGATATCCAGGGCTACAGAGGTCCGGTACAGAGTGTCTGCCCCTCGCTGCTGCTCCTCGCTCGTATTAGCCGCTCTGCCCCTGAAGCAGCACAGCTCGAACAGCCAGTGCCAGGGGTAAGCGCCCAGCTCTGTGTAAACACACCAGGCCTGACTAGCAGTGAGGAATGCCTTATATAAAGTCACAGCAAGGCCCAGCGGGGGGAAGTGGGTGTGCCGTCTGACCGTCTGCAGCTCGCTGTGCTGCCACCATTTCCTTCACTCCTGAGAGGACGTCATGGAGCACGAGCTCGCTGAGTCCACTGTTTGAACAGCTCAAACATGCTAAAATGGCAGATTAGAGATAAACTCTGCGGCTGATAATTTTTTTTTTTTTTTACTGGAGAGGTTTTCAGGAAAAATGTTGTTTGGGGATGGATGGATGGAGGGTGGGAGGGGGGGTCAACAGACTGTATTTGCTAAACAGAGCTGTATCAGCTTCAGCTTTGTTTGCAGTGCAGCTCAACACAGAAATGGACAGGCCAAAATGTCCAGATATTAAAGAGGGAAAAAAACAACATCCTATAAATCATACACACATAAGTTAATTATTTAGACTTTTAGGACACAAAAACGCATATTTAACCTTACTATTTTATGACAGATAACACAATTTTCAGTGCTCAGTCACTGGTTTCTTTTCATCACAGAAATTGGAAAGTTAAATACGCTTCACTGAATAAAAATACTATTACAATAACAGCTCATGCTTGAAACTGTGCTCAGTTTTTCTTTGTCCTGAGAGATTTTAAACGGCATGAAAGCACAAGTAATTTATTAACTTGATACACGCATAAGTGTATTATAATGTTTATTTATAGACCGTAAACCTGATGAGCAAGAGAGCAGAGAGCAACTATAATCTAATAAACCCAGTGAAGTAGCATAAAATGTTTACAAGCTTAGAGCAAAAGCTGTAGTTTGTATTTTTATCAACTAGTTTGTTTGTGTTATTACTACTGCTCTGTGTGGTTGGTGCAGCTGAGGAACAAAGGCTCAACGTTGAAGATGACCAATGGTTGGAAAATATTTTCCATCCTGTTTATATATTCTATATTTTGGTTCTCAAAGGTAAATCAAAGCCAAAAGAAGGAGGTCCACACTTTACAAGAAGCTAAAATCAGAAGTCGAACACAAACATTTGGATTAGTCCATTTGTTTGGGGTGTCACCCAGTGGCAGCAGGAGTTGAACATTAGCGCCCCCACAAATTGAATCAACAAGACCTATCAAAACCGAGAGACGCAAGTTAGCACTAGCTTGCTACTTAAATTAAATGCTTCCAACACAAAGATCCGCAGCAGAAACAAATAAAATGCCCTCCAACTTAAAAGTTTTTGTTGGATATATCTTGTTAGTGTTTATTTGAAGTAAACCACAAACACATATATTTTAAGTAGCATGATGCTGAATATTAAATCTGAAAGTTATTTAAACCAAAGTGTTTTCTTACTCTTACCATTGTTTTTTTCTCTCTAGTTTTACAAAAATGCAAAATTATGAACCTAACATAATTATTTTTATTTTAAAGGGAGTAAAACTATAATAAATCTGCTCATTGTACGATGAAGGATTGTGTTTCTTGCGTTATCTCCTACCAGGTTGGAAAAAAACCCATAAAGCTGTGCAAACCGACAACTGGTAAAGCCACAATCAGATTAAAAGCAACTAAAAACACTTTTGGTTTCTACAGCTCAGGAAGGTGATTGAATTAGCATCTGCTAATTTATCTTTACTTCTTTCGGTGTGGATTAGCAGCATTCAGAAACGTTGGCATAAAGCTCTAGGTTTTCAGGGCCACGAACGACCTCGTCTGTGCTTGTGATCTTTATTTATTTATTTTTTACCTCGTCCTGATTTTTAGCGCTCAGATCAACCAGAAGGTGACGTGCCGAGCCTCTCTCGTTTCCTCTTGTTTCTGTGCTCTGTCCCCTCCAGCTGCTGTCATCTGCAAGACGGCCAACAGGAGAGCACTGCTCTCAACACAACCTCGCAGCAGATGTTTGCCCTGGTACAATCTGTACAAACGTCAAATTGATTAAATTGCCTTGTCCTTAGCCCAGCAGTCCCAACCTCGGGGGGATAGGTGTGATTATAAATATTTAGGTTAAAACATTAATTAAAGCTGCTGCAAAGTTACGGAGGCCTGGTGGGTCTGACAGCAGATGAGAGAACAGGATCGGTGTTTGGTAAATGGGTTAGAGTATTTAGGTAGTAACATTGCTGTCAGCTGAGATAAATCCAACCAGCACATATTGATGATCTTTTAAAAGGCGGCAGGCAGCTCGGCACAGCTGAATGTAGGCAGATTAATAGATGACGCTCGCTGTGTAATTGAGTCTTTGGTAGGCTACGTGTTGTGTGGGTTTTGCAGACTGGCTTATCAGCAGAACACACCGGACCGAGCTGCCTGTGCAAAGGCGCTGTTGCCTTCCACTCTGCTTTCACTGGGAAAAGCGCTTACAGCAGGAAAAACGCAAGTGCTGATTCTTCATCCTGTGCATCCCTGACCTGTGAAAGCCGAGCTCATTCAGTCGCCCTGTTACAGAAAGGCGCTGCGCAGCATGGCCGTCGCGGCGCTGCATGTGGAAGCTATCTAACCAGTTTCCACATGCAGAGATCCTCCTCCATGCTCGACCTCATCGCTTTGCTTTATTTAGACTTTTTAATGACTAAAGGCTGTTTGTGTCTGATTCTACAGATAATTAGCCTCTAAATAAAAATAATTCTTTACTGCCAAGAAATAGACAATTTAAAGAGCAGTTAAACAATTTTGCAGAAGTTAACCCAAAGCCACCACATTTTATAAGGCTCTAAAATTCTAATGAAGAAAATTGCATTAAAGTACATGCTGCTGGTTGATACCAACAGTGCTAGTGAAGTCATTAGTGTTGATCCATTATTTTGGTTTCCACCTGTGACGCATTAAAACATTTTTCACGTAGGAGTTATACACACATTTTCAGTTTCCCTTAATGGAATCTGATGATTGCCAGGTAAAATTTCAGATCTAATTTTTTTTGTTTTGTGTTTTGCTTTAAATACAGGTAACTTCATGGTTTTTACTTATTTGACTTTATTTCCTTAAGATTAATAGACATCAAGGTTAGGGCATAAAAAGGAAACAACTGAACTCTTTGTTTTATTCAAAACTCAGAAAATCTGTTGCACATCTTTTTCTTTTTTGTGCATTGTCCTAAGAATAAACAAAAAACAGAATTAGCAAGTTAAACTTTTAGAGAACCAGACATTGGTGTAAGCCATAAAAAGGCTGATCCGTTTCTCTCCACTAAAATGTTTCTGTAATCACCTCAGAGTTAAATTCTTGCCTCCTCGACTCTGTAAGCACGCAGCACAGTTCCTCCTACATTAGCAGTCAGCTCAAAGGTGATAGAAGTCAGCGCGCCCGCCAAACGAAACGCTGCACGGCTGCTATAGCTGTTGAGGAATTCAAGGTCCACGGGTCAAGCGCATATATAATAAACCGCGGTTTGATTTAGTTTAGAAATACTTCCCCCTAACCTGCCTGAAATGAATCAGGAAGCAATCTGCCCTCCTCCGTGTGAAGGCTGAGGAGGAAACGGGAGGAGCTCTGCTTCATGCTGCTCTAATGGATGTTTACACAACTCACAGTCATCCAGCAGAGCCCAGAAACGACATCCCAGTGCTCTCCGTTCCCTCATGCCGCCTGAAATATTTATCACGCATTTTTACTTGCTGAATTAGCCTCAGTAAGTAAAACCGCTCGGGTTCGGCCTTGATCGTCTATTGTAATCCACTGCTGTCTCGTTCCTCCTTCTCGTCTCTTCCCGGCTTCGGACTCGGCCCTCCCCCTCGTCGCCTCTTCCCCCGAACACTTCTCCTTTCCCTGCCAGTAACAGCCTTAACCGTTTGGCTTTATGTCAAAGCTGGGGCCTTTTGTGGCTCTGTCACAAATCTGCCAGGAAAAACAGAAACCATCTGTCCGGACCTGGGCCTGAGAGCGGATGAGGGTGTAAACACACGAGTTTAGCCCTCGCCCTCTGCCCTGCCAACGCACACTGGACCACCTAGACCAGCGCAGGATCTCGGACTCCAGCTCCTCCACAAGTCCTACCAGCAATTAGGCTGCAGCCGAAATACTGCAATAGCTAATTATATTTTGTTTAAATCATGGCAGGATGATAAATCATTCATTATAACTTGTTGTCCTCAGTTTCTGCATCACAAAACATATTGTAACGCTAGTTGTTAAAAGCTGTTTTGTATATTTATTATAAACTTAGTCTGAATGTTTTATGTATAAAATATTACCATGTTTGCATCCTTATAAGGACAGCTGTTTGATATGTAAAAAAAAAACAAAAAAAAAAAAACACATCTTGATGTTTACTCAAGGAAGGTAGTTTTGGTTCATTGACGGCAGCTCCTGATCTGTTTTATATCGGTTGTAGCCGCAGCACATGGCTAATTAGCATATCAGTACATCTGCGCTTTGCTGAAGCCATTTCAGAGCCGCTGAGTCCAGATTAATTATGTCAGCTGTTATAGATGGCAGCACATGAATTCAACATGTGTTAACTCATCAGGAATATAAAACCAGTGAAATATGGTCCAACTGGTGGAGACTGCGACACAACGGCAGGTTTTTGCTTTACTGCAAATCCCAAGGTTGAAATCTGTGTTTTATGGAACAAAACGGAGCCATTTAATGCCTGTACACAACAATTATTCAGAGTTGCTGTTTGAATACATAATTAGAGCCATTTGTCGCTCTGACCAATGACTTGAATTTTTTATAGACAACAAAGAAAAATCTACATGTGGAAATTCCTAATTTGAAGAATGTGTTGAGAAGTATATTATGGGTAGTCATAAATTGATTTCTGGTAGAGATGTGGACAACCTGAAAGAAAATCTCTGATGTATTAAAATACAAATACTGAAATATCAGATGTTTTGTGTATCTCTGTTCTGTTACATACTATTAAACTTTCAGCCTCTACCTCTCATGGAACGTGTTAAAGCTCTTTTGGAAATCTGTGCTGTTGCCACTGAGAGGGACCGGTTAATGTCCGGGTCGACAAGTTGAAAGATAGCAGCTGACTGAGTGCAACTAGAGAGGCGTGAGAGCTGCAGAGTTTCACTTTTAAGCCAGCTGGTTCATTAGTAAGAATAAATAATTGTTTCAAATTTTTAAATGAAAGTAGTTCATGTTAAAAATGTTTTAGAAAAAGTCATAGATGGCCATTCCTGAATTCAAGAAAACATTTGCCTCTCTAATGTTGGAGAAATCGTATAATTTGAAAGCCCAAACCCGCTTTCTGGCCGTCCCAGAACTTTGATAAAATGTTTTAGCACATGGTCTCCAACTTTAAATCTATTTCACACTCTTGTATTTGTGTGCAGCTTCCTATTTTAAGTGGCAATAACTGCCCTGGAAGCTCTGAGTGTCGTGATAAGAGGGGTAAGCCCTTTGCTTGTCGGATAATACAGCAGCCAGAAAGCTCCTGCCGATGGAAGCGGTCTAAAAGGCCTTATAATGCTGAGCTTATGTTGTCACTATCTCATGTTCTGCAGAGCAGCAACAGCAAGGTCTGTGCCGTTGTACAGCGACTCTGCAGAGTCTGAGAAAATTATTAAGCGAAAGCCATGACCTGTCGAGGTTTTGCTCAAATACCTTCATAAGTTTGGTAACTAGATTCACGTGAATGTAGTGTATGGAGTTCTCAGCTTTTCTGGTATTAATTTCACTTTTAAGCGCTTAACTGGCAGCCCAGACGTCCGATCACGGGGTTAGAAACAGAAGGTAATGAAAGTTAAAGTGCTGCTGGGGGCCTACGGCAGCATGACAAAGTGTCTTTGATGGAGAAAAGCACACAGTTGGAGTGAGAGACACGACTGATGTGGCTTCAGAGGGCCTAAATTTGACATGCAGGCAGCCTGAGAGGTAATCTGTCTGTCTCCCTTTGACACTAATTTACAGCGCAAAGCTTCCCTCAGCCACAGTAAGGCCGTGTTCATCTTCAGCTGCTTTTATCTCGCATATTGTAAAACTTGGCTGCATATTGAACCCATTATGTCTCACGATCAATCTCCTTTGTTTACAATGACTCATTGGAAGTGGTTGTTTTTGAGCTGCACCTCATCAAAAACGGCTCTCTGTTGCTTAAATTCATCAAGACATTATTAATCCGCCTCCTTTGTAGCTTGGTTTTCATTTCCATCCGGCTGCAGCGGCTCATCAGTGCACCTGTTAATTCTCATTCAAAAGCCTGAGTGAATGTTTTCATTAGGCTCGCCCTAATGTAATGGTACTTGACACAGTGCAAGTGATGGAGAGGCAGGGTGACCTTTCTCTGTGTCTGCCAAGCTGGTGCTGAGGCCGTGTGGTTGTCAGCCCGCAGCGAGGAGGCAGCGGAGCACCGCTGAGAACAGTCATTAAGCACAAAGCAAAGCCAGCGCGCGGCACCGCTCCACACTTTTGATCTGCACATTTCAATTAGATTTCACATCAGGACGCCTGCTTTCCCTCAGTTTGCACCTGCGGCCTGCCTTTCCAGCTGGTCCCGGCCAGGTCGAGGAGAGAGGCGCACAGGAAACGACCCGCGCGCCCCGTAACCGCCTGAAATGGATGCACAAACCGCACGGCTTTCAGGGAACGGACAGGAATTATCTTTAGCTTCCTGATTTTATGGAGTGAGAGAATAAAATCCATGTTGTTCTGAGTTGGCTGTTCATTTTATTTATCCAAGATAGCTTCTTTTTATTCATGCAAATTTTGCGAGTGGAATTGGCCCAAATTTTCAAGATGGCCTCCCCTTCAGCTGGTTTCGTACACAAGCTAATGTGGAATTTGATCCAACTATGGAGACAGAACCTCGAAGATGGACAAATATTTGTGTTTCCCGGCCTTATTCCTTATCCGATTTTCTGAAAGTTTAATCCGTTTCTACAGCCATTTGTCCATCCATCTGTCATTGTCAGTCTGTCCATCCATCTGGCTATCCACTTAATTGTTATCCATGCGTTTGTCCACAACCGTCCCTCCATCTGTCCATTATTCAGCAATACGTACATCATTTTGTTAATCATGTGTCCATGCATTCAACCAGTTATTTAACAAAACATGTGGTTGTCCGTCCATCGAGTGACATTTTTGTGTATTTCAAATTCATAATCCTTTTTAAGCCTGTCAAGATATCAAATTTTGCTGAGCGATAAATTGCCCCAGATGTTATTTTGATAAAGGATGATTTTGGTGTTTTCACACCATTTTCAAGTAATGTCAATGTCAAGTAATCTCAAAGATTAATTATTTCACATTGGAACTAGAAGATATTTTAAATATCCAAAATAAATAAACAAAACGCCCCAAAAAGCAAATAAAACAGATACTAGAGACTTTGGAAACAAAGTTGCTTTTCACAAAAGGGGCTAGTGGAGACTAATGCACTACACTGAAGCCTTTTTTTTTATCAAGTCTTTGGTAGAAAAAGAGAGAAGCATAGAGAACCAGACTGGAGTTTGGTGAAGATGTGAAGAAAACTCTTGCATGTGTTTTGCAGCACCTTGATTTCCTCTGAAATTGGAGCAGGTTCCTCTAGACCCCAACACTCTTCAGTAAATACTTTCCAGTGCTGCTTTGCTTGATAAAATGGGAGTCCCTACTGTTTCTGGTAGATATGAATTTCCCTCAAGAACCACATGAAGAGAGATCTCATTAACTGGCCTAAATCCCACTGAGTTGAGCATCAACCACCAATCAAAGCAGCAATTCAGTAAAACCAAGCTTGCTCCTTAATGTTGAACCTAAATGACTTGTTGAAATAATAAAAAAAAGCTGCTTTCTTGTATTTTCACAGCCAACCACTACCCGCCTCAAGCAGACTTCTTTGATGATAAGAAATTAAAGCAGCTGCAGACCTTTTGTTTCCTTTTAGTCCAACATGCAATGTTTTTAAACAGCTGGCTTTGTGTCTGTTAAATACTTTTATAAACATAAGTTTTTACCAAATTGGTTTTCCCTCCTCTTTGTTTTTGGCAAATTTTTACAGACGACGTGGCGCTGTTGCTGAACAGCCGTTAATGCATTTCAGAGAACAACACGCTGACTAATTTATGTCAAGTTTTGCAGCTGAAGCGGGAAGGAAAACAGTCAATAGCCATTAAACCCAGGGAGCTTTGTCGAACAGCAGTTTAACAGACCGCCGCCTGTAGATGGCTGCCCTCTGGGCTTTAAAGATTACAGGTGACTTACTGCTCACTAAACAATCACATAGCATGACTTCATGAATTTGTCGTCCAGATATTCCACTAGTTAGTTTATGGTTGGTAAGAAAGGTTGTTTTAACTATTTCACTCAGCACTTTCCAAAGCTTGTTATTGCGATATTGCAAAACAGATGTTAATATGCAGCAAAGTGCTTTCTGATCCATGATTGCATGTGTAAATGTTTCAGTCGGGTATTGATTTCCTGGCGGCCTTTTGTGCGTGGGATTTATCCGCCCAGCTCGCTGGCAAGTGCACCCCACCGAATGTTTGATTAAAGTTCAATTGACTCTTCCAGCGAAGGGGCGAGGAGCCATTTCATTCCCTATTTGTAGCGCCAAAGCGCTGCCTGACATGTTCTTTTGTTCCCATTCAACCTCCTGCCACCCAGGCAGCCACCAAAGCACTGATCCTAATATCCCTGCATTCAGCGAGCCTCCTTGCTTAATCCAGGGACAGACAGGGCTGCAGCACAAACACGCCTCAGGCACCTATAAATCCCGACATGGACTGACCTGCGCCGCAGCCCTTCGCTCCCAAACGCTGTATTTACTGCAGTTTTAGTTGACGCAGATTCTTCAGCAAGTCGCCTCAAAACGTTTTTGATCCAGACACCTTTAAGCAGCCAAAACACACGATGCCTGAGCGACTCTTTTAATGGTATTAACTGCTCTCTTTCAGGGGGAGTTGATTACTTTCTACTATTATTGGAAGAAGACACCGGAGGCAGCCAGCTGCCGGGCCCACAGGAGACACCGCCGCCAGCCTGTCTTCCGCCGCATCAAAACACGAACTGCTTCAACTCCTGTCAACACCCCCTCACGCCCACCCTCAAGCGAGTTCTGTGCGTATACATACCTAGTTACTCTCCCTCGCAAAAGTAAATGTTGTTCGTTTGTCACGTCACAGCCACAGTCGTCAAGATATTTCAATTGGATTTTATGTGACAGGCAAAGTGTAAAAGGGTAGACCAAAGTGGAAGGAAGAAAATAATTTTCCACAAACAAGAATCTTGAGTTTATGTTCAGATTCTTATTTTACTCTTTACTCTTAACCCATTACTAACACATAAATAAAATTTTCAGCCGATTGCCTTCATGAGTCACCAATTAGTAAACAGAGATAACCTGTGTAATTTATTGTCAGTGTAAATCAGAACTCTGCTCTATCATAATAAAAAAATGAAAATGCTATGAAACGACTGCGAACCTGCCAAGACATGGCTGCCCACCTAAAGTGACAAGTTAGGATGTAGATAAATAATCAGAGTAGCAGTCAAGAGGCACTTCATTAATTTTTTATTTATTGCTTATTTGATACGGACAAGAAATGTATATCAACACGATCTTATGCCGTCAGTTTTTATAGCCAAGACTAATAAACAACAGCCATCCTTAGAAGACCTTTTAACAGGTGATATAAATGAAAGGTTGAGGTCAACAGTAAATACAATAAAATTATCAAAAAGAGATATAGAACAATGTATTTAAAACTACTAAATCGAAACAATTACAACTTTAATCAACTTTAAAACTCTGGAGGAAGTGCAGAGATTCACAACTTGGGTGGAAGAATATGTTGAAACTATTAGTAAAGATAGTTAAGCAGAGTAAATATATTCCTAAAAGTAGTTCCCTGCCCCAAAAAAAGTTACCAAAATAGATGTTACTGAGTAAATGTAACAAGTTAATACCCAACTCTGATGGTGGCGCAGTCCAGCTGTGGGGAAGCAGTTGGTTTAGCAGCAACAGGTTTGTTATGGTTTTTATATCTAACCATATTCCTGTGTTGCGATGAGTTTAGTCCTAAACTAATCACTAAATTCAACTGAGAATCTTTGTAAAGCATCTATGAAAATTACTATTCACTGATGCCTCCAAGCAATCTGGAACTCTTACAAGGAAGAATGGCAAAACATTCCAGTCTGTAAACATGCAGAGCTTGTAGAGACATACCCCAAACGACTTGCAGCTGAAATGGCAACCAGAGGTGGATCTACATGGTGAATGCAAACGTACACCACAGCATCCTCTTCCTTTCTCTTCACAATTATGCCCTACTTCTTGTTTGTGCATTGCATAAACCAACAGTTGTGTATGCTGAAGCATTGTGGTTGTCGAGGCGTGTGAATGCTTTTGAATGTGGCAAATTACATTGAAACGAATGTGTATCCTGGATCATCCGATGTGAAATGTGATGCATTTGTCTCTCTTCCAGTGGACCTGAGCTCCGCCAGCGAAGATGACTTTGACAGTGAAGACAGCGAACAGGAGCTGAAGGGCTACGCCTGCCGCCACTGCTTCACCACCAGTAAGCAAACCACATGAAACCACTTCAGCACACTGCTCATCATTTGGACTCGGTTTGCTATTCCTGGTCTGTCCCGGGATCCGTGTGATCCCGCCCCAACACAGAGCCGTGTGACAGATGGGCATCAGAGGATGTCAGGACTAATTTGATCAAATCAGACATGAGCCCACAGCTCGTTCACTCTCTCCACCTCATTATCCTTCCCTCTCTTTTTTTCCACACAGCTGGCTCCCAGAACCGGGCTGCCAGCTGAACAGTCTAAGGTTGCCATCGCACGGGTGGCTAATACGTCTCGCCTCACCTTGTTAACACAGAATAATAAATCACTGACAATTTAGGTGCAGAGGATAGCACTGGAAATGTGAAGTCAGGCGTTGCTCAAGGCGCTTCTTTGTATTCTGTAGTTGTCTGTTTATTGCGGTGTGTTGTTTATTCCTTTCGCCCCCCCCAGTGAGAGTGTCTTATTTCACAACTGTAAATGGCTTTCCTCAGCCTCCAAGGACTGGCACCACGGGGGCCGGGAGAACATCTTGCTGTGCACCGACTGCCGCATCCACTTCAAGAAGTACGGGGAGCTGCCCCCCATCGAGAAGCCCGTGGACCCGCCACCATTTATGTTCAAACCCGTCAAAGAGGAAGAGGATGGCCTCGGCGGGAAGCATAGCATGAGGACTCGACGGAACCGAGGCTCGGTGCGCCAACACTCGCTCCCCACACCCATACATCTATTCTCACCTTCACAAAACAAATCTTCTGACTGTTCCCCTGGAGAAATGAGCAGCTAGACTACAGGGCCTGTTGACAATAAATAGATAGTACAGGAAAATAGCTTTTTATTATATTAAGAGTTCTGTGCAATCTCGAAATGTATGGGCATTCATTTAATGGGGAATTATTATGCAAAGGTCACTTTTTGTCCATTTGTGTACTTTAGCTGATAAAGTACATATCAGTTGATACCCTGCTTTTAAAAGCACTTGTGTTGCTTGTAAAAGCAGCCCAAGTGCTAAAAATCTATCCAGCTGATTTTGATAATAAGTTGCTGCTTTTTTGGTGTCTGGAAAATGCGGTGTAATAGAAACTTCTGTGTTGTTGAGTCACAAACGACAGGCCCCGTTACCTAGCAACACCTGGCAAGCCCTGCTCATCACCTAGCAACCACTTTTACCATTGTTTTCTCTGTAAATGGCTGCTAGAGAAGAGCAGTTTTGATGATGACTCTCGACTCTGATGACAGATGTCAACGCTACGCAGTGGTCGTAAGAAGCAGACAGTCAGTCCTGATGGCCGAGCCTCGCCTACCAACGAGGATCTGCGCTCCAGCGGCCGCACTTCACCGAGCGCGGCAAGTACTGACAGCACCGACAGCAAGACAGACTCCATGAAGAAGACGAGCAAGGTAAACATCGCATAGATGCATCAAAAAGCTTTTTTGCTCTGCAACTGCTTTCACTGTGTCCTCTAATGGCGCCGCTGCTTTGCAGAAGATCAAAGAGGAAGCGCCGTCACCTATTAAGAACGCCAAACGGCAACGAGAGAAGGGAGCTTCGGACACAGAGGAACCTGAAAGGGCCAGTGCCAAAAAGTCCAAGACACAGGTGAGTCTGGGTTTTTATTTTTAAAATTTTGTCTTAATTGATTCCTATTTTACAAAACTTTTAGACACAACGTCATAAACCATACACATGTGCATCATGATAAATAAGAATTAAATAGTAATAAATAAATAAATAAAAATACACAATTAAAACTTGATATAAAATAACATGTATCTATTACTTGTTATTTTATATCAAGTTTTAATTGGGTATTAATTTAATTGTGTAGATGGATGGATGGATTGATTGATTGATTGATTGATTGATTGATTGATTGATTGATTGATTGATTGATTGATTGATTGATTGATTGATTGATTGATTGATTGATCAAGCCTGTTCTCTAAAAAGCAAAGTGGGATCTTCTGAGTTTCACATCAGAGCTTTGCTGCCATAAACTCTGTTGTTTGGTCTTCCATATTTGTTTCTTTTTGAAGCTTCTTGAGGTTTCTTATGATGATCTTCATCCGATGCTCCTCTGTGTCTCACAGGAGCTCACCCGGCCGGACTCGCCCTCTGAATGTGACGGGGAGGGAGAAGGGGAGAGCTCCGATGGACGGAGCATCAACGAGGAGCTCAGCAGCGATCCGAAAGACATTGACCAGGACAACCGGAGCTCCTCCCCCAGCATTCCCAGTCCCCGTGACAACGAGAGCGACTCGGACTCCTCGGCCCAGCAGCAGCAGCTCCTGCAGAGCCAGCATCCGCCGGTCATCCAGTGTCAACCGGGCTCCTCTGTCGCCTCCTCAGCACCTGTTCCTCCCACCACCTCAGCCCCCTCTCTGCCTCCGCAGGTGGCGCCCACTGCCGCCTCCACCTCTCTACCTCCTCAGCCGCTGCCCCAGACCAGCCCGATGTCTCTCATCCAGGCCGGGGCGTCGCTTCACCCTCAGAGGCTACCGTCTCCTCATTCGCCTCTGACTCAGGCTCCGCCCCCTGGCCCGCCTCCGTCGATACCCAGCCCCCATCATGGCCCCATTCCCCCAATGCCACATCCACTACAGCCAGGACCTCCGCTTCTGCCACATCCTCACGCCATGACCCCTCAGGGATTCCCTGTGCCTGCCTCTCAGGTCCCACCCCCACCCATTTCTGGCCAATCACAGCAGAGGTCTCACAGTCCTCAGCCTCACCCTTCCTCTCAGAGCGGAGGCCAGCCTCCCAGAGAGCAACCTTTGCCCCCTGCACCCATGCCCATGCCTCACATCAAGCCCCCTCCCACTACCCCTATCCCCCAGATGCCCACCCCACAGTCTCACAAACATCCCCCTCACGGGTCTGTCCCTCCGTTCCCTCAGATGCCTTCAAACCTGCCCCCTCCTCCTGCCCTGAAGCCCCTCAGCTCTTTATCCAACCACCACCCTCCATCAGCACACCCTCCGCCCCTCCAGCTGATGTCTGGGGGGCAGCAGCTCCAGCCTCCACCAGCCCAGCCTCCAGTTCTCACCCAGTCCCAGAGTCTACCGCCGTCAGCCAGCCACCAGCCTCCCCCACCGCCGCCCCTGCCCCCTCCGGCAGCGGCCTCACATCCCAGTGGGGCGCCACAACAGCCCCCATTCTCCTCACATCCTTTCAGCACAGCTCTACCTCCAAGCGGCCCACCACCTTCCTCATCGAACTCTATGCCTGGCTTACAGCCGCCCTCTTCTTCTTCCACCTCGTCCTCTTCCATCTCCATGCCACTCCCTGCCTCGGTCAGCTGTGCTCCGCCCTCCCAGGCGGTCCCGCCTGTACACATCAAAGAGGAGCCACCGGATGAGTCCGAGGAGCCAGAGAGCCCGCCTCCCCCACAGAGGAGCCCCTCCCCGGAGCCCACTGTTGTCAATACGCCCAGCCATGCCAGCCAGTCAGCACGGTACGTTTGGAGGAATGAGAATGGTGTTAATTTTATACCTCTGCAGTTATTGTTTCATATCGGCAGTGATTTGTTTGATACCGCTTCGACAACCAAAAATGTGGCTCAGGCCGGTATGATAAAGGGAGGCATTATGTAAATCAACTTTTTGTGCTTTATTTCCTGTTATAACATTATTCTCACACCTAAAACATACATGGCGTGTTTGTTTGATTCATTCATGCATGTTTGAGAAATCCTTGAATCTCCCATAGCAACCATTGGGGTGCCTCACAAAGTGTTGCCTATTTATCTAAAGCTTCTTCTCCAGCCGAGCTCCTGCAGACTAGTGGCAGCAGAAATTAGCAAACTCCTGGAGGAGCATTGTTGTAATTAAATGCTGAAGGCAGAGTATCTGAAAGAGCCGGAGCATCTTAGAGAGACAGGTGCTCAATTTAAAGGCGTCAAATTAAAGTCAAAATTTCTTTTGTTATGTTTGGCATGTAAAGTATTTTTAAAACAACCGAAGGTAATGTAATTACTTTATTGAGCTATAAAATGGCACTATGTGCCTAGAAAATATATGTGTGGGAGCAAAGCTGTATCTATTGTCTCAGCTGGAATACTGACTGTTTTAAAAACCTAAACTAATGAACACTCATGTGCCTTGACACCAGTAACCGTCCTGTGCATTCAGACTGGTAGAACTGGAGGTTTCCCAGAGTGATCTAATGAAACTCAGCCGGCTCAAATGGAGATCAGAATCAAAATAAATTAAGATCTAATATAATCATCAGAAAAAATTGCACATTTATATGAAATTATACTGGGGATATGTATGACTATTTTCCTCTTATTATTCTTGAAAATACTTTAGAAGAGAGAAATTTTAAATTGTTTAGGAAATTTATGGTTGTATGAAATGAACTGGTTAATTGACCCGGAGCTGCAGAGGAAGAAAACAACTTACAAACCTGATCTCCACAATCGAATCACAATCAAAATGTACAATATCAGAACTGCAGAGACTGCTGGGAGGGGCCAGTCACTTTAAATCCCATTTATGCTTTGCTTGTCCACCATATATTTGACTTGTCAGACGGAGTTTAACTGCCCTTGATTCCTAAAGCTGACAGATTACAGTGACCCAAATCCTAAAACCGATGCAGAGCTTTGGAGACGTCACGATGATGAGAGAGCATCGTGAGGAAATGTGGGTTAATCTTTACAGTTAAAATACAGCAGATGCGTGTTTAGTCGATATGGTGCAGCCGGTACATAAGCTAATATTTACCTGTGTGGTTACAGGTTTGCTTTGCTCCAAAATCAAAAATGCTTGCTCCGCGTTTTAAGGCGGCAGATTGGATGTGGTCAGCAGAACGTCGGTCCAAGGCCGCAATTAGCCCGAAGGTGGCAGATAGCTTAGAATTACAGAGGATGGAGCTGGGGCAGATTAATTACAGAGAGATGTGAGCGAACCCCGGGCTTCTGAATATGACTTTCTCTGGTTGCCTTGTGCTTAAGTGACTCTCTGGCTGCCAATGAATAGCAATGAGGATTTTAATTCAGAGTCAGCGTAGCAGCAAAAGTGTCTGCAGTGGGAGTTTATTTTCTCGTTGAATAATGGACTGTTGTAATGCACGTCGGGGCAGTAGAGTCACATTCAGAGTGTAAAATTGAGATGTAGCTCGCCTCTGATTAGTCCAAATTGACAAACCAGAAATGTTCTGTGCTTCCGACAGGTTCTACAAGTACCTGGACCGAGGTTATAACTCGTGCGCTCGGACAGATTTCTACTTCACTCCGCTGGCCTCGTCCAAGCTGGCCAAGAAGAGAGAGGAAGCTCTGGAGAAAGCAAAGCGAGAAGCGGAGCAAAAAGCGAGGGAAGAGAAGGAAAGGGAAAAGGAAAAAGAACGAGAGAGAGAGCGGGAGCGGGAGAAGGAGGTGGAGCGTGCAGCGGTGAGTACTTAATCTTATTTGTCAATGTCAATTTATTGAGAAAGTATGTAAAGACAACAGATGTTGACCAAAGTGCTGCACAACCCAATAAAATGAAGCAAGAAATATAAAAAATTTAGGTTAAAACTAAACCCAAAAATAATCCAAGTGTTGGTCAACCAAAGATATGAAGGGCTTTTTACATTTCAAAAATGTCGATATAGTCTTAAAATCAATCCTAAAATAAGCAGGAAGTGCATGAAGAAAAGCCAGAGCCGAAGATATGTGTTGTCGTTTTTTAGAGCTGTTAAATGATGACCTGCTGCATTGTGGACGGTTTGTAGGCGATGCAGACATGATTTATTTAGCCTAACATAGAAAGTGTTACAATAATCACTTTTTCAAGGTCTTTGGCTGGGAGGTATGACTTCACCTTGGCAATTCGTCTAGCTGGAATAAAACTGGACTTTACAACATGTATGTCTAAGTCTAGTTTAAAACCACTATCAAAGATAAAACACAAATTTCTGACTGCAGGAAAGAAGCAAAGGAGGGTTATACATTTTTCAAAGCTGATAACATCAGTCTCATTTTCATTTAAATTCAAAAAACTAACTTTCAACCAGATTTTAATGGCAGTCAGGCTGAAGAGTGGTTGAAGACAACTGACACTATCTTGCTTAATTGGCAGATAAATTTGAATATAAGCTGCAAAAACAAAGGAAGGGAATATTATGTTTTCTAAAAAAAAAAAGGAACCCAAAGACAAAATGTAAAGGTTAAAAAGTAGGGGACCTAGACAAGAACCTTGAGCGACGCTGCAAGTCAAAGGAGTCGTAGAAGAAGAGTGTTCTCCTAAATGAACAGAAAAAGCTCCTGTTCGTCAGGTTAGACAAAACATTTAGCCTAAATGTTTTGTTTCTCCCCACAGAAAGCTTCCAGTTCTGCTCATGAGAGCAGAATGGGGGAGCCCCCGATGGCCGGCCCCACCCACATGCGGCCCCCGTTCGACGGCCCCCCGACGACGATTGCAGCGGTGCCTCCATACATCGGCCCCGACACGCCCGCGCTGCGCACCCTCAGCGAGTACGCCAGACCCCATGTCATGTCGCCCACCAACAGGAACCACCCGTTCTTCGTCTCGCTCAACCCCGCCGACCCGCTGCTGGCCTACCACATGCCCAGCCTGTACAACGCTGACCCCGCCATGCGGGAGCGGGAGCTGCGGGAGCGGGAAATGCGGGAGAGGGAGATCCGCGAGCGCGAGCTGAGGGAAAGGATGAAACCGGGCTTCGAAGTCAAACCCCCAGAAATGGACTCGCTCCACCCTTCCACAAACCCCATGGAGCACTTTGCCCGGCACGGGGCGCTAACCCTGCCCCCCATGGCCGGCCCTCACCCGTTCGCCTCCTTCCACCCGGGCCTGAACCCGTTGGAGCGTGAGCGGCTCGCCCTCCCGGGGCCCCAGCTGCGGCCGGACATGACCTACCCAGAGAGGCTGGCAGCAGAGAGGCTCCATGCGGAGCGGATGGCCACGGTGGCCAACGACCCCATTGCCCGCCTGCAGATGTTCAACGTCACGCCGCACCACCACCAGCACTCGCACATCCACTCCCACCTCCACCTCCACCAGCAGGACCCTCTCCACCAAGGTAAACGAAAGCCCTGCTTATATTTAACAATGTTACTGTAATAGTTACAGCATGTAGCTTTAATAAAAATATGTTATTTGTTAAAACTGCCAGCATGTCGTGACAGTTTACTATGAGACAGGTAATCGGTGGAAAGATTGATCTCCTCCCTGTCAAAAACTCCCAATCAGAGCCAGGAGGAGGATCTTAGCGCTGTCAATCAACACCATGTACGCACTGCTCAGTGTGCTAATGGTAAAGAAACAACTTACCATTACAAGAAAACTTTTTGTCCGACATACTAGCTGGAGTAGTTCGCCTCTGACCAGCTGTACCATAGCACAGAGCAAGCAGCAGCACATACACAAGGATGAATGACAGCACTAAGACCCTCCCCCTGGCTCTGATTGGTTGTTTCTGCCAGCCGTGTATTTCCTATAGTAGAACTATAGGGAAAAGGCAGAAGAACTCAATTTTTCCACAGATTGTGTCTCATACTGTACTCTTACCATGTATTGACAGTTTTAACAAATATGTATAAAATAAAATAAATTTAAAAAAAAAGTTGTGTTGGGTCTATTTTGGTTCCCAACTTGCAAGAATCAACCAGAGACACAAGTTGCATACTGTAGTTTTAGCTCAAAGATTTTTTTGATTTGCCATGAAGTTAAAACTGATCTATAAGATTTATTAAAATAATTAGATAAAATATAAGATGTTTTACAAGATGCTTTGTACTTGTAGTTAGTGAACTTGTCAGTGTTATTTGGTCAGTTTATATTCAGTGAAAAGTTTACAGTGCCTTGCAAAAATATAACCTACTCCTTAAACCTTTTGTAACAACAACCACAAGCTTTAATTTATTTTAGGCTTTTTATCTGTGAAGCAGAAGAAAAATAAATGTGCTTTACAGAATACTTCACAATTAAAAGTCTGAAAAATATATTGTACATTCTTTGCCCTAATTGGTCATAATGGTTTACCAGCTGTTCTGGCTGTGGTTTACATTCAAGGAAGATAAACTATTATTATGTAATATATATAATTAATTTTGCTTTTTCATGCATTAGAAAAGTTAGCCTAGTCAAAGTCCAAGCCTAAATCTTACTGAGAGTCTGTGGCAAGACCAGCAACAGACATCCAGCTCAGCTGAAGTTGAGTAGATTGTGAAAAGCTGACAGAGATGAAGTCATGCTGCTGTATTTGGAGTAAAATCTGATTTTATGGGTTTGTTATTTATTTGTGAAAAGGTTTGAAAATCAAACCTCTTGAACCCCAAATGAAATCTATTGGAGCTTGTGGTTGTCTAATGTGACAAAATGTGAAGACAACCACCAAGGAAGATGAAGGGGAGGCAATACTTCTGCAAGGCTCTGAAGACATGAATCTGCAACTCCAGGCCTCCACTGCCACCATCTCTGCTCCAACACCTGAACCAAATGAACGGCTGCAAATTCAGCCTTTTGATTCAGGCGTGTTGGAGCAGGGATGCATGTAAAAGCTGCAGGACAGTGGAGGCCTGGAGTTACAGGCCTTATTAGTAGATAATTAATATGTCATATTTTCTGTATTGAAGTTGTGATGTTTTGTGAATTCTTGTTTTACTCCTCTCATCGCAGTAAGCAGCGGCTAACCGGGACATTTCATTGTTCAACCTTTAACAATTTACCCCAAACTGAGCGGGCGTTTATCGTTTACCCAGTACATCTACCGTAACGAATTTCGTATCGCAATTAGAATTTTGATTTATTGTCACAATAAAGTCCAGTTTGTTCAACGAGAGTATCACTAAATATAACTAAGTTTGAAAAAGTAATTATATGCAGTTGGTGACAGAAATCACACTTCTTTGTGTGATTTCTGTCATACAAAGATATAAATCTTTGTGTGTACCTTAGATACTTCCTAAAGAAGTGTCTTACAGATAGTATTTTTCTTGAGAGCAGTATTTGTGTTTGTAGGCATTTGATTGCTGTCATGCAGTCACAGCTACAGTGACCTAAAAAGAAATTACGATTAATTATTATTGTCACTTCTATCGCGATCACAATGGTACCAGAAAATACCGCGATAAAACTTTAAGTCCGTACCACCAAAATGTTGAAATATCTGCACTAACCTGAACGATTGCAAGTGAGAGCAGCCGCTGCTTTGCTCCATGAGAGGAGTGCCACTGTATGAAACCGTGCATCAGCAGCAGAGCATGACCTGCTGCTGATGCACTATGATGTGATGAGTGTACCTTGACCCTAAGACTCTGACACCCAGAAGGTGGTGGTGAATGTCTTGTCTGTCCTCCAGGCTCGGGGGCCCACCCGCTGGCCGTCGACCCGCTGGCAGCCGGACCTCACCTGGCACGCTTCCCCTACCCGCCCGGCGCCATCCCCAACCCTCTCCTGGGCCAGCCGCCGCATGAACACGAGATGCTGCGCCACCCGGTCTTTGGTAAGCGCCCCCTCCCCTCACTGTCAACGCCGGCTACCCATAATCCATCACTCCTGTGTTCCGCCGCTCCTCCTGACCGCATGTTGTCCCTCCAGGTGCTCCGTACCCACGGGATCTGCCAGGGGGTCTTCCGCCGCAGATGTCCGCAGCCCACCAGCTGCAGGCCATGCACGCCCAATCGGCAGAGCTGCAGCGGCTGGCGATGGAGCAGCAGTGGCTCCACGGCCACCATCACATGCACGGCGGGCCGCTTCCTGGTCAGGAGGACTACTACAGGTCAGATGACTGCCAACCGCCTGTGACGTAAACCCGGCACTCCACGTTTTTAAAACTCCTCTCTGTGTTTCAGCCGACTGAAGAAGGAGAGCGACAAGCAGCTGTAACCAACCGGAGGGAGGCGGCGGCTGACGAGTGCAGGACACAGGAAGTTGTCACAAAAGCAGCGGTCTTGGAGGCTCCTCACGAACCTCTGAACGCCTTCAGTCTTGAAGAACAGGAACAGGCCGAGGGATCTTCTGAGTTTCTTCAGTTTCTGTTCCTGTCGAGGACCTTTGATTTCCTTTTTCTTTTTTTATTATTATTATTATTATTTTATTTTTCAAGACATTGACTTTATTTGGTATATAACCAGTAGTGACAACATCCTCAAGACTCCTGCATGACAAGCTTCCCTGATGTTTTGTAGGTGCTAGAACAAGACACTGTGCTTATCAAGAAAAAAAAAGAAAGGAGAAAAAAAAATAAAAATAAAGACCTGTCAGACCATTTATGGAAAAATAACAAGTGCTATCTTAAATTCAACCTTTATTTTAATACATTGTTGGAGGTTTTTCATAATTTTAAGAAAAGCTACAGCATGGCGTTTTTCAGTCTGTAAATAGTATATATAAACATATAATTATAATTATTATTATTATTACTAGGTGTGGACTCCAAGTCGTTTCAGCCTCCAATATAACTTGTTTTGAAGCATTATCCCTTGTTTCAGAGGGGAGCACCATGGCATTATACGAGCAGTTTCTGAGAGTTGCGGTTCGGTTGTGACCTCACTGTGTTAGATTTAGTCCCACATACGCTTGTTGTATGTAAACCATGATTTCCACCCCCGTTACGCACGCCTTCGCATCCACCCGCCCACACATCCATCCATCCATCCATCCATCCATCCATCCATCCATCTATCCATCTATCCATCCATCGGCTGTGACGCGCAGCGGGGTTGTCAGAGTCGGCGTGTTGAGTTACTGATCTGAAACACTTGAAGAGGCGACGGATGGGAAAAAGGAGAACTTTGCACTGAGTGAGCATCCTGGAGCTCGGCGAAGATGCTCTCATCCTTTTTGATTTGTGTCCAGGTCATCAGCAGGAGGGAGTGGTACACCATCACCGTGTGCAGTAGAACGGTTTTAATTTCAACCACATGGACCGATTTCAGGCCAAATAAAGAGGCGCGTTCTCTGAGTTTTTTTTTTTTTTGTTTGTTTCAAATCAAGAAGGATTTGAATTTTGCTCAGTCTTCGAGCCTAAGGACTTTTTCAGCCTTCAAGCAGTAGTGCAAGACTTGCTGCATATGTAACATGAGGAAACCACTTGCATAGGATCTGTCTGACAACATGAAGTAGGCCAAAAGACGTCAAAAAGCAACACACGAGCTGAAGAAGTTCAGGAGCTGCCCGGAGTCCCTTTGTGTCGCCTCCTGGGTTTCTGCTGACCAGCAGGAGGCGAAGGGACCGTTCTGTTCACATTCTCATTGTATGCCTTGTTTTTATGGTTTCATGTTTGTTTTTGGGTTTTTTTAAGACACGCCCAGCTTCCTGCAGCTCTGGAGTCGTGTGTGTTTCTGTTTTTGTGCCACTGACTGTTACCCGTCATATCGGTGCACAAGCCCTCGTTTTTTTATTTGTTCTGCTATTTTCCCGTGCACTAAGACTGTTTGTCGTGGACATATTAACAAAAAACTTCTGTGGCTTTTTCTTACGTTGTTTTTTTTATTTTTAGTCTAGCCAGTTGGAGAGACTGCACCACATTTTCCCTTGGAGCACTATATTTTTTATCTAAACGGCGGCAAAATTCAAACTCATCGAAAAAGGACTTTGAAACGCTGACAACTGCCTGTCACTCCATCTCATCGCTCCTCCTCCTCATCTCTCTCTCTCTCCTCATCATCGTCGTCGTCATCCTCTCGACGTCGCCTTTTGATTCCCTCTTTTTTGGGTCTCCGAAGCCTTTGATGTTAAGTGTTGTCAATGGTTTAGCTTCTTGTTTCAAAGCGGCAATAGCAGAATGTGAAATTCTGACTGCTAAGATTTATATATATACTGGTATCTTGAAGCTTATTGTATATACGAGTAGTCGCCATGGGATGACACAATGTAAAACAAAAAGTAGAAATAATACGAAAAATTGTGAGTCCTGTGTTCTCTCTCCATTTGAGTATTTTGTAATTTTTTTGAAAAATTTGTGGAATTAAAATAAACGAATGAGTTACACCACAGCTCACGCCGTCATCCTGCTTCAGTCGCCGACGTGGATTTAACTTTTGCCGATTTGTTGGAATTTTTATGAGGTGAATTTTCAGATTTTCCATAGGTGAAAATCTGAAAAGTGTGGCATGGGTTTGGATTCCGCCTCTCTACAGTTACAACTATGTGATTTCTGGAATGCTTCAATCATTCTCCCATCTAAAAATATTGTTTTGCTCATTTTTCTGTGCAAAACATCACAATCTAGGTGGGATTTGATGGAGAGCATCGATTCCTTCCTCAGATTTGTAGTCAAAACATAAATCAGTCAATAGTCTGCTTGCTTGCTTGTTTTTGCAAAGCTTCTGCAAGTTCAAACTGACCTAAAACAGAAATTTGCTCTGATTTAAACTCTGACAGTGAGTGGGGAGGAAAGAGGAGGTGTTTGTGTCTTTTTTACTCCGCTTTCAACAGTGTGTGTGTGTGTGTGTGTGTGTGTGTGTGTGTGTCGGTTCGTCCCATAAAATCCCAATAAAACACTGGAGCCGCCTGTCGAAACACGAGAAACTGTTAAAAACAACAACTGGTGTGAGCACTTCTGGAATGCGTTTGTCTCAAATAATAACACTTCAATCTGTTTTACTGAGTTAAATTGGTCTTGTTCGGTTTAAAAAAGAAGCTCATAATTCCTGTTTTTTTTATAGGAAACTCGGGAGGACCAGCCCTTCTGGGAGAGATCGGCAGCAGTAGGTTGCTTGTAACTCTTTGAGCTGAATATATATATATATATATATATATATATTTTTTTTTTTTTTTTTTTTTTTTTTGCTCTGCTGCGCTTTAAAAAACACGAAAGCCGGGCTAAGCCACGAGGAACACCTCCTCTCGGGTTTGCGATGCCTCCACCATCAGCGAGCCGCGGCTGTCGTTCCGCCTCACTGTGTGCGGAGTGATGGAGCTGCAGTCTGTGATGCTGCGCCGCAGCGACGGCTGTCATTTTGAGAGGGAGCCATTATTCCACTGCTGCTCCTCTAAAATGATGCCCCTGTCCTCTGGTGGTGGAGGGGATGGGGGGTAAAATTGAGCTTCCTTGCTGCTTTTTTTTTTTTTTTTTTTTTTTTTTAAGCTGTGGATGTGAGGTAACTGCGCTTTGAGAGGAGGAGCGGCTTGTTGCTGGCTGCTTGTTTCACCAATAAGACGTCAGAGCCCTTCAAATCCGGCTTCCTGAATAATTCATCCTCCTCCTCTTCCTCTGCCTCTTCTTCCTCCTCCTTCACACCAGCGATGGAGCGACTGTGACTTGTGTCAGCTCAAATCCTTCTCATAATACTGTGTGTACCCCTCCGGCAGGCACACAGGGATTCATGGCCTCAAAAAAAAAAAAAAAAAAAAAAAAAGTCATCTCTCTCCATTTCAATAGCAATATGTCTTATGCAGCAGCAGCAGCAGGTCTCAGACCACAGATCCTCCTGTCTCTCCTTTCGCTCCAGCGGGCCTGGATGCTGCTGCTGCTGCTGCAGAGACCAGCCTGATCTTTTAGTGCGTTCAGTCGGAAGGCAGCTTTTCTCGTTTGTCTCTAAATAAAAGCCGCGCTCGGAAAGCAGGAGCAAACCGTTGTTGGACTGAAACCACGCTTGTTCAACATCTGGGCCAACATTTACAAAACCAAGCAAACCTGTATTTATGTAAAAATGAAAAAAAAAAGACTAAAAAAACCTCGATAAATGGAGCGCAGCTGTCAGAATTTGATGCATGTGATTAAAGTAATTAAACGCCTCCAAGATGCAAATGAGCCAAATATGCATTCGTTCTGTGTGATTTATTTAAAACGGGCTCTGCAGCCTGAATATTTATATCTGTCAAAACGGCGTCATTTAAAAAAAACAAAAAAAAACTGAAATCCCAACTACATCTGGGCGCAGACGCATCCATCGGGGGGTTCCAGGTTACTGACCTCTGACCTCTCTCTCTCTCTCGCCGTTCTAATTAGCACTTCCTCTTCCTCAAACAGGCTGCTGACTTCCTGGCCTTCAGCACATGGAAAAACACAGGGAGGAAACGTGGAAGGAAATGGAGATCACTTATTTGAACCGGTGCTAAAAGCTTGATGTGAAATGTAACTGTTAAATCAGTATAATTAACGATATTGGATGTGCTTTACTTAAAAAAAAAAAAAATGTATTTCTTCCTTGGAGATTTCTACAGTTTGTGCTTGGATGTTTAATCTCTCTCTTCCTGCTGCATAAAGTCAACTAGTAGAAACAAAAATGACCTCTGCAGACTAAAACACGGTGGTGGCGGCATCATGTCTTGGGCTCTTCGGATGGACCTGGAGTGGATTCAGCTATGAATTGTTGCACATAGCCTTTAGTTTCGACCCGTTATGGCCGAGGACAACACGCAAATTTAAGGACTTCATCAGGCAGCCATATTGGGTCAAATATGGCCGAAACGAGAAGAGCGACATCCTCTGAAGTCCCTTTGAGAGACGAGCAGAACTACGTATTTACATTTATCGATGGGTATACTCAGCTGGTTCTAAATATGACACAATCAGTTTGGTAAAAAGGTTTTCTGTCAGCCCAAAGCCCTGGCATTTGAACTTAACACAATTTGGGAACTGCTTTCTTGCCCTGACACAGAACATTTCTGTGCCTTTTTTTAGATCTTAAATGTCTATACTGGAGAACAACAATCCAGGCTTATATTACTTCATTTTAGATCAGGTTAGATAAAATATTGTGCCTTATACATTGTTTTTAATTCTCCTATATTTGTGGACTAAGAAGGACTCTTGGTCGATTGGTTACTCTGGATTTTATCCTCTGGAATCTGAGAAAAAAAAATCTGATTCCAAATTTACGCCACCCTCAACATATTTGAAAGTGACGCGTTGTTTCCCTTCAGAATTGAAAAGTTGTAGAGTTTTGCACTATGAAGCTGCGGTTGTCACTTGACAAAATGTGGAAAAACAGTTGAACCGGAGTGATGCTTCTCTGCAGCTGCTCTTGGATTAAACATGCACACTGTGGTCTTTTACAGCGAGCCTCACCCTGGAACCATGGAGGGAAAACGTGAAGGAAGTTTTGTCTCCCAGTTTCAGAACATTTTAAAGGAGGATCTGTTTCGACCTGATGAACCGGCGGATCCCTCCCTGGCCCGCATGCGCATCACATCCCAGCACTTGGTGTCAGGAGCTGTGGGTGTGTGTGTGTGTGTGTGTACGAGAGAGAGAGAGAGAGAGAGAGTCATATTATCTATTTGTGTTTCTGCCTGCTGTGAGTTTGAGGCTCCTGCACGTCTAATGATATCTGCTCTCACATTCCTGTCATAGCTGATCTGGATTTCCCCCTTCGCCACACCAGCGGATCAACCCAGCGTGGCCACTGGCACGGCCGGCGCATTCCTCACCCATCCCAACACACACACACACGCACATGCACACACGCACGCACCAGCAACCTCAGGAGATCTCTGCTGCCGCTCACCACAACCCTCACACGTACACACACACACACACACACACTCCTTCCTCATTTCTGCCTCTTTGTCCTGAGTTTTATTTCGCAGGAGCGGCCCGGAGTCGCAGGAACTCTTTGTCCAACAAAGCGTGCCAGGTTTGGGCCCTTGCTGGCAGAGCGGAGACAATGCACAGCTCGCTCCCCAGACTTCCTGGCTCCTCTTTAATGTGTTGTCATAAAGCACTGAGCTGGCAGAGACTTCGCTTTTGCTCGGTCAGGCCCGGGCGCTGGCCCCTCTCACTGTCCTCGTACATGTCTCTTACACCGCCGTGTCTGCGCACTGTCAGAGTCGAAGAGACCTGACGTTTCAGCTTCCTCACAGCCTCTCCATTCTATCAGTCAGCCAGTGGAAAATCTGGAAAAATAAGGGCGTGCGAAAAAAGAAGAAGAAGAAGAAGAAAATCAAACATCCTCTGCTGTCATTTTTAAAATATTGGGACAGTTGGAGGAAAATTGGTTCTTTTGGCAGCACTCTCTGTCATGAATTTATTTTCTTAGGGGGGAAATAAGACTCCAGGCTGGGTTCTGATTTACTTCCCCTCTTCCTAATAGGCAGAGAAACCCAGAACCGGCCTGCGCGCTGCCATGCGGCTAACCCTATCCCCTCTAACATGCCGTCATGTGGCTTTCATAACCCCGTCCGGCTCAAAAACAGATTTGTTTTACTCCGAGCTTTTTGCAAACAAATTCCTTCATTACCGAGGGAGCTCGGCGCGCTGCGTTGCAGAGCTGCAGCTGCTCGATTCTCTGTGGGGTTTTGTTGTGATAAAACAGGGAGAACAGGGCAGGGACTTTGAGTAAAAAGTTTTGGGTTTTTTTTAGTTTTTTTTTTTTTTTTTTAGTGTTTTTCCTGTTGTAATGTTTACATGCGTGGAGCCAAGTCGGTTCCGTTCGTCAGGGAACACCAACTGGACCGGCTCCTCGGTGTGTCACACAAGCTCTCTGGGAATCTGTTGACATTATGCTTCCTGACACCGGATGGAGACGCTCAAAGAAAGGCAACAATTAAAGAACAGAGGGAGCAGTTTGATTCGGTGTGGCATGCCGACCTGTTGAGAAAGCCCAGATTTTGTTGATCATGATGTTCTGTGTTCTTATCTGAAAACCCTGTGTTAGGATGCGTTATGGAGAGCAACAACAGCCTAACACGGCAGTGGAAGCAACCAAGAAGAGAGAGAGAGAGGGAGAGGTTTCACCAAAAGAAGATGGAGGTGTGCTGAGAGAGAACAAAACTAAATGCTGTGAAAAATCTGCAGGGCGGCTAACAACAGAAACCTCCTGACTGACTGAGGCATTTGGAGATCTTTTCCAAAGCGGATTGGTCAAACATTACCAAGTCAACATGAGGGCCAGACTCCTACCAAAGACGCAACACTGAAATTAGCTCAACAGGTCCTTCCAGTTTTAGTGTAGGATCGTCTAGTTTTACATCTTCCTCTTTAACAGATTCATTTTATACTTAAAGTACAGAATTAAGTAGGAAAGAAAAAACTCTGAAAAGATTTATTGCGGATCAGATTTGATTTTTACATCACAAAAATCAACTGTTGATGAAATTTTACTTGAAGTGGGGTTGGATGGAGTAGCAGTCATTATCTTACCCCCCCCCCCTGTTAGCTGCAACAGGAGTCCATCTAACAGCTAAACATTTTATGGTTTTGTTTTTTCCCTTTTAAAGCCTGAAACTATATTTCAGCACTGAGCCATTGCTGTTTTTACAGCAGCATGCCTCACAGTTCTGCTGTGAGTCTCAAAGCAACAACCTCAGACTGTTGAAGTGGACATGAAGACGACACGATGTCCGTTTGTAGTGACGAAGAGCTGTGAGTTCCCAAGAAGGATTCAGAAAACGGGAGTGTCTGTCTTTTTGCGCAGTGTTTTCATGCAGCACTATGCTCTGTTTTCTTCTTCTGACAATTTCCCCCTCTCTTAAGTAAATAGTTGCCATTATAGCAGCACGAAGATGGACAGGGAACACAGTGGCAGCATGACCCTGAAATTGCATCTGTGTTAAATTGCATCTGATGAAATTGCGCAGCATCGTTAATAGTTAGTCATTGTCCATTTGGAAGAGCCGTTTAAAACGTGTTTTAATCGAGCACTGCTGAGTGAACCACTTTCTCCGTGAGTGGACGTTTGCATCCAGCAATCAGCTGATCAGGTGTCAGCATGGCCTCTAACCAAGCAGGAATGATCCACCGCTCCTCTCATTCCTGCAGCTTCCTAAACCTTTTTTTTTAATTATTTTCCCTGTTTTGCTGCAACTCACTAATAGTTTCTCTCCACCATATAGCACCATCGTGACTGTGGTGAAGATCCCAGTGTTGACTCTCCGCATCAAGAAACCATAAGGAAAAAATTCTGGTTGTGCGCCACCCCAGGGGCCCTTAGAAACCGGGTCCCTCCCGCTGCAGCCGGGGGTCCGCCGGACACGCAGCGCCCTGACCTTGCGACGCTGTAATGGCCGCCCCTGTGATAGATGGCGCTGCCAGAGCGCTCACCTGCTGCGCCACAGGGCTGTCCACTTGCCCTGACTCAGATGGATCGACCTTTTGTTTCTTGCCGCCCCCCCAAACCTCTTCCATCCACTGTGAAATTAATCATCGATGCAACTTCATGGAAGAAGGTGCTCGACGACTAAATGGCCGCTGGCAGATAAAACTCACCGGCCTTTTCTCTCTCTCTCTCCACAAAAGATGGCAAAAGAAGATGTTTTAACGCCCGCCGCCTCCGCCCTCACCTTGGTGATCAAAAGGAGGAGACTGTGAGGCGCAATATTTGCGCGCAATTTATCTTGGACGGAAATGGCTTCTGCAGAAAGATTCAGCTGTAACAGAGCGTCTCAAGCGCCTCTGCAGTCACATATTTTAGATGGGTTTTTTTTTTTTCACTCGGAGGCCTGCTCTGTCTGCCTCCAGCCTCAGCCTCAGCTGCAGCGCGCGTTTTCCGCTCCATTTCACAGGATAATAAGGCTGCGGGCTGAAATGGCTTTAAACAAACGGACGTTTCTGCGCTTTCGCTGTTTTATGTTCCGCGTCGACGTGGTGTGAGCATGAAAAAAACCCTCAAAACCCCCCTGGCCACATCACACAGAATGGCTTTGGGATTCCCAAAGACTGCAGCTGGATTTTTTTATTATTATTATCTTTTTTTTTTTTTTTTAATCATATTAATCATAATCCGGATCATGTGTCTTCCTGAAAGGAAACATTTAAAATCTACTCTATAGTAGCTTTAACAGTGGGCACCAGTGTTAAAGTTACTGAAATAACTTGTGATATTAATAATAATAATTAAAAAATCAGGCGTTTGGGTTGGAATTATGACTTTTAAATTGTTGGATTTTTTTTCCCACCTAATTTGTTTCATCTCTCGAACAACAAACTAAATACAATGTATTTTGAACAAAGTAGTCAGATTGTTATGTAGCTGTGTAAAATGGTCTCCTCTCCTGTCTACTATTCCAGCTTGATTGGAAAAAACAATAAACAAATAAGAAAGAAGTAGCAGGTATTCCCCCTGGATAAGAACAGAGTTTAACTCTTTCTGTGCAAATGCTCGACATGTTCAGAAAAGTTTAACAGATTACATTAAAGCAGATTTTTGCGCGCTGTTGGAGTAACAGTCGACTACTTAATGTGATATTGTTGCAACTAGGGTTTGATTTGTGCGTAAAAACTTCAAAGTAAAAAGTCTCCATGATCTGCATCAATCACCTGTCCTTTCTGCTTCTCCTGAATCAGACAAAGGGTCACAAATAGCTTCCTTTTCATTGTGGCTGCGTTCATTTTATTCTTCCTATTGTATTTTATACTTTTGGACTAATCTTAAAGTCTTCCCATCGACTTCATTTCCTGCTTTACTTTGTAAATCTGTTTTCCTTCGGGCACCAAGTTCCATGATCGTCTTGTTGGGTTCCTGAGGAACATCTTTCTGCTTCCTGTGTTTGTTTTTGCTCAGGTCTTCCCTCAGTAGACTCAGTCTCCTGGTTTCTCTCTCAGCAGAGAGAAGGTAATTATTCACACCTCTTTCTCTTTCCAGTTATCACTCTGCCCACATTCCTCTACGCCTCAGTCGCTCATTGCTGCATCTTCTGTTGTTTTCAAGCTGTTGTCCTTGGCTTCTCCGTGTTCCCTTCTGTTTTGGTGGAGGTTTTTTTTTTTTTTTTTTACGTCTTTTTAAACCTGCACTGTTGGGTCTTTAGATTGTGACAATCTCAAGCTTTGACCGTCTTGCGGCTCAACCTTCCACCTGAGAGTGGAATTTGCTGTCCGTCTGAACTAAGAGGAAGGGCAAACAAAAGAAACATGGATCGGAGGAGATGACAGAAAGCTCAACATGTCTCTGGAGGAGCTGCAGAGGAAAGCAGCTTCTGGCAAGAGGACAACTAACATTTGTGCAATAAACAAATCCGTCCTTTATGGAAGCCAGCAGAGCAGCGACCCTAAAGATACACCCAGAGCTCTAATGGAAAGGTTTAAACGATGAGTTAGAATGGTCCAGTCAAAGTCCAGATCCAAATTTAATTGAGAATCCGCAGCAAGTGGGCAATCCTTGGAGCTTGAGCTCCGTGATTAATGTCTTTGCCTGTCGTGTAGAATCCCACTACAAGTTGGAGTTTGTTGCTGCAACGTGAAATATGCAAAAGGGGGGGGCGAATATTTACACCAGGCACTGAATGTTCACGCTTTAATCAGGAAAGTGTTTCTAATTTATGTATAAATTTCCACTTTAGGTGCCATGGTGGGCCACTAATCAGAAGATGTTCCTAATCCCTGCAGCGTGGAGCTGCGTGGGTCCAGATCGGCTGCAGACCGAGGCTCGAAATGAGACAGATATTCATTTTTGGGGCTTTTTGTTTTTTTTGGGAGAAAGTAAAGTCCACATAAAGCAGTTTTTAATAGCGTGCAGGGGGGACAGGTCAGTTTAATGAGGTGATGTGAAGCCTGGAAATGAGCAGCGCCGCGGTATCCTGCAGCAACAGCAAATAGAAGCAACTGGGAATCACTGAGCTTCAGAGCCTGGAGGCACAGAGCTGCACCGCAGAACAAACAGCCTGAGTGTTGGTTCATGTAATGATGCAGAATGGATGTTGGACTATTACCACACCGCTCAACGAGGCTCCTTTAAACACTCGCCTCGCGGAGCAGCGAGGCTCAACAATGCGTCTCCCGCACACGGCGCCTCGCTTTGCAGGCGCGCGCCACTCGGAGCGAATCACACGAGACGAGCAATAATAAGGACCTAAAGTGAATTTGACAATATCTCCCCGAATTAAGCGTCGTGATCACGTCCCTGCAAAAAAAGAAAAAAAAAAAAAAAACGCGCGTCAAAACGGGACGCACGGCGCGCTCTCCTCCCAGTGATCTGCGTCCATGTTGGAGCCGTTTGCGCGGCGGCAGACCCCCGGGGTTATGATGGAGCCCCCCCCATCCCCCCACTCCAGTGGCTGGCTGCAGATTTAATGGGTTTAGCAGCTGCTGAGGAAAAGCAGCGAGGGCTTGTGGCATATGCTCTGGTTAGAACAAAGAGCGGCGAACACCGCGGCACAAGCTGCGCCTGGGTGCAGCCACAGGGCCCCGCAGTCTGCCATTAAAACTGTTTTACAGCTTGTGCTCGTTCCGTTTATTAGATAACCCTTTCTTTTTTCTTTCTTTTTTTTGTACTCCCCGCTCTCTGTGCTATTATGAGAGTTTATCTCATCCGCCGAGCAGAAAGAAATGAGTTGTATTTGCTTTTTGACAGCATCGCGGAGCCAGTATTTACTTTCTACCCCCCCATGTGTCAGCGCGCTTGGTGTTGGTGGTTAAATTATGAAGCAGCAGCAACAGCAGTAGATATAACAGTATATTTAAAGGCACTTAACAAGGCTGCCCTCTTCAGGTCACGCCATAATCCTCCAAACATATCTGCTCTTCAATGTGCTTTCAATTTGGACTGAATTGGTGTGCAGAGCCCTCTAGTGGAGCACGCGAAAACTACCGGGTTCGCTTTAGGTTATATGGGTTTACCTGCAATTTTTTTAAAAAAGTATTCCACTCCAGAACTATAATTTCCTCAACTTTATTCAGATATTTTAAGTTTTTCTATTTATCTGGCTCTCATAAGCTTAAATAAATATTCGCAAACCACTGTGTTCAGGACATTTTGTCACGTTTGCACAAATCACAACCGAAAACATCCCACATTTTCTTTAGAGCTCAATATACATTAGTTCATTACTGTGAAATGGAAAGAAAATAAATCACATTGTTCAACATGTTTTGCGAATAAAAGTCTGAAATGTTCAACCGACTTTCGTTTCCAGTCGAGTCTTTTGAGACTTTGTAATTTCTTGCATCACTCATTTAAAAACGGTATTTTTCGAGTCTGTAATGCAAAATAGTCAGATTGTCTGTGAAAACTGGTTTTCATGTCCTGTCACAGATTCTCAGTTGAATTCAGGTCTGTATTCTTTGATTTTAGGTTCTCTCATGTTTGTGTCATCGTTCTGCTGGAAGGTAAACCTTTGCCAGAGTCTCCAGACTATATTTTCTATCTATTTAGCTCCGAATATCAACTCTGGCCAGTTTTTCTAACCCTGTTAAGAAAAGTATCCCATGGTGGGGCGATGTGTTCAGGGGAATTTGCAGTGTTGGTTTTCTGCTCCACGTAGTGTTTTGTCTTGAAGGACAAAAACCTCAGTTTGGGTCTCATCTGAGCTTCTTCCTCATGTTTGGCTTGTCTTTTTCATGACTTATGGCAAAGTCTAAACTAGGCTTCTTGTTCCTGGTACTCTTATGTAAATGAACAGTCAATAGTTGTCCTGTTCACATATTTGCCCACCCGAACTGTGGCTGTCTGCAGCGCTCCCAAAGTCTTATTGGTTACTTCCCTAATTAATGCTTCTCTTACTAAGCCTTAGGTTGACGGCCATGTCTTGTTGCTATATGCCCATTTTATGCCATACTCACTGAACTGCAATCTAAGTGGTCTAAGCACTAATTAGAATGTTTCTGAATCAGGGTGTTTTACTTAGGGGTATCATAATAAAGAGGGCTGGATACAAATCCAAACCAAACTTTTCAAAGTTTAATTTTTGAAGTCAGTGAAAATCCTTTGTAAACATCTAATTGTCTTCTCACTGTGATGCACTTCTTGCTGTTGCTCTGGTTGTTTATTGCCAGCCGAAAACGTATCAAATTTCGCAAGTGGAAGAAAAGTGAAGCAGGAATCGTCTCCCTGCTGCTGCTATTTCAGTTTGAAACATTTTACACATGCACATTAAAATCTGGCAGGCTGAACAAATTGTCGCTGCACAATAACACCCCTTTTCTCCCCCTCCTGGATTATTAACCAGCTGCTGCAGACCAAACAGACTGAGGCTGAGGTAAGTTTTATTGCAGTTTGCACAGCTACTCTGTGCATACATGAGCTTCAACAGGCAATATGTGTAAACACTGATAAGGTTGTGTTTGCGTAGAGTCTGTATGTCTGCAAATACTCTGCAGAGTCGCGCTCTCCCACCGACTGCTGACAGAAGCAGCTCAGACTCTGTGTGGGAGGAAAGTGTGACAGATTTGTTGTTACATTACAGCACAGCGTCTTGAAGTCTGCTGCTTCTTCCTTGTGACGTCTCTGAAGAAGAGCTGACCGTGGAACCGGCCTCCTGCATGCACGGGGGCTCTTTGGCCTCGTTAAAGGAAAGAAACACCCTCGCTCAGCTGAGGGAGGCATGGTTTGGTTTGAACAAACAAAATGGCTCTCAGAGGAGCAAACGGCAAGAGATATGAGAAGGCCACGGAAGGAAACGCGAGCCCAGGCGGCTTATTGTGTGTAATCTCCACCAGCGTTGCTTGTCAGTCTCTTCATGGCTGACCTTGTCCGGAGCACTGCTACAAGCGTGACCCTCTGTTCCGACTTGGCTGAGCGGACCCGTCACACCCTGTTTGTTTTACCCCACCACCACCACACACACACATCAGCAGACCAGCCATTTCTGCCTTTGTGTTTGCTTCACAAATTTTTGGATTGCAACCTCATGAAGAGCAACGAGGGAGAAACCAGGAACACAGAAAAACAACATCTCAAAACAAGATCATTCGTTGTATAATGAAAGCTGCAGTGATACTGTGTGTGCGTACAGAGTGAGAGTGCTGTGGGCAGGAGGTGGAATGAAGTGAAGTAACAGGAGCAAGGAGTGGGTAAAGTATAACTGGGAAAAAGCGCAATATTGTTACTAATCCCCGTAAATCCTTGTTGATCTTGTTTCGAGAAAAAAAAAGATAAAGGCTTTGGAGGAACAGATTGTGCAAGATTATCAAGATTAGTTTGGTTTTTTTCTAACATGGTTGGTAAATCCAAGTTGTTCATTTTACACAGACTTCAAGATGGATCACTTCATGCTCATATGGTGTTTTCAAAGACTGTTTCTGCACAGTAATGCCATCTTGACTGTCAGGATTGGACAATTTCCAGTTTCACCACCACATGAGTCTCAAGTACTTTCAATCACCTGTTGGTTTACTGTGCTGCCTTCATCCTGGTGAGGACAGCAGGAGGAGTGTTTCTAGATGCTATTTGTGTGGCGGTTCTTAACTTACAGAGGTAAGTAACTCTCAACAGTTTAATCTGCAGAACTAGACAAGAACAGCAGCAGAGTTGCAGTTTGTTTTCTGCTAGCTGAAGTAAACAAACATTTTCTACTGAGCTCCTTAAACACCAATGCGAACAGCCTCAACAACCTTTATTCTAAATTTCTACATTTAGTTTTACCTCATATTGTAAAAACATCCATTTACAGACCCCTGGTCAGGGTTTCTGACATAATTTGATATTTTCAAGACTTTGCTCCTCCTCGTCAGTCGTGACTCTGGTTCTGAAACCTTGGAGCGGCTGACCAAACCCAACCTTCATGACTTTGAATTCAGAGAAGTGCAGCAGAAAACCCAGCATCATGGTAAAATGGTCAAGTCTCAGATTATGTATGTTTTAATTTGGCTCAACCCCATTCTATTACTGCAGAAACTGGTGCAATTACAAGTTGCTTCTTGACATCTACGAGCCACAAGTTGGTCTAGTGAACGATTTTTTAGTACAATGAATTTGAAATGAAAAACATACAATCACTAGAATTAAATATATTATTTAAATGTTTGAATATGCACTGGGAGAAATTTTTCTGGCTTTAAACAATTTAGGTAAGCCCAGACAAGATTATTGTGACTTTAAAGGCTTTTAGGTTAATTACAACAGTGGAGAATACTAGAGGCACCGTTTGTTGAACATTAGATTCATAAAGGCTGTAGTTTCATTTTTGATGCTATAAAGAATTATTTTGAATAGGTAGATATAGCAGAATGACAAAAGAGGGCACAAAGCATCAGACTAAAGTTCTACAATTTGTCTGAAATTTAATGAGAAAATTAAAAACATAAAAAAGCAGGCACATTCAGATATGTGCTGCTCATTTTATCTTGACAGCTTTTATTTTACATTTTGATTTTCCAGTCGTATTGGAAGTTCAGTTCAGATTTGTTGGTTTCTGTTGACATCATAGGGCAAGCAGATGGCTTGATCAGCAGATTGTTGAATTGTTACAGCTATATGTAGGTATTGTGGGGTTAGAGCACAATTGTTCCAGTTAAAATCACTCATGTTTAAGAAGTGATCTGTTCAATTTGTCACTGAAACAAAGACATCAATATCAAAGCAGTTCATGTTCTTCCATTTCAGCAACTGTTGCAGGCGTAGCTGTCATTCTGTATTGGGAGATGAGTTTCCTTGACGTGGTCTATATATTTTATTTTATTTCGTTACAAAATTTAGAAAAAAATGGTTATGGTTTTAAATGATCCAAAGACATATTTTCTGCCTTTTCATGTCATCTTAAGTATGGTTTCTCTTTTTTTTCCTTCTACCTCTCATTATTTACAGCTAAATATGTTTATAGTGTAATTTATTTATTAAATATGGAGCCAAAAGGGGGCGCCAGACCGCCACTATGACGCCACATTGAGGGTGCAGTCAGTAAAAGTTTCATCCCTTCTTGCAGATATCCTCTATTTTAAATCCCTAAATATTTTACACAATCTCATTTTAATAGCAGACTATGATGATTTGAATAAAAAAGTAGTTTTTAAATGATGATTTAATCTATTATGATAGATTAAAATAAAAGTAAAACCCTAAAAACTGAGTGACAACATCTAATCAGTACCGCCGCTCACTTCCGGTTTGGATGGCGGACGCATTCTCTGAATTTGGACTACAGCTTTGATGTACTCGAGTAAGTATACAAAAGAAAGATAACTATTCGGAATAGACCTTTCTGTTTTAAATTAAGCCTTTTAAATTATGAAATGCAAACAACAATTCCTACTTTAAAACAGCATCTTTGCGACACCAGCTTTTTGCGAGACACTTGACGGCAGCTCGTCAGTCGCCTCATTAACACCTGTCGGCCTGCAGAAGAGGTAACTGCAATGACTGCTCCCTTTCCCTCACTGTTAAAGAAATTGTTTGCAGTTTGCCTGTTTTCGGTGAGTAACTAATTAAACAACTTTTAACCGAAAGGACAACATGAGTATTAGTAAACATCCTTTTATTTTTAGGCCTTATAAAGATATAAGGCGGTTGAAAACGAAACTTAAGCAACAACAACAACAACGATACAATTGGCCTATTACGTTGATACATTGCAGGTACTTTCATGAATGGACATATACTCGTTGCATAAATTATTTTATGATATCAGAGTAGCAACAAAGCTACAAAAAAATTCAATTCGGGTTATTTTAGTTTTTTAATTCATGCTAAATCTCAACTCAAGTACACAATGTCCAATTTGTTTCCGTTTATCTATTAATACGCAAAAAATAAAAACTGTCCTGTCTGAACATAAATGTAAAGCAGGACTGTTTCATATCATAATGACAACCGGTCAGAAGTGATGTAGATAAGGATCTCTAGCCAAATGCATCGGGGAAAGCAAGTCATACTAGACAGAGAATTACATCAAGTCAGGGTCCTTTGATTTCTATTTATTGTGTCTTCAGAGTAAAAAGAACAGAGTAACCATAAAGTTAATCAATCAACAGCCTCTTCCAGGAAAGAGATGGCAACACATGGAAACAGAAGGCCAGGTGCAGCGTCTGTAAAAGAAAACTGAGAGAAGTCAAGTTATTACACTTGGAGTTTGCCAAAACTTCAAGGGAAAAATAAATAGCTTAACTTCTGTTTTAATTTTAAAAGTAAATGTGAAGTGGTATTGACATTTTCAAAAAGTAAAACAGTGTGACAAACTATTTAATACATCCAGGAACAGACTGGACTGTCGTATGTAACACCAAACTCTGGGATATGATGTACTGGCTTAAAGATCAGCACGAGATGTAAATATTGTGACTTTTAAAATAAACATGCAGTGCAGAGAAAAAGTAATATTGGCTCCTTACAAGTTTCTTCTGGTTTTGCTTTTTGTAAATTGTCAAAAGCTTGAGTAAAAACAAAATGCAGCTTTCAAATGGTGGTCTTGTTTCTTAAGGGGAAAAAAAGTAATGCTAATCTACTTTAAAAATTCAGTCATCTTTGTTGTTGAATCTTAAATTAACTTATTAATCAATTTTTAAAATAATTTTTACTATTCAAATCCAGGTTTGATTACAACCAGATCTGTAGAATCGAGCAATTTCTTAAAAAGAACCTGTCTGACCAAATGAAGTAGGTCTGAAATAACAAAACATCATGTCCTGATGTAAAAATATTCAAGAACAGATAGGGGGGGAAAATCCTTCTCATCAATACCATTTGTAATCCTTGTGGATAACAAAACGCAGTGAAACCCAATGTCTACACAAGGAGTAACATGGGCACTCAGTGAACCTTGCAGGCACAGCCAGCTTATCAAAATAACTCCAAGGTCTCATTGAAGACTCTTCCAAGTAGTGACGGGCCAGACGACACAGAAACCTCGGCACATGCGGCGAGCAAACAAGATAAAACCCCGTTTGTGGGTTTTGTTGGATGGAGATACTTTGTGTTCTTTGGCTCATATTTGACTGCCTGTATGGATCAACCAAGGAAGAGGAAGTTTTCTCCCCTGTGAGATCATTTTGATCTTATAACGGAAAATAATTATTCTGTTCTCATTTCCACTTTTGATCATTTTTCTTTCGGATTATTAAAATTCCTTTCCATGGGATATTTGTTTAGTTTACATGGATGAACTTACATTGTTGGTAAAAAATGTAGGAATTGCTCTTGCCTTACAGCAACCAGAGCACTTCCACAATGCTGAGGCATCAACGTGCCCGGCATGAGGGGGATGAACCGGTTAACACTCCCGGCTTTATCAAATTTGCCTGCAATGACTTTCTAAATCGAGCAGATGTCACTGTGAGTGACAAAGCAACACAGTCTCAGTACAGTGTCGACACAGTTTGGGAAATGTGCCACACACCCAGTGAGGCCTCATCTGCCCATCACTACTTTCAGGAAATTGCAAGAAGAACATCAAGCAATTCTAGAGAGGTAGTCTTTACTGAAGTGACCAGCTCCGGTCTGCTAGTGTCCTGCTCGTTTTAGATGACTGATTCAAATGGTCCAAAGACTAATGAACCTTCATTTGATCCAGCTGTGTTGAATCAGGGAAAAAACTAAAACATGCAGGATTCCAGCCCTTGAGGACTGACTGTGGGTACATCTGCAAGCTACTTCACTGAAATAATGTTAGTTTGACCACCAGGGGGCAAGAAAACTTCTGCCGCAGAAAGATAGAAATGAAGCGCACAAAGAGCAGAACACGCACGAGGAATCGGCTGGTTAAACTCAACAAAGCAGTTTTGAATATCCGTGAGTGACTGAATGGGACATTAAGTGGTTTTTGATAGTAATCGATGCTTTACATGTATATCCAATGTAAAGCATCAATTATATTTTGAAATGGTGGTTTGTATTGCAGTTCTTTGTTTACATCTGGCTCTCTAATTTGGTGTTCAGTCTGCTACTCAGGATAATAAATTATGTTTGGTTGGCAGGTATGTCTGTTTCCTTTAAATGCCGTAATTCGCTCTTTCAGCCTAGCAATGCCTCTGTTATTGCATTATAATGTTTATAGTGGAGAGCCTTTGTAACAGTTGATTCATACTGGGAATATACACTGCAGCTCATAAATAAAAACGGTGAAATATGCCCTGTTTGTTGAACTAATAAATCCAGCTACCTGTAACCTGCAATCTCGGATAAATCTTTTTTCTCCTGTGTTGGTAATATATATATATCCTAAATGTGAAAATTATGCTATGAATCAACATTTTACCACAGAAAACTGATTACTGAAAGTTAATATAAAAATCCTGAGACAGTAAATCAGGTAAGAGCTTGATGAATTTGATCATGTGCCACCCCACTCTTTTATGGAGCCACAGTGGTCGCCATCTGCTGGCCTCTAGAAAGAATACATTTATTGTAGTTTATTTTTCTCTACCATATTTTTAAGAGAAAACATGTCTGGGTGTTTTCTTACAAAAAAGACAGTCTTCTTCCATAAAATGTTTTCAGATGTTGTGTCCTCGAATGAACAGGGAAGACACTAATCTGACTTTATTAGCAAGTTAATTAGGAGTCAGACTAGAGTTTTGTAGGATATGTACCTTTACTGTAATTAATCACTAATTGGATTATTTGAGCTGCCACTCCTACATTATATGTTTTTTATTTGGGTTTGAAGTTACTTTCAATCTAAATAAGTAAAATGTCATTAATCCAAAATGCGAGAGAGGAACATTTATCTCCACAGGATGGAGCCAGTGGATTTGTTTTCCTCTGGTTTAGGAGTTAATGTTGTGATTGTGGAACGTCGAGGTTTTACCAGCAGGGGGTGCTGCTGATTCGTTTTAAAAGAACATTTTTGAGAGGTTGGCTTTGAATAAGTGGAAGTATTTAACTGGAGTGATGTTCGTGTTAATTAGTTAAACTTGTGTGATTAAATATGTCAAGATTATTTTACCACATTATGAACAGTGGCGGGAGGAAACTAGCAGGTTATTACTTTCATAGGCTTCTTAAAATTAATGCGTTATTTAAAATCAGTCATTTTCTAAAATTTCAACATTATTTTTTTGCAAGTCATTGTGTTTAATCTGAGGAAACAAGTTTACATTTGCCACATTGTGTATAACATCTTTATAGTCTCTTAAGGTTAATGGCTGTCTTGCAGTCTTATGGCTTTTTACTGAAACAGAAAATATCACCTTAAAAAGGCCACAAGGTAATTATAGTGATTTCTACGCAGACTGGACTGTGGGAGGCAAGAGGGGTGAAATACGTGCCTGTTTACATGTGTGAGTGTGTGCTTGTATATGTAATATGTGCATGGAAGACTGGGGTCATCATCATTATTATAAAGTCTTTGACCTTTCACCTTTATCGTTGTTGCTAAAAGCTTTGTGACCAGTGTGTATGGGTTTCAGTCGGAGGAAAGAATATAAAGATTTCTATAATCCACAGGTTGACATCAGACTTCAGATCAGAGTTTTTACATAAAGGAATACTGACATAAACTAACTCGACATAACCAAAGTAAAATTTCACATTGTGTGCTAACTGCTTCTTTCATACCTATTAAACATTTAACCTTTGAACTTGTATTATTATGTGAATATTAACTGTTTAGTTGCCATTAGAGTGGCTTTGGTGTTTACAGAGCTGGAGGAAACCCTGGGCATTTTCATTCTCTGCTGTTTTCTCCTACTACTCCTTTCAGGCTTTGTTTGCCATTTTCTTTCCCTCAGAAAGTATACCTGGTTCAATGGTTCGCTTTCTTTCTTGGGTAAGCAGTTTACCCAACATCTATTTGTCAACATATGTGGCCGTTCATTTTGCCTTGGAAATGCAGCGAAGTTCTGACTATTGAGCAAATTGAAGAGGGTTGTTTAATTCAGATGGTTGACTTGGTTTTAAGCTACAGCTTTTTGGTAGGTAAGATTGTGCTGGTTATTAATTGATTTTTTTTTTTTTTTAGCAAAGATTTGAATCAAATTTTTTAAAAAACGATTGAAAAATCTAAATGTACTGACATCTCCTGCAATTTACATTAGACATAAGTGTCTGCATTGTTGAACTTTCTTGTGGTAGGTAATTGGCCACACCTTTTGCATGCACTGCCAGTCTCACTGTGAGGTATTTCACAAAAATCTGTGCTTCACGTGTTTGTCTGTAATTGAACCCTGAAGACCTTCTTGAGCTAAAATAAGACCTTCAAAGTCCAAAGAGTGGCCGAACAAATATGATACCTTAAACTGCCCGTCTAATTTGGATATTCACATTTTCAGGCCACCTCTAATGTAAACATGCCTCCACAATGTCTGTTTGTATTAACTTTAACTTTTATTGCTGAATTATCTCTGATTTTTACAATATGCTGTTGTTGTTTCAGGATGTCGTGGCCAAAATTGAGAAAGTCCACAATCTGCTGCCAGCCATTGAGTTATGCGTTTTTTTCTCCACAAGTGAGGCTTTTCTTAAGGTACAGCATGCAACACTACAAACAGTTGTCGAGTAGAGACAAAAATATTATTGCAAAATTGCACGTCCTGTCAGCTCTTTAAATGTTGTTTTTGTGGAGCTTATTGTTTGTTGATCTTCAAGGTTTTACAGAGAAAAAAATCCATAAATTCACAGCACAAGTTTGAATTTATTGAGGGTTTTACAGAAATGTACACAGTACAAATTATTCTGACAGATTCCAAAGTGTCTTTACGCCCACATAGATTATTAATTTAGCAAAACTAAGAGCTCCAAAATGTGTTTTTTTTTTTTTAACTTGCCAGGGCCGCTTCACTTCCCGTTAGTAATCATGATTGACTGCAGCTGTTAACATCTCCGTGCCAACATGAGAACGGTTTATGTGACGGCTCCCCTTGGAACGACCAACACACTGGAAATATCTCACAGCATCGTAGATTTCATAAAGTCAGACTTGCTTTTCTGTAATTTATGAACAACTGCAGGTTGCGACATTTTCAGTGAAAACATTTGGATGTAATTACCGGTTTTTGATAAGTGAATAAAGTTTGTCGGGTTCAGAATTAGACTCGGATCATGAGCTCAGACATTAAGACTCAGAACTGAGAAATATGGAAACCTACCAGAATGCTGTTGTTGCTACATCTATTAAAGTTTTACTATTTACAGAAAGATTGACAGATGGATAGTAAAAATAAGTGTAAGTTTTACTATATGAACAAGGAAAAAACAAACAAAAATAATTACTTGACTATAACGACACCTGCAGGTATATTTTTGGTGAAAATATTTAAAACTCAACTGTATGAACTCCTAAATACAGAGTTGGTGAAAGCATGCTATGGACAGTTTTGAAGCCTGATGATGTGGTGGACAGTATAAAATGTGTTTACTACCATAAAAAGAGGAAAAATACATTTACTGTGCTTGACGTTACCTTGTACAGACAGTTAAGCCCAAAATTATTCATACCCCACTGCATGTTCAGGTTTGAAGAAAGCTTTTACATTTACCACAGTGCCTCTTCTGCTTGGAGGTGATATTCGTGTTTTGAAGTGGACCAGCTTGAGTCTGGACTCAAATCTAATTGAGAATCTGTGGAGGGAGATAAAGATTAGGGTGATGGCAGTGAGGCCTTGCACCAAAGATAAATCATCCGAATACTAGCGGACACAAGTAGAAAGCAGACAGATTTGTTTTCTGGAACAACTCTGAATATGTCTGAATATGAAGAAGGGTTTAAATAATTTTCTTCATGTCATTTTAAAATGTAATTTGCATAAATATATAATAATTCTTAAATTGATACTACCGTTTCATTGCTATACTTGCCTTATTTCTTACAAGAACAAACTTCTTGGTGGCATGAAAATAATTTGGAAACTAATCTCCAAGGGGAATGAATAATTTTATGCCTAACTATGTTTGGTTGCAATCAACACAAAAACCACACAAACACAACAAACCTGGAACTTTAAAGTATTTTTAGTGAGCAACACATATTAGTATATAAGAAGTACATCACGTTTCCTGCTTAAAGTGAGATATTCCCATGATTGTCTGTGTTTTAGAGAAACTAGAACTTCTGAAATGTCAGAATTTGAATATTTTTTGTTTGGTCCCTGGACATGTTGTTGGTGTTGTTGGTAATGAGAAAGCTCAGGATGCAAAGGGAGCCTTTAATATACATCTCAGATCTTCATCCTGTGTTATTATTCTGTATCTGTAAATAGTGACAGGATAAATGTCAGGCAAAAGGTCTGATAAAAACTGCAGGTAGACTTATTTTTTAATAAGATGATTTTCTCTTAAGACTTGAAATAGTCAAATAATCTACGTAAGGTATTGGTCGTTTCAGGGTTGCCACGTTTACTTAATGAACGTATTCCTCCAAGGAAACCTAACCAGCAAAGTTCTGCTTACGTTAGCACTAGGCAACAGTTATGCTATTTGTGTGGTAGCATGGTGTAAAGTTTATAGGATTCAAGGAAACTTATCTTGTTGTTTTTCATAATCTGTCATCCAATTCTACCATGACACATCCATTTATACTCGTATGGTTTTAAACCTCTACAGTGACTTCTAGCTTTCAGCTCATTGTGCACATTATCACAGCTTCTCTTGTTTTTTTATATCTCTAGTAACCTTTATTTTGTGGTGCATTAACTGTAACTCAGTGGTGGAAAGTCAGAGCCTCTTTTTGTTTGAGTTAAACTGTGATTCAGAGATGATTAGGAGAAAAACATAGATAATAGTATATCATTTATCTTCCAGCATCAGGCCAAGCTGGAACCTCAAAGTGAGCCAGCGGACTGGTTTCACAGATAGCTAGATAATCTCAACCCACATCGCCAAAATGTTTTACAAAAAGAAAAAGTAAGGTTACTTGTTCATATCTGTTTTTTTAAATGGTTCAGAAATCTGTTGGACTGGAGTTAATTGGTTTGGTTGAATCTTTGAAACATTCATATTTTAATTTATTCAGAGAAAACAAAAAACAAAAATTCTGGGTGTTACTACTTATTTTTGCTGGCTCATGTTAAGGATACCTGAGTGACATTTTTGGAGTGTAGCAATAGATCTATCTATATCAATATTTTAATTAAATTATTAACAATTCAATTACATCAATGCAAAATGTTGAGTGGTTTTGCTTGGCCAATTTATATGACCAAGCTTAAGATTTGTATTTATTTTAATTTTTTATTTCAATGCCTGATGTCTGTAAAAGCGTAGAAAGAAAATAATTAAATCATATTTTGTCAGAGTTGGCTTTGTGAGTTGATGTAGGTATAAATGATTATCTAGGCATACGACATCGCATTATATTTGTGAACTGAATCAAAATTGTATTGCGACATACTTTGTGAAACTGGCAAACAAACAAGCAAATGGATGTATCATAGGATAAAGCAGGTTATTTACAGCAATAGTGACATTAATGCAATATATTTTTAATAAACATGTTTAACCCTTTAACCGGCACCTTGAAAACTCTTACATGTAAGAGGACGTGTTCACTAGGACACAGGGTCCTTCAAGAGAGTTAAGGGTTGAAACCTGTTTATGATATTGAATGTTCTCAACTCCAGGTTGAGTGGTTTTGCAGGATATTTTATTTATTTAACAAGGACGATGAAGACAACCATAGCAGCAGAGAAGAGTCTACATCTGATGTTTAAAGATAAAGTAATTTAAATCACAACTCCAGTCCCTGGTTTTTCTTTCATACATGCATACATATACATTCACACAGAAAAAAATTAATTAATTAATTAAAAAATATATATATGTATGTGTAGTATATATATATATATATATATATATATCCACTCCAACACACACATATCCAAAGCTACTTTTTAGTCACTCACCATCAGTAATACACGAAAAACAATTAATCGTATCCCTGCATTTTACATGTTTCCCTGGTCCAACATGTCTGAATCCTCATTCAAGTTATCCAGGGTCCTGTTAATGACCTGATTATTAGACTCAGGTTTGCTGAAGCAGAGACACGTCTTAAAGTTGCAGCTCACCTGGATTTGAGGACCCCTGTTGTACACAGTTATCCTGAGGGGGTTCCTAAAAAACTACACTAACAAAAGAATTGTTGCCTTCAGCCACCGAATATCAGAAAATATTATTGATCTTTAGAGTTACTCTATTGTTAAGGTGGAGTGTGTTCTCCTACCTCAGGTTACATCATACTTCTTACTGTTTTGCTGCATTTCACCCAGTTAAAAATTAAGGCCCGGTTGAAAGTTCCAGGTGTTTTTGTTGCGGTTGTTTAGTTTTGCATGTTTGGCCTTGTGCATTATTTTTTCGTGTATGGGTGCATCCCATATGTTGTAGTGCATGCAGGACATGAACAAGTGCGTGCTTGTATGTTGCGGGCGATGCTTACTTCCTGAGGCTAATCACCACCTTCTTCCCAGCGTCTTGTTTTTGCCCATCTCTCTGCGCCTGTGTGGAAGTTGTGTGGGCACCCTCTGGATTGCCTCACTGCCGAAGCATGCCGGACCCTGTTATCCAGCTATCCATCTGTGTTATTGATTTTTTTTTTTTTCCCCCCCCTCTTTGTAGAGTTTCATCTTTCCTTCACTTTTCCGTGGAGCGATGGAGAGAGCGAGGAGGGGCCGGCGAGGGGGCAGAGCAGAGATCTGAGGGCTTGTAGAAGAGACGGTGGGGGGTGGATGGAGGAACAGAGCAGCGGTGGGGCTTGTGAGTGAAGGGGGTGTGAGAGGTTGGGAGGGGGGCATCCTCAGTCCGGACTATGGAAGAGCAGAAAGAGAGCCACACTTGAAGTGCTGCTTTTCTCTCTCGCTCTCTTTTCGTTTCTGGGCATTCTCATGGGAGCATCCTCCCTCCCTCTGCCCCCACCTCACCTCCTTCCTCCTCCATACTGCTCCAAAGCGCCTCTGGTACACACGCTCCACTTGCCTTTCCTCCTCCTCTTCCTCCCCCCTCCTGTCTCTCGCTCTGTCCGCCTGCCTGCCGTCTCTGCTTCCCGGGGGGCCCGGCCAGTGCTGGCGGCGCAGCCGTGATTTGCAGGAGATTTGTCTAAGTGAGAAGCAATTAGTGAGCCTAAGCACCACTAATGTATGCATGCTGGGGCCGCCGTTGCCTCTCCTGCTCTACAGTCCCGGGACCAGGCCGATCTCAGGCATCGTCCGCTTTCCCTGTCCAGGTTTCATCCAGATCTGTCTCGTCACTCCCACAGCCCTCGCGTGTCCCAGTCCTCTTTGACCTATAGCTAATACAGTCACCTGACCAAAGTTCTGAGGTTTGCATTTACATTTACTCCTTTCTTTTATTCCAAGTTCTGAAAAGTATTCACAAGCAAAGTTGTGAATCTTGTAAACTTGAGTAAGACTCATTAAAGTGACTTCTGTCCCTCATATCCTCCCACTTGAGTTTCCGCAGCAGATCTGAAGGAGGCTTAAGTAAACCTGTAAATTTAGGTTTGTTAATGAGAGTGAGGAGGCAGTATGATTTATGTGCAGCAATTCATCCACACACATCAGCGAACAGCCTCAAATGAACACCCGAACACATACGTACAGTGAAGTGGAACAGTTGTGGGTGGCAGGATTCCCTTGTTGTTTGCAAGCGAGCATGCATGAGGGATGTTCTGCTCAGCGCGGCTCCCCAACTACTTGGAGATGAACTTTGCCCTTTTCTACGCGTTCACTCTCCCTCACCCAGACAAAAACAAGATTAAGTCTGCTCATCCTTGCGCTGCGCCGACTGCCTTCCAAGTGGGAGCCTACGCCGGCCGTGGGTGGTTTTGAAGCAGAGTGCTCGTTAATTAAAGATAGGCTAATTACTGGCGCTTCGCAGCCTGGCTTTTGCAGTGCTGATAAGAGGATAATCCTGGAGAGAGAGAGAAAAAAAGCAGCGATCGAAGTGGTCCCGGGTAGACCAGGCCTCCTGCTTGACTGGGCCGGAAGAAAATACAGCCCCCCCCTCCATCCTCGCTGTGCTCCTTTAAAGAGCGGGGCCTGCGATCAGGTTATAGAATATTCAGGCAGGCTGCGCTTCAGTCGGAGGAAACCTACATAAAAGGCTCAGAGATACCAGTCATCACTTGTTAGAGTCATAGTTTCTGTTTTTGTTCATTTTTATCCACCGCTTTGGCTGAAATTGGCTATAAAAAGCTGATGTACTGTAGCACGACACTTTTACTCTGACATTGCTTAGTAACTAGCCTGTGCTTGAAAGTTTCATTAGTCATAGATGTTCATACCTCTGTCATGTGTGGTACACACACACGCATCATTTCCTGGTGCTACGGTATACGAAGAGAGTGACGGCTGTAAATGTAAACCTCACATTTCCATCACATCATTCCTGGTTTGAAGTTCTTTTTATGACATACCGGCTTGAGCAAAGCCTTCCTGTCCATATGGAGATTTATTTATTGCTGCACACTGCTAGTCAGCTGGTTGAAAGAGTACTAATATGCTATTCCCTCAATCTACAACAAAAAGCAAATGTATCTGTTTCAAAGAATCTATGATCATGAAAAATAGGCAGTGGAAACTAAGGGATCCTCACGAATCAGTCTTGTTTAATTCTCTTCCACACTGTCCCACATATTTTTCTCAATCCTCTTCTTATAGATTTTTAAAAGCTCTTTTCTACATGGACATTTTTGAAAACCTCTTTTTGTAGCACATGGTGGTTGTTTTGATATCCAGAAGTTATTAAAAACGACAACTAGGAAGCAAACGTTGCACGTGCAACACTGTGTTGGAACCCACAGAAACACTGGATCAGTTTTTAATCAGCTAATTTTTTGCACATCTGTCTCACATTGTCCTGATTCTGTTTCCATTAAACTTCACATGTAAGCTAAAAAGGTTGATGACTACAAAAGATGAATAGTGTAATAGAAAACACAATTATAAGATGGTTTTAATTGCTGGTTCTGCATAGTTACTACAGTGCTTCTGATTGGATAAAATAAACAGGTAGCTGCTTTGAGTATGCACTCTGTCAAGCTGTTAACCAGCAGATATCAACTTGCTATTATTGTAATGCTCTCTCTAAAGCACAAACAATTTTTACCCATAAGCACTTAAAAACTACAAAACCGAGGAGGTCTTTAGTCAATAGTTTTGCTTAAATCTGCATATCAAAATCAACTCATTGGTATTTTGACTCCAGCAACATGCTAAATGCATTAGCAGTGGCGGTTTCTGATGAACATGCCACCCTGAGGATTGCATTATGAGGAGGCCGTCTTTTGTTATCACACAGTTTCTTCCTGAATGAGTTTTTGTCTTATTTGCATGATTGATTGGGGAGGGGTCATTGCAGGGTACCGCCTCTTGCCCAGGGCAACATTCATGCCAGAACTACCACTGAGCATCAGTCAGGGTAATTCTTGATGTTATAGATAAAAGCTGTTTGCTGTTTTAGATCATACCAGATTTTTTAAATATTTTTGTCAACATTTCTCGTCCATAGGCATCTCATACCGCCCCACGGCTGGGAACAAAGTGAAAGTCTTAAGATTGCCTTGTCAAAAAGTACAACCTCTCTCTGCTCTTATAGCTTTAGTATGAACAAGCACAGCCACAAACAAAAGCAGACACGTTAATAATCACATTTACATTCCACCTCACACTCAAATGACTGGAAGGTTTCATGACCTAACTATCATTCATGCGTCTCTAACCCATATTTTGTCTCTGGGAGTTAGCCATTAGCACTTGCTGGGCTGTTCCCATATGCTGGGCCCTCTACAGATCTATAATTCAGAGGTGGCAGATGTCTCTATGCATAATTCATGAGTGCCGTTCCATGCCGGGCTACGAAGCAAGCGAGCTAGCAGTAGAACCATCACAAGGTCCTCTCCTATAGAAGATCTGCTGCATGTTGACCTGTGGGTCTTGCTTCCCTGCAGCTGCTTCTAACAAGCGGGCTACAGCGAGCTGTTCAGATATGGATAAAGAATTCTTTGTTTAGACAAATAAACCTAAAAGCAAACTTATATTCACTGCTACACACACCTAAGTAGCACTACACGTTTGCTTGTTTGGGTTAAAAATTCCCTGTAACGCGGTATATTAATTTGAGGTTTGAAGCTGAGGTTTATGTGTTCAAGGGACTGTATTGGTAATCACTCCTACACACCTGCAGAGACATTAGCAGTCTGTGCTGATACAAAGAGTGGGAGATAAAAACACACACCGGCACCCAAGATCACAAGCTGCCGCCAGCGCCAAGCCTGGCCGGCGCTGAACCAGCAACCTGATATGTCCTCCGGAGCCTGCGGAGGGGGAGAGAGGGTGTGGGAGAGAAGCTTCCACAAAGTCTGGTCGGGCCGTAACCTGAGATCCGGGCAGACAGCCGGGGTGCCTCGCAGTCAGGCACGGAGGAAAAAGAGAGCGTGTGTGTGTGTGTTTGTGCGTGTGGGTGTGTGTGTTTCATGTGGGATTGGTGACATGCTGCCACATGTTTGCTACCACACTTGGGACTGGGTTTATATACACGTAACGATTAAAAACATTCTCCGAGATCACCATCTTGAGTCTGTCCTCAACGCATCCTGAAATCAGTTTTAATACCTTGCTTTGGTAAATTAAGTGGCACTTTCTCACTCTGAAATTAATAATTATGAGACGGAGTAATCTATGTCATTTAGTTACTGCGCTTTTCTCTCCTTAGGGTTTTATCTCTTCCCTCTTCACCATCATAAGCTTCCAGTGCGACCGTCATCCAAAACATCCGAGCAGAAAGCTGCCATATTGCTCGCTGCTCCTGCCAGAATGCTGCCCTTTGCAGATGTAATTTGCACTGTGTGTGGTTTGGAGCAAAATGTTTTTTTTTTTTTGGAGGAGAAGATGGCTTAGGGGTGACGTGCTTTTCTTTGGACTGGCGGAGGGACAGGAGCCCTTCGTGCGGTTGCAGTGGGCGAGGAGGTTAACTGAGCCACAGCAGAGCCAAGATGCTGCCTGGGATATTGACAGGTTGGAACCTGAGGGCTCCTGCAGGATAGGAACACACTGCCAGAGGGTTGGTTACCACCACCGCCTGCCTGCCTTGGAGGGAGGGAGGGGTGTGAGCAGGAGAGAAGGATGAAGGGAGGGTGATTTGGAAACAGTGAGGAAAGGCTACAATCTGGGATTTCTCAGACAAAAAAATGTTTTATGAAGGGCATGGCTGTCAAAATCTGTTTCAGGTTTGAGAAATGAACTTCTTACATTAATAAATAAGCAAAATAAAGTTGCATGTAAATGTACCCACCTTACATGTGTGATGTTAATAGGCATCCAGCTTGTCGTCTAAGACAATAATATAAATATAATGAACACATGGTTAATCAAGTTAAAACAGATGACTCTAATGGAGAATGCTCTGATTGTCAAAAACTCATTGCTTTACATTTTATAAGAAGTAAAGAAGGAATCAAGATTGACCCTGCTGTTTTTGTAGTTTTATTTACAGCTGACTTGAAATGTAAATCAGAGGAGCAGAAGCCACACCATTCAGCAACTAAGAATAATTTCTGGACTTTTAAAAATATCAAACAAGGTTCATTTCCTTAAATTATAGTGATGGAAACTAGAAAAACAAGCTCTATAAATTTAAAACACACCATTTAACGTTTAACAATTGTAGGGTTTGTATTAGACTAACATGTCAAATTAATTAATTAATAAATACTTTGGTTTATAATGTGGGTTGGAACAGATCTTATTTATGTGAATATTGAATTTAACTTTTCAATTTAAACACAAAACTAAATCTTCATATGGTGAGACAAATGGAAGTCATTCTTCCACTGAAAAAATAATCAGTCTGCACAGTTAATTTTAGAGAATAACATTTAGCAGTCTTTACATTTCTTAAATGTAAAGATGGCATGACATCTAAACTGTAACACCTGCTCGCAACTTATGTGATTTTCTCAAAAATAACAGCGTCATCGACATATAGTGACATATGTAAAGGTAGATTATCATTCATACTGAGGAAAACTGGACCCAGGACATGTCTGTGTGGAACGCCAGCTGGGGAATTGAATTTACAGTTTTAACATCTTGGGCAGAAGACAAAAGGAGAGATTTGGAAAATTGACAAAATATAAAAGAGTTAAAACCAGGTCATTGTTCCGGAGAGTATTGGGGTTAAATGGGTCAAGGAACACAGTCTAGATGACAGCAACTTTAACCTTTTAACCCTCTGCCTGTTCCTAAGAAGTAACGTATACCCGTTCCTTGTACTGGATGCAGAAACTTTACATTATTTGCTAGACGCTAATTGGTCTGTTAGACGTTAAACCTTCGACATCTTTTGATATGAAGGACACAACAAAATGTCTTGGTGAATTAAATTAATCCTTGGCACAATTCAGTGTCATTAATGTATGTTAAAGCACAAATAAACATCTTTGGCCCCAGAAAGTTTAAGCAATGCAACAATTACAGCATCTTAAGCTTCATTAAAACAAAATCCTGCAACTTGTATCACTCATTTAAATGAGGTTTCACATATTATACCAATCAAAGCTAGATGATTGTTTAATTGCAGTGGGAAACATTACTACAAATCTTGTGAAGCAAAACAGAAAAAACCAAATTTTTGCTAAAGCATCATTTCTGAATAGTCACCAAACTGTAGTGGAAAAAACAATGAAAACTGTGTGCGAAGCATTTTTTTGTAGTTCCAGCGTCTTTGCAAAGCTGCTTTCACTCAGAAATGAGCTGAGTGTATGGTCTGTGCGGTTCAGGGTCATTTGCCATGGAAACGGTGGAGCAGGTCAGAAGGTGGTTGGATTAGCTGAGGAGGGCGCTGGCGGCTGTTTGTTGATTCTCTGATAGGGGTGACCCTCCCCTAACCTCCACACAGATCAATATGGCCTCCTTAAACTTTCATTTGGCCTCGTTTTGCTCGCATTCACCTCCAATTGGATTCAATTAAAGGGCTACGTTTTCGTTTGAAGAAAACATGTTCAAATGTTATTTGGATGTAGTTGTTTCCTCTTGATTTACAGTGTCTCTGCATAATGTCTTTGGTAAATATAGAAAGAAATTAGTCTGACTTGTGTTTTTTTTTTTTTTTTTTTTGTTTAAAAAAAAAAAGGTAAAAGTGAGGTCAGCAAATTTCCAGTCTTGCTAAGATTTCAGAGAAATTGTTTACAGAGAATTTGTGCAGGTGCAGGGAGTCCCTCCAACGCAGGAAAGCCTTTGAGAAGCTCCTTCCTGTCTCTTTACCTCCCCCTCAATGCACTTTTGTTTCTTCCTCTCTCCCCCTCGTTCTCACTTTCACTACTCGTAATCCCCGATGTCGCGTACAAGGTTACTATATTCATATTGCAGGAAAGCATTTCTGAGTGGGCGCTTGTTTCTTTTTTTTTCTTTGCATCTCTGATATCTGTCTCTCCATTCTGGGGTCACCCTTTTCCACTCCCCCACACAAGGAATCACCCCACCAAGAGGCGTTTTCACTAAATCGGTGGTTGCATTGAAACATCCGACTTCCAAAGAATGGGTGGCAAAGAAGGCCGTAGCAAGAGTTTAAGACACTGTCAATGTCTTAAAGAATTTCTATCCCTGAAAGTTTTCACTTTTTGTTGGATTACTTTTAAACCAAGGCTAAAGCAGAGAAGTTCTAATCAGGTTTAGGTTATAAAACATCAATTCTGACTTTTATTCCAAAATGATATTCAAACTCATCTAAAAATCTCACTAAATTGCATCTTATATAATGACAAAATGTGGGAAGTTTAGGGGGTGTGTGATTGCTTGAGGGTGTCAGAATCTCTTTACTGTCTTATCATAATTAACAAGCGACTGCCTCATATGGCTCGGGTAACAGATGTGAACAGCGCCGCATTATGTGCAGCTGTTACCTTTCATGGCAATACAATTGCCTCCTATTACACTTAAAAGCCTATGAGAATCAGTCAATCTACTGATTATCGCTGCTTTTATTGATGTGTGATGGCATCAGAGCAACTCAGATCATTTAATGAAACTCTCACTTTCAGTTTTACGAGCTGAATTTCAGCCTTTCTTCTGCACCTGACTGCGTTACAGGGCGAGGTTACAGCCACAGCCCTGCTGTGTTTGTTTGAATACAAACAGTGGATGATTAACTGCGTATTCGGGTGTGTTAGGAGTTAAAGAATATCTTCTCGACGGAGCAGAGCTGTCATGGCCTTGGGAGGGCTGTGTCGCACCCGTGGCTGCGTGGAGCAGCAGCACAGGAAACGCGTCAAAGCGCAGAGAGCTAACTGGAACCAGATGTCTGAGGCTACCGGCCGGGGGATTCTCATTGTGGAACAAGAGCGTCAGCGGGGGAAGTTCACTTCCCCTGACTGTCTCTCTGTCTTGGCTTTGCATCTGTTTTTTTTTTTTTTTCTTCGTTGTTTTTTTTCTCTCTTTGGCTTGGTTTCGTATATTTTGCTAGCAAACTACAAAACTGCACTGCCAGAAAAGGGAAACCCTTGATACCTACGCAGACAAATTGGCCAAAGATTATTCATACCTATGTTACATTTCCAATTAAAATCATGTTTTTTCAACCAGGAAGTTTGTTTCAAATGATAAAACATAGATAAAGTGTCAATTTTGGACAAAATGGCTACTTTAAATGTATTAAATTCATGGAAAAAAGTATTTTAACCCTTCTCATAATCAATACACAAATCTGTTTTAGTATTGTAGCGATCAAGCCCTTCTTGAACATTGCTAGGGGTGCTGTGGTGGTGCAGGTATAAAGCACAACACATGTATTGAGGCCTTAGTCCTCGTGCTGGTAGTCGCAGGTTTGATTCCTGACATGGTGACAGTTGCCGCATGTCTTCCCCTCATAACCTTCTTTCCTGTCGAACTTCTTTCAAATAAAGGCCACTAGAGTCAAAAAAACCCAACATTGCTGAGTGAGTGTTTCCATCAGTATTTGGGTAATTTATATTTGGTGAGAAGCTCTAAGCTTTTGAGTTTAGACAGGGTTAAGTCAGGACTTGGACTAGGCCACTCTAAAATGTTGCTTTAAACCATAAGAAACGTGCTGAAAAACTAAAAAATTCCTTTACAACTACCAGGAGTCTGAATAACTTTGAGCATGACTAAACAATTATGTCCCTTGAACTTTTTCAACTACAAACTTGAGTGCATCTTGCTGGAATTTTATAAGATAAGTCAGCAAAACATAGTGGATATCTGTGAGGTGTAAACAAAATGATTTCACATTTTTTCACATATAAAATGTGGAAATTGTGGATCACATTAGTTGTCAACCCTCCTGTGTCAATAATTTGTAGAAACACCTTTTGTTAGATTCCAGGAGGTGAAATGTGCTTTAAAAACAAGCTTGATTTATTGATAGCCATTACTTTTCTAAGGTTTCCTTCCAAGTCTGCATTCCCGTTGGCATTATTCTTCTCCATGTTAACTCTGACCAGCTTCCCTTTCTCAGCATGATGCTGCATCCAACATGCGTCACCATAGAGATGGTGTGTTTAGGGTGTAGAGTTAGCCACACATAGCTTTTTTTTCTTGAATGCTAAAAACAACGGATAATTGGAGGTGAAAGGTGTCTAAAATCAGCTTTCCATTAGTAATCCCTTTTTTTCTTTCACTCTTTCATTAAATCTGCTGTTTTAAGTGGATGGCCACGTCTTTACAGTCTATTTTAAATTCTCTTCCTATATAATATTTGCAGCTTAACAGTGAAATGTTCAAAGCTTGGTTTATTTTATAACCTAATTCATCCTTAAATTCTTCAAGTTTCTCCCCGACCTGTCTGCTGTGTTCCTTGGTCTTCATGAAGCTGTTTGTTCTTTAATGTTCTCCAACAAACATCTGAGGCCTTCACGGAACAGCTAGATTTATACTGAGATTAAATTAAAAACAGTTTGACTCTGTTTAAGACTTAGGGGAAAGCAATTAGTTGAACTGGATTTTATTTCGGGATATCACATCTGAGTAGGCTGAATATGCGCACCACACTTCATTTAAAGATTCTTTTCTTGTTTGCTGAAATACATTTGAATACCATAGGATCCTTTCCCTCCCATTTTACAATTATGTTCTGCTTTGTGTTACTCTATCACATAAAATCCCTGAAGTGGCAGAATTTGAAAAGGTTTAAGGGGTAGGAAGTTTTTTTCTGGCTTTGTAACAATTTTTTTCTCCCAGATTGTGTTGGACTTGTTGTTTTTGTGTTAATTGAACACACCAAGTACTGAAGCAGCTCTGCTTGGTTTCCTGTCTTCGTATACTGGCTTCTCTCCTTATACTGGGAGATGGAGTTGGCCTCCTTTTTCTGCCTGGGAGCATTGAATGCCCTCTTCCACTCCATCCTCAATTTTTCTCTCACATACTGTACAAATGTGCAGTTAGTGTGTGTACACACACACACACACACACACACAAAGTTGTTTCCGCATGCACGGCACATAAATATATATGATCACGCGTGCACTGCTGAGGCTGCACAGTCCAGCTGAGCCTCCAGTCTGCCCAGACTCGCTGAAACACCCTGCTTTGGCCGTAGCCCAGTCTTTTTGCCACTGGTGGATTGCTCAATGCAGTCCACACTCTGACTGTCCTGCGGTGACAAGTGTCCCGGGATATCATTTTTCAGTGATAAATATCAAGGTGCGGCACTCTGAAACCAGACAATCTCATAAACACAAACACTTGTGCGTCTGGATGCAAGTTTATGACTATCAGCATATAAATACTCCGTCAGCGTTTGGCCAGAGCTGTTTTCTTGGCCGCTTGGAGGTGAATTGTCAGAGCCCGCAGGTCCTGCATAGCCCTGGGTAAGAGCTGCTTTCAGCAGGCCGTTAGTCTTATCATCATATGCACACACATGCGCGCGCACGCATACAAGTGATGTCCCCTCTGACCCTGTCCGTTTCCTGCCCCTGGCTGATCTATTGGCTGATGCCTGCCCTGTGACTGTGGAGTGAGGGAGAGAAAAAGAGGAGGGGAAATAATAAAGAATGCGTATGTGTGTGTGTGTGTGTGTGTGTGTGTGTGTGTGTGCGCACAATGGCCTGTCCCAGCGAATCGATATCCGTCTCGTATCCGTGAGCTGTGCCTGACCCCTGGCCGACCTTGCTCGGCGTTGGCAGTTAAGAGTTTGTTTTTCGTCGGGGTCTGAAAACGTGAGAGGCACAATGAGTTTTGCCCCATGACTAAAAAAGGACTGGGGTTACTGAGGAGTGTGAACAGTTCTCACTTAAAAGTGACAGTCTGAGGAGGCGGCTGAAAATAACATAAAAAAATGTTATTTTATATTGGTGGGGATTTTGAATCATATTCACGGTGAGTTTTATATTAAACTGAATAATAACATTTTTAGCAAAGAGACCGTTATTTAAAGACGGCATTCCACAGTTTCTCGCAATCTGGAAAAGTTTAGCATTTTATTTAGGAATTTTCCAGATCTGGATAAATAACAGGGGAAAAAATATTATCTTAATTTTATAGTCTACTCATCCATCCATCCATTACAACTGGCTACAAAGAAATTCAGAACTGTGGAAATTTTTGTTCCCCAAAATGTGGAACTTTCACATGGATGTGTGGGAACTCTGCCAGATGAGACAGGGTTAAAGCTTGCAGTAACAGCATGCTTTCCCGTTTTCCTGGTTTCAAAGTGAAACGTTTAGTTTTATTTGAGACCTTGCATGACTGACCAAATCGTGCTTATTGTTGAGACACTGAAAGCCCCTCGGTTTATGTGCACGTGTGCCTGCGCCTGCATTTCTGAATCCAACTTCCCTTGACGTCAGTTTGCTAGTTAGACTCAGCCTTGCGTGTTGCTGTGTGCTGATAGAGGCTCCAGCTCCCAGGCTCAGCAAGGCTACTGGTGCTGGCCGCCGCCGGCATTAATTGAACCCTGCCGCGAAGGTAAGGGAGCGGAGGAGGAGGAGAGGGAGGAGGAGGCTGTCAGCAGGAGAAAGAAAAGGGGGAAAAAAATAACGCAGTGAGGGCGAAGTGCCCCTGGGGGGTTGGGTCCCTGCCTGCCTGCCTGCCTTTCGTTCTCCAGCTCCTTCCCCCCCTCCCCGCCTAAATAGCCGTGCCGGCGCTTCAGGGCTTCCTGTGCCTTATCTGCTGATAATTGGGCACTGGAGCTCCACAGCTCACTTATGAAATATAGATTTCTGACGGAGGGGAAGGATGGCGGGGGGAGCAGAGTGTGTGCAGGCAGAGAAAAGCCCCTGGTCGTATCAGCTCTGCAGTGTTGCTCTGGCTCATTTAGCAAACACAACCCTGATAGTTATAGCGAAGGCCGCTGTGCTGAGCAGTGCACACTGTCTCACCCAATTGAAAGGCAATGCTCCTATTGTTTGTTGTACCTACAGGGTTCAAAGAACAATAAGATGTGGAGGTGATTGATGCGTAGTTTTTGTCAGAGGATGTAAAATCTTCAGCACCTCAGACTGTTGCTGATAATCACCCCTTACAGTAGGCCATGCATTTATCAACACTCTCCAGATCCTGCTAATATTGTTTTCATTCTTGCTTTTAATTATCCAGTACAAAAGTCAAAAAGAAATAGCCCATATTTATTTAATCTAAGTCTGATCTGATGATTGTGTGTTATGAAATACTGTATTTCTCTGTGTTTTGTATGTTGTTCTTCTGGAACAGATTTGGGATGCTGTCTGCAGCCTCTTGGGGCCACAATATTGGATCCAAATGGAAAGAAAATCCCTATGAGACCAGAGCATTGAATGCTCAGCTAGTTCACACACATTTTCTTGTCCAAAGTTACTCTTTCCTTTGCTTTCAGTCAAATAAGTTATCTCCACAAGTGATCTTGTTATACAGAATATGTATAAACAAAATTGTGTACCAGCGTCTATATATTTTACATATACACACACAAAGAGGTACCCTGAATTGTGGCAAAGCTTTTGATCATTACAAAATCTGTAGTTTCACTGTTGGACATCAACCAAGCATTTATATGGGGTTAGGTATCTAATAGTCTGTATAAATAATTTTGATCCTTAGGATTTATGCATAATTAAAACTTATGAATGATTGAAGCTTCGTCTCCAGCAGTAAAATGGGATTAAGCTACATTAGCTCAAACAATGAGTTTCCATTTAACTACAAAATAGTATACCAGTAAAACCTTATTGAAAAACAATTAAATATTTGCAAGTCTAAGTGAAAAATCATATTTTTGATTACCCACAGTGGCAACACTTTTTGACGGGGTGTGCATAAGACTGACGTGACACTGATATAAGTCTTTATGAATGACTGAAGTGTCATTTGGTAAATAATGACACTTTTAATGCAAAGTTCCTCTAAAAGTTTCCTTGAAAGTCTATCAAAAGGGCCAACTGTGTATTTAAGTGTCATTTATTATTTCATTCATAAAGACTCCTTCGTGTTCATAACAGGTGTTATGTCACGTTCATGACGGTGTTATGTCAGGCTTATGCACACCCCTTCAAATAAAGTGTTATGGTTAAATGGTTACACCACTGACATGGTTTCTAAATGTCAAGAATATTGTCAAACGTTATTCGCAGAGGATGTAGTGATCCTTTCCTCTGCCAAGCTCCTTGTTTTGTTTCTCTTGGAAGTGGTTCTGTTGGTCAGTAGAAAACACAACTCCTTGTGCTCTGGGTCAGACAAATTCATTTCAATCACAATTAGCATGGAGGCCTGGCAACTGATTTATAGCCTTGTTTTCCCTTCCTCGCTTTCCTCTCGCATTAATCACCTTCTTGTCAGACTGGTTGAGCCTCCGTTCATCCACCTGCTGTGTCAGTTGCCTCACCCGAGCGTCTACTTCGTTCTCTTCTCGCTCTCCTGCTTTTCTTAGCTCAGATTGTGGAGAACTGGTTGGGTCCTTAGCAATGTTCTCGACACCTGGCAGTGTAGAAAAGACAAGTAATCTATAAGGCTTTGGGATTCTTCACAAATGGAGATTTAGAGGAACAATGAATATTGTTTCTCTTACCAAAATTACTACAAGTGTGAATCAACGACTCATCCAGGAGGTTACAAAAGAAACCAAAACAACACATAAAGCGCTGCAGGCTTCACGTCTCAGTTAAAGTTGAATTAGGTGTCTTTTACAAAAAAAAAAAAGTTTTATACACATTTGTTAAAATTGTCTCTTTTGTAACTATAATATGAGATGGAAAAGCTGTGAAAAAATGTAGTTCCTCAGCCTCCTCCCTGTGGTCCTACCACCATCTACAGAAATGCTCCTGGTCAAAAACAACCAACCAGAGCAAGGAGGAGTATTTTAGCACTGTCAATCATGCTTGGATATATTCTGCTAAAATTATTTGTCTCAAAACTTACCCTATATTTTTGTAGAAGTTACCTCCTTCACCTTTAAGGCCAGTGTTAATGATTCAACGTTAAGAAAGACAGCCTGGACAAATATATCACCCATGGAAAGGCAAAGGCCTGTCTCACATTTGCCAAGAAGTACCTTGACTTTTTATAAAATATGCTGTAAATTGATGGGACAAAAGTGGAGCTCTCTCTGAGGTGTGTTTCCTTTTACACCTGGCGTTAACAGGAAAATTAACATTGGACTGACAGTCAAATATGGTCGTGTTATGGTGATGATCTGATACTACTTTGCTGCTTCAGGACTTGGACAATTTGTCCTAATTTAAGGATCCATAAATTCTGCAGTGTGCCAAAAATCCTGAAGGAGAATATTGGACATCAATTCTTTACTTTTAAGGCGGCAGATACTTTGCCACAGCACTGTACATGCAGGAAATGCATGACAAAAATCCCATTTAATCACCTGATAATATGTTAACAGCAGGATGAACATGTGTTTCACATTTTTGAACCTGCTTGACATGTGCTACAGGCCAAAATACATGCCAGGTGTTGAAGCGCTCTGCCTTGACAGGGGAATTGCTATAACTGACAAAACATGCTTATCCTTCACTTGAAATCTGGTTAGCATCAGTCTGGGATTAGCCTGTTTTGGATAGTCTGGAAATAGTCTCTCCAGTCCCTTTGTGCGTCTGAGTCATCCAGAGCCAGATATTTCCACTGGGAAAATGTCCCAGTTCCATGTGGCAATGCTCACCTTTGTTTACGCTGCGCCAGCCACAGCTCCACGGATGAGGCAATGGCTTGCTTCGTTCCACTGCTGTTCACCCTTTCACGTCGTACCTTTAAGGTCTGCTGGATGTTTGTGTGGAGCGCGTTGGGGGTGGCGGTAAAGTAAGGGTGTCACTTTTGTCTAGCCAGCGTTGGTACCTCTTGAGTCGAGCCTTTGACTCATCGTGCCAATTAAAACAGAAGACGGAGTGCTATTTTGGACACACAAAACATCTGTCCTCACTACTTACTGATTGGAGTTTCTAAAGTGGCTGAGTGGTTTGCTTTTAAAAGTATCTGGACAAAAAAAAGATCTGTAACTGTAGCATTAATTTCTAAAAACTGAAATGAAAGTTCAGGTAGTGACAAAAAAATGCACAAGCTCTTATTTTCTTACACTTTTAACCCTCAGTGAGTCCCCTCTGTAAGCTGACCTGGACATGTCGCTGAAATACATTAAATGGTAAGTAATGTGGTCATAAATGAAAATAGAGTGACAATTAATCACTGCCACATTCTGAGCTGGAGTCAGAATAGTTATGTAGATTTGTCGTATGGAGCTGAAATGATGCTGTACCACGCAGTTCATAGCCTTTTTGTACCTGGTGTATAGGGCTGGATGATATGGCTAAAAAATGCATCATGATGTTAGCTTTCATATTGGTCAATTGCAAAGTTATTGATTATTTTTTTGTTTTAAATATCTAAAATGCTGCTAAATTGGTGGTGTGACATTTCCTTGCTTAACGAGCCAACTTTCCTCTTCCTACATTCCCAAGAATGCCATGCAGTTCAGTGACGTAATCAATATCAATACATACCGATTACGTGTCTACTGCAGTATATATTATTGATTTAAATGTAATATTTAAATATATTTCAATATTAAATATTTAAATATATAATGCTTCTCTAAATACTTTTCAAAATCTATGTCTAAAGATGTAAAATTATATTTCTTAGCGCTATGTTGACTGCTAACTTTGATCATAATATAATATCGTGTTTGGCTTTTTTTCTAATTTTGGTTCCCATGTAATGAACGAATAATGACAATGGAAGAAATCTTGTTTTCCTCACCTTTGACAGTGACAATGCTCATAGTAGATGACTAAATGCAATCCTACAAATAAAATCTGTTAAAAATTGAGGCTGATGATTCGCTTTCCGGTTGGACAGCGACCCTAAACACCCAGCTTTCTACCAAAACATTTTCATGTTAACTCTGGTCCTAAAGAGCCTGTGACCTCCATAGCTTAGATATATGTATCTTGTGCAATACAGGGGACTTGAATGGCTTAATTACGCCCTCAGCATATCATCAGATTCTGCAGATGGGTGCTAATGAACCTTTAATTTTAAATCAATTCAAACGTGTTACCAGACACAAAAGTACAACAAAGTTTTTACTAAGTCCTCACCACCAGACAGAGCGAGGTAATAACTCCCGGTATCTGAAAACGTTCATTGGACTTGTTTGCAAGACATTGTACCTCAATGAGCTGACCACATCTTTCAAGGCTTCTGTTTAGTTATGTTATGCTGTTGTGGAAAATGAACTGCAGACACAGTTGAGCATCACCAAATGGTGATTACAGTTTTGATCTCTGAAACCAAGTTCCTTTGTCTCTTTCTTGGAGTACATCACCAGTTTTTCAGTATTAACATTAACCACCACTGTCTTGCTACGTACAATAAAATGAAAAAAATGCTCATTTTGCAATAGCAGAAACAAAATGTCCGTAGCCCACTGGAGGCGGCGCATCAGTAAGTGGCATCCTCTTCCTCTTTAATGTCAGCCTATAACTTCGGAGTTGGATCAGTTTAAATTTGTCCCGTTATGCCTAACTCGTACTGTACGAGTTAGATTTGTCTTATGGAGCTGAAATACATTAAATACAAAACCCACCTTGTGCGATGTGCCACAAGACAGCTGTCTGCACTTGGTATGACTTGGTTCTGGGAAATGATGCTTCTTAACTGACCTCTCGAAGACCTCAACAGCATCTTTGCTTTCAACAGCATCTTTTCTTTCAACAGCATCTTTTCTTTCAACACCTGGATGCTTGGGCTCATCTTGTGCACAGGAAGTGATGTTTCCTCGACAAAAAAGCAGAGCAGAGGGAATCTGTTGGACGTGCAGCTAAAACTCACAATACTTTAGCAACTCTGGAAGGTGATGGATAAGTTTAGGGCAGATTGTGAGAAACAAATATTGCCTCGCTTTGCTTTAAAGTATTTATGAGGATCTTCCACCAGGAGTGAACTTTTCGCGTACTGGTTTGAGAGCGCTCCTGCATAAAATAAATTTCACTCACTGGAGATTTAAGGTATTCATGGTTGGAACACTAAGTTTAGTGAGTCGACTTTTTTTTTTCTTTCTTTTTTTTTTATCAAAACAAGGAGATGTATGCTTGGACGGAAGAGTTATCTGATCCTGGCAGCATCACTTTAGATATGTTTACATGTTTTATTCAGAGCATATCTTCCCTAGCAACACCAGTCTAATCAAACAGCTTATATTTATCTGCTGTTTTTAGCAGCTGTATCGCAGCGCATGAATCCTTTCCTTCTCTGCCGCTCGCCCCCACACGTTCTCATTGACAAACGGATGAACATGAAGGCAGGCTTCACACATACAGAATAAGCTACCCGGAGAGGGAGTGCTGTATTGGGTTTTCTTTAGGAAGCGCAGCTCCTCCAAAGCTCTGGTCAGATGAAAGGCGAAGAGTTGTATCGATCGACCCAGAGCGGGAAGGTGGAGGGGTGGAGAAGCCTTATGTGTGTGTGTGCGTGTGTGTGTGGGTGCGTGTATGGACTCTGATGCAGGGAGGTTTGCAGCAGAGCCTGTGACTGTGCGTCTGTCTGATGCAGGGCTGCCAGCCAGGCGAAGAGCAAAAGGCCAGAGGGGTATGGGGGCTGCGAGGGGGAGGGCAGCGAGTTGTCGCAGTGGCCCCGTGGTTCCACCGTAACCCCCTGGCCTCTCAGTGGAGAATGTACAGCATGCACACACACACGCACGCCTGCACACATTTCCAGTGCTAGTCTGCTGCTGTTGATGAGAACTGTCAGAGAATGAAACAACATGGCTGCAAGCAAGAGACATAGGGTTGACAAACACACAGAAACATCCAGTTATCTTGTCTCACACTTCAGACTGAGAGTTATTTAAACTTTTTTATTACTTGGCTAGAAATAATACTTCTTTCTTTAAGTAATTTGTTAGGATGTGTTTCTAAGAGAAAATAGGAGGATATAATTCTGTTTTAGATATTTAGAACAATTTTAATCAACTAAAAATCTGATTTAAAAAAAAAAAATTGTATGTAGATGTATGATGTTTAATCTATCTTAGTTTAAAATAGTTTTCCATTTGGTGACTGAAATCTAAACAGCAAAGGTGTACTCATTAATAGGACAAATCCCATTCCTATTAACATGTTGCATTTTTATTATAGTTTTGCACTGTAAATGTAATAGACATCTTAAAAGCTAATTTCTTTTAGTAATCCAATACAAATGTGAACATTTCTAAATAATTATTACTCAGACTTTTATATTTCAAGGGCTTATAGCTTATAGCTGATAGTTTTGATAATTATAGCTTATATGTCAGAAAATTTTAACATGACAGCAATAAGAAAGACACTTCAATGCAGAATCGTGCCAACAACCATGTTGTTTTATTGGTTGTCCAGCAGACAATAGTGAGACTCTACAAGGAGGTTAAAGGACAAAAAGTAATTCCCTAAGAAGCTATCCATTTACTGCATCTAGCATACAGTCACATTTATGGAAAGTTGAGTGGAAGGAGACAGTTTTGTTGAAAAAAACGCTGTAGACGGAGATAAAAGAAGCTTTGAGAGGACGATGAAGCAAACCCTATGAAAGACATACAGGGAAATTCACTGTTTGTCCACTGTGTTTGTATCAAATACAACATCAGAGCAGCTGTCTGCCAGAACATTTAGGACACTTCCTATTTCCTACTGCTGAAAAACTCTATGGAGACACTGTTTTTATTTTCCAGGAGGACATGGTATCAATACAAAAAAAAAAAAAAAAAGATTCAGTGGTGTTTCTGCTCTTAGCAAACTATCCTGACCTGAACCCCATAGAAAATCTATGATCTGTTGTGTAGAGGAAGACTACACCACCAGACGCAGCATTGCAGATGACCTGCTGGCTGTCATCACACCTCAACAGAATAAAGTTGAGGTGTGAGCAACAAAGGTTGATCGCATCCGTCCCATGCTGTACTGATGCAGTAATTCATGCAAAAGGAGCCCAAACCAAGTATTTATCATATACAATGAAGTACATGGACATACTTTACAGTAGGCTAACAATCCCTTTGTGTTGGTCCTGTGAATAGGAATAAACACCTGATATGTTTGTGTATTTCGAGTCTTTTCATCAGTTATTATATTCCAATTATTTAAGATTGACCTTCTAATAATACAGCAGTATTAAAGGGAAACAAAGTAAGTATTACACACTGATGCATCTGTTAAGCTAAAATTTGTTGGTTGAGGTCCTCATGGCTTCTGCTGCCTTGAGTTGACCTAGGAGGTCAGGAGGTTTTGGATCTCACATCCAGGATGAGAGCGTTCTGTTCACAAACCACTGGGATTTTCCCTGTTTGTTGTGATGCTAATTACTGGTGGCAATACAAGCCAATGACAAAGTGTTCTTCTATAATTTATGCTTTCAAACAGTACTATGCTATGTGTGCATCTGGTTAGATGCTATTCAAATGATCAAAAGCACTTTTAAATAGTTTATATCTGCAAACTTGTGTATTTATGTGTAAGCTGTAATAAATACTGAAGAATTTGGACTTCTTTGTCATGGATCCAGACAGGAACTCCGATTGTCTGACTTCTTAGCACAATTAGGATGCAGTCATATGTAGTAGCGCAAGAATTTTACCACATTGGCTGTCCCTCATACATTTTGCTGACTTAACCTGCCAACAAATGAGTTCATCTTCTGCATTTTTGCATCCAGAAATGGCAACGACGAGCCAGCTGTGGCATGTTTGAGTCCTCCCCTCGCTGCCTTATCAGATTCATTTGAGCCAATACAAGACCATATGTGGACTTGGGTTAGGTGTTGTCGACCCCGTGTGTGCTTTGTGCCCCGAGGGAGAGATCGGCCCGGGCGGCTTGCTAATTGAAATGTGTTGGCGACTCATTGACGTCTCGGCTCCAGTTTCAGGGCTATTTCGAACCGCAGTGCTGATTGCTGGTTTCACATCACACAGGGAGGGAAAAAAAAAAAATCAATAGTAGCTGGAACAACTCGGGTTTACTCTTTGCAAGAAGACAGTAATGCTTTTGCAGAGGAGAGTGTAATATTTATCATCTGTCATTTTGTCTCCACGGATCAGCCAGAAGTGAAGATTACTTCCGAACTTTAATGATTGATTAGGAAGAGGTTCATAAAATGTTTTTGAACATTTTACTGTCACAACATTGAGTTGTTTCTTAACTTTCATCTAAAACTTCTTGTTTCTTTTTTATATGGATTAAAAGTTGTTTTGGCCCATCTGCTTTATGTTAAGTGACATAATAAAGCATTTAGCATAATCCAGATTTTCCGTGAAGGCCTTTCCTGAAAATGGATGGAGTATAATAACTGCAAAGGTAAAAAAAAATAAATAAATAAAAAAGGTGACTGTTTGCCTTGGCTGACTGGCTGAGCAGTGGGCGTATTAATGAGAGAAGCAGCCAAGAGGCCAGTGGTAACAATGGAGGAGCTGCAGATGTCCGCAGCTCAGGTGGGAGAAAGTGTCACCGGGGCGACTACTGTTTGTGAACAGCATTGAGGAAAAAAAGCCATTGTTGAAAATAAGAAGGTGCTCTAGTCAGATGAGACCAAAATGTAGCTTCTTGGATTGCATTTGTGGAGGAAAATTAATCACATCATCCCCACGTTTAAACATGTTGGTGGCACCATAATGCTGTGGGATTCTTTAGCAGAGACAAGCACACCCTTAAAACCAACACCACCATCAAGTATCTCTACACTTTATTTTCCTTGGCCTCGTTTAGCTCATTACTTCATTCTGTTTTTCTCGTTCTGGATAGTGAAAGTGCCTATAATAAAAACTGACTGATTAAAGCTGGACAAAGTTGATAGGAAGATAGATGAGACTAATTACAGGGAAATCCTGGAAGAAGATCTGATAGCTGCAGAAGACTTGAGACTGTGGTGGAGGTTTCTATTCTAGCAGAACAATAAAATTGAATGGCCCAGTCAAAGTCCAGACATAAATATAATTGTGGTAAGATTTGAACATCGATGTTCCCAGATGGTCTTCATCCAGTCTGAAGAAATTTCTTTTTTTGTACAAAGAGGAATGGGCAGAAAATAGAAGTCTTTTCACTGCAAAAATAAAAAATTTTGCCAAGTGTGTTTTTTTTGTGTGTGTGTTTAGTTTCTAGTGCAAATATCTCAGTTCACTTGAAGGAAGAAAAACAAACTTACTAGTAACTTTTCAGCAAGATATAGGAGCTTGTTTTAAGTAAATAATTCCTCAATATTGATTTTTAAAAAAGTACTAGTTCCACTGGCAGATAAAAACTAGACATTTTTCCCATGTTACAAGTGAAATAATCTTGGAACTAGCACTTTTTCATCAATATTAAGGAGTTATTTACTTGAAACAAGCTCCTATATCTTGCTGAAAAGTTACTTCTTATTTCAAGTGGACTAAGATATTTGTACTAGAAACTACACAGAAATTCTTGGTAAGATTTTGTGTTTTTGGAGTGTAGATGTGCACCACACTTTTCAGATTTCTGTTTTGAAACCAGTGCAATGCACTTATTTCACTACCCACCTCCGAATTTCTTTCGGTTCATGTTTGGATGAACACCTTTTGTCTGTCTGTAGCCTTGGTAGAATCTGCATAGTCCTAATTTGCTTTTGCCCCAACCTGATATTCTTCTATTTTTTGCATTTGTTGTTGTAGTTGTTGCTCATATTTTGGCGTTTTACCTTCCAGAGGCCTAATTATTTATTAAACTGTGGACCTAAATGTGCCTGCACATATCAATGAGTTCTGTGCATATAGCTTTGTTTGGAATCAGCAAGCCGGATCTCTTGGAGGCTAATGTAGCCCACTATCTGGGCTTTGGCTGCTGGCGCTGCTACCCTTCAAACACAGAGAGAGCCCTTTGAAAAATGGATTGCGGAAGAGATAAGAAATAATTTATGTTCCTATCACTGCCTCGCACAAATATGGTGGGGAATACTGTGCCAATAACTCCCACAAACTCAGAGAGGCACGCTATCTTTTACTGCACAAATTATTAACGGCGCTTGGGAGGAAGGGGAGACGCTGTGCATTTTTTTTTCTCTCGATAGACTTGGCTCATTGCTTGTTGAAGCCTGAAGTTCGCCACGGAGCTTTACAACCAAAGATAAGGACTCCTGAACTGCACCGGGGGTTTAAATACAAAACGGAGTAAACAATGATGTTCAATTTTTAATCGAGTTATTTTAAAATGAGCTGTAATAAGTGAAAGTTTCATTTAGACAAGCTGGGAAACTGTAAAAAAAAAAAAAAAAAAAAAAGTTTATTCTCAGTGTGTGCGTGCACAGGGAATAAAAAGAGGAGGGGAGGGAGTCCAAAGGGGAGTGTTGAGGGAGGATACTCGGGGTCGGGTGTCCGCTCGCCTCTGTCGGCTGGCGTTGACAGCTACAGACGCTGGTCTAAAATGAGAATCCTCCTGGGCCGCCTGCCTGCCCATCCAGCAAGAAAATAAATCCCATGTGGAAGAGCCGCTGTGTGGGATCAGAGACAGCCGCCTGACCCCCCAGATCCACTGGGGGAGGCCAAGGGCGCCGACACGACAGCATAACCCCCCCCCCCCCCCTCTCGCCCAGTCCTCCTCCTCCCCCCCTCTGGTTTAATGTTACGCTGCCTGCTTGCCAACTCTAAAATTCAGGAGATAGAGGACTGCTGGTCCCACTGTTTCACGTTTAAAAGAATTTTTGAAAGAAATTTACCTGAAGGTCTTGGGTAAATTTCTAGAACAGAAGATAGTTTTTACCTGTGCGTACAGGTTCAGATACGGTCAAAACAAACGTTTTAAAACCTCAGTCTCAGACTGTATTAAAAGATGGGCTGTTGTGGTTTCTTCATCCAAAAACGCTGTCTGGTGGGCAATTAGTAAAACACACTTTGGATGAGTTTTCTCTAGTGCTTTTTAGTACTACCACCAGATGGATGGTTGTGAAATGCCAAAATTCAAGCTTTTCCAAAAAGACTCTTGCCTAATTTTTTACAATTTTATCCTTAAATTCCCCCCTTTTCCACTTGTGATGTATCTCCATGTGCGCAGAAAAAATATTACTCTCAAGGCCCAAAGTCTGCATCCCCTGAAACGCTTTCTGAAATTAAATTCTTCAAATTCCAACTTCGGAGAGTCGAACTCCCTTCAGGACCCCTGAGAAGTTTCATGTCTCGATAAATAAAAATGAGAGTTGGCAGAAGTAGCTTCATTTTAACGATCCAGGCATATTAAAGGCTACTACAAGAAAAGCTGATCTGAAGAAGCAACTCAACGTAAGATAAAGTAGTTTAGTTAAGCAGTGAATTTGAGCGTCATGAATTGGTTTTCTGTTCTCAATTCAATTAATGTCTTATGCTTCTCAAGTCTGTTATTACGGTTACATTTTATTTTGAACATCTTCACCATCTGACATGGGTGCAAGGTCACACTTTCTGTGTTGTCACTCGATGATCCTCAGGTTTTCCATGATATTTTCACTTAGGAGGCCCAGCAGAGCCTGCAGGTGGTATATTCTGTCTTCACACATTAAGCATATAGTCAGGGTGCTGAACTTGTGGATCATTCGTGTATTTGAGGTCAACACAGACAAAATCAATACAGGGAAAAAGACAAAAATCTGTGTTTTTGATTGATTTCTTGTGAATGGCTGCGTCTTTTCCATCAGACGCATATAAAAATGTTGAAGAAATTCCCCTGACATGAGTTAATCGGGACGACAATAAGAATGAGTGTTAATTTTTTCATTGTGGATAAAATGTTTTTTTTTTTTTTTACCGAGCAGGAAATAGTTTGGCTGCTCTGTTTACAATATTTTTGAAACAGAGTTTTCTTGCTTTGATCCAACAAAAAGTCCAAGACTCACAAGTTAGTTTTTAAATTAAATTGAAAGGCAAATTTTGGCATGGTTTATTTTTTCAGGTGTTTTCAGAACAACCTTTTTCTTTGCAGCTGGTTTGGGTTGGACGGAGTCGACCACTCAGCTTCACCTAACCCATTTTCTATTTGAAGTGTTTGTGTTTTAAACTGCCATGGAAATACACACTTTCAACATAAATGTTGCTCAGTAAGGCTTTAAGTTTGCAATTTTAATAAAACAATTAATTGTAAAATTTTCTGCTTGTATCAAATTGGTTTTTGGTGTTTGACTGAACAACAGGGATTGATCTTATGCACCAAGGACAGAGGTGCTTTATTGGCTTTAAATGTTATTGATGATAACATCAGAGAGTTTTAATTATTTCACTTAACATAAGTCAGATTAGGGGAAAAAATAATATCATTCAAAGATGGTTGTATGGTTTTTCCAGCAGCTTTCTCAACAAACCTCACCAGAGGACGTGGATTGTTTCAAATGGCAAGACAAAAAAAACAATTATCATTTTATGCTGTTTTATTGTAACTACAGTGTCAGGGGAAAGCATCTGCCCTCAGATTTGTTCAGCCTTTAATGTCAGACTAGAATAACCTCAAACTAACCCAGACTTGTTAATAAATATAGTTGTCCCCTTTGTAAAATCATAAATTAATTGTGATAAACCATAAAGTGGTATTGGATTTCAAGTTTGTACTTTCACCACCAGATGTATACATATTCAGTAGAATGAAGAAATAACTTGATGAGAACCTGTTTGACAACATGAAGTAGGACAAAAGATCTTAGAAAGCAACACAGTGTGACCTGATCTGAAGAAATTTAAGAACAGATGAGAAGCAGCATCACTGGATTTCAGATCCATACTGAGAGTCTAATTAGTAATCTAGATGAAGATCCTGAAGGCGAATGTCCAGCTATCAGTACAGAAACTTTTGCTCTAGGACATTTGGACTATGCTGCACAACAATGAGACAAGAAATAAACTAAAAAATACAGGTTTTGGAGAGGCCTGGTCAAAATCTGGATTTGGATCCAAGATACTGTCATAAAAACATACAATAACTGGTTGTATCAACCTTGGTGATAACATCTGCCTTTAAGCATTTGTGAAGACTGGGAATGTGCCCTTTATGTCACTTTTAGGAGTGCAGCAGGTCCTAATGCTCACAACATGATATGAGGCTCCATACTGAGTTCATAAGAACAGGAAGATCTTAATGTTGCCCTCAAGAAAACTTCAAAGATCAAATTTATGCTATGAAAAGGCCTTTATTCTGCATTTTTACTGATTTTGCCACAAATTCAACAAACTGGTGTTTCTTTCTGATTCCTTGAATCTCTCCAGACATTAGGACAGAGCTTCAACTATGCATAGTTTGGAGTACAACATTTCCCATTGCCCACTTGCTACTGATATGGTGCAGTGTGATGGTGATGTAGCTCATTGTACCTCTTGATATCCAGCCATTGGTTGTTCTAGTGAAGTTGTTTGCCTCTTTGAGCGCCTGAACAGACATATTGTTTCTCTTATCGTTCACTAAATATAATAGCTTCTACTGGACACCCAAAATGCTGCCAAACACATTATATGACTATTATTTATTACAACTTCACCATTCAAAACCATGGTAGCTACTGGCTACCGCTCACAAGATAGCCTCAACCAGAAAAATCCCAATGATGTTGACGTGTTATCATGGGATCTTGTATGACAAAATATTGCTACTCACTTTTGAAGGACTAAAGAAATGTTTCAAGTTACTAACCCTGAGTGTTACAATAACTTTGTCACAGTTCCAGATTAACATGTACATATTTTCCTCTATAATATGACATAATTTTAAAACCTTTTTTGTATTCACTTGGTTACTTTTGTAAAACATTAAGATTTGACTGAATGTGGTTTAAAAAAAAACAGCATTTTGCATCTTAAGATTGAGTTTTATTATACTGTTAAATTATAAAAATCCGGTTGAATCCGACTTATGCAGCAGCAGCTAGTTTGTAAGCCCGCTGTGTGTTTGACTCAAAGTTTTCATTTGGGTTATTTTGAAAAAAAAAAAGTTTTACATTTTCCATGCTTGGAGAAGTCCAGATAACTGTTTTTCCCTTTAACCTCTTGCATCGGTCGTTTATGTTTCTGTGGGAAAGTTGGACTCGCCGTATTGTCTAACCTTTCAACAGAAATTCATCCCCTCCTTTAATAGTTAATTACTCTCGCCGTGTCTCCGGCGGCGTCTGGCTGTGGATGACGGGGGAAGAGACGGAGACGCTTCCGTCTGTCTTTCTTTCCTCTTTTCCAGCAGGGGCAGGCCTATATATTCTGCTGCTCATGTCTGAAAGGCTGGCTCCAAGCGCTAGGGGTGGGCTCTCGCTCTCTGATGGTTTTCCAGTGAGTATTTGTCAGGTCAGACTGTGCACCGCCCGGCGGTCTCCGCTCCTCTCCCCGGGTTATTTATTACCTCTCTCCCCCGCCGGCAGCGCTGCGGCTCCGGGGCCGCTGCCAACAACGGCGCAGAGGCGAGGGCCCCTGCAGGGGGGTTCCCGCTGGACGGTGACGAGAAGGAAAGGACAAAGCTGCACCGTGAGAGGGAAGACAGTAGCCTGCACTTTGTGTTTTCTAGCAGAGAGAGCTGTCCAGCTGGATATTTCCTGTGAAGCTTTTGTCAGGATTAGCAAAAAAAGAAAAATTGTTAAGAGGTGTTGGATTTAGTTATGAGTTATTTATTAATGGCTTTTAAAATTACAATTATAATAACAAATTTTACTTTTTTAAAATATCACTAAAGACATTTGAACTAAACTTATAGGTTTATAGATAAACCTAAAGATGAAGTTTATCATAACGTAGTAATCTGATCTACATAGGTCTGAGTTAAATGTGTTTAGACATGAAGAATATGTCTAAACAGTAAAGCAATAAAGTCCAATGACCTTTTCTGTTGTAGTTTACCAGCTGTCCCTACAAACCACTCAGACTTCAACTCATGTTAAAGCACATGTGGACTTCTTTGGTTTAATACATGGCAATTTAATATTTTTCTAAACAAATATTCACCCCTTTTGATGTTTTACATTTTTTATTGCTTTTTGCAAATCACTCAACAGAGTTTGGTCTTTTGGACCCCAAAAAACTTATTTTCAAAAATATTGACAATTGCATCAAAATACTTAACATAAAATAAATGAATGCATAAATATTCACTCTCTTTAAAATGACTAACTTAATTCAGCAGGGGTCCCACCAGTTGTTGGTATAAGTCAGGGGATGGATACAAACAAATCTCTAAAGCCCTGAACATCCCCTGGAGTTGACTTAAATCCATCACCATAAAATGGAAGGAGTATGTCCCCTATGTAAATCTGCCTAGATCAGGCCGTCCTCACAAACTGAATGATCGTGCAAGAAGGAGACTGGTGAGGTAGGACACCAGGTTACTGTGACTACGCTGAAGGAGCTACAAGCTTCGACTGTCGAGGCTTAAAACTGTTGTCCAGGTTCATCACCAGGAAAAGCTTTATGCAATGAGAAAGACACAGTTGAAGAAAACTCCGATTGAGTCTCCACTGCAGTTTGCCAAACGGCCTGTGGGAGAGACTCCATGGTCAAGTGGAAGAAAGTTATTTGGTCTGATGAGAACCACAATTGAGCTGTTTGGCCACCAGATGAGACATTATGTTCTCAAGTTTTCAGGCCAAAAAATATGAATATTTGGTATCATCAGTATGAGACACAAACTTTGTCACATAAAACCCCAGCAAGATGAGTTGGAGTTTATAGTTGTAAAGTGACATAATGGAAAAACGTGGTGAAAGCTTTAGTAAGGCGCTGTACCGCAAAGTTATTCACCTAAATTCTCACTAAAAGACAGTAGGATCTTAAATGTAGCACTTGAATCTCAACAGACGAGAGCTGTAGTTAAAGAAGGTTGCTAATAAAAGACAGAATGAATGAATGATTCTTAAACGCGTCACGATAGTCTGATTTTTGTGAAATTATCAACTCTGATAATGAGGCTGAGTCATTGACAAATCTATGTTGTCACACAAACAAAATGGAGTGCAGTATGAGAACGGCGTACCTCTTTTCTGTAATACGGTCGTATGCTAACTTTGGGTTTTCCTCATTCGCCGTTAAACAGAAGATATCTACCATGTAGAGAAGTCAGTAACGAGTATGAAAGGTTAGTGAAGGTTTCCCCAGTATGAAAAGCTTTTTTTTTTTTTCGGAAAACCACACGGTGTGCTGATGGAAAAAATGTACTCATTTAACATGAACCAAATTTAATGCGATGTGAAAGCCTGAGTGTTGTCACTGTATCGGTTTGGGGAACCCCTCTGTGATTAGCCCCAGTTAGTGAGTCACTGATCAGGGACTGGTGGTGGGCGTCGGCATGGGTGTCCCTTTATGACTAGTTTCATCAGGGCTCTCCCGGCGGTGCAGCTCCAACGCCAACGCATCGATCGGCGAGGTTTCCATTGAGACATTTCGATGTGGCGAGGGCTGGTTTGATGAACACAGAATCAGAGAGCTTCTCATCTGAAACGTAGCGTTCCACTTCCTTGAAACGGCTTTGTAAACATTCGCCCTAAATGTCAGCAGTTCAAGATTGATGTCAGCAGCGTTGCTCGGTGCACTCAACATGTGGCAGCTGACATTATTGTTAAGCCAAAAAATGTCACCTTTCAATTTCGTTTTTCACTCTGAGCTGTTTGGCTGTTTTATTTCTGTTTCTTTAAAGATGAGTGATGGCAGCTCATCTTTATTTTTGCTTTTCTTCTGCTCAGTGTGTGTAAAATCTTCTCCGCTCTTCGCCTATTCCACAAAACCACTAATTCCATTACATTCCCCTCAGACATCACAGCTCCTTCAGTCCAAGTGGAAACATGTCCGTTTACAGTCCGCCGTCATGGCGGGGTAGCTGCTGGCGTGTGTTTCTGCTGGGTGTTTGCCTGCCTGCCGTTGGCTGCAGGCCTCACACCAGCTCCGGCCAGGCTCTGGACCTGGCCGCCTCCTGCACCGCTTCCGCCTGCGGTGTGTGGCGTGCCTCCTTCCTGTGTGTGTCAGAGGCAGTTTGGGCTGATTTATAAGCTCCTGACACACTGCGCTTTGGACCCCTGCTCTGCTGCTGGAATGGCTATTCCATGTGTCTGTGTGAGATCCACCTGGGTGGTTCTCCGCTGGATGGGGGTCAGATGTGGTTTTGCTTAGCAGCTCCAGGAGCTCAGGGGAACCTGCCCCGCAGACAGCGTGGAGGGGGGAAAAAAACGCTTTCAGAAAAATCTGCTTCCAGGCTTGTTCTTCAGTTAAAGCCACAGGTGTTCACAGTTTACTTATATCTCTACATGTAAACCTGGTTAAGTTAAATGAAAAGGGTAAATCTAACGTACACTAGAAGGTATGTGGAATTTAAAACTCTTGAGCCGTAAAAATCCTTTCTGCAAGTGCTTTTTTAAGGCACTCTTAAAACTTAGGCCTACATGACCTATAGAGACACATGTCTACAGGCTTGATGTTGTTCTGCAGTTCCTCTCTGTATCAGTGCTGGCAGTGTATATTTGTCAGCTGTGAAAGTGGGAAAAAAAGACAATTTTCAAAATATTTTACCAATAAAAGCCATGAAGCCGTTATATGGGGTGTAGTTACCAGCTTTGGACATCTGTAGACACATTTGTGCTCTTTCTTCAGATTCTTAACTAGAAAGGACTTTGACTGGGCCAGTCTAGGTTGTGCTTTGGTCTGAAGCTTTATGTTTAATGTTGATGTGGTGCTGGAAGATGAACCTCTGCCCCAATCTAAAGTCATTTAAATCTGTCTTTCCATTATCTCCAGACAGCTTCTTTGTCCCTACAAAGAAATGCAGACCCACAGCATGATGCGGTCGCCACCATGTTTTCACAAATGGTCCATTTCGGGTAATCTGTGGTGTTATTTGTGTATAGGTTAAAAAGTTGAACTTTGATCTCATCCTACCAGAGAACCTTCTCCCATATGCTTTTAAATGTGAACTGTTTTCTGAACCATGTTTCCTTTTGCTTATGCTTTAGTTATGTACTGATCTGTGTTGGTTTTTCCACATAAAATCCCAATAAAATACATTGATTTTGTCTAACATCATAAAATTGGACTAGATTGTCAATACTATACTGTTGTTTGTGGATACAACAATCCACAACCTGTTTTTTAAGTAACCCGTTATGCTTTATTTCATACTGGAGGAATTTAAAAACAACTTCTTATTTAGTGAAATAACAGTCGGATTTCACGACATTTTCACATTTTGCGATGTTTACCCCGATGCCTGACATGTTTAAGAGGTGTTTAGGTTTGACGTCTTTGACTTGTAGCAGTTGGGTGGTGCTGTGTGGTAACAGGAGACGAGGTGGAGTTATCGTAGGTGAAGTATAACAAATAGATGGTTGCATTCAGGCAGGAGGCTGTACCCCACCCAGAGCGTTTGAGCTGCCAGTGTGGGCCTTTGTGAATACCTCAGGTGGCCTGTGGCAGGAGACCACTGCTCTGTTTCACCAGAAACAGTCAGAAATTTACATAAATTCATCATTGGCATGAATTTCAGGTTCTTTGACACTTTGTGATTTCTTTTAAGCTTTTCATACATGCTGGGATGAGTTTACAAAACTAAATGATTTTTAAAACCAGAAAAATTGGTAGCCCAAATTTGAATTGATTGTGTTGCTGTAATTAACACATGGTTAAAATTATACTCAAAGGTTTAAATACATACACACAGTGTTTTTTCATAATATCGAATGTCTCTAACCAAACTGCACCTTGATGCTACCTATGACTTGTCCAAGTTTGAGCTATCTGGACAAAGTCTTTTCTGTGCCAAATATTTTAATGCTTGTCTCATCAAATCATAAAAAACATTCTCCAAAAGGCATCTGGTTTATCCTTGTGGGGAATTACACATTCCAGACTAACTTGAAGGCATCCAATTTGAAGAAAGGATTGTTTTTTGGTTGGCACCTTCTGAACTCATGTTCATTTTAAAGTAACTTTACTTTGAACTGTAAGATTGTAGCTTTTTGTTCAGGACTAACCATCATCCATTGAGAAATCCAGTAAATCAATGACAGAGTGAAATCAACTTTGCTTGCTGATCAGTGCCTGTTAATGCTGTCCATTTGATTGTACCACTTCCATTTTGTTTTTTGGTTTGAACCATTCGTTGTGGTCCTTCATGGTCCGGTAATAGCACTGCAGCTTTTTAAGCTTCTCATGACTTTGTTTTTGTGTTCACTTGTACCTATAAGAAACCGAGAGAGTCACTCTTGTGACACAGCTATTGTCTCTACCTATGACCGATAGTCTTCTGATGTTGGGTTTTTAGCCTGACTCAACACGGTTCAAACCCCAGCAAAGTAGGTACCAAAAAGGGGGAACCAGGTGATCGAAAACCTTTATAAATGAGTTGAGTCATGTCAAGCTGAGCTTAGTAGGAGCTAGTGAAAAGAGCCGTTGGTAGATCCTAAACATATTTCCTTTCCCTTGAGGAGGAGAGTTTGGGTAAGATGATTGATACTTGAACTTAGTTGGGTGTGTAGTCTTTCCAGACACATGAAAACTGGTTTTGAAACAACGAAAGAAGGCTAAACCAAAGCCCCGACTTGGACAATATCGAAAATCTGTGTACTGTGCCAGAAAAAGATGGCTAAAATTCACTGAAACTGCAAAAAGCTTGTGGTTTCTTCAATTGTCTAATCATCCAAACATTAATGCGTTGTATGTATATTTTTCAGCTTTCATATATAAAGATGTCCTATGTAGATAATCATACTTTTGCGCCCAGTTCTGGCGCCTGCTGAATTAAGTGTCAAAGTCAGTAAAAATCCCAATTTGAGCTTATGTCACTTACAGCTGCACCTTAAACTAAAAGCTTTTTGGGAAATTTTACAGAATATTTCTACTATCCCTGTTCATTGATGCTGAGTAGTGGTTGTAGATGGAAATGAAACCGTTCACTTGTTTCTTTTTAATCTGTCGAGTTCGTGGCAGGTTATACTTCCTCATGCTCCCAGTTCATGGGTCCTGCATGCTATTTTCTTTCTTTTTCGTCGCTGAAGCGCCGTCCCTCGCAGGCCTCCCTCCCGGCCCCCTCTCCTTCCTTCCTGCGCCGCGCTCTCGCCAAGCCTCCGCTGTTTAAATGGGCCAAGTTGAGAAGCGGCGGAGAGTGCAAATCTTGTTTGGTCTGGGTCTGTGAACTTCAGCGTGACTTCAGCAACACCCAGCAGTCTGAATCTCAACAACTCTTTCTGAACTTACAGAGGCATTAATGACGCGAAAGTTCTCAGTTTGAGTTTGGTTTCTGATTAATAACGTGTGGCAATTGTGGTTTATTTAATTTTTATTTAAATTATTTTTTTATTTTATTTTTTTAGATCAGCTGAGAAACTGAATTCTGGTCATATCTAACTCCCTATTCCCCTTGGAAGCAATTTGGTCTGGCTTTATTCAAATTCGCCTCATTATAATCACAATAAAAATATTTCGATTTTACCCAAATGTGATAGGACGAGTCGCTCTGAGCAGTGGTGATCTAACCTAATGTAAGTGGCTCAGGGCTTCCCAGCATGTCAGGTATTAACAGAGCGAGCGAGATTAAATGTGGGAGGTAGGAGAGCTGCGACGCCGCCGCTGCGAGCTGGAAACTACTGAATGGGAATCTATCCGGCAACTTCAGCAGACCGCTCTCTCACGGCGACACGGGGGCTCCTCTGCGTAAAACCGAGCGGCGCGTCTTCCAGTCTGGCTCAGCCCCGCTCGCACGCCAGGAGGACGCTCAAGTTGGATCGGGCGCGCAGTTTCTCACTCGTTCCCGGCGCTCGGCTCCCACTAACATGCCTGCCATCAAGAAGGAGCGGCTGGATGGAGACGACATGGCTCTGACCGCCTTCAACCAGTCCGAATACCTGGCCCCTTTAAATGCCACCGCCATCCCCGTGGTGACCCCGCACCCGCCGCCCTACGAGCACATTTTCGCCCATCACCGCGCGTACTTGGGGCTCCACGACTCGGCGCTGCATCACCAGCACCTCCACCACCACACGGACGACTTGATGCTGGAGAGGTTCTCCTCCATCCCGGACTTTCAGCCCTTCTTCGACAACGGGGAGCCGTGCATCGAGGTGGAGTGCGGCGAGAACAAGGCTTTGCTTTACATCAACAAACTGTGTCAGGGCAGTAAGGGACCCTCGATAAAATACAGGGGCGAGTGGCTCACCCCCAACGAGTTCCAGTTTGTTAGTGGACGGGAGACTGCCAAAGACTGGAAGCGGAGCATTAGACACAAAGGTAAGCGCAGCACTAACTTTCATTCATATTGTGGGGAGGAAAACATTTTTACCGTCACTTTAAAGCTTCAGGGAGTCCAGTTTGCGTGGAGCGAGCTGGGGTTTTGGAGTGAAAGGGTTACAGCCGTCAGCGCGTAAGGAGACAGATGGGTAAAAGGCGCATGGGTAACCTCCACACTCCCTCCGAGGCTTTGACACAGACTTTGGGCTGCGATGGCTCACCAGACCGGGGCATCTGGATGGGATGAGGTGGAAGTAAGACACAGATGCAAATTAAGAGACTGCATTTTTATTTATTTATTTAGTGAATGCTTTTGACGTGATGGATCGTGGAGTCTTGCATGGGAGTTGATGCTTTTACGCAGTATATGCTGGATTCAAGTAACTTTAGACACATTTACACGTGTTTCAAGCAATTTTATAGCTGCTGTTGTGGATGAATTTAGCTGGAGTCCTGCACTTTAGCTCTTAAATAATCTGACCAGTTGTCATTCTGTTTTGTTATTATTATCTGGGCTCGTTTGGATGCATTTTCTGGTATATTTGCGTCCAGTTTTTGCACTCTTTATTACACAAACACGTAGAGGCAGGACGCATTAAGATGTTTGTGCGTGCGTGCATGTGGGGGGAGGGATGGCGCCCCAAGTCCAAACCGCTAGCCTAATAGTTAGTTATATCAGTTCTTATGGACAGATGACAGTAGTCTCTGTAGCAGTCCACACTGGGCAGTGGGTACAATTAACGTGGAACTTAATTGAATATATGTTCAGTTCGTCTACATGAGATGTGCAAAGCCCGAACTGTTAGTGTCACATGAGATAGAGGAGAAATGTTGACTCCTTCCTAAATATCCACTGAAGTGCATCTCTCTTGGTTTTCAGGAAAAAGTCTCAAGACTCTCATGTCCAAAGGAATCTTACAGGTGCACCCTCCGATTTGTGACTGTCCTGGCTGCCGGATTTCATCTCCAGTGGTAAGAATGCTGCAGTGTCGTCTCTTGGTCCTTGTGTTTAAAATAAAAAGTAGGAGCCTCTTCATACTTGCTGCTTTTATTGAACTCAAATGCTGCTTTTGTGTTTAGAGTAAAAACGGTTAAAGGATTGTTGAGTGAGGGTCATACAGCCTCCTACGAAGGAAAATCAACACAAAACACAACATTTATTGATACAATGCAGTTATTTAGGGTCAAAATACTTGTGTGTTTTAATTATTATTTTACTTCACTGGAATTAAAAAGAAATGTTTGTGTGTGGGATTGGATTGGTCCAGCTTCGTTAGATGGAGAAGTCTACCAATTGGATTGTTCGTAATTGAATCTGAATGTGAATTTATGCTTTAGAGTGAATTAGATTGAAATTTGATTCAATATAATTGCACATATTGATCTGTTTGCCTGTAGAGTTCCATAGATGAGGTCAAGAATTGGCAATATCTAAACAAATGGTTTTTCATTTCGTATTGATTCACATCAATTCTTTTACAGCTAAAAATCAGAGGTCCTCTAAATCTGTTTCGCACACTACTGAGTAATGTTACGATTTAATATTGTTGCAACTTTTTAAAAGATGTTTAGCTTGTTTAAAAGTTCTACCAGTCTTGGTAATATTTTTCAGAGTGATTTGTGTGTGAATATGTGGAAGCTGCGTCTCTTTTACCCGTTGTGGTGAGGACACCACAGGCTCACACACCAACTTTGATGGTGATTTTTCTTCGTGTAAACATCAGATCCACTCTCGGCTCTTCTGTATTGAAAAGCTCTTTAGTTGAAGGCACGAGCTGCCAATTACTCTCCCTAGACGTTAGACATGTTGTTGGTCAGACTCATTTCAGCCTGACTGAATCCGCTTCCTCCTCACCTGTCCGCCGTTGAACTCTTGTTTGCCTAGCTCTTTCCTGGGGGCTCAAACCAGGGCACCGAGCCAAACCTTGAGGCCTTGCAGGTGTGTCACGATTATGGCATCACCGCACGCAGTTTTTTTTTTTCCCTTCTGTGCGTGTGTCAGCTTTGAGCAAGCACGCCGTCAAATCTGTTCACACAGGTGCAGCCGGCTGTGTGTGTGTGTGTGTGTGTTTTTATCACCACGGAGCGCATCTGTCGTCGCTCCCAAGCACTAATCTTGAGGGAAGGGTGTAAGAGGCTTAGCGAGCTACTGAGCATGGCTACCGCTGATTATTGTGTGCGAGGCACGCAAGGCGAAGGCGGTTTTGATAAGCCGGAGGTGTTTGAGTGATATAGGTAAAACTGGTGACATTTCTTTGAGCCAACAACGGAGACCTGCACCGTAATGGAAAGGCTCCAGCCAAAACAAATTACACAAGTTCGACAGGGGTCTTATTATTTTGAGGTTCTGAGTGTGCTTCTCTTATGTTTAGGCTCATTACAGATTTGAGAGTGATTGGTTTTTTTGGCCTGCCGTGGCTTGTGCAGTTCCACTTCAATTACAGTTGTGACGGAGAAAACTTTGTTACTTACGTAAGCAGAGACATGAGAGCCTTAAGGTTGTTGTTGTTGTAGTCTTTTTCTCCTGCTCTCCTTCTCCTTGTGTGGTGGTGAAGCCTAAAGCCTAACCCACCAAGTTAATATTACCCTGACACACATGCGCACACACACACTGACGCACATGTTGGCAGGTCCATGCGAGGCAGTGAGGGTTAGGCGGAGGAGGTAAGGCAGCGGGACTTGTATGGCCTGTACTGGCGTCTCTCCTCTCTCCCCACTGACTGACTCCCCTCAGGGCATGGCTGCAGCAGCAGCACTCCCTCACTGATGAGCTCTCTCGCACACACACACGAGCACGCACACACACGGGCCTGCCTACTGACACAAATTACCTCATGCCGACATTTATTTTGAAAGTTTGACGGCTGAACTTTGAGTGATCTTGTTTCCCTTATAGGCATGAGGCAAGTGATCATAAAGTGCAGCAGCTGTTGGGAAGAGGTTTCACCTGCCTGCCCACAAGCTGCTCATCACGACACAAACTTGCCGAAGAGTTCAGAAATGCGGGGTACTCTGATTATTTGGCTTCGACAATGAAATCAGGCTACAATAAATTAAAAAGAGTTTATTTATTTCAGTAATTTAGGTGAACAGTGGCACTCCTTTATGTTATAACGTCATACAGAGAGAGTGATTTATTTCTGTTAATTTGGCTGATTATGGCTTACAGCTCATAAAACCTCAGACTAATAAAAGTTTAGTACACAAACAGTTAAAAGTAAGTTCATGTACTGTATTCTGCATGGAATCACAGCTCCTTCTGCATGAATTACTGTATCAATGCGGAGTGGCATGGGGCGATCAGGTATAATGGTGTAATAGAAGTCCAGGTTGCTATAATAGTTGATTTCAGCTTGTCTTTGTTGCTTAGTGTGGTGTTCCTCCTTTTTCTATAGACAACAGAGATTCTCTGCAGGGTTCTGGAAAGTTCGCTGGCAGAACAATCACTCTGCCACCTTGGTCACTGTAGCAGGTGTTAATACTTTTGGTTGTGTGAGCTGGAAATCCTGCTGGAAAATTAAATCAACATCTTTATGACGTTTTTCAGCAGGGTTGCACAATATAACCTAAATTTATTGTTATTGCTGTATGCAACTGTTTGTTGTGCAGTACAGGAGTGCGACAGACTTACTGGACTGCAACAGCTATTGGTTAACTATTTAAGTATAAAACCTTCAGACTCTCTGTGCCTCCCATATATTAGCTGACAGTTCTTGTTTAATGCTGCAGAAAAAGTTTTAAGAGGTAAAGAGGTGATCAGGTGGACAGTCTTCTCATCTGGCGTTTGTGTTTTCTATAAATCAAAATTCAGCCACTTTTTAAATATTTGTTGCTAAATGTGTTGTTATTATGAGAATTACATTTCCTCGTATGCATCTGCTCTGTTGGTGGATCAACATCAGAAGATGACATGGCACCCAAACTTCACTGACTGCAAAAACTCTGGATCTGAAGCAATTTAGATTCTGTCTCTCTCTTGCTCCAATCTCCGGAAAGTCCTCTTTACTTAGTAAAGAGGACTTTGTTTCTGACCATTAGGTTTACAAAGTTTTACACGTCTTGAAGCTCTGACTCTAGCAACATCTTCCTTCTTGTGGTTATTTTCAAAACACTTTTGATTTTTCTTCTGTGTTTTTCCCTTCCACTCAACTTTCTGTTAGTATTCTGCTTGCTTGTACCATGTGGAAAAGCTGTATTTGTAGCATTTATCTTCTGCGCCTTATGCTCCTTATGGAGACTTGTCTGTGAGGATTTATTTCCCCATTTTTATTGGATTTATGTTCTAATGTTCTGTGAACATGAATTTTAGGGTTTCTGTAGCTAGAAGCTGCAAAATCCCCATAAATAAACCTGTGAAATATTAGCACTTTCTGTACGATGAATCTAAACGTTTCATTCATGGAATTTAATTATAGAAGTAAATTAACTTTTGATAACATAATTCCAATGTATTATGGTGCACATGTAGGTGATTCATCATTACCTTCGGTTGACCTTTGAACATATTATTCAATCACAAGTTGTTGGTTTGTCTGCGTTTTTGTCTGTTGGTAAGTCTGGGTTGCCTTGTAGGTGTGTCTTTGTGTGTGATTGTTTGTAAGTCCAGTGCTGGCCGCCTTGCGTGTGTATCAGTGTGTCCGTGCGTGTGTCTCGTCCCGGGGGAGCTGGGCTTCCTCTGCTCTGTTATTTCAGCGGAACTGGCGGAGGCCGGGAGGAAATTGCACTCCCCTCCTCCGGCTTGTAAAGACCTCCTTCAATCAAGGGCTCCTCTTGGCAAAGTGAAATTAAACTCACTGCAAACACATAATCATAACACGTCAGACGCTTGTCTTTTTTTCTTTCCTTTGCTCCTGAACTTTCAGACTATCGCAACATATTTTTCATAATGAGCGTTTGTTATAATCAGTGAAATTACAGATGATTGCTGATGTTTCAGAGTTTTGCCAAAAAACAATATATATATATATATATATATATATATATATATATATATATATATATATATATATATATATATATATATATCCGCTGATTATTTTTTCACATTTGGTCATGTTACAATCTTGGACTTCATGCTTCATTTTATTGGCATTTGTGGGTGGATAGATCTACAGAGAATCTGTTCACAGGACAAGTTTTAGATGTGCATTCCACTAATTTGGGCTTTTAAGAGCAGAAGGAAAGTCACTGATGAAAGAAAACCATGAAGACACAACAAAGACATAGAAGAAGGTGTTCAAGTGAGACAAAAATGTAATTTTCTGGACCATATATGTTTAAAAGGCTCTATGTGGTAGAAATCACCCTGAACAAATGGTGAAATATGGTGGTGGCAGCATCATACTGTGGGGAGCCAGTGGGTGGAGCTAATTTCAGAAAACCTGTTAAGAGTAAAATTATTGCGGCAGAAGTTTCCCTTCCAGTATGACAATGACCCTAAACCTACAGTCAAGTTTACAATAGAAAGGTTAAAGGAAATGGTCTAATCAAAGTCCATACTTTGTGAATATTACAATCTAAGGCAAGACTTGACGCAGATAGATCTGACATAAAAAAGTTTGAGGTGTTTGAAAACTCTTCACGAGGCACCCTGCGTGATGGAGTTAGCTATGGTGGGAGTCCATCTGTTTTGCGGATCTTTTGTTGTTTTGTTTTTGTTGTTGATCCAGCGGTGCCATGGTAACAGCAGCACATTAGTATTTGCTCGCTGTAGAACCGTAGTGTTACCAAATATAAATATGCACGTTCGTGTGTGTCTCGATTGGACAAATCAGTCCTCTGCTTCACACCGTTTAGGTTCAACGTGTTCGAGACTTCCTGCGTATGAATTATTAACTCACAATTGCAATAAAAAAAGAAAAGAAAGAAAAAGGTTAAATGTTAGGGTTAGGGTTCAGTATGCGTTCCTCTCCATTCTAGAAGATGCTGTCTCTATTTGCATGCTCTGTGTGACACTGTATGAGTGCACTGATGTGATTGATGCGAGTGTGAGTGTTTGGGTGTGCACTCTTGCTAAAATATGGCTCAAATATGCCGGAGCATCTGTCTATTAGCCTAATGTGGTTTATCGCGATGACGCCCATGGCGGTGTCTGTTGAAAAGCCGCCTCCCCAACATCTGTGTGTGGTGTGTGGAGAAATATGTGCTAGCCTCTTTCGGCATGTGATTTCCAGTGATAGTTTTGGCTGCTTTCTGCCACTGCAGATGTACACCAGCAGGCCTGTTATGTCAATCTTCCACATTTTGCACATTAATCAGTACATTCAGAAACTCACTTAAGTATGGGAGGATAACAGGCTGCGACTAGATTGGGAATTTTCCATAATTTCAGTTACTTCAATTTGTGAAGTTTTGGTTGTCTTCCATGAAGCCGTAGCTAAGGTTATCTGCTGGTTCTCTGAAGATCAGACAGCATGTCTGTGTAATTATCTTGCCTTTATGAGCTAATTTCTAAATTGCAGAACTTAAATGAAGACCTTTCTACTTGACGAGATCAACTTGAACACTTTTCATCCTTTATCAAGCGGCGTCTCTCTTGGCTCGTCCTTCCCTGGTTAGCTAAGGGGGAAAGAAATGGTACAGTGGTTACCTGTCTGAAGCCTTCCTCTGGCAAACTCAGTGAGGCACACACAGACACACACGCACACACACAAACACCGATAGAATAAGGGAGGAAAGAAACAAGAGGGAAGGGGGAGAGCAAGAGGCGCGCTTGCACGCCTGACTGCACCGGCACTGACCTCCCAGCGCCGAGCCGGCAGCCTCGCCTCCACCTCGCCGCCCCTCGCCCTCCCCTCCCTCAAGCCAACCCCCCTCCTCCCCGCCCCCCGCCTTGTGCCGCTCCACTGGGCTGCAACTGCCCGCTCGGCTCAGCGCGTGGGGGCTGAGTGTGCAGGAGAGCACGTGTGTTTGTGTGTCTGCCTGTGCGCGCCCATCCCTGTGTGTGCGAGGCGCGGATCTTGGTCGCATGCCTGTTTGCCCTACAGTGCTTTCTCACTGTTTTTTTTTTTTTTTCCTTCTCACACATGGCCTTCACCAACCAAGTGTTGCCCATAGTCTGTTTGTTCATCACACACGCTGTTATCCATTTTTACCTTGCAAAGCATCGGAACGTAATCACATGGTTGACTAATTGTTGCGTTTACGAAGTAGCACCTTTTCTTTTTTGAGACTAAAATGCATCTCACACTTAGAATATCTAAACATCAAGCTTGAATTTCATACCACCGCCTGTGTGTATCTGCCTTTCATTTGTGTGAAATTTAAACATACACTGCCTTAGATGAAAAGCTCGCTAACATCACCTTTGTTGCATTTCAGATTGGTGGGATCACATTACGTTACATTGTTCAAAAAGTCGATAGATATTCAGTTTTATTTCTTTGGAATATATGGAACAAACTGCAACAGGCTGATAGACAGACATTAAACCCATAAGTCAATGCTGAAGTGTCTCTGTAGGAAACAGCGGATGGTTGATGGATCGTACTACAATAATAAAAGAAGTTTGAACCGATCAACAGTAGATATAAAATGCCGATAAATGCAAGTTATAAAGATGTGCTTTTGGGAAATTACGAAAAAAGGGAAATTAAAATATAAAAAAATATTATTTCAAGTAAGCTTCCTTTGCTTTTGGTGAATTTAAGTTTGAAAGTCTTTCACAAGCAATGCAGAGACACATAGCTCAAATAATAGTGCTTGCACACACCACACGTCAGGGTAATTAAGAATGCACAATTAACTTAATACCCGGAAAGAACCCATGCATGCACTGGAAGAACATGCAAACTGTGACCAAAATGGCCGCGGCTGGGATTTACATCACAGGATCTTTTTTTTTTTTTACAAGGTAACATAGCAAACAGCTGCACCCAAACCAGTTTCAGATCCAATTGATTGAGATTTAAATCTATTAAAAACACAAAGGATGTGATTTGTTTCTCAGGTACAGAAGCAAACAGGACTTACTGGCCACCAGAAGCTCAGAACCATGAGGCTTGTGTTTGCATTTTTTCAACAGTTGTGTATCAAGTATGTTTTATTCACATATGATTTGACTATAACCAAAGAGGTGGATTTAAAGCTTTTCTGTGGCCTGTATGGTATAATGTGCTGTTCTCTTTTGCTTCCATTGTCTCTGGATGGTCACCAGAATCGTCATCCAGTTCAGCTTAGTTCCTGGATGTTACTGTTATTCTCACTTTTCCTTTTTTATTTTCTAATATTATTACTTATTTTCTCTGACATTATGCTCACGTTGAATAAAATAAATGTCTTGATTGAGTTACTGGGAAAATCTGTTTACTGTGAACCTCATTAATACTCAAATCAAACCATTACTTAATCTGATTATTCACAGTAGCAAGGTTACAGCAGGTCATGTTTGCCTGCTGACTGCTCTCATGTTGTCCAAATTCTCACAAATACGAATCAAAATCCTGTTTTTCATACGTTAACCCGTGAAAATGTCTTGCCCATACGTTTTATTTAGTGAATTTGGCCAAAGAAGAGTTGGAGTTTTGGAAATTGGAGGATTTTACTCACGGCAAAGTAATAGTTTGTTTTGGCCCTGTTTCAAAGCTCTTAGGTTATCGCTGTAATGACCGCCTCAACTCCCTCTCCCACCACCATCCCTTCCTCCCTCCCTCCATCTCCATCCCTCATTCGCCCCCTCCCTTTTCCCCCCGGTGCTCGCGCCAAGTCGGCCCGCCATCCTGCCTCCATACACACACACAAACACACACACACACAGGCTGCGAGGTAACGGCAGACAGGCGCGTGACTCATTAGGCATTCGTCCCCCAGGGAGATTGCCGGGGGGGCGCGTGTGAGGCTGGGAGAGAGCGGCGCAGCTGCAGGAATGTCACGGGCAGCTACTGCTGTGTGCGTGTGGGTGTGTGCTTGCTCACGCTAGCTGGAGCCAGCGGCAGGCTACTGCACCTTTCAGGAAATAACGCAAGGAGAAAGAGAGGGAGAAAAAAAAAAAAGTAACACACTCATTAGTTCACTTTTCCACCAAGAGCTCATTTAAAAGTCTGAAGAAAATTTTGAGAGAAAGCTTCTGATGTCTCGTTGAACAGAAAAACACCCTGGCTGTCCTGGCTTCTGTTGACGTCTTTCTCTATCTGAAAAGCATTTTGTGGGATTTAAAACGTACTCCTGCTGCAAAACGACACGTGAGCAACATCGCCACGACATAAATATAAGTTGTGCATCTCTGCTTAGAGAATAATATTCCTATAGGGACAGAATAATGAAGAACTTAAAGTTTTAATCTTTTACCTCATTTTTATTTTCTGTGACCTTTTGTTCCACATGTTGACTAAACTCTACAATGAGTGATTATTTAAAAAAAAAAAACCACAACATACAGCTTTGTAACAACCATCTTTCCTAGTTGTTACTTCAAAGTAGAGCCAAAAATTATTTCAAAACATTAATACATAAAATAAAATACCCACCTGTTGTTGCAATATTTGGTATCTGAAATACAATTTGTGTATCTGCATCAGCTTACTTCCTTATGTCTTCAAAAATAAGTTGATTTCAAATTCCTACACAAACGTTACCACTTCTGTCTTAAGTTTTCTATCTGTGCTGCAAGAGTAGTAATTTTGTATTACTGAGTCTTTGTCTATTAGTAGCAATATACACCCCCACCCCTCCACCCTCACACACACAAAACTGAATTCATACATTTACAAACATTTAAGCTGTGATTGAACCTGCTTAGTTAGTAAAACTGATCACTGATATCAGTGAATGCACCGATCAGATTTTGTGACCGGTTTCAGTCTGTTTTTACTATTTAAGCCCTTACTTGCACATAACTTTGTTTTGTTTTTTTAACAGATAACCATTTCCTATTGAGAACTAAAATACTGACACGTATAAGAATAAGAATAATAATAAGAATCCTGCTGCAAGCGGTCTACTCATTTAAGAGCCTGTTTCATATAAACTGTGATGTTGCTGCCGTAGCAGCATTATTGTCTTCAGTAGCAACACCTATTGTGTGGGAGGAGAACTGCAGCAGCAGTGTGGCACATTAAACCTCTATGTAGGCTGAATACAGTGACATTTTTCCATTTATAAATATATATTTTTAACACCGTTTCAGTACTTGAGAGAATGTTGTTGTGGAATCCTACTAGCCTGATATGTCTTACAGAAACAGATTTTCTTTGTTCAGTAATAATTTTCATTCAGTATAATAGAATAGTGTCTTCCATCCTCATCAATTTTATTGTATCCAATTGAAACGTTCTGTTGCATCCCGTCTGTGGTTCGTTGCTCATGTTTGTTTCTGTGTGTGAATGCCACAGAACATTGAACACCTTAAGAGAGAGCTGACAACAAAAAAGTATTTGATACAACAAATTATTATTATGCGCCTCGGCCTGGCACAATAAACAATAAATCAATTAATTGCATGAGACACTGAAAGAAACTCAATCATTTTTATTTGCTTGATTGATCATTTTCTCTTTTCTCTTTCTTTTTACCAAAACTGAATGATAAAAGGTGCTTTGGTTTCAACTATCCTTTTGTTTGAATGATAATTTTGTAGACAGAGATTTCATAAATCATTTTATTTGTTGTTTCTGTTATCTTTCTTTATTTTTCAATATTTCAGATGTCTTCCAGTTCCAGTGTTTAAATGATAATTAGAATTTAAAGTTTGACTCTTCAAATTATTATCCCATTATTACTATATTACTTGAAAATGGTCTCAAAACAACAATATTATCGTTTATCGCAATAAGTTTTGGGACAATTCATCGTCCAGCAAAATTTGTTAACATGACAGGACTACGTGTGCTTTTAATTTGTCGGCTCACATTTCACATTTTCTGCAGACATGTCTTTTTAAACATAATCTTAATACTTTCTTTTTGCTAGTAAAACACAGTACCATCTGAAAATCTGCTAATTTTGACCAAACGTGTCAAAAGATCACATGTTCACTTCACCTTATAGAATTTATAAGACAAATTTAATTTGTTTTCCAGTCATAATGATTTAACGTAGGGACTGACTCGGTTGTAAACAGCATATTCGCTATAGCTAGCATGCAATCTCCTGTTTGTATTCAAGGTTTTCAATGTGCAACGAAAGGCTCACATTTCAGAGTTAGCACATCAAACGCACCAAAGTAATCATAGATTCTTGCAAAAATCCTTCTGAATCTGTAAAATTGTAAAGTAAAATGATTAATTCTAAAGTCATAAATCGTAAAGTATTTTACAATTTTACACAGGTGATGACGCATTCAGACCTGACGTATCTTAAATATAAAACTTTAGGGTCATGTTAAAAAGGTTTCTGGGATGCCATCATGCTGGAGTATGACGTGTTTATTTAGGCCAATTTGAGAGTCCAGCTCTTACAAATTTAACCCTTTATGATCTAAATTTAAAATACCAACCTGGATATTTTTGCTTATTTCAATTGTATGCAGTTCTTTAAATGTCCTGTGAGTAAATATGTTTGCTCATTTATCTGTAACAACTGGAACTTTCAATATCAAGTTATTTTTGCACTTTACAGTCCTTCTGATTAATTTCACTCCCTGCTACGGCAGGGGTGAAACTACTGTAATAGCCCGATATTTGCCGGAAAGCGCCAGAAACAGTTGGATTTTTTCAGATGGCTCAAAGTGTGGCAGAATTACACACTTTTTGTAAATTTGGCTGAATGTCCGACAATCTGTTTAGGACTTACAGGGTTAAGGAGCCGTGTTGGAGACGGTGAAAATGTACTTAAATGGTTAAATCTGGTGTGTGTGTTGTCACTTCATACACAGATTAGTACAAAATACTTATGAATTCTGAGCTAAAAATCAGATTGGCTGATTAATATAGAGTGCATATCTTCATATCTTCAACAAGCCTATGTGGCTAATTGTTTAAAATGCTTTAGTTGGTTTAAATATTGTTTTATAATTGTCCCGTATTGCATATTCAGTTTAATTGTTTTCATTCTGCACTGATGAGGCTGTTTGGATCCATGTTGTTGGTGTGTCTACATGCATGTACGTCTGTATGGATTTGTTTCTCTTTTTCTTTTTGACATTTAAACGTGAAGCCCAGATATATTTCTTGGCTGCTTGACTGTCAGACCGAAAGCGTGGGAGGCGATATTCATAGAGGTGCTTTTAGTGGGACTTTTATGAGAGACTTTTTTCCATGGCTGAAAGGAGGTTGACCACACACACAGCAAGGTTGCTCGGGCTCAGCAAGCACCCCGTGTGTTTGTGCGTGCACATGCTCGGCGCTCTTCCTTCAAGCACGCCTGCGTGGGCCGCCAGGGGTGTGTTCTGCTTCATGTTTTGTTTCGGAGAGCCCTCCTCCGTGCTACGGAAGTGTTGCCGGAAGCAGTGGGAGCTCACCCCCGGTTCTGCGTCAGTGCCACTAAAGAAAGGATTGGGGCTTTCCGGGAGGAGGAGGAAGGGATGGGGGCTGTCAGCCTGGGTATGTCACGGCCATGTGGGTGGTTGTCTACGCACGCACGCACGCTCGCACACACACACACACACTCAGGCGCAGTCACGACTACGCTTAGAATAGCTATTCTTGTATGCACTGCATCTCATGCTTGCTCCAAGTAAAGCCCCTCTGCTTTGGAGGGGAATTTTAAGGAACCTGAACAGTTGTGAGAAAGAGTTTACCCACTTTTACGTCTGCGGATGTGGAGTTTAAAGTTCACGTGTGTACTTGAGTGTTTTTTTATGACAATGTGAAGAAATTTGGTCTTGACCAGAAGTGCTCGTTTGCTCGGAAGTGATTTTCTGTCCCTGTTTACCTCTTCTGTCGTCCTGTTTGGGCGCCCACACTAAATTTCTATGCCCGGCCACTGCTAGGAAGGACCAGTGGTGTCAGAAAGTAAAACCAGTATCCTTAGACGCTGGAGTACAACTTGTATAAACCCACCAGCAGTAATATACTGCAGTAAAATAAAAGAAAGGCAAAAAAAAAAAATCTTTCCTGCCAAGGCAGAAAAAGAAAAGCAATGTGCAGAACCCTGTGGCCTGCACATCCTAAGGGATGTTTTCATCTTTCTCTGCTTCCCCAACTTGTTTTAATGTCTGCCATTTGAGATACTCCAGAGGGGCTGCACCTGTTTGCCTTTTGGCTAGGAGCCCCCCCCATATTCCTCCTCCTGCCCCCGCCTGCCACTCAAGCTACCGCTCCTCCTGGGATGGATGGATGGAGCAAGGAAGGAGTGGAGGAGTGTGGGGTTGCGTGTGGTGGAAGGGATAGCTGGAGGGCTTGAAGGCGTCCGGGAGCGAGAGCAGAGATGTAGGCACATAGAGTGAAAGAGAATATAGTTTCCAATCCAAGTCCAGTCTCCCACACTGGACAAGGCGCTCCTACTTCGGAGTTCTCTCTCTTTAATGTTCGACCCTCCACATTCTCCTTTATTTCTGTACTTTCTCTCATCTGCTCTCTCTCCTCCTGTACAAACCCACATCTGCTCGCCTTCTCTCCTGTGTTAGCTTGTCCTTTCAGCCTATTGTTCATTTGCTCTTCTCCAATTTCTGACTCATTCTTCTTTACTCCGAGCATCTCCCACTCCTCTCAGCTAAGTTTTTCCCTTTGCTCCCCTTCCTGCCCCTGTTCGCCTTTTCCTCCCCGATGGCACTGTGGTAATCTGCAGTGACCTCTTTAGGTCACATTAAAGGTCACCCAGCTTTTCCTCTCGTGCTCCCCTAGGGCCACACTCGACTAAATCTCTTTTCTCTAATTCTGGCAACTATAATCAAAATGCTCAGGCATAAAACCCTGACTATTTGATTTAAAGTGTAACTGATGCGTTAATGTGAGCTGATTCAGAGAATGCACATGTCTTTTTGTTTTAAATAATGTCTCTTACATACATTAGTGTTCACTTACAAATTCAGACAAAAGGAGATGGAAGAAAATACTGTCACATTACAATACAGGTAAATAAATACAGAGAGCCTAATTTACCTATTTTTATTTATAGCTTTCTCAAATAATATTGTTCAGTTCAAAAAATTTTGCAGGATTTCCTAAACCGAATGACACTGTACTTTTGTGATTCTGGGTAATACACAGATTTTTTTTGTGTGTGGGCAAAATGAAACTGTCTGCCATGGGACATTTTGTACTGACCATTTATCAACTGGTACGCGTCTGAAGGACGTTTTGTACCCACTTTGACAACCGATAATTTAACGTCATTTTAAATTATCTACTCATGGTGTTCTGTTTGGAAATTAAGTTTGGTTGGTCCAGTAAATAAAAACTGAAGGGTTATTTTGGTTTGATATGAGGTTATAATCTGTCATAGAAGAGCCGACTGGCTCAAATAAAGATCTGAACCAAAAAAAACAATAGAAATACTGTGCAATATAAAATCCCAACAAACGAAGTTAGCATTAGATTAAATTATTCTCGAAATATGCAGATTTTCTGTATTATTTAGCTGCATAAAGCACCACAAATATGTAACTACAGAGAGAAATTAATTGATTATATTAAAAATATCATACCGCACTGCATAATATGCTGTTTTGAAATAGTACAAAACAGCATAAATACAAATGGCTGTCCGCGTTTAATATGTGCAGAACATATAAAACAAAAAAAATCTTTCTCGAATAATATTAATTTATACATTTCTTATAAGTTTCTTAGATTTCAGATATTGTAAAATGATCACTGTTTTTCCAAGTCATTGTTGTGAAATTTGTTAGTATGTTTTTCATTTATTTATTTATTTTGTGGACAAAATGGAGCCATCTGCCATTGGCCATGACAGCTTTTGTACCAACCGTGTGTGTATTGATAATGGCCTCAAGAACGTTTCGTACCCTCCATGACAGCCTGATCCAATCATTGTCTGCTATTAGGAAATTAGGTTTGTTGAGCCAATAAAAGAGATCTGCCAACAGGAGGATGCAGAGTTATTTTGGTTTCATCAGAAGACATAAGGTGTCATTTTTTAAAAATAAAAATTGCCCTAATTGGGAATCAAAAATGGAAACGGGGTTAAAAATCAAACCTTATCTAACATTTTGCAATTAGATTAAATTATGCTTAAGATTGGAGCTTTTTTTTTTCAAGTTACTAGTGTTGAGAAATTTGTAAAGAAAAAGTAGCTCCCAAGAGAAATAAACTGATATGTAATGGTTAAAACTTTGACAAATATATTTATTGCTCATTTAATTGCTGTTGAGCAGAATAACTCTGTATGACTTTATTAATAAACATTTTAGATTTTTTAAATTTGATATCATATATAAAGTGAAGCTGATAAAAGAAGCTGTCCGCATTTTAAGAAAATCATTAATTATCATCACAATAAAATATTGGTGACCTAATTTTTGTTTGTATATTTTAAAACAACACTCCTTTGTAGTTTCTGTTTAATAAATATACATGAAACAAGTTTCCTAAGTGTTTCTGAGTTCTCTGGATTAACTTGCTAAACTTTCTCCTGGTGTGTGATTTGCAGAACCGCGGGCGCTTGGCAGAGAAACGCACCATCCCTCTTCCACCCAACCGGGTGCCCAAGAAGGAACTGGCTTCAATTTTCAGCAGCGATGACAGCGAAGGCAGCGAGCGGGCCAGCGGGGATCATGCCCACATCAAGCAGGAGGAGGATTTGCATTACGGTATCTTGAGAAAAAGGTAAGGCACCTTTAAGTTGTAACGCCAATACCGTCTGCGAACAGGTTCTTCTTCTTGAGATGACAAATGGCAGCTGTGTTTCTGAAAAGCCTTCAGTTTCTAGAGCTTTAGTTCTGTCCATCCTTGTTTTGTTTATTTTATAAAATGAATATGAAGTAAATTCCATGCGTCACTTTCTAAAATGGTTTCGTCCTTTTGCCTGTAAGCAGAAATATTGTGTCTCATAAGAGGAATGGCCCTGTCACGATTTTTTTGTCCGCTACTCTGATCTGAGTAATTTAGCAAATATGCAGTCTCTCCGTCTGATAAGACACGCTATCAGTATTACATGATTTGTATTTGAAATATGTGGCTTTTAACACATCGAACACTGATGTTGTCAGCATAGCTGTTCGTTTTTCCTAAAAAATGAGAACTCTTTTGTCCTCATCATAGTATCTACAGGAAGCCCAGGATATGTTGTACCAACATATCCAAAAACTACAAAGATTATTTTTGACAATGCCACATCTAGAACCTGCATAACTTAATCTTTTTTTTTCTCTATATCCAAACAGGTACAGCTACAATTTTCAATAAACTTTGTTATAATCCGAAGGGGATTGTTAGACTGGAAAACTTCAGTTAGCGTTTCTACTCTCTGTTTTGATATGAGTCACTAATTATTTGTGTTGCAACATGTTTCAGTGCAGTTTCAGTTGGGGGTGTAGAGATAAAACTTTCACAAAGGCAGCTCTCCTTCTTCATAAACTCAACACTTTGCCTTGGACATCATAAAATGCATTGCTAGTGCCATGAGCTCCAGCAGCCAATACAATCACTCAGTGTCATTGAAAGGGGTAAAACAGTCTTGGGTTGTTCAGGAAAATTTGTTTTATCGACCCTGCAATATGGTTTTGCAAGGTGTGCACACAAAGCTAGGCTGAGACTTTTAAAACTACTCACAACGTGGTGGCTTGGTTTGCTAGACTGAGAAGGACTAATCTTTCATACAATCCTTGATCAGCACCATTTGCTGAACACTTTGGTACAATTGGAACGTCTTTCAGACTGAGAGGGAGTCATGCCTCAATAACACATGCTAAATTTGGGTTTGGACCAGCTAATGAAAGCTTGAAGCTATTTATTTGTTAATGCTGCTGCTTTTTATTTTTTTATATATTTCTTGGCTGAGTTTCTGTCTGCTTCATCTTAAGCTGTGTGTTGATGGGGAGCAGCTTGATTGGAGGATGTTGATTAGGATGAAGTTCTTAGTATGTCTCACCTTTATGTTTGGTGTTGTACTATGGTCTATTTTACAAGGTTTAATGATGGGTAATTTTAGTTTGATTTTGTAATTAATTCGTACCTGTGATGGAGTTTCTATCCCCTGAAACTCTGCGCAACTCAGCAGAGGAAGTACAAAGACCTGAAATGATATTCAAACTTGCACAATCTTCCAAAACTCATGAGGTTATAGATTTCTTTTTAATTTGTCTCGATTTCCGGTTTATCATTGCCATGTGGATTTTCTGCTCACATTGCATCCATGTAAGAGTTTTTTTTTTTCGGTATGAGATATATTTGGCCGATATGAAGCTGAATCCATTCATTGATGAACTCAGAAAATCCCCATCTGCATCACAAACAGCTTGTGCAACCTCGTTAAACGGGGGATGTTTTTTTTTTCGTCTTGAGGCTTGCGTGTGACGCGGCGGACAGCACAGCTACTGTGAAGCTTTAAATGGATCCACTAACCTCGTTTAAGAGGGCCTCCCCTCCCCCTGACACTTGTGCCGCTGGCGTGTTAAGATGATAATGAATTTAAAGAACACTTATGACTAATATATCAGGTTTTTACCCTTTTGAAAGGCGGCGGACACGCTGGAGCCGCAGCTCCGGTCTGTCATTGGCATCTGTCTGGGCCAGGCTTTATCCCGCCGACGTGGGTCTGGACAAACAGGATAATGGGATGTCCAATCATGAAAATGTGATTTCCATTGACCGCAGCTTCGTAAGTGAGTCGTAGAAGGGTCTTAACAAATTGGATTTGGTCAATGGATGTGAAAAATACAGGGCCTCTGTGTACATGTGTCAGTGTATCTGTGCTGTCTCCCTCACATCATCGGGGCTGACGGGAGGTCTGTCACACCCACTCAGCTGTAACAACTTGTCTACTATTACTGTACTCTTAATACATACATCAAATATGTCATAGCAATTTTCTGTTCCTAACTGAGAAACAGATATATTGTGCTGCTCCAGCGCTCTCCCTCTGCTCCTGTTTTTAATAAAGTTAGCGTGAGCGCTAACTTGCAGTGTTGACTTTTCTGGTTAATTAGCATAAAGAGGCATTTAGATCAGTCAGAAATGTGTTTTGAAAAAAGTTCTGTCAATCTGTCCTCCTTTCACAGATTATTTACAGATTGTATTGATTTATTTTTTTATTTTTTGGATTTGGTTCACTTGTTCTTGAATAAATTTGTTTCATCGTCTTCAGCGATAGAAACCACCAGATAGTTAAATTAAGAAATTTGGCAAAGTTGTAAATTTTGTCAAATTACAACCAGAAACTCTGGGAGTATTTTATTGGGATTTCATGTGAGAGACCACTATGTCTCTCTATCGTAGATCAGGGAATCTACCAACCAGTACTTGTGCTACTTACCAATCTGACTTGTGTGGAAGGGTGGCAAGAAGAAAGCCATATGAAGTTTTGTTTCCAACTTGCCACAATATGTGCCAGAAGAGACCAAAAACTAAGACAGAGATCCATGGTGGTAGTAGCATCATGTTTTTTTTTTCTGGACAGAAACAGAAAATATGGCCAGAGTCTATTTGGGGATGGAAAGAACACTTTGAGGTTGCAAAACACTTCAGACTGGGATAGAGATTCACTTTCCACCAGAAAATAATCGTAAACATAGAGCAGGAGCTTCAGGGAAAGGTTTAGATCAAAGCATGCTCATGCGTTTGCGTGGTCCAGTCAAAGTCCAGATTTCCAACCTAAAATCTGGCAAGATTCAAAAATTGATGTTCAGAGATGCTCTATGACTTGCAGCCCTTGCAGCTGTTTCTTGTGAAACATGTTTCTATAAAACATCAACCCTTTAGAGCTCAGTGTAAATATATGGCGCTCTTTTCAGATTTTTATTGGAAATAAAAAATTTAGACAGTGTGAGATTGTCCTTCAAGATTACATTCACAATAAACTCAGTTGAGGTTGTAATGAGACAAAATTCGAAACGGGTCAAGTTGCATGGATACTTTTTCAAGGGTTTGTAGGCAGGACCTCTGCAGGGCAGAAGGAGGGAGGTGTTTCTTCTGAGAACATCGTGTTTGAGGAGAACTTTCTTTGGTTTGGTTTCGGTGCTGCAGGCAGTTTTTGTCATTTTTTCTTTATGGTATCACAGATTAATATCAACTATAAGATCTGGATCAGAAGGTTCTGGAGTGGAATAGCTGTAGTGAAACGATGCGTTGACGTTTTGGTTCACAGCATCAAAGTATGTTACAGTTTTTAGAGACACATCACTTCTCCTTCCTCTTATCAAAATTACTATGGTTACTGTCACAATGAAACACGGTTGTGGGTTGAATGTAGATGGTTGTAAAGTGGACGGTCTGAAGTTCTTGGTCTCTTACTCTAGAGCCGAGGAGAACCATTTTTACAGTTTGTTTTAGTCTGGATGATTATCTGGCAGCTGCTGATTATGTCTTCCTTCCAGGATCTAAAAACTAGATAAAAACCCTCCTAAACATCCTGCTATTTCTGATTGGTAGAAATGAACATGTAGTGGTTTCAGTCTCAGTCACAAACATAACATCAATTTTACGTGGGAAGAGTTACCTTAATGATTATGCATAGATTTGGAAGACTTTATTGGATTCACACGCCGACTAAATTCTTGCCTCATTCCTGTAGGAGAATATGACTATTTCAGCTTCTCTGCACAAAATCAGATCTTTTCATGGCGAAGCATTGATTCCTACTCTTCTAAAAGAAAAGAAAATTAAGAGAAATAAACTGATAGTGTACTTTCTGTGCGTGATGGGTTTGACATTTTGTCCTCCAGATTTATCGAACAGCCGTGTCATTACCTTATGCCAGTCAGAGGTCACGAACAGCGTGATATTACTGGAAATGGCTCTGCCCCTGAAGCGCTAATTAGAGAGCTTGGAGCTTTTATAGCTTTTTAGCTGAGCTTTCCACTTTGAAACATGTTGGCCTTGTTTGCATGCGTTTGCCATGGAAACTCAGTCAACAGATCTTAGCTGCTTATCGGGTGTCGGCTAACAGCAAAACATTTATTATTTCAGCGTAGAACTGTATAATTTTCGATATTTTTACTGAAAAATAATGTTTGCATTGTCACTGCAGCCTGAAACTGTGAGTTTATCTTCTCTAGCTGTGAAGTAAACAGAGGTTATTATTCAAAATGTCCTCTTAACATTATACCTAATCAGGCAAAGCTGGAGTTTTGTGGAAGCATGAAGGATCAAATGTTGCTTGAAATATGAATATCTCTCAATATTATTAAAAACATATTAAAAGGGCAGCTTGTAAAATATATATCACTATAGAAATCAGAGTGTGAGAAACTTCACACAAGTCCATGCAGTGCAGCATGGCAGCATTGCGGTATATTCCGTTTCAATGTATTTTTCCTTTTTTTTCTGCTCTTGGCTGCTTTATCGACCTCATGTCAGCCTGTACAGCAGAGGAACAACTGGGAGAAGTCTAGCTAGGCTACTCTTACTTATTTATGTGTCTATTTCTGTATTTATTTATTACCGTGCCTGCTCACAGTTGAATCCCGCTTGATTCGATGGCGAGGAGCGTGACTTGTGTGAACAAATTCACTAACAGGAACCAGCCGAACTATCAAAAAGAAATAAATGAATGAAACTACCGAAAAGAAACAGAATGCGTCCCGCTTTCGACACTTTGTTGTGTTTCAGCTAGCCTCTCTGGGCTCTGCTTGGTGAATATCGCATCTCGCCTGGCTGTATTAGAGTGTTGCTGCTGGGCCACCTGCACCGGTTGGAGCAGCCTGCACACTCCGGCTGTTGTCTCCGGCAAACCTGTAAGCACCAGATGTTATGCAGCACTCACAACCCCGCTCCTCTGTCTCCTTCGCTTCTCTTTCTCCTCGCACACCCTAACATCCCTGCTGTCTGACTGTCAGCGCCTTCCCAGCATTGGTGTGAGACATGGCGTCAGGGTGCCGGGCTGCCAGCTTCTGCCAGCTCACACTGTGACCTCCAGCTCTGCTGCCTCAGCTTCATGTGCCAATGCCACAGTGGGGCACTACTGTGCATTTATACTGAGCTGACTCCTAATGTGAGTGGAAGAGGCTTTTTATGTTGCTTGGGCTGGTTTAAATTGCAGCGTGTACTTTAGGGAAGTACACGCTGAGGGAAGCACATCCATTTATAAGGAAAAGAATTTGCTTTAATGTTGCCCTGTTTTCTCCCCAATTCTCTTTTGTTGCTCACTTTAAATGTCTTTAATGTCCGTAACGCGACCAGTCTCACTTGTTATTAAAAAGGAATGAATGTCAATTGTAAAATCGAAGAGCTTTATGAAAGTTAGATATGTTTTCTGCAAAAGTCAAGTTGATTATTGACCAAAAATGATCAAGTGTGAAAACAAAGATAAAACAGAGCCAAGCAGGACATAACATCAGCCAAAAACGTTGACGTGATCTGAAAGCAGGGAAATGACTGAGGAGTTGGTGAAGCAGAAAAATGGAGCCAAAGTTCTCATTACTTGATGCTTAGAAAAATGATCCGAGCTCATCAAATATTCCAAGGGAGAGCTTTTGATGTGCATGTAATGCCAGTTTTGTTTTGAGAAATTTGATAAATTTTTCATCAATCCAAAAATGAAAGAGTATTTTTCCTCGCAGCATTTTCAAAGATATAATGATCATAAAGTGTATTGATGCTGGAATCAGCAATGTTGTCCCTGTTGGGCTTCCCAGAGGCAAAGACAAAGAGTTCATTTTTAAGAGTGTCCTTTTCACGTCCTCTAAAATGTCTGTCCAGTCGTACTGACATTTTTTTCAGTTTCTATTGAGTTTGCAGACATTAAACTCCAAGAAAGTAGGAGATTCATTCGATGCATTTTAATGGGAGAGATTTGCAAACAATGGAGAAATTTATCAAAAAGTTTTTTTGTTTTGTTTTTTTGTCACATTTTTGTTGCATTATGTTCATTACATTGAAAGCTTAAAGAATATTTGCTTTTTTATTGCTCTTATGTATAAATGTAGCACTTAATACATATTTTGACCACAAAGTTAGTGTTCAGACTTGTGGGTTTACCTTTTATTAACTGGAGCTTGGTGTGGCATGGTGTTAGCACTGCTGTCTTACATCACCAAGGTCTGTTCTCCAAGTGCATGGTTGTTTTCTCTCTGGGTACTCCAGCTCCCTTCCATATTCAAAACCAGGCAAGTTCAGCATCAAAGGGCTTTTATTTGCCCTTGGGCCTGAATTTGTCTCTGCGTTTCCCTGTGTTGTACTAGCAACCTATTCAAGATGTGCTCCACCCCCTGTGGAGTGGATATATAAATCAAGCTGTTATATGCCAGCACAGATTTCAAAGGTATTAGGATGACAGATCGAATCATTCTGGGTTTTGCTATGATCAGTGATGTTGAACACCAGTTAAATCCAGGACAGATTTTTGAGTTCGTCCCTCTGTCTCTGGGGTCACCGGGTCTGCTCTGTGTGCGCCGATGAAGGGCCGGTATTGACCAGTTTAGGGATGAGCGGAGGATGAGATGATTGTCTACGGCATGCGCCCAGGTGATAAGGAGGCGGCTCATGTCCTACTTAGCCACCGGGTCCAATAGCCTCCACATAACCCCGTCTATCCTCTCCGCGGCCCCCGTCCTTCCCAGTTTACCGTGGCCTCAGAAGCTCCTTTGGGAGCGCTGACTCAGGTGGCTGGGTTTTAAACCGCATCCCCAGCCCCCTCTCCATCTTCCATGAGTCGAGTATGACCTTGTCACCACCCACAGGAATGGTGGAGGGAAGGCAGTGGTGGGTGGGGATAGGGCTAAGCCCTCATTAGCCCAAGCTGAGGCGGGACAGCTCAAGAGAAGTGCACTAATTACCTAACTAACAATGTCCTTGGCGTTCATGGCTTAGAGGAGCCACTTCGCCATGGGATAATAACCCCGTCACCTCTCTGAGAAGTTCAGGATGGCATTATCATGATCACTTTAAATGATGGACAGAGGGTGGTGTTATAAAGCAGCTAACTGACTGATTGACTTGGCTGCAGTTTCTTAGGTTGGTGCATCTCAGTGTTTGTGGAGGTTGTGTTTTGTTGCTGGACTCCCTGTATAATACATTGTTGTACAAGTTTTAACAAACCTTCTTTGTTTCTCGTTTTCCGTTTGAAGAAAATCATGGGGCTCTCAGACACAGATAGCTACCAATTTTAGCAAGCTACACCCTAAAAATGAAGTCTGTAATTAGTCAAAAAAGTCTGAAGTCAAAGTCCAATCAAGCGTCTTCTTGCCTAGCAACCAAAGGGGGCTGTTTTGTCTGGGGCTGTTTTCTGAGTCACCGGCTTTCTGTGACTGAGAGGTGACTGGTGAGGCCAGCGTGACGCCCTCAGTACTACCCTTCAGCTTTACTGTTAGTGTGTGGAAAACAGCCTGGCGACCAAAAGCCTGACATTACAGCGGGAACCTGTAATCATGGGACTGTAAAAAAACCCAAACCCAGCAGCCGCAAACAGTGTGGCCTCGTCACGGTGGTGGCAGCTAAGAACCATTCACCGCTTCTTCCCCGTTAAACTGTGCTTACCGTGTCGTACCAAAATCTACTTCAAAGAGGATTTCAGTAAGGAGACCATTCAAGTGAAATTAAATTTTTGTTTGGAATCAGTGGCTGCTGCTGATATGTGAAGTTTAAATTCAGCACAACGTTTATTAACTGAAATAACAAAATGTGACAATAGAGTCTAAAATGTAGGAGCACATTGCATTGCAAAAGCATTGATACCCATTGAAATGTTCCTAATTTGATCTTCTTAAAACCACAAACGTCAAAGTTTTGTCTGGATCTTTAGAGACAGATCAACACAGTCGTGCAGTTGTTAAGTGGAAGGAAAATAATGTCTTGTTTTCAAATATTTGTGTCCCCAAGAGTCAGTACTTTGTTTCACCACCTTGGAGATCACTTGAGAACATTAGAGCTGCACAATATTTATCGAATCACAGTCATAAGTGTGCAAAACATTACCAATATATTGTAATTGACTTCTCAGATGGGATATTTTGTAGGATTGTTCAAATGTTGTGTTAATAATATACTTTGCCCTTTGGGCTCCAAATGCCACTAATGCTAACAATTGATAGTAAACACCATCAATTAGTAGCTGAGATGCTAAAACTCACAGATAAAGCCAGACAGTTTTCAGGAAACTGGGGATAATTGATATTTTCACTGCAGATTTGATTAATAGTATCAAAAAGAGTATCAAAAAGGAAAGTCTTAGCTGAAATTATGGACCCCTGGGTTACATCCTGGCGTCTTCTTGCGTCACTCCCAGCAGTCTCTGATCCACTCTTCAAACTCTAGCAGCCATTTTATGTCATTGTCAAGTTTAGCCTCATATTGCCAATTAAATTGCATGTCTGATGGGATGAAAAAATGACATGCAGATGATTACTTTTAAAAACATTTTGTTTAATTTTGGGTGTCAGCGTAAAAGAGGGTGAACACAAAGGAATAATGCATATTTAAAAATTTTGCAAAAACTTTACCAATCATTTCCTTTGACATCAATAAATTATATTTAGAATTATGCAATATCGTGCTGTTGGTCTGTCACATAAAGCCACATGGAACAAGTTGAAGTTTGTAGTCGCATCATGAAAAATGTGAAAAGGTTTGAAGGATTTGAACAGTTGTTAACGGCACTGACCATATCAGTAAATTATATTTAAACCTTAAACCAGGGTTTATTCAGCTTCCATAGAGATTGCTTGCCACAACACTAACAACTCCATACGCCCCTCAAACGCTAAGCACCTATTTCCTATGATTATTCCATTTTAATGCAATCAGGATGGTAATCAGACTGCAAATGAAACGCCTCCATGTCACAGTTGTGTGAGGAGGAGTTTAGAAAAACGGCAAATAGACAATTTGGTAGGACACAGCTCAATCAAATGGAGGTCTGACCTGCAAACCGTTCTCGTAATCCTACTTCTGGTGATGAAGGACACAACATGGTGCTTTTGGATTCTTTTGCTTATGAGGAACCTCATTTAAAGGTTGAAGAATAAATAAGATTGTCATTTGTTTGTGCTAAACATTACTAATTGCTAAATATAGCAGTAAAGGCCATGGGTTTGACACTGTCATTTGATGGAATATATAAATATTAAGACAACTTTTCACAGTATGTAGTTACCATATTTCTGAGAAGCGGCCATCAGTAACTACGGTATAAAAAGAGCCATATTAAGGTTTTAAGCTGCTAAACTACTTATGAGTTGTGAATATGTTCATTAATACATCTTAGTGCGTAAGATGAGCAGGGATGAGAGCTGAAAGTGCTGGATACGGTAGTCTGTCAGAGTGTATTACAGACCTCAGAGCTAAGAGGCGGCCGACAGGACGGCCACCTGTAGCAGCTGAGTCTGTGTTTAGCTGCACGCCTTTCTATCTGAGTTGAGGATTTCTTTGGTTAAATCTGGTCGAATGAGCATGTTTTTTTGTTTTTTGTTTATTTTGCTAAGTTTGTAGCTTCTTTCTCAGTGAGCTGTCCCTTCCTGTGTGTGTTTGTTCCAGTCGGGACGGCGACCTCTCTACAATTATCTCCAACCTGCACCACACCAGACAACACGGTATGCCCGAGGAGCAGTCAGCCTCTGACCACAGCACCAGTACTCGACACACAGGTAGGAAACCCACAATCTTCCTTCTCTCCTGTCTCTTTCCTCTCTCCCTTCGCGTTTAGCTTGATAATACATGCCACCTTTCATAACTCCTGTTGCACATGTACATGCTCCATTTTCTGTAATTAACGCTGATTTGTTCAGCTGAGGGAACTGACGGTAAGCTTATTACTCCTTCCTAAAGGTCGCTCTTAAGTTGATCGCCTAATGTTCTTCCCAGATTCTCTGCCGCACCCCAGGATTTTATGTTAAACCCCCTGTTTTAAATGACTTCAGAATAAATAGCTTTTGTTGCTTTTAATCTGGTTTCATGTGAGCCCAGGAACCATGGTGTGCATGTATTAGGCTAATAGCCTTTCTTGCAGCTTACTCATAGGACACAGACTGTATTTAATTACAGTTTGAGGTTATTCATTGGTCACTGTTCCTCGAACGGAGCTCACCACCATGTCGGCTGTCACTGTCGCATTTTGACTAGTGTTACAAAACTCACTGGTAAGGATTGTGTTTTGTATGTAGGGCTGAAACGATTAATCGGATCAATCGCGATGAATCGATTATTAAAACATTCGTCAACTAATTTAGTAATCGATTGATCGCTAGCAGACTCAAAAAGAGGCAATCTGCTGAAAAACAAAAACAACATACTTGGAGCAATTAAGAGAACATTGTGTTTAATTAAAAAACATCTTTGTAAATGTGTTTTAGCCAAAACTCCTCAAGTGGTGTAGATTTAGCTTCACCTGGTTCAAATTTACAAATTTTTTCTTTTTTAAAAAAAAGTCATTTCGCTGTGTCTTTTTTAATGTATTTCTAATGTCATACAAAATTATTAAGCGATTTAACAAAAAATCTGCAGAATGTGTCATTTTTTTTATCTCATTCATTATCAGACTGATTAACTGATTAACCAATTACTAAAATCCTTTTTACTATTTGTATCTTTTTCTGTTTAATCTCCAGTAAATATTGCTTCAAAGTTACATCTATAAACATTTAATGTGCAAGATGTTTTTACAGCACTATATATGTCAATATCGGAGAACAGAAATGTTATCCCAACCAACCTGTCCCAGTGTGAAAAAGTAATAATCCCCGTTGGTAAACCATGAATTAACTCTGAAAACAGTAGTTACTTTTTAGAAAAACAGGGTTCATTTCAGTGGCCGCAACCTGGCCTGCTCCCTGTCAGAGTCAATAAACCACTTAAATAGAACCAGTCTGACATCATAAAGTAGGCAAACACATTAAAAAAAAAAAACCATGTCATTATCTATTCCAACAAACTAGATCAATCAATCAATTCTGGTGCATTTATGGAGCCAATACAATTCCTTTAAGTCTATCCGTAGTTCGACCCTCTCCATCTTGACCCCACTAGCTAGAGGCTCAGCAAGTGGCGTAATCACCTCGAGCTGACACCTCTCCCTGTGCGCTCTCCTCCTCTGTCTGCCGGATTAATTGACCATACGGTGCCTGTGATATCAGGTGGAGCTGTTAGAAGGAGGAGGCTATCAGACTGTGCCACAACCAGCTTAAGCAGAGACTTAGACCCCCGTTTGGAACAGATTTCCCCCCACCCTCCCAAAAATCTGTCCTAATCAGCTAATGGAGATTTTTAAACCCTGAAACAGATTTTTTGTTCTTTCTAATGAAGGAGGAAAAAAGTAGGTTGAGGTAAATGTGGGATGGTGACGGGGGTACGGTGTTAGTGCAGCACGCCCTATGACAAGACCCTAAAATCTGCCTGTTTGAGCATTAAAGGGAGATTTAACAGGCAGGCTGAGCAGCTCGATTTGTGTCTGTAAACAAGTCCAATCCGATCAGCCACTGGCTCTAATTCTGTCTGCCAGTGAAATTAGACGCAAATTTTTCTAAAACACGACCAACACGTCGCCATAAAGACATGCCTACGCACCGTCAACACAAGCTGCAGCCAAACACAGATGGGTGAGACGTGTATGAAGTACAAGCGAAAGATGAGATATTAAAACCACCTTCCTGCTATCAAATTGTGTGCACCCAGTCCGTCCCAGACTGTGACATTCTCTACCTGAAGTGTTAGCAAGCGAACTGTGAAGGACAGGTTAAAAGTCCGCAACAGTGAGAGAGGATACCGATGGAAGAAACGTTTGGAAATCAAGAAAAAAAGAAAGCTGATGAGTGAGGCGGTGGTTCAAGAGGAGGGAGAGCTGTAACGATGGTGGAGAAAGGTTCAGTGTGTGTGTGCGCATGTGTGTCAGAGGTCAGGAGCAAAGGGAAGCAGGCTTGCTGGGTTGTCTCTGAGCCGGAGTGGGCCATTAATTAAATCTGAGGGACAGACAGGAGGGCTGCCTCCCTCCTTCTCTTCCACGCTCCATCCTCCGCTCTCTCCCTCCACAGCCACTGGCTATTCAGACAGAAGTCGGAAAGAGGCGGAGAAGCGGAGGGAGGCAGGGAGGGAGGGGAGGCGGTGGAGGGAGCAGGGCGCCGACGTTGAGAGTCTGGCTGCCTGTGGAGACTGTAAACTGTGGCTCTGCGGTCAGACCAGAGACTCAAACAGGCAGATAAGGTGTTTTCGGGCCGCCATTCGCTCTCTCTCCCTCACTCTGCACGATCAGGCTCCCAGATGCAGTTACAGCCTGTCGGCGTGTGTGTGTGTGTGGGGGTGTGTATGTGTGTGTGTGTGTGTGTGTGTGTGGGGATAGGGTTTGCAGCAGCGGTTTGGGGCACATTTTTATGTGTGTTAGTGCATGCGTACCTTTCCCTGCACAGTTTTTAGGTGTTAGCTCGCGTGTGAGTCTGCAGCTTGTCGTGTTCATCACAGACTTACTTAATTGTAAGCGGGGATTGCTTTTAAAGTCCTCCCAGCAAGTTATTGTTTGTACAGTGTAGAAAAGAACTTTTTCAACAAAGCAGATATGCCAGGATCAGTGGTGATGTTTAACTTGATCTTACGAAAACACACAGGAAACGGGGTTATAAAGATTAAACTGCTTAACAGAGGTGTTAGTGCACTGCTACATTAAAAAGCCCATTACCTGCAGATGATTTATTTAAAGATGATATAAATACAAAATTGTGAAATGAACTCTTCATTTAGAAGAGCTAAATAATTTCTGCCACATTATTGGTTCAAGATTCTTTAAAAACTTTGTGTCACTATAATAACAAGTGAGGTTTATGAGTTTTATGTACATATGTATGCAGCGGCCATGAACAAAAGGGACAGAAAAATACTGTTATGATTAAACTAAGAATGAAATTGATAAACTATTATCAGATATTCAGTTGTTTTTGTCATTTAGCATGTTTTCAAGGCAAACATGTATAAATGATGCACGTTTTTAAAAGTAGGCAAAAAGCAGGTATATTTGTATAGGATGTTTTAACCGATATAAACACATAAATTCACCTGAAAGCAATATATTGATAATGCTTTCATAAAATATCTATTAAATAATTTTTTTATGCCTGAAAGCTTCTGTTTAATCATAAAAAAAAAAGAAAAAGAAAAGAAAAAAACACCTGAGCTTAACGCAAAGCAAATAGATATGTGTTCCAGTTGTTGGTATAAAATAAACCAGGGCATCCGCCGTATTGGTTTCATTAGCGCTATGTTGCATGTTTGATGTTCACCATGTGCAGATGAAGTTGAATTTGTGGCAATTAAGAATCCACCGATCAGACCTTTTCTGACTTATGCCCCGTTTAGTTTTTCTTAACAATCTCAACCACAAAACACAATTTTGATCAGACAGTTTTTTCACTAAGGATTGTAAAACATAAAGAGAAAAACCCCAGAGTGCCTCAAGTTATTTGACAGCGGCACTCGCTTTAAATACAGCGAAACACGCAAGAATCACAAAGACATCTCTGCTCATACATAAAGTCTTTATTGAATTTTTACTAAACTAAAGAGCAGGTAAACACTTTCTGTTGGTTGATGGACATGTTGAATTGAGTTGCAAGTTTATCATCATCCAGAACATACAGAAAGTGTGACATTGTTACCCATCAGACTGTGAAATAATTTACAATTTAAGTGCATGCAAATAAGACTGTTTACACTGAGAACACCAGCTTAAAAATAATAAACAAAAACAAATAGAGCACAAATAGATTTATGGCAGCATAGCAACAGAAACCTGTTAATGTGATCTTCTCAAAAGTCATGAGTGATTTTAGCAACAAACATCGCATGTGTCTCATTTTAGACCTAAGAAGAAATTAAAATTAAAAACTAATCTGAAAGCTTTAAAATGCATATTGATTTAGGATTGTGGGGAGATAAAGCACATTATTTGATCATGTAAATAATCAGAATCTCATGCTCTGTCAAAATAAAGTTAAAAATATGATTAAATCATGTTGCAAAGCATTTGACATTGTTGTTCTGGTCGCTGAAAACCTCGGCTGCTCTTTTCCTGTCGCTTTTACTAAAGTTATGTTGTCTTCTCCGCTAATAAGCCCAGAGCAGAACAGAGAGAAGCATTTGTATTCATTAACTCTAAAATCCAATAAAACACCTTAGACTGAAAGGACTCGTCTTCAGGGCAACGTCAAAGGACATGAATCAGCAGTCTCATTTCCCCAAAGCTCTGGTCACACAAATCAGACGGACTTATATAATCTTCTTTTTTTAAGAACAAAATCTCTTATGCAAGAATATATAAAACAGTTTTTCGTTTGATCTGTTGTGAGTTACTTTGAATGTTCATTACTTTCATTTGAAGCACAAAAATAGTTTTTGCTTCTGTGGCATTGTGAATCAGAGATTTTAAATAAATAGATGTTGGGATATACTAGCCAGCGTAAAACATTACAGAACCAACCTGTTGACATTTTAAAACTAGATCTGCTAGCATGTCGGCCTTCTTGGGTTTCAGCAGGACATGTAGCAGACTGCAAACTTTCCAGATCTAATCTGATGGTTTAGTACGCAAAGTCTGATTCTAACAGAAATCTGTGTATTCTTGTGTATTCTTCAAGTTTAGCTCTTGTAAGAGGTTTGTTACATAATCACAAAGAGCTTTATGTGGCTGTGAAGTGTAATTATTGTCAGAATTCAGTCACTTATTGGTCCTGATGCTGACCAAGCAAATGTTTGTTTATCCGTCCATCCATCCATCTCTCACACCCTCTTTTACTCTCCCTCGCTTGAAATTTGAGTCTGGGAAAGCATTGAATTTGAGCATGAAAAAAAGTGCCTTTTGCCATTTGACTTGCACATGTTGGTGGCAGTGCATCCTCCTCTCAGCCTCAGCATGATCGGAGGCGCCTCCATCGCCTCCCTCCCCCGCTCTTCTCCCGCCGCTCCCTCTCCCAGCTGCATCGGCCCGTAAGCCAATCAATGGCAGGGCTTTCAGGGCCGGCGGAGGCCCCGGCGCACGGAGGGGGATCAATAAGTTATTAGCACCATTCTGTCAGCTGTAATGTGGAGATTGATTGGGGGGCTGTGGCTGCGGCCCACCCCACGTCCCCACCTGTCACACCCCCGCCCCGCTGCTCCCCGGCTCCTCGCGGTCCACTCTCCTGCTCTCCCTCCTCCCCGGCCTGATAAAGATGACAGATTAACAGAGTAAGAGAGGAATTAAGGAGTCTGGCTGTCTGCACTGTCAACAAGCTCTATGGGACGGAGAGAAGAAAGGAGGGCGACTGACGTTTGAAGGAGAGGAGGAAACGGGAAAAAAAGGAGGGTGAATTGCTCCTTTTGCCCTTAGATTTGCTCTGTCATATGAAAGTTAAAACACCTTTTCCTCCTTTCCTGATCAAACTGTCCTTCACCGAGTGAATATAAAGGAACACAAATACCCCACTGACACAAAAGTTAAAACATGCCCTGAAAAGTTACCGTTTAGACTGTTATTAGCAGTAAGATAATGGTCTTGGGCTTAATAATTTGCGTATTTTGACAGTGAAAATTACAGGTTTGAAGTTGAAACAGGGCTCCTCACTCTACAACCAGTAATTCCTCCATAAAATTTAGGAAATTGGAAAAAGGCACAGAGTTGGAAACTTAACTCTAAGCAGTGTCATTGGGGGTAAAATGGTTTGTATAGTTGCTTGCAAAGCTCTCGGTTTGGCATTAAAAGGGAGCACCGGTGCTCTAAGAAGCCCCATTTAATTGGCTTTAAAAGCTTTCCGCCCTCAAATCTCTGGCCCTCGGGCGCTTGCTCAGGAGACGCGCAGTCTTGAGTGAGGTCGGCTCAAGAGACGCCTCGACTTTTGTGTGTTTGATCATGAGAGGCTCTGGATGTGGATGTGAGTGTGTGCCTGTTTGGAAGAAGAAGAGGTTTAACTAATGGAGCTCCCTAATACGATAGATGGAGACCATCAGCAATTCTTTTTTTTTTTCTCTGTTCGTGAATGGACCAGTGGATACAAAAGCGGTACATTGTGTGAAAATGTAAAAAAATAAAATAAAAAAAAATTGAGCGATCATAAAAGTAGATTACGGATAAATAAAAGGGTTGTCACATGCATTAAGTGAGTGTATACGTGGTCTTGTACGTTAGAACTCTTTAATATTTTTACCTGCATCTCTTTTGGATGTTATAAGGACTGAATCTCCTTAAGACCTGAGAAGAAATATCAAACAGTGGGTCAATAGTGAACCACCTTGTTTCTCCTTTTCTTTCTGAATAATTTCCCTTGACTTCCACAGTAACAAAATCCAAAGATTCCCAGCTAAGTCTTCTCCTCTTTCCCCTTTTTTGTGTGTCTTTTTGTACTCATGATGATTGAATAATCACACTTTGTTGAGTGTTCAATATCTCACCAAGTTAGCATTTTTATTGGTATTTTTATTCTAAAAGAAAACAGAAAAGTACAAAAAGACCACAAATACATTATCTATTATCTAGATAGAGCTGTGCTGCTGTTCTCATGTTGCTGCCTTTTTACATAATTTACCTAATATTTTATATCTTTATTGTGTATTTGACTACTGTTTCAAAAGAGACTGCAAAACGTAAATATTTATCTTTATTAAGTTAGACATACATTCACCTTTTTGCCATGTCCAAATTTTCTGTGACGTTTCCAGCAGAACGTAGAAACGCAACGAATATCTAACATAGATGGCAGTGCAAAGTGGTTTGTGCAAGTGCTATAAAAATATATCACACAGCGACTTATCAGGGTTAATTTCATGCTGCGCTAGACTGACACTGCCTGCAATGACGAAGATTTACTCATCTTCAAATCGGTGACATGCCAAGGAATTTTCACCTATTTTCTTACAATGTTCAGCTAATTTTGCTCCATGGTATCCAGTCTGGGCATAGAATGTTGAACTTTCCCTTTGGTCAAGTGATCACTGCATATGCAAAAAGGAACATGCACACACACACACACACACACACACACCCCACACACACACATACATATATATATATATATATGCAAGTATGTATGTAGGACTTGACATTTCACAAAATGGACTCTATTTTTTCTCGCTTAAGCCAACATTAAAAACATTTTGCATGCGCCAACAGGATGAGAGACAGCTTATAGCAGCTTAAGTTCCCAATCAATATCATCCAGACAAACACATACTGCAATCAAAGACTTGGATATACCTCATTAAGCAGCTTTAATTTTTTATTTTTTTATTTTATTTTTTTTTGAAAAGTGAGATGTTACATACTTGCATATAAATAGCTCTAATGATAATGATAGTAATAGTTCCCAAAATATAAAATGTGTTTTGGGAATATCCAAAACACATTTTGGAATGTAGGACTTGACATTTTGTGAAATGTCAAGTCCTACATACATATGTGTGATATATATATATATATATATATATATATATATATATATATATATATATATATATATATATATATATATTATCACATAGGTGCAAAAAGTGTGAGAAAAAGCTGCATGAAGACAATTCAGTGTTCAAAGCTCATACAAAAGTAGCGGCTTACAGTCTGAAAAATGAAAAAACATTCTAAAATTAAAGGAGCTTTAAATATTATGTATAGAACATTAAACATTAACCATCTTCTAAATCTGTGTTGGGTTAAAAAATATCGAAATGGTCCACCATTTTCACAAAAGGGAAAAGACGTGTTGTTTATAACGTTTCAGAGAACTTGAAAACTGCTGGTACAATAAATTTATCACGCCCTGGTTAGACTTTTTGATTTAAACCCAGGTGGATAAACTCAATCTTCGTCAAGATAAAAACTAACTTACTTTAAGATGGTTTTATTTCACAAGTCGCCATTCAGAGCAAAGTAGCACCAAAGTAAAATTCCTTGCTTGCAGTGCAAATTCAGCAAATAAAGTTGTGATTCTAATTCTCAATATTTAAATGCATAAGCACCACTTTTTCTGAAATAACATAAAAGTAAATGCTGCACCCTGTATTTAAAACACATTTCAAAATGGCTACTAGACACGGCTAATGAAGTTCTTCTTACTCGAAGGCAGACGACTCTGACAGCCAACGTGGTCCGTAAATATCAAACTGAGCCGGCTTCGGCTTTGCGACAAAAATATGTTGTTTGTTTTTTTTTTTTTTTTTTTTTTCTTTTTTGCAACTCCGTTTTTTATTTTTATATTTGCATGCTGTTTGCACATGCTGCGCAAATGATGAAAAATTGCTTTGTAGAGAAGGAGCGAGCGAGAGGAATCATTCTCCTCGAGGGTGGAAAAACCACCCCCCACCTCCTCCGCCCCTCCATCCCTAAAAATATGCATCGAGAGGTGAGAAAGAGGAGAAGCAGTTGCTGTCGTGGCTTGGCTGCATTTGTGCAGGAAGAAACAGAATAGTTGGGAGGAAAAAAAAAAAGAAGAAAAAAAAAAGAGAGGTGCACCAGAAATAAAGAAGACCGAGGGAGCAGTGACAAACGGCTCTTTCCTTCCTGCCAGCGCCGAGCGCAGTGTGCTCTGCATCCCCTCCCTCCGCTGATTAGGCCCATATTGATTTGAGGCGTGTTTAGGGGGGTGGTGAGGAGGATGGGGCGGGAAGGAAGAGAGGAAGATGAGAGGGGAGGAGAGGAGGAGACGGCGGTGGGGAGGTTCTGTAATTGTACACTAGATGCTCCTCTTTGGTGGCAGGGGGGGACAACAGAGAGGAAGAAGCGAGTGTTAATGGGAGGAGAGACGAAAAGCTCCTGATGGGAGCAGGGCTCCGACACGTCCGGATGGGAGAAGAGGGAGACTGACGCAGACGGAGAAATGAGCATTCATCACGGGAGAGTAAGAGAGGCAGTGTAAAAATACATGATTTGGCCATAACGTCACCTGTCAAAAACTTCAGAGGGAGAAAAGAGAGACGATACAGTGCACTTTAGTGAGGCCAGAGACTTTTGCTCCAACATCTGGAGAAAGACGAGGAAGAGAGGGTAGCTCTGATAGCAGTTCAGTTTATACTGATGGATAGAGATTTTTGGAGAAATCGCAGGAAAATGGAGCCCTTGCACCCGCCTCAAACAGAGCAGCACACATGTGAATTAGCCGGAGAGATCTGTCATCCTGAGCGGTGCAGACTTCCTCCTCATCACTGACAGAACAGGCGCTTCTCCAGCTGCCCGTGGCTTTGCTTCACCTCCTTCGTTTCTGTTTCTTTCCAACCATCAGTTTCTCCTTTGCATTTCCACAGCAGCAGCCATGTATGCAGGTGCACAACAGAGCACAGTCTCAGCATCGAGGTTGTGCTTTTGTCTTGTTGTTTCTGACTTCTCCTGTCTTTCATTTGCAGACGACCTCTTGGGCAAAAGGAGAAGCTTCTCTCCCAACAGCAGCAGCGATTGTCCCTCTGATAGCAAGAAGTCACGCAGTGTCTCTCCGAAAGGTAAGATTCATATGTCATAACAACAAAGGTAAATGGACCCCTTTTGCTGTAACATACAAGTTTAATGTCATTTGTGATGGATGACAGAACAAAATAGCAAAACAAAGAAAAAACAAAATTGAAGTGTCAAATATAAATAAATGTAGGAGATCTTTCAAGACAAGAGTTATAAGTTACACAGAGGACGTTTGTTGTTTGATTTTTCTTCCTAATAAAAAAGGAAGGCCACTTTATATAAAAAGCAACTTTTTAAAGCATCATGATCAATATTTCATCAACTCCACCAATCACAGATTTTGTAAAACTCTGACCCCTGACAATATAAGATCATTGTAATTTCTGTTGAAAAACTATTACAGCTAAATACTTACTTTGTCTATTGCTTATTTTTAAATGAAAGTAATATTATATTATAGTAAATTTTCTTTCCTCAAAAGGTTTAAAGTCAAAAAGTTATTCATTTTCACATCTAAATGTGGAACAGAGCCATTTCTTACTGTACATTTTATTTACTCCTCTACAAGATAAATTAAAAGTTTTCTTACTTTTTACTTTTTTTAAGCATTACAACAAATGTGAAAACTTTTATTTCTTACGTTTCGAAATAAAGAGCAGACGTTTCCAACCAAATATTTTAGACAAAAAGCTCTGATTTACTATTATATAATGTATGTTTTTATTGTTTATAAGGTACTTGAGTCTTCTTGAAAATGTAATTGACTTTTGTCAATTATGCTAGAAACAGAGGTGATGTCACACTGTGTGAGAGAGCAATCATCACTCTGCAGGATTTTACTATTATTTCAAAACAAAGACAGTATTATGATGGTTGACACTTTAAGCTCTTTAGCACCTCATATCAGTGGACAGAAACAAACTACCAAACACTCCTCCGTGCTAAAAATGGCTAAAACCACAGCTTTGCTCCAACAGATTCATCCTTCCGGCAATCTGCTGAAAGTAGCTCACTTTCTAACAGCTTTGTTCTCTTTTTGTTCTTCCTCTGGCCTCCACCTTAGTGATACTGAGAACAACTAACTGATCTTCATCTTGCAGAAAAAATGTCCACAGTCCAAGAGTGTTGTCAGAATAAGTTGTTAGAGCTTATGTATTTAAATCTTGTTGTGCTTTCTTGCACAATGACAATAAATTAATTCTAATTTGATTCACCGATTGGAAAAACATATATTTTTTTCTTTGTTTATGACCAGCCAATTATGGTCAAGCATGAACGTATCTGATTCCAGCCACCCTCTTATTTCTTGGTCCTCTGTTTTTTCCCCTTCTTAATATTCTCCAAGTCAGTGAATGTTGATGTGATGTTGTACTTGAAGTTTAATTTTCAGCATTTTGAATATTCTTAATTATTATTATTATTATTATTTTGCCTCTGAAGATTTCAATAAGTTACTCTTTTTTTGTAGTGTTGAACCCCTGAAACTAACTTTTTTAAACACCACTCAGCCTGAAACTTCCAACCACAGACAATCGAGCTGCTTTATGGTGTCATGTTTTGGTGCTGGTTTAAAATAGCTCAGCAATAACAACCGTCTCACCTGGGTTAAACTAATAGAGTGCAGTCCCACCGCTGCACTCTATTATTCATATTCCCTCCTTGTGTAGTGTGAAACTAGCCACCCGGCGTGGGCCATGGCAGCCGCCGAGCGCCGTCCCTGTTCACTTGAGGAAGACCTCTCGGCTGATGCATTATACAGCAGCTCGCTATACAGTCAGTCCTATCAGACGAGCACTCCACAAAACCTTCTCTGGTGGTTTTTGTGCAAGATGGGATCTGTTGAAGGCACATGTAGGAGGACTTTGAGGTCCTGTTGGGTCCTCCTTCTGACTTCTGCCCACTGGGTGACCTGTGACCGGCTGCAGTCCTGCCTGGAGCCTCTTCCACTTCCTCTGTAGGAAGAGGCTCTCATTCCTGGCCATTATAGTCTTCCTCAGATACAAGGCAGCTTCTAAAAGATGCATAGGGTCATTTATTGGTTGAGAGGCAGCCTGTTTGCGTAGTGCTGTGTGTGTGGATTGAGGCCGAGCTTCCTGTTTCTAAGGCAAATAGGGCAACATTTTATTTAGCATCTCAGAGTGTGTAAAATATACTATATGTTCTCATTACATACAACATGGGGATGAAGTAGTAACCTTGCACGGTCAACCTGCTGCATCAAAGCCTTTAAAATACAATGCTGATGTTGTGTTTTAACCTTTCGCTCTGTTCACGCCCAAAGCCTGACGCTACACCTGTTTATGAGCTGGATTTGCCGGCTGCATGTTCTGGCCCTGAAGTCTGGCGACAGACGCTATCTTTTGATGACTAATGCAGGTGAAGAAATAGACTTGAAGAGAGGGAGGGAGAGAGAGAGAGCAGCGTGTGGATGGAGCCACGCCGCTGTGTAAATGATGTCTGTTTTCCTTTCAGCTGCAAAGCCGGCACCCACCGCTGTGTTTAGAGAGAAGGAAAACTTTAGACAGGCTCAGACTAGTTTCACACACACACATGCATGCAAACACATATACTTTAGGACCTTGGGTGGATTAGCGGGAGCTTGGCGGCGGAGACAGAGATGCTTGCGTGTTTTGCTTCCTCCCCTCAGCACCTCCACCTCCGCTCCTCAGCGCCACTCCTGCTCGCCTGCCCGGGGCCAGACTCAGGTTTCAATAAGGAGGAGGGTGATAAAAATAACCCCGGCTTTCCCTCCGCTTCTCCCTCCTCCGCCTCATCTTCTGTCTCCTTCTTCTAACTCCTGAACCACCTCCCCTTGAGTCCCCCACCACCTTCGCCTTAGATCATGTTACTATTGACAGAAAGGGGGGAGGAGGGAGGTCAGAGAGTGAGAGATTAACCATGAGGGCTGACAGCTCTGTGGATATCATAGACAAAATCATTTACACTGCACCACTTTGATGCATTCACATACATTTTATTCTTATGGGTTTTATTTGTGCTTTCCTTATTTTGAATTGAAATCCTGGCATTGTGGATATGGAAAGCGCAGAGCTCTCTGCAGAGAAACCGAGAGTTCACCATGGGGTCAGTCTCCGCTTATGACTCTGTGTATATAACTTAATATGAGGAGGTTTCCGGTCTGTCTTAGTGAACAATATATGGAGAAATTTTCTGGCTCGTATCTGAAGAATGCTTCAGTCTTAAAATAAATTCCAAAAGTACAAAGTTTCAGGGCTGTAAACAATTTTTTTATGTATATAGTTTTGCTGTGTCTACTTTCTCCTTTATTCGGACATTTAAGAACAGAACAAGTTTGACTGCATTGAAATACGTCTTTGTTTACACCCAAAAATGGTGACATAGTAGACACAGTCCAAGTTACAGGTGTCATGGCACTACTAGGTTAGATAAAAACCCACAAATTATCCACTGTGCTTTAAAAACTCATTTTAACAACATGATGGAGAAAGTTCTGCTGCCTAGTTTTTAACAACTTGCATGGACTACATGCCCCTCCCTACATGTTGCTGTGCAGTGCTGGTCACTTTTACCTTTCAAGAAATCAGCAAAATGTTAACAAAACTATCAAGAAAATCTACAAAGAATTGAGATGCACCAGTCAAAGTTTTGAGACCAATTTCAGATCCGATTTCTCTGTATTGTTCTAGCTTGGAATTTTAAAATGAAATATCTCAATAAATTAAAAGGACAATACTACTTTAGTGAAAACCTAAACCTAAAACATTGCAGGTTGCCAAGAAATGAAAGTTTTCCACTGAAGGATATTGTCTTCTTCACTTAAGATGAGTTCAGTGCATTTTGAATTGTTTTAATCCACCCTAATTTTTTAAATCTATCAATGGTTTATATTTAAAGCCATTTACTTGGATATAATTTTCATTTTATGACTCAGAATTATTATTTTTGGGTAAATAATAAAAAAAAGTACTAAGAACTAAATTCATGACGGTGTTGTGTCCTCGTTCTTTAACCCCACATGTACTTTCTGATGAAACTCAGTTGGTGAATACTCTCTCCTGTTTTTCAGAAAACTCCCAGAGTCCCGTGGTGGAGGCAGGCGGCAGCCAAGGCCACATGAACACCGTGGAGCATTACAGGCGCATGATGTCAGCGCTCAGTGAGCAGGGATCCTTCGAGGAGCAGCAGCAACGCCTCTACCAGCTGGCGAGCAGCATGGGCCTTCCTGGCCACGGTCAGTCTTCGGGCCCGAATTTTTTTTTTTGTTGTGGTTGTCATCGTCCTTGCGATCACGTCCAACACTGCAGATTTCCCAGAAACAGTGCAGACTAACTTTTAGTCCTGCTTTCTTTACTTTGAAGTGAAACTCAAAACTTAATTGACGTTCTACTACAATTTCCAGTTCAGCTGCGACCAACCCGCTGAGGTGCAGTGCAGCTCTTTCACCTCAGTCTGCAGCGTTGTGTTCAGAGTCCTGCGGTACACTCTGCTACTCTGCTGCCACGGTAAAACCCAGGCCCTCGGAGATGGCTGACATTTCTATTTGCAGTGCTTGCCCACCCAGCGTCAAAGTGTCACTCTGGGTGATTTCTGACCACCCTGGCTCTCTGCTGTTAACAACACCCACAAGCCCTCACATGCATCAGTGCCACGGCTGGTTTGGGGACTCTCATTGGCTGCCATCTGACTCCTCTTAAATCTCCCAACAATCAGAAAACCGCCAGCGTTTCACAGATTTACTTGTGTCTACAGACAGAAAATATATTGGTTTAAGTCTGAAACTGGTAAAGTTGTTGGAGGAAAATAAAGAAATATTTTTTGCTTCTTTGGATTCTCAAGTTTCCTTCATTACACGTCAACATTTTCCTTAAAGTCTTCTAAAGACCCAGCCATCAGGTTACACAGGTTTTATAATATGTTATCGCTCTGCATAAATTCAGTTGCTTTTTTGGCCGAATTGTTGTCAATACTTTAATTTTTATATAATTAGTACTGATTTTTAATTGCTGGCTGCAGATCTAGAGGGGAAGGCCTGTAAATGCTTTAATTGCCTTTTCCCTGTGTCGTAGAAGATTTACTTGGAAAATGCGTCACGTTATGAGGGTTTTATGGCTTGGTCTAATCGCTGGCTTCCTTTCCCAGAAGCCTTTGACAGTTTTTATCCAGGCCCTCTGGGGCTTCCCTGCTTTTGCTTCCATAGTCTAGGAATACAGATAGTTTTTAAACATTATCTTTTGTCTTGCAAACATTTATTTCACTTAAAAAAAAAGAAGTTTTTCTTGAATTGTTGAGATTTTGTCACAATAAAACTACAGACTTCAGTCTGTTGGGGTTTTATGTGATCTACCACCACAAAGAAGTGCATAATTGTGAAGATAAATTAAAATTGTTTATAAGTAGAAATGCAAAATTTGTGGCATTCATTCGTGTTGAGACTTTACTTTAATACCCCCATTTAAACCTGGTGCAATCAGCTCAGAAGTCACTTGATTAGTAAACAAAGCTGACCTGAGTGTAATTTAATCTCGGTATGAATGCAACCGTTCCATAAAAGCCTCATAGGTTTGTTGGAATATTAGAAAAACTTAGTTCTACAACAGATTGACTCTAGATGCCGAATACAAATGCTGTGAGTTTTTGTTTTTTCAGATTCTTATTTGTAAAAAAAAAAAAAGTTTAAAAACCATCAGTCACTTTCCTCCCACTTTACAGTCATGCACTATATTGCATTTGCTGCTTAAAATCCCAATAAAACACACTGTTTGTGGTTTTAACGTGACAAAAAGGGGAAAAGTTACAAAGTATCAATGCTTTTGATAGGAACTGTACGACCGTGATAGGTTTTCGGTAAAAACGTCTGCACAGTGAGATGCAGTCTGCATCCTCACATCCTGTCACATCCTGTAGGAGCCCCAGGCGACACACTGGGCGACTTCCTCAAGATACCTGAAGACAGTTTATTAGTTTATTTACGAGACACGTTATTAGACTTCCTCTTCTCTAATTAACAGGTGGAGCTTGATAAGAAACCGACACTGTTAGACAGACGATGGGCCAGGCGGAGAGATGGATGTTTTGTCTCTCAAGAGGTTGACATGAATCATCCCGCCGAGCCCTCCTTGACATTGACCTGGTCTCAAATAAGCCCCCAGTGACCCCTTCCTCCCAACTCCCCCTGGGCCCCTCGTGTCTCCTATACATCTCCCTCTCCAGCACCCCTTCCCCTCCTCCTCTCCTCCTCCTCTTCCTTACTGCCAACTCTCCCTTTAGCCTTGGTCCCCGCAGAGCATCCTTTCATGTGTTTGAAGTGTAGGGCACAGAAAATGAAAGTGTGTGTGCGCGCAAAAGAGGCGGGGGTGAAGAGGATCTCTGTGTGTGCATGTGTCTGGTTGTGTATGTGTGTAGGTGCAAGGTGTTGTTTGAGAAGCTCTCTTTGGACCTGATGGGCAAAAGAAGAGAAGGAGGGAGGATTGGGGGGGTGCCCGGGTTGTAGAAATGGCCAGGAGGGCTTTCCCTCCCTCTTCACATGATGAAAGAAGGTTGAGGGAGAGGGAAAGTAAAATGAGAGGTGGGGGTAGAGATCCAGATGAAAGTGAGAGGAGGGGTTGGATGTTTTGTCTCCTGCTGTTCGGCCCGACTCAAAACGTGAAGCATCTTTAGCATTGTCCTGAAAATGTAGAGAAAACTCAAGCAGGCTATTGGTCAAAGGACAAAGAAGTGTGGCGTTGCGGATTCACCGCGTCTTTACAGCTGCTCGGGCTTAGACGACTGGCAGAGTGCCCTCCTATGGAAAAGATACTTGAATTTTCTGGTGCATTCAGAGTTTTAGCGGATGGATTTTGGCTTTTGTCAACCTGCCAATCCACAAAATTCATCACCGATCCAGCCAAGCTGCATCGGCGCGGCATCAGCCTTTATTCTCGCGCCGAGGAAAACCCGGCTTAAATATGGGGATTTACAACTTCAGGGATGATTATGGCGAGAAAAATGGGACGGTACAAAAACGGAGACTGCTTTCTGAAGTAACTTAATGGAACGAAAGGGGCCAGTTAGTGTTTGTGTTCTCAATTAGGACTTTAATTTGTAATGAGAGAGACACTTGTGTGATCCAGCAGCTGCAACACGAGACCAGAGTTTTAGTAGGAAAATGAAGCATCTGAGTACCTTCTCTGTGGACACAAACACACACAGACTTGCAGAAGGGCAGCGCCTCAGGTGACCCTGCTACGCTCTGCTCACATAAAAGAGAAATAAAGGGAGAGAGGGAGGGAAGAAAATATGGACCTGTTGCTTCGGTGAGGTTTTACAAGAATACACAGGATAAATATAGATGTTAAGAAGAGCAGAATCCAAAGAAATAAAGATAGTTACTAGTTTTTACATGCTTTAATTGTGTTGCTTAGTATTTTAGTGTTTTGCCTCGTTTCTAGTGCAAATATTGTGGTATGCTTAAAATAAGGAAAAACTAACTTTTATTTAAGATATAAGAGTTTGTTTTAAGTCAATAATTAATGGACATTGATTAAAAGTGCTATTCCCTTTGGCAGATTTTTTCACTGGTAACATGGAAAAAAAGTTTTGTTTTCCATATTTTTATATTTGTTTTAAGAAGATTATTTTTTGCAGTGTAGATATAAGTGATCACTTCTACCATCTTTTTCTGTTGAATCCAAATCATGTTTTATGCATTATTGGTTCTTGCATAATTGGTGCCCTGAATAATTGCCATCCATGTTTCTGCCTCCACACACCAAACACACTCCCACCCTGCCAACAGAGTCCAAACCAATGCTGTTTACTGTGTAACTTATTAGAAACATAAGAACTTCACCAAAAATATTGATCTCATTATAACTGATTAGGAGTTATAATGAGTTATCAGTGGGGATTGATAAGTGGGTACATTGCTTTTCAAAGTTGGAACTGAAGTTTAATGAATCTCACTGTGTTTTTTAAATATTTTGTGTTCACTGATTATTTTGAAATAGAGGTGAACAAGTGCAGAGTTCTTAGAGAAACATTTAAATACTCCTTTAATTTAGCACCAGAAAATAACTGTAAATAAGATTCACATTCTCTCTGATTAGATTGTAAATTAGGACTTTCAAATAAGGAATAGTAATTACAGTGGACTGCCAACATTTGCACATACAAAGTCTGTGAACACATGCGATCCTGTCTAATAACACTTATTGTAGCCTAACTTAATTGTTCAAGCACATGCTATACATTAATATGTCTTAATAAGTACAGTGCAGCAGTGTGGTCTTAGCTCTACCGCAGTTATTTTCCCATTTTTGGGGTCTAACCAATCACTTCCAAGGAGAACGAATGGCCCTCCTGGATTGGGTGCTTTGCAAGTGTCAGCCATTAGCATGTCAAGTAGCATTGCACAGAAGCATTTCAGCTTCCCAAGCTGTATTATCCTTTTTAATATTTTAGATATACCCTCTGAAAATAATCTGTGAATAATTTGGACTCACGTTCCACAGAATAATCTGCAAATTGGTGAATCTGTGAATAGGCAGCGGTCCACTGTAATGGTGTAATTATTTCTTTGTTTTACTTTATACGCATTTTCCAGATCTTGAACCTGAACAAGTCAGCATATTGTACTGACTGTGTCTAAAGTGAGAGAAGTGGATGAGCAGAAAAGCTAAACAACTTTCACTCCTTTGAAGACCATCTACAGCAACAGAAAGCAAGTCTGAGATGCAGGCATCTGAGTTGATGCATCATCCTGATTAGCTGCTGTAAAAAAAAAAAAAAAAAAAAAAAAAAAAGAACAGTTCTCAGCAGATGGCTCCATGTTGCTGCTAAAATACCAATTAGGTCTGGCAAACTGCTTGGCTTGGTATTTTACATAACGTATGAAAGGAGTCTAAAGATCCAAATCAAATTAAAATTAGTTCAGGTTTTTTTGTTTGTTTTATGTAGATAAACAATGTATAGCACACAACCATATAGAAGTGGGGTTATCAAATCCAGTTGCCGGTGTACTGCAACTTTTAGAGGAGGCAATTCGACTCACTCAGGTGAGTGATGAAGCACAGATGAATCTTGGTCAACTTCTAGGTCTGTATTCGAGGACTCCTTGGACTCCATCAAAACTTACATTATTAGCATGTTACCAATTCACACTTAAATCTTGGATGCTTCAGTTATTTTTATCTACTACTGAGTTTAAAAGAAAATAACACAGAAATCTGTTTTTGCTAAAACGCATACTTTCAGTTTTACTCATATTTTCCTTTCAGCTGTGAGTTTGGGGTTTTGAGTAGCAGCGTCCAACGCCTAAAGTTAGGTGATGGGATATGGTTGGGATGCCTTTGGGTCTGCAGCATTGATTCCTTTTAAAATCAGTTGCTTGGGAGGATGTTGTAAAGGTCCCATAATAAAAATTGCTAAAGTGACCCTTGAACAGAGCCAGCCATGCAAAGTAATTGGTGAGACGGGATTGTGACCACAGAGAACTCAGAGGTCACCTGTTCCTCCCTGTCACAAGCGCACAACAGCCCGACTGTGTGTTTTTGTGTGTGCGCTCTGGGGCTTCACTTCCCTCTCATCCTTCTCTTATCTTTCTCAACCCACCTCTACCCCGCCACTTCCCCACAGACACGCACACACACACACCCACACACTCTTGTCTGCCGCCAGCCGAGTCCCCTGTGGCCCGGCGCAGCAAACAGATCGATACACCGGAGCTAGGCCGCATTAATATCTGTCGCTTCACCCCCCTCCCACCACCGCCCTGGCGCCCACTCAGCTGCTTCAGTACACACACACACGCACACACAAAACACACAGTCGGGCACGCACTAGCAGGCACCTAAATCACGCAGACACACAAAAACACACATCACACCCGTACCGGCGGCGGAAATGGCCCCTAGCTCCCGAGGGATCCGTCTAATTAAAAAAAGGGTGGTGGAGGGTCGGAGGGGTGTGTGTGCATGCGTGTGTACGTGTGTGTGTTGGGGGGGTGGGGGAGAGAGTGGATAGATTGAGGCAGGGAGTGAGAGGGAGGAGAGAAAGAGCCGGATGGATTTTTCTCTCATTAGAAGCCATGTCTCCTGGTGTGGCCTGGCCTGGCTGATAATGATGAGTCCTCTTCTCCTGTGAGGGAGAGAGGGAGCGAGCGAGGCCGAGGGAGCGAAGAGGTGGAATGAGGCGAGCGTTTGAGGGCAGGAGGTGGAGGTGGAGGGGCGGAGAAAGGGGGGCATGATGATGGCGGCGGCGCCGACAGGGTTGGGAAGGAATAAAAACATTGTGTGCTTATTTTTTTATTTTTTTTATTTGTTCAAAACAGAATCGGGTCTCCGGTTTTCCTAGTGTTGATCTGCTGATGCCAGTTTTTAACATATTCTGATTTTATTTTAAGGACTATAATATGAGAAGATATAAAGCAGCATGTTAAATATTTTTAGAATCTTACTGTTTTGAGTTTAATCAGTTATTACAATCGGATCAGAAGCGAAATCACACTGTGTGTGTTTGTAGGAAACCAGTGGCTGTTAAATACCATTTAGATCCATGTTTTGCTATTTTAAAACAGAGATGAAATGATTAGCTTCTTTTATTAGCGCCTAGCAGGGTTACTGCCGTTAGCATTACTAAAACAGTCATTTCTGTTTTTCACATGCTGGCGTCTCCACCATGTTTCATCGCTAATACTGATGACTCAAAAGCATGAAACAGAGAAACTTTGCTGAGCTCCATTCAGCCTTCCTGTTACCTGATGAAAGTCTTGCTCTCTCTCAATCTCTTGTAATGAATTCAAGACATGTCTTAGCCTGCTGTAGAAACCTTTACTTTAATGTAATACGCTAATAGTTTAAAAAAAAAGAACATTACTATTATTATGACTTAAACCATAAGTAATTGGCTAGCTTTGAGTTGTCTTTACTCAGTAAGAACTTTTACACCAAAAGCTGTTGTATGGTGTGTTTACTGACTGGAAAAAAAAACATGTAATTTTTTAGCTTTGGACTACTCAGTCTCCAATAAGGGATAATCAATTTAGTCACCAGATGATTTTCTTTTTTTCTCACCTTTTCTTAGTATCATTTAAAAATATTTATGTTAAATTTGTAGTTTTTACAGTTAAAAAAGCTTTCATTCGTTGCCCTGTGGTCTCCCAGGAAACCAATATTCAGGCACAGCAAGTTAGTAGATGAGGAATTGGACAGGTTTTAGCAGCCTAAAACTATAAATCCGTCCCGATCGTTATCATGTCGACTCACTGATCTCTGTGCTTCTCCTGTTTCTGCAGACATACTGCGGGCTCGTCAGGAGGCGCTGGCTGCGGCAGTCAGGAATCCCGCAGCCTTAGAGGCCCACCTGCCCTCAGCGGGCAGCTCTTCATCATCCAGCCAGAGACGTAAGCAGGGCCTGCCGCAGCACCGCGACGCGCATTACACTGACAGGTAAAAAAACCCGCTACGTCACAAACAGCTGCAGCCCTTCCCTGCTTATAATACAAGAAATTATAAAAGATTAAACAAACAAATAAATAAATAAGCACCGCCTCATCCTCAGGTGGACAGTGCAGAAGAGCTGAAAGGGTTAAACACCTGTCAGTTTTCATCAACGCACTACTTGCAGTTTTTCCTTTTTATTCTGTCTTGCTTTTCGAGAAAGATTTAATCTTATGTTGGGCATTTTCGTTACACACACGCATACATATATATATATCATATATATATATATATATATATATATATATATATATATATATATATATATATATATATATACAGTAACATCTCAGCTATACCGCTGTGAAGTTGCACGCCTGCTCTTCCTCCCTCTTCCTCTCCCTCCCCCCCAGCGTTGGCCCCTACGCCTCCCAAACAAAGCCAGGGGCAGCGGGAGTGGGCGGGTAATTGCTTGTCGATTATTTATGTGGCGCGGGAGAGGCGGGGGATCGATAATGGGCCGGCGGTGCGGCAGCAGGGGGTGTGTGTATCTTTGTGTGTGCTTGCGTGTGTGTGTGAGAGCGAGGCAGAGAAAGATTGGTGAGGGGTAGGAGGGGGAAATGAGCAGGAAGCAGATCGGCCAGGCGCTGTGTGGTGCAGCTCTGGGAGACGGTGGGGGTGTATATATTTTTGTGTGCTAGAGTGAGGAGGGGGTAGCTTAGTGCTTGTGCATCTTTGTTTGTTCCATTTTTTGAGCCGGCGCTCTGATGCGCGCTCATCTATGCGTACTAAATCTGGGTTTGTTTGTGTGAATATGTCTACTAATTTGTGCGTGGGTGTGTGTGTGTGTGAGGGTGAGAGGCCAGTGGTGCAGCGTGAACGTAGTCGGTGAGCCACGCCTGTTCTCTGACAGAACACTGAGTAATTAGCCACACAGGACTGGGGAGAGTTACCCAGGCCTCACCGTCCGTCCATCCATTACTGTCCAAACACATCCTCACATCTCGCTGTGAGCTCTCTTTAACCCCATCCCTCTTAATACGTGCTTTGCAGTAAATTAAAAAAAGATTGATGAATGAGGAACATGCTGATGATCACTTCAGCCGGGTGTTCGGCATGTATGTAATCATCTGCTTACCGGCCGTGTGATGGCAGGACAAGACGAGGCAAACTGTCTTGACTCTTGACATTAGTTAGCCTCTTGGTTTATGCTTCAGCTTCTATTTGCTTGTGCTGGCATTGAAGTTATTCTTATAAAATCAAACTCTAGGTGTTATAAAATGAAGCTGTGAAAATCTTTTAAATGAAGAAAAAACAAGCTTCCAAGCAAACATACCCCTGATGACGTCACAATAGGCAATTGAATATTTGAATTTTGGGGGTGTTTTTCCATTTTATTTGTACTTTTTAAATAAAAAAAAGTCCTTTTTTTTCTTCAAAGGTGTTCTACTTTATACAGGTACAACAAGTATTTGCACCGTGCTGGTGCTTAATTGTGATATCATCGACTTAATCGAACAAAAAATAAATTTGCAGGGTTTTTTTTTTTTTATTTTTATTTTGTATAATCCCACAGTAGGCATCCATACTTTACCAAGTTGTGCTTTTATTGTAAGTTTGCATGCATAAGTGAAAAGAAAAAAAAAATCACCAGAGGTTAGTTTCTTTACAGAAAGTAACTAATCTGATGGGAAATCTCAGATCTATTCTTTTATTTACAAATGGTTTAGGTGGATCCTTCATTGGCATCACGTTTTTCTGTAACAAGCCACCAGTTGATGTTTGCATTAGTCAAGTCAAGTTGAAGTAACCAAACGACCGAATTCTCATTGGGCCTGTTTTAGATTTGCTATGGAGAATATCATCCTTCGCTTTGTGAACATTTAGAGATTAGCATTAAAAATTACTTACATGTGCATATAGTAACGGCATACATATTGGAAGTTCTCTTTTATGCCTTTTTATCCTGGTGCTTGGAGGTGCTGCTTTTTAAAAATGTAAAGATTTATTTTTTCTATAGAAGAGTATTGAAATTCAGCCACAATATGTGGGGATATTTTAATCTCTATTAAACGAGGGATAAATCTCCCTGAATTCGCTAAGCAGGCTCCTCCGGTGGGTAAATTCTCCAAAATACTTTGAGTCGGTGAAAAGTTTTGGACCGTGGCTTTTTCATCCCCTTGAAGAGAATCCAAACGACACAGCATCACATTTTCTCTGAGCTGTACTGCGCATTCACTGTTGCCATTGTAATGATAGTGTATGGAAGCCCCCTCATATTTTAACATGACAATGCCCCTCTGTGGGGTCTATAAAGAAATGTTCTGAAGACCAGCTCCAAAATGTAGAGAAAAGCATCTTCAGCCTGATTAATATTAGTGCCAGTATATTGGATGCTTTATACTGGTGTAAAATCTGCACCAGTCGTCCTTAAGAACCAGTGGGAAACATGAGGGTTGGACGAGTTAAAAGTGAAGAGAAACTTGTGAATGAATCCTAATTGCTCGGTTAAAGTAAAACAAAAACGGCAGCAAAATGCGAGCGAGCGAGAGACGGAAGCTTCCTCCTTTCTAACTCTCTCCGCAGCTCACCTTTCCATCGACCCCTCATCATTGATTATCTGGGGCCCATTAGGGCCCATTGTTAAAAACAAATCATTAGGGCTGCTCGATAGGCTTAGAGCCTGGCGCTCCATTTGTCTGGCCTTAAATGGCACTGGGCTCACCAAACATGTGCAAAGCAAATAGAGGAGGGATGGAGGGAAGCAAAGAGAGTAGGAAACACGGGAGCTAAGGACGGGGGGTGAAGCAAAAGGAGACGGCGAGGTGACGGAGAGAGATGAACTAAAATAGAGAGTAAGGAAATCGAGAGAGTGCGAGATAAGGGGAGGACGAGGGGCGGAGGGAGAGACGGAGATAGAGGGAGGGAGGGAGAGCGAGCGTGGAGGGAGCCTCATCCATTTTAATGAGCTTCCTGTGTAAATGTGTTCCTGCGGAGAGGGAGCCGAAGGCGGCCGCGCGGCGCTCCTAATCCCCCCACGCTTCAGTCATTAAGGGCAGCCCTTCACACACACACACGCACACACACATACAGGGCCAGTGCTGTTGCAGGACGGGACCGCTGTCGCCGTTCTGACAGGTCGCCACACACCAGTGAATTCCCCATGAGCCTGCGGCCCCTCTGCAGGGAGGAGGTCCCACGCAATGATGAGTCCACCTTCCTGTTTGTATCTGTGCTTCTTTTTAGCCTTTTAGCAAAGAGTGAGGGGCTATTTAGGGGGGGAGAGAAAAAAGGTGAATGTTTTTCTTCATCTTTTTATAGCATGTCAGTGGTTTGCCAACAAAATGCACAGAGAGTGCTAAAAGCAAACCACAGACTCAGAGAAATAAGTGCACAAAAACATGTGTGCATCACGCATCCAATACACACACGTTCGCCTAATGTCTGCCACTCCTTCCTCAAAATTGCCTCCTATAAAAGGAGGAAGAGAGGGAGAGACGGAGGAGAGGAGGGGAGTGTCAGACGCACTCGTTCTCTCTGCTCCCTCTTTTTCCTCCCCGTGATTAGGCCTAATTATGGTGGCGCAGACGCCTGGCAGCCCCAGTCATGCAGCTTTAATTGACCGTTATTCATCTGCGGGCTAACGCGAGGCAAGGCGGCGCAAGGAGCGGAAAGAGAGAGGGAATATCAGAAAGAAAAGGAAGGAGGGAGCAAGGAGGTGGGGGGGGCTGTGATGAGAGTCTGGCATGCGGGAGCCACGGTGGGGGTGGATGAGAGTTTTGCGGACGTCGTGGCGTAGTCTGGTGGAAGTGCGCGTCGCGGGGCTAATTGCTGGCCCTGAGGGATTAGGCCAGGTGATTACACACTGGGCGGTGTAATTACATAAGCGGCGGCTAACGGGGTCCTGGCTAGCAGCGCTGGGGTCACGCGCCACAGCCCTCACCCAAGATTAATTGGAGCTGCCACTGGAGTGCGAGGCACCGCCGGAGAGAACGGTTATACGATTAGTATTAACATTTCGGCTGCAATCGATGAATACACACACACATACACACACACATGGCTAACCTCCTCCCCCCACCCCCTTCAATCTCATCTGCCGTCTCCTGTTCAGCATGTGTCCTTGCCGTTTAGAGCGGAGGGAGACTGGCGGGCGCTGGCTCATTTGAACACGGCCTCAAAACAATATCTGCGGTTTCATGCGTCCCAGCGTTTGGTTTTGACTTTGTAGGTCGGCCCAGCTCGTTTCCCGTGTATGCTTTTGTCCAACCGGCATTCACACATAGCCGAGCGTTGATTGTTGAGGTGGCGGCGGAAGGAGATCATACCGAGCTAGAAATTGAGCCCCACAGAAGGTCGGGGAGACGGCTTTGCTATTCACCCTGAGGTCAAAGCTTCATACACTTGACATCTGCCTTGAGTGATGCGGTTCACTCCTGGCACAGCTTCCTGTGGTAGCTCGAATAAAAAGTCATGCTTTTTAACATAACAACAAACTTAAAAGTGTATATTGTTTGGATTTTATGTGATGGACAAAAAGTGGTGTTTAATTGTAAAATTAAAGGTAAATGTTGTACAAATAAACATCTGTTTTGCATGCATGTTTAGCACCTGAGTCAGAACCTCTCTCTGCAGTTACAGCTCCTTTCTTCTTAAGGTACCTACTTCACAGCTTTGCACACCCACCCAATTCTGGCCCATCTGTTTTGCAAAGTAACCTCAAGTTGCAATTGAGTTTATTTTGAGGAATTCGAGTAGAGGGCTAGATATGAAGTCACACACCTTTGAGATTTTGTTTTGTAAAAGACGGTGTGAAAGGAATGGTACTATGCATTTTCTAGTGCATCAATAGTGTAATTGATTACACTATTTTTTAGTGTAATCAAGAAGCTATGTTACTTCCAGTTGTTTTAAAAATGTTGTATTTTACTCAAATAACAGAGCCTAGATGGACAGTTTGATTTCACAGAAGTTTGATTTACCTGGAGTTATATTGTGTTATTTGAGTGTTCCCTTTATTTTTTTGTGCAGTATATATCAAACATGACATAAAACAAATTTGACTTCTCAATTTAACATCTTGAAATTGGCCCGTCTCTTTAAGAAGCTTGACATCACAACAGTGTTCACTTTGTTTACAACCTTTCTTAGGAGCTTTGGATTGAGTAGTTCCTATAACAAGCTCAGCAGATGCGAAGTTCCACCAGGTGTTTGTTAATTGCTGCTGCCACTAGTCTGGAGGAGCTGAGAGAGGAAGCTCAGCTGGAGATTGCAGCTCTGAGGAGGAGCTTTGTGGAAATAGGAGGTGCTTTGTGATTAGCACTTCTAATGGTTGCTATGGGAGATTAATGTTTGAGAAGCAAGGATTTCTCAAACATGCAGAAAATAATCAAAGCAACACTCCAGGTATATTTTTAATGAGGAAAAAAATTATAACATGATGTAAAGCTCCAAAAATCGATTTTACATAATACTTTACATTGCCACTCTGCTCTGTGAAGGTGTTTCATGTAAAATACAAATTAAAATATATTAAGGTTTCTGGTTGGAACGAGCTAAAATGTGCAAAAGTTCAAGGGGTCTGGTTACATTGGCAAACATTGTCTGTGCTTCTTTAGCTGAGACGAAAGAAGTGAAAAAGGAAGGAAGGCAAAGTGAAATAAGCAGAATAAACAGACCGAATGACGGGCTCGAACAGGAAGACACTTAAATGTGAAAGAAAGGGGGGATGGAAAAAAAAATCTGTGAACAAGACTACACAGAAGTGTAGAGATTGGAGTAAAGACCAGAAAAAAAAGATGGTTAAGACAGAAAGAGAGGGAGAAAGGTGAGAGGCACCTTTCCCCCTTGAGGAGAACAAAAGACGGCCGCAATAATGGAGAGGCCTTTTCAGAACGAGAGGTTGCAGGATGCTCCATCTTTTCAATGCAGTGGAGAGAGCGGCGGGGAGGGCGGCTGAGCGAGGGCCGTTTAAAAAAAAAAGGGAAGAGGAGGGATGAGTGTTAATTAGAAGGTCCTTCAGCCCCGTGGCCCCGGTCAAGACGCAGGGGCCGCCCCAGCTGTTGGAGCATGACACACTGGCATTGTGCATTCAGCCCTCATTATGTGTGTGTGTGTGGAGAGGCTGCAGGGGGAAGGAAAGAGTTGCCGTCCAGGGCACAGCAATGGCCAACGGCGGATGCTGGGCCGTGACAAGACTGATGAGGCACCGGGGCAACACTGGGGCCTCTGGAGCGCCTCTGATGAAAAAATACTCTGCATACATCGCTCTGTAGGCGAACGCACACTTTTCCCTTCTCTGGAGCTCAGAGCAGGGAGAACCCTTTTTCCGTTTGTGAAGGTGTGCTTTGGCTAAACCTGCATAGCAAAATCTATTTGTGAACTAATGTCTTTGCTTTCGTTTGTGTCCACAGAGAGCTGTCCCATCCGCCACCCCTCCTGTCCCCTCCAACTGCTCCTCACGTCACCTTAGGGCCTCACCTGCGGCCCCCCTTCCTGGGCATGCCCTCTGCCCTCTGCCAGACTCCTGGTGAGTGATGAACAACATGCTCTATCTATATGACTTCAGCTGATTTAAATCAATTTTTTTTCCCCTCTTTTTACAATTTCCAAAAGGAATACACTTAAAACTGTGGTCTGTGGGTTTGCAGTCCCTTGATGCTTTTGTGTGGTTGAGATTTTCTCTAGCAGATGAAAATTGACTTAAAATGATAAATATTAGGTATGTGCCTTACAAAGCATTTTTGTTTTAATTCCTGGTAAATGGTGCAAATGAAAAGCAGACTTGTGCAATTTGGTAAAATCAGGCGCTTTTGAAGAGAGAGTGACCCACATACTGTTTTAGTTTTGCAGATAGATCAAAACAAATTTCTAGAAAGTAAATCGAAAACAATCAAACTTCAAGAGATTGCTTGCCTTTTGTTTAAGGAGGATGTTTTATATAAAATTTGCTTTTTGCACTTTATTCTTCCATTTCTGCTTGTAAAAACATGCCAAGTACTTAAACAACACCCATTTGTTTTCTGGCAATAAGTTAATGTTTTTTTGGTATCTAGAAAACGTACCATTTCTTCAAGCTCACAATTATTAAGTCACAACTGGTGGGCAATGCGCAGTTACTAGCAAAACCAACTAATCCCAGCCCGTCACCTAGCAACCCAAGTAAAACTCGAGCAAGACGAGTATTATGTTGCTGGTTTATCGTTCATGAACCGCTGCTGCATGTTTCATGGGTGCTGTTGGAGGCTCCACTCTTCTGCTTCTGGGTCTCACTCGGGGCCAAAGACGTATCGTTGCACTACTGCGCATGTGTTTGCAGCCAGTTTCACGCAAAGTGTGAGTGTAAACATTGAGTTGGGGGGCGTGCCCAGCTGCAGCTTATTTGGATTTAAAGCAACAAGAGCTCCTGCAAAAAGCTCTTCTTTTGTGCAAAACAGATAGCGGACATGTTTTGTGTCATAATACACCCCCTTTGATGTTTCAGATCTAGAATTATGTACAACACATTTTTTAATGACAAAAAAAAAGGTTAAATATTTAATGACGAGAATATTGATGTTTTTTATTTCACCTATTAGTGGTCATAATGTTATGCCTGATCTGTGTAAAAATAAGCGCAGACATTCCCATGCCCTTTCAGCACAGAGCTGTGAAATGATGTAAATTTGTGTTTCTGACATTGTGTGTCTCTTTCAGGTTATGGGTTCCTGCAGCCGGCCCAAGCTGAGATCCTGGCTCGACAACAGGAGCTTTTAAGGAAGCAGAATCTGGCCAGGTTTGTTGCTTTTCATAAAATATATGTTGAATGTTTAACTGCAGCTGGATTTATTGCATAAAAACAAGAGGGGGAGAGAAAAAAAGAGAAAAAAAAGAGTTCTGTTTGTTAAAGTCTCTGTGTGTTTTTCTTGTCAGACTCGAGATGTCGGCAGAGCTGCTGAGACAGAAGGAGTTGGAGAACCTCCACCAGCACCAGCAGCAGCAACAGCAGCGGCTGCTCGGGTCAGACCCTCTGGGAGCCCTTCCTCCAGGCCTGCCCCCAGACCACCCGGCCCTGCGCAGTCTCCATGACATCCCTGAGGGACACCCCCTACGCGAGGAGCTGCTCCGCCGTTCCAATGCGATGCTGGTGCTTCGCCACGGGGCTGCCACGCCCCTCCTCACCCTCAACCAGCAGCAACCAGGGGCGTCGTCCACGCCCAAGGACACGCAGGCGCAGAGCTCCGTTGTCGGGCCGGGTGCCGAATCTAGAAAGGCCAGTCGCAGGGAAGCTCAGATGGAACTCCGCACCGGGGATCACAGAGGAGGAAGAGACGAAGGGGGAAGGGAGGGAGACATGGAGGTGCACGACGAGGAGATGAAAGACTCAGACAGCGAGACGGAGATGAGCGAAGAGAGGCGAGAGGGGCTGGTTTCCAAGCCTGGCAGTAAACCCAGGGACAGAGAGAGGAGCAGGGGCAAGGAGGCTGGCAGCAAGGCAGGATGTGAGAGAGCCAAGGAGACCGGAGGGAGCTCAGGGAGGCTGAGCGCCTCCAGCTCAGCAGATACCGAGTCACCTAGTCGCAACCTTTTCACCCCTGGACTTGGCAAGGCCGACCTCAAATATCACCTGCCACCGGGTTTCATACCGCCATTGCCTGCTCTTCACGCCCAGTCGCTGCCCTTTGGATTTCCCTACGCCAGCCCTTACTTTCCTGCAGGTGAGAGTCTCCAACACACACACACAGGAACACGCACGCACACACTCGGAGCTTTGAGGTGACATGTGAAACCCATTAGCATCACTCTATGTGTGGATGTCTCCAGTGTGGCGACCTCTACTTGTTAGGGGCCCTGCCTTTGACCCCAGAGTGACCCATGCACACACCCCCAGCAGCACAGCCACGAGAGCAAAGCGGGGGGAGGAGGAGCAGTTTGTTGTCCGTACACACACACACACACACACGGGCCGGCCCTCTTCTGGACCAACAGCAGCCGTTTCACCATTTATTAGACCGTTCCCTGAGAATAAGAAATTCAGGATGTGCAGCTGAAGTAGCTGAAGTAACGCCTAGACTGATGTGAGACTCACTGTATTTCAGCCTTTTGTTAAAAAATACCATACCAAGAATATTTTACAAACATATTTAAAAAAAATGTTTAACATGATCTCATTGCTTTCATTTAAAACAAAAAAATCAATGGTTAGTCATAGTGCTGCGAAAACTATTTTACATTTTATCACCACAGCTGCACTGCAGTTCATAACTTTTATAAAATGCATCTTTTTTTTTTCTTACTACATATTTGTTAAAACTGGCACTATGTTGTGATAGCATAGTGCGAGACAGATTATCTTAAAAAAAAGGAGCTCCTCTGCCTTCCTTGTGGTCCAATCAGAGCCAGGAGGAAGGGCTTTGCCCTGTTAATCATGTCCATGTATGCAGTGCTCACACCCTCCATCTCGCTCTTTGTTAAGCTACCGTTAGTTCCCCACAGAGGAGCCAAATGGCCAAAGATGATGGCGGATGAACAGTTTTCCTGTAACATTAGGTTGCTCCTTTTTCTGCACAGCAAGCCAGCAGTCTCGAGCAGCACATACACAAATGTGATTGACAGTCATAAGACATTCCTCCTGGCTTTGATTGGTTGCTTCTGACAGAGCGGTGCATTTCCGTAGGTGGCTGTAGGGCCATAGGGAAGAAGCAGCGGAACTTACTTTTTTTTTTAACACATTATCTATATACTGAGATATAAATAATCTGACATGACACAGTTACAGTTTTAAAAAATATGTAAAATAAATAAGCAAACTTTCATACTGCAGCTTTAAGGTTTACCGTGCTGATTTAAATTATTCCAGATTATTTTCTTTATTGTAAGGTTCTTTGACAGAGTTGGTAGCCAACAGAAAATGAAAGGAATATTTATGTCAGAAACAAGTTGTAGGTGACTGTAAATGAACATTTCCAGAAATGTGTCCATATTACCTCCTAAGTTATATTTAGTTAGGTCTTAGATATTGATTATTCAGTGGTTCTTCACTAGGCTTTTTAAATGTATTTTATTAATGCCTTGTCAGCATTCACTGATTAAGTTTGTTTTTAGCATTAGCTGGAAAAGATAATAGACATTTAGGAACGACTTTTTTAGCCAATTTCAGCCTCTTGATTATTCGTTTTTGGGTTTAGGTAGCATTGTTTTTATTTTATTTATAAACTTAAGCAAAAAAATAAATCTATTTAGAAGTTCCTTTCAAATTCTTACAAATTTCATAGAATTTGTTGTTCTGCAGGGTTTATTTTGCTCTTAATTGAGTAAACTGCACAAGCTAATATTAGCTGGTTACTTATTTAAAACTGATGTTTGGTCCTCCTTTAGTTTCCACACCATGTCTGTCTGTATTTCTGTGAAGTGAAATATTTCCGAAGGCAGAAGTGCAGCAGCCTTTCTTCAGCCAGCTGGCCAGCAGTGCAAAGCAACATATTGTGTTACTCCATATAGCTGGCTACTTTAGCACTTTCTCTAGCATTCAACTGTAGGAGCGGTTTTTAAAGGTTTGGTGCCTTAGCAACAGTAACCAGGATGTCGAACTGCTGTTTATGCTTCTGCTTTTCCCTCACTGCTCTGCTGATTGGCATTTCCGCACATTACTCAAACAAGACCATCACTAAAGACACTCAGACGCATCGATCCTTTCGATTCACACGGATCGACTGATCTGCTCCCTCCACATCGACCCCATATGTTTATCTCATTATTAGGCTTTCTTCCTTAAACCCACCCGCAGCTTAAGAATGACTGCTTTTTTTTTTTTTTTTGACATACGATACAGCTGTGTGGCCTCTGCATATATTGACATCATTTTCACACTGTTGATTTTTTTTCTTCCCCCCCTCTCGTATTTCCAGGCTCTTTGGGGGGTCTTTTCATGGACGGGGAGGACTCAGCCATGTCAAACCCTGTGGAGGACGTCAGCAAGTGGAGCGTGGAGGATGTGTGCGGCTTCATAAGCAGCCTGGCTGGATGTGCCGAATACGCACAGGTGAGAGCAGAGAGGAGACGACGGAGGCCAGGGGCAGGCTAAAACCACAGAGTAGTAGTAACAACAGCAGATAGTCTGAAGTGTATTTTAAGATGAACTTCCTTGTGTTGAGGTGGTGACAGTAAAACAGTTTTCAGGTTTACTGGGAATGTGTGCGGACGCATGAATGCTCAAGCTTTCTTTCAGCAAAATCTGTGTGTGAATGAGAGCGATCAAGTGTGCATGTGAATCAAATGTATGTGTAAGCATCACCAGTCTAGCATTTGGGAACAAACATTTTAAATCTTAATGCTTGTAGAACCTGGTAACACTTTAAGATGTGCTCAGTGGGGGAAAGAGATCAGATTTTTGAGTTTTAAGCCATCATTGATTTCCCAGATCCAACTTTCCAGAAATTCCACAAAAGGAAAGTAAAACAACAACAAAAAAGAAGAAACAGAGGTACAATACAAAGGAGTTCTGAGTTCCTCCCAGAAGACTGAGCTTCTCACCCTGTCTCTAAGAGAGCCCAGACACCCTGTGGAGGAAACTCATTTCGGTTGCTTGTATCCGCAATCTTGTTCTGTCAGTTGCTACCTAAAGGTTGTGATTATGGATGAGGGTCGGAACGTAAATCGAGAGCTTTGCCTTTTGACTCAGCTCTCTCTTCATCACAACAGACGGGTACAACGCCTGCAGACGCAGCACCAATCCGCCTATCGATTGCATGCTCCACTTTTTAGTCGTTCCTTAACACCCAGAGACACTTAAAGCCCAACACTTGGGGTAGTTGTCCAACCCCAACCAGAAGAAGACACTAGTCGTTTCTGGCTTAAAACCATCATCCCCATTGTTGGAGGTGCTAATCCAACTCCAACTGAAAAGATAATTTCTCATACTTATCTAGACAGTGAGATCAACCACCAGCCTTGTAAATGTGAGTGATACCACATATTTTGGTATCAATCCAATATCTCATTTTGACAGATATCAATAAACTCGGGATGAGGAGGCAATGAAGGTTTTGCTGATTAAAAAAAGTTATCCAAGCTGCCAAATTAGACACATCAGCTTTTACATAAGGAGGGATTTAACTCCCCAAACATCAGTTCTCCCATTCTGCATCATCAGTTCAGCCATTCTGTATAAATACTGATGGGTGTGCAAGGATTCTGTAGTAGAGAGGGTGTTTTGTAGTGGGAGAGTGTGTGTGTGTGTTTGTCGGGGCTGTGGCTGAAGCGGCTGTGTCTCTGCCAGGTGTTTCGGGAGCATGCCATTGATGGGGAGACACTGCCGCTGCTCACTGAGGAGCACCTGCTCAACACTCTGGGACTAAAGCTGGGGCCCGCGCTCAAGATCCGCTCTCAGGTACACACGCACCACACACCTGCGCGTGTGTGTGTTTCGGTGTGTTTGAGTGGAGCCGAGTGTGTGCGTGTTTCTGTCCTTAGAATAGCTGCTAGCATAGCGTAGCTGACCCCCCTTGAAATCGCCTGCCCCTCAAACTGCAGCCTCTCTTCTTCTTCTCTCTCTTAAATAAAGTGAAAGTCAGCGGCGTGAAGCTAATCGAGCTGTTCTGACATTCTTGTTGGTCTCTTCAACTCCACAGGTGGCGCGTCGTGTCGGCAGGCTCTTCTATATGACTGGATTTCCTCTGGCGTTCCCGTTTCCACCTTCTGCCGTGCTGCGCCCCCCGGATCGGGACAGAGACCCCCCGCCCGCGTCGTCTGACGCCCCGCTGCCCTTGTCTCTGTCAATGCCACACCGGCCCACCTCAACCAGCAGCAGTTCTTCTCCGTACAGCGGCCCTACGGCCGGATGCTCGTCCCCCAAACAGGAAAACGGCTCAGCAGTGGTGGGGCGGTACGAGGCTAAAACCCCCTCGTAGGAGCAGACGCGCGGATGTGAGCAAACCAGACTCGCCGATGCTTGAGACATTTCAAATCGACGGTGAAACATTAGACTGGAATAAGAGACTAGTGGACAGAGACTGCAGTGGCTTGGAGACGAGCAGAACCCAAAGAAACTGGGCTGGAAGGGAGAAATGCGAAGTGACAGAGGAGCGGAGGACGAGGGGGGGAAAGGGAGACAGCTGGTCGCGGACGGGCTGCCAAGAAAAAGAAGCAGAGCCCTGCCACAGGACGCGACATTCTTGCAAATCAGACAGACACTAGCGGAAACTCTTCTCTCCTTCCTGGGCAGGAGGAAGCTCTCCTCACTCACTCTGCGTTTCTCCAGAATCCAGGAATTAAGAGCAATGCGTCTCCTTTCTTCCACCTTCCCTGAGGCCAAGCAGAAGCGTCACCCTGTGCTGAAAAAGCACCAGCTCCTTCTTATATCACTGCAACTATGCATTCCACTGTCCTGATACCAAAGATGACCGGACGTGTGGAACATAAACTCACCATGTGTCTGCTTCTTTTTGCATTAACGGCCCCGCAGGGAATTGCTGAGGTTGGGCCTCGTACAGCGGACTCTGAGGTAGACCCGTCATTCACTGGCCCTTATCCCAAATGGAGAAGCCTCATGCAGCTGCATCTCAATAAATTCAAATATCATTGGAAAGTTCATTTATTTCAATAATTTGATTCAGAAACTGAAAATCGTATAGATTCAGTAGATCAGTACCTCACTAGTTTGTTGGTTTAGATCAGCGATGTCAAAATAAGTTTTATTTGGGGCGACATCAAGTTCATGAATGTACTGAAAGAGCAGGTTGTGGCAAAATATATTGATAAAACGACATTAAAGTGTTAAAATATGAATAACTCGGTGTCTGGATTCGATGACTTAATACTGAACATCTTTTCGGATTCATATAATTTGGCAAAATACAGAGAAACATTCTTCGACTTCATGAAACAATGTTTAGGCACAACTGTTTCTGTGAAGGCTCCATTTGTGTCTCGCTGGGGTTTAAAGGCCACATAAAAAAAATTATGGTGGGTCAGATTTGGCCCCCAGGCCTCGAGTTTGACAGATGATTAGCGTACAGCTAATGAAATCCAAAACTCTCCCTGCAAAAAGGATTCAATACAGAAATGTAGGGCTGCTGGTGTAGTTGTTACCGTTGCAGTGATTTCTACCACACTTTTTCCCTCCACTCAATTTTCAATGAACATGCTTGGAGACAGAACGCAGAACAACCAGTTCACTTTTTTCTTATTAAAAATGTTTTGCTGGCCTGAAAACTGAATTATGGATTTTCTTTAGCTGTAAGCCAAAATAATAAAACATTTTTTTAAAACATTTGTAATGAATCTATATGGAGTTCCTCATTTGAAATTATGGAAATAAAACTTTTTAATGATATTCTAGTTTATTTTGATGCACAATTTGAGGACAACTTATCAGAAATGGAGAAACCTCAGAGGGCGTCTACAGCATCCCTTGTACACTTGTGTTGACTACTATTAAAGTAGGACAAACATGCAAAATTGTACAGAATTGCGCTTAAGATGAAAATATTCTGGTGGTACTTTTTGTTTAACGTAGTTGCACGAGTAAGAATTTCTTTACTGACAAATGTGACTTGCTGAACTTTGGTGGTACTTTTGTTCATTTTCTTAAAAAATAAAAAAATAAAAAAGTATTAAAAAAAGATGCTCAAATGCTAACCCAGCATATAAATATGAGGACAAAAATATTTATAGCATTTTGATGTAGTAGATAAAAGCAGATTATGATATGTATTAAAAATCAGCCCTTAAGATGGATTCCAAAGATAACTTTTACTTTGTTTTCTCTTGGTTGCAGGGGGAAAAAAAGGCACAAGAAGCTCTTAATGCAAGTGTTTTGAATTTCTTATGGAATTTTTTTTAACTATAAAAAGCAATGAATTAATAAAAAAAAATGTTCTCTAGATTTCCCTTCAGAAGTTTTGTTTTCATCCTATTTTTCTATTCACCACACAGGTGAAATAAATCCTACAGAAAATAATCTGCTGTCTCCTGTGAGTTTGTGGTGGATCTGTAAAAAATGTGCAGAGCGGGGAGGAGGGAGGTACATGGTCTCCTGAGGTGTGTGTGTGTGTGTGTAGAAGGGGGAGGTGACCCATGAGGGGCACAGTTCAGGTCAACACCAGCTGTTGAAGTGTGAGGTTCAGCCGCAGGCCAAGGCCTCCCTGCCTGTGGGGGCAAACCTGACCCTCTTCATACACACACATATACACACGCAAACCAACCTCAGCGCCTCACTCACACTCACCTTCCTCCTTCAAAGCACCACGCTGTGTTAACTCTGATGGGACTTCCCTCCGCTTTAGGCGAGCTCCTGCACCAGAAGCTTCTGAAATCTACTGCAGAGGAAACGTGACAGGCAGTTGTTTAATTAAATCGGTTTTGTGGCTTTAAAAAAAAAAAAAAATCCACAGTGCAGCATTAGATTCCTGCAATATCACCTTCAGTTGAGCTGTGAATCTGTGGAAAATGTGCAGGGAAGCCCAGATAGAAAAGCCGGTTAAAAAAAATAAATAAAAAAAAATAAAAAATGTTTGGAAACGCTGCGTCTGAAGCATATGAATACACACAGTCGGAGGAGACAGTGGTCCGGGCGGGGAGGCAGGAGTTGGCACAGAAACAGAACAGCCTGTGTTGCAGCTTCACCACCTGGGCAGAGTCTTGGCACCGCATCAGACGGCACCCTGCCATCCTGGCAAAGCAGCGCCGCCGCGGGGCCCGACGCCCGCCTCTCCACGCTCTTCTTCCTCTGGCCCGGTTCAAAGCTGCCACAAAATAGCTCCCTCTTTCAAAGCCTGAGGGGAACTGCAGGTGAGCACATGTGCAGAGGATTTACTTCCATCCATCACACCCCACAACTGATTCAATCTTTTATTAATAATAATAATAAAAAAAAACAAGTACACAAGGCACCACAATCTGACGGTTCCTGAACATTTTCTGGGTCAATAAACTTACATTATGATCTTGTTTGTTCTGTACACATTAAGCGATACAAAATTCTGAAGTGGAAAGTCCAAAAACACGCAGTGAGCCTGAACTTAACGAACTCGGAGGCTCAGTCTTCGTCAGACAGCTGCAGGTCTTCCACCACGTCTTCCTCTCCCTCCGCCAGTTTTATCAGAGCAGCAGAGGAGAGCGGCTGGGGAGCCGTGGAGGCTTCTTCATCCTCCTCCTCATCGTCATCGGCTGGAATATAAATTAAGACAAGTCCTTTAAAATCTCAGGCCTGACACATAAAACCATCAATAACAGAAGACAGGAGCTACATGGTGTGAGTTTTTATTGTTCAGTATTGCATTAAGAATCATCTTAACTCCCTTTATAAACTATATTTTATTATTTTAATGTAAGGGTTGCCCGATCATCATTCCTCATCTCTGGCTTAATCTATACAAGTTAATACTGGTATTTCTTTTTATTATTTTGTATTTTGATTTCATTAATCTAACAAAAATTACGACTAAAATGATGTTTTCTCTTTTCCCAAGTTCATGTTCTTCACTACTCTGACAATCATTTTGCACATTTTCTTCTGTTTTTGACCCACTAGATGAAACTAATTTGAAGATCAGATGGAGATAACCTCAATAAGGATTATTCAGGAAATAAATTAACCAACTAGCCTCCAGGTTCCTCTATTAACAACATTGTGTTAGCAGAGTTTTGATGTTCTTGGTTCTTTTATAACCTCCCCAATGAGCCACTAAGGGACTCTTGGAGTAATTTTGGTAGAGCAATAGTGAGAGACTGGTTAGTGGCTTTCACTGTGGCTTTCACTGTGGCTTCCTGGAGTCCCAAAACTTTTAAAAACAACCTCTTTAGCCCTTCAAACAATTACTTTGTTAGCAAACTTTTTCGAATTTTCTATACATCAGAGCATGAGGCGTCACTTTTTGATGAGCTCCAGCCTGCTTTATGATGTCAGATGGGTTTATTTTCAGTTGTTTCTATAGATTTAGCAGTAATTATCTTTGGCTGTGGGGAGTGAAATTTAAAACTCATAGTGGTAATTAACAACTATATTTAACAAAGTAAAACATTTATATTTCCGCATATGTTCAGGTTGATTTGCACCGTGTTGTTCCGCTCAAACATCATCCTCATTTGGAAACGACAATTAGTGTTTTCTCAACTTTGTCTAACACAAAGTTGCTGATTGGAAAACTGCAAGTATGACAGATGAAAACTGAATAAATCTGTCCTTCACACTTACGTTTAATGCAAAATGACAGGAATAAAATCTTAAATTACACATAGAATTATTTTTGATGAAATGCAACAATATCCATGAGAATACAACAGCATTCTGGTAATGTTTTTAACAAACTAAGATTCCCAGTTTTTTCTAATTAAAAGGATTCAGGGATCACAAACTGACAGGTTTAGAATAATCCAGCACAGATTTGTCACAATCTAAGGTGATCCTAGTTGCAGGAAAAGCTGTGATGAGCATCTTTATTAGTCAACTGTCATATTTAATCGGTTAATGAAACAACTTCCTGTCTTACTTCAAAATAAGGAGGGTAGGTGTTTCAAAAACCCTACCCTCCATATCAATGCTGAAAAACAGCAGCTGTAACAGTCGAAAATGAAACACTGTCAGACAGTGCAGTGTCATTTCATTCCTGAGACTTTCTCCCACTGACGTATATCAAAGCTATTTCTGCAGTGCCTCAGAAATGCTTTGCTAACATCACATGCAGAGTGATCTTTATTTAATTTCCATACATTAGTTAAATTGGGAAAAGATTAACTTGCTAAGAAATCTTGTTGTGTAGGTGAAGATAATGTCCGAACCGTTTCTGTTCTACTGTCCCGAATGTGAATATGTGTAGTTTGTTCAAGTGTACTGAGAATTAGAAAACAAAAAACCCTCCATGTGGGGTTTGGGTAAAGTCCCTCATGCTCACTGTTCAGCATGGTAGGCGATCGGTGATGCTGTGGGCCCGTTTCTCCTCCAAATGCCCGGGAATCATCTTTAGAGATCCCAGTGGCACCACTGAGGTTTTTAAATTATCAACCTAAGTAAAGTCATCATGAAGTTTTCCAGTAAAATATTGATGCAAAATTGGCCAAATTGATTTGGCCAAAATCAATTTGGATCCAGAACACTGATCAAGACACTTGATCAGTGTTCTGGATCAAGTGTCATCTTGATGGGTTTAATGGGGAGTAGTAGGAAATGGTACAGTCAGTCAGAGGACCAGTAACTGTACATATTTGCCTAAAATGAAAAAACATCCTTTATTTTACACATTTATACTTGAAAGTTTAATAAAATGACTGAAATTATCATCAAATAACCAAAATAAAACCTATTTTTTTCTACACTGATGCTATAACTGACCTGAGTCTTCCTCCTCTGACCCTTCCTTGTCGCTCCCGTCTGACGGGTCCTCATCTTCGTCTGATTCTTGGTTGCTCTTCTTGCCTGCGAGGAAATAAGAAGCAGAAAAAAAAATCCATCAAAGTGCGCTGATTTTTGTCTCGCGTTTCTTCCCTCAGATGCTCCTAAAGCTTGCACCGCCGCACCGCTGACGTCTGAGGACTTTGGAGACGCGGATATGTGGGCCAGGTATCAGAGGCAGCTGGAAGTGTCTATTTCCTCCTGAGATGGAGCTGAGAGTCGATTACAGGCGCCGCTGCCGCTGCTGCACAAACACCCATGACAGTTTACTACCGGCAATTTCAGACATCTCCTGCTCACGGCCTAAATATAGCAAATGAAGATAGCAGACAGGTTCCAGAGCTACAATCAGGACAGCAGTGTGTGTGTGTGTGTGTGTGTGTGTGGTGTGTGTGAAGTTTGGAGTTCTTCTGAACTTGTCCTCAGAGGAGATTGTGTGTGTGTAGGTGTGCGTGTGCACGTGTGTGTGTTGTCTTGCCAAAGGGACAGAGCGGGGTCCATGGGCTTTGAAGTTGGAGACGTGATGAGAAGCTGACGGTGTGATGGAGAGAGAAGCAGCGCTGCTTCCTCTGTGTGGAACTCCACACACACACACACACACACACACACACCCCTACACACACACACACACGCTCGCGCGCACACCTTCACACACATGCAGAGAGATAAACAACGTCTACTGAAGCATCAGGTAGCGCTCTGCTCCCGTCTGAATTAGAGACAACAAACGTGCGCTCACTCTTTGAGGCTCACACGCAGATTTCCGCAGCGCTGCCTCAGAGCTTTGCCCCCAGATGACCTGGATGACTTATAACCGCCACTGAATCATCAGTCCTCGCTTCTCTCCCTCCCCCCACCGCCTCTCCCCAGACCCGGCCTGGCCGGCGGAGTGACGGCAGTGCGTTCAGAGGGAGCCGCCACTTCTGGCTCTTCCAGCAGGCTGCTTTGAATTAGAGCCCCCTCCCTGCTGGGATGCAAGCCTGTACTTCCTGTTAGGGGGGAATTTCAGCTCATGCGTGTGCGTGTGTGTGAGCTCGCCAGCAGCGGCCCATCCGTTTGTGGGGGCTCTCCCTACAATGAAGTCCAGATGCATTTAAAAAAAACAAAAAAGAGAGAGAGAGAAAAAAAAGGGAAAATTAAACCCTGCCACAGCCTCCTCCTTTCCTCCAGAGGGATTTTTCTGGTTGGAGTGAGTCCGAGCGCTATGCTAGGCTGTGGGAGAGAGGCTCCAGCTGCATGTGACCCGCCGACGACCCCGTGCGCTCAGATCGTACGGGGAGTTAAAAGGATGAGCCGGCTCCTGGTGGAGGGGCAGCGGACCAGAGCGTCTGATAAAGCAGAGGTTTTAATTTCCACAGGAACAGCCTGGGAGGACGTGCTTAGTAAACGGCGACACACGTGATCTGGACCATGGAACCCAATCTCAAGGCAGAGCAATCACAGGCAGCGTCATCAACCTTTTAACTTTGCTTTCCAGCCTGGTGTGACAAAACACTGCACCCTAGAGGCTGAGATCAGTACTCCCCCCTATCAGAGCAAGACTTGGTGAGGCTCGGACTGCATCAAGTTTTCAAAGTGGGACTTTTCTTACTTTTGATTTTGAGTCCTGTGTCGCTGTCGTCTGAGTCGCTGTCGGATTGGAACAGACCCTTGAACTCCTTCTTGTCCTCCGCCTTCCTCTCTTGGATCTTCCTGCGTTTGATCTCTGGCAGGTCCAGATCCTCCATCTTTACAAGACAACACATAAAAGATGATGGTGTTAATGAGGACACTGCTTCCAGTAAAGAGGCTCTGCCATTCAGCGTGACTGGTTTATGATTAATGCACAAGTGCAATTGTTGTGGGTAACAGTGAGGTTGATAGCAGAGACGAGCCAGAAGCCATTCATGATGACTGAGGCTGATGTGGGCGGGGCTTTTAACTGGATAATTACCCTCTCTTTGCCAGAGATCTCCAGCTGGATCTCCTTCTCCCTCAGCTTCTTCCACTGGCTGTAGTATCTGGTGAGAGGAGTCCCCTCCTCTGGGTCTGCTTCTCCCAGGCCGCCTGACACAGAGCACAGACATGGCGGACATATTGAGGCATGGACAGGTATCAACAGAGGAAAACTACGCAGAGCCTTGCAGAAACTTTCTAGAGCTGTCAGCAGGTTCACTTAAGCCCTGAAATCCTTTTAAAATACATCACCTTGAACTTTTTTGTATTTTTGTATTCATTCCCGTTTGAGTTCGGTTCTTTGTAGAACTACTTTTCTCTTAAGTTACAGCTAATTTATTATTTTTTTCTACCAAGAGTTGCTCTAATATCCTGCCCATACTGTGCTGTCAACATAAGAATTGTTCTTTTTCCCACCACATCTGATATTTTACATGGAGGCCGGACATTTTCCCCCTCTGTCCGGCTGAATAAATATTATTTAGAGCAGCAAATTACACATAAAAAACAATATCTTATAATTTTTCATGTATATTTACTGTGGAGACATTTGTCATTTTTACTGTTTTATTTCTGTTTTCAGGTTTTAAAATATTTAAGAAAAACTTTTTCATGGATTGCTGATTGGGTATATTTTAAAATGTATTGATTCTAATCAGAAAGGGAAGAACAGAGTAAAAATTCAGCGCAATTCAGACAGCGCAGAACGATTTGGGGGATATTAAAAATCATTTCTTGGAATTTATTGTGACAAGAAACTTACCACAATAAATCCTAAAAATACGGTAAATCCCAACATATGGGAGTAAAACTGAGTAAAAAATGAAAATGCATCCATGTTGTTAATATTTGTATAAAACTTGGAAAAACATTTTTCATTCCCTTTCCCCTCAACAATCACGCAGTACTTTGTGTTAATGGTGGTAAGTGGTGTGAATACATTTGTGAGGCACGGCCTGAGTTTTAAAAGCATCTTCACACCCCAGCAGAAACAGAAGACCGACTGCAGAGGGATGAAAGGGGAGATCTTCTCCATCTCTTAAAGGTCTGCGTGGATGATATTGATTAGAACCAATCACATTATCCGACCGACAAACCCAATAGAGCGAGCAGACTGCAGTTTGGTTCAGCCTTAACACATTTACCACCATCTATGGCTATTAAACATGAGAGACACCGACATACATTGGGTTTTGATACACAAACTAAACTATTTTCACAAAGTCCAGGGAGAACCCTGGATGGAAGCAGGGCATAATTAATTAGGCTCGCTCTCAGTTTGGGTGACATGTTAGTAAGCAGGGGGCCTGGCGCCCAGAGGGGGGCCGTGGCCTTTTCCACGGCGGCAGCAGCAGGGCTGTCCCCTCTCCTCCGCCTGTAGTGACACCTCCACTGCTGCCATGATGCCGGGGAGTCCACGCCATCGCGACAGCCTCCGCTGAGCTGAGATCCGAGGCGACAGGCGCTGGCATGGAGCCGTCCACACACACGTACACACACACACACACGCATTCTTCCCCACAAAGCCATCAGCTAGGAACATCCACTCTTTGTTGCAATTCTCCTAAATATCAATGTGACATCAACTCGAAGCCAAGTCACATAAAAACATTCATGTATGAATTGATTTGTAATATAAAGCCATAAAACGCATACAAACCAACTGATGCTCGTTAATGCAGCCATGCTGCTACCTTAAAAGCCTTTAAGAGCTTTGAACTAACCGCAGGATAATTTCTCAGTTTAAAAAGCAAACTTTCCTGCATTTGCAGCCGCTATGCTCCTGCACCTCCTTCCTAAACTACAGCGCCACCCAGAGGAAAAATCTAACTTAACCACCTGTCTAAACCAGTTTAGACAATTGTTATTGTCTAGTTATACAAAACAAATGTAAGTCATGTTAGAGGATTTCAGGTTGATCAGTAACTACTACTACTACTAACAGTTTTTTAAAACCTTTTACCTGCCGATTCTTAGTGTTATTTATTTTATTTTTTTTTTAAAAAGCCAATTGTGTGTGTGGAAGTCTGTTGAAACATGAACACCTCTCTGGGCTATAAAAGTAAAACCACAGAGCTACTGATGCAGGTCATATTTGGCCAACAGCTCAGTGCCTTAAAACAATAAACGTGGTACAGAGATAATGAGGGACACTGATCAAACCATTAAATCTGCAGCAACATTTCAACATACAGTAACGTCGGCTCTGATGTACGTCAGTCCGTGCGCCGTTTGAACCTCAAAAGTAACGTGTCGTAACCCAGCAGTTAGTTCAAAGTCTGTTAAATGTGATAAATGGTTAAACTGAGGTGGCAAAGAGCTGATGGGAAATGAACTACTGAGGCAAGCCACAGCAGAATATGCTGAAATTACAAAGCACGGTTTTTATCAGTAGATCAAACCAAAAATTGCACAACTCATTACAGATGCAGATTAATAAAAACTTGAGCTGTAAAGTGACTAGCATCACTCTGCAGATATACCCAATCAGGTTTTACAAGACATGAAACCCTTTTAGGAAAAAGACATGAAGAACTGAGGCTTCGTCTGCACGAAACCAACGGCATGCAGTCATTTACACATCAGACGCTTTGGCTCAGACGTTCCTCACATAGCTGTAAGAGTGACACCAATAACAGGATATTACAACGGTCACAGGTTTCCACCAACAAATGACAATGAAAAGTCTTGAAAAGGTCAAGTGTGAAAAAAGTTGCATGTCCTGGGACTCCTGGGGGGTTACCTGAACCATAGCAGCAGGTACAAGTTAATTTGAGAAAAAATAAAACTTGTATCACTGGCTGCCTGTGCATTTAGAGTTCATTTTAAGATTCCTTTGTTTTTAAAGTTTACATGAACTTGACCCATTTTACCTCTCTGAAATGCTGAACCCAAACTCTCCAGCTCAGGTCAGCTCTGCCCAACACGTTGTCACAGCTATTGTTGTTTTAAAGTGCTTTATAAGTGAAGAAGTAGCACTGTTTGAACTGGCAGTCATTTCAGAGGTCAACGTTTACAACATTAAATAATTCTTACAATAATTCCTCATAAAAAGGCTGTGTAGCTTCACAGATGCACTGTATTTAGCTAAGCCAGCGGAGGGACCTCCTCCTAATTTAACGGGTCACGTTTTAGAAGCTGGCTGGCCGTTACTGATGATTTCAGATAAAAACAATGAAGAAAACTGTAAAAAGGAGGCAGGCTAATCAATCAGGTGGCAAATAAGTTGTGTCAATTTTATTGATTTCTTTGTATTATTGACTTCGGCTGAGCAAACACTGCCAATAACAAGGAGGTGTGTCTGTGCTCAGTTCAGACATTAAAGGGCCGCCTGTGTGACCTTACAGTCTCATTTCAATGCAACAACTACATGCAGGGCATCCAGGCAGCGTCTGTGTGCTGTTCGATTGGAAGTGTGCAATCAATCAGAAGGAGTTTAGTGAGCAATGAGCTGCTTGGCAGGACGTCTCAGAGCAGAAATATCTGTGATCATGAAACATCTCCACCACCTATAGAATCATAGAAGGAAAAACGAGCTGCTCTAAAAATACTTTTTGACCCGCAAAAAAACAGAAAAAGTCTGATTCAGGAAAAAAAAACAAAAAACAAGGTAAACAATCATATTGGAACATCCGCCACCGACCACCCTGATTTAGAAAAAATTAAATTTTCATCAGCATCAGAAAACAAACCATGTTGCAATTTTTTATTATTAATTTTTAAACAGATTAACAGACACCAAACTAACCTACTGCTAGGGCTGCCTGGTTATGGTCAAATTTATTCTGATTAATATTGATTTAATTATTATTAAAAACTGATTACTAATAGAGATTGGAGAAAAAATTGTTTGCTCCCAGGACAAATTCTCAGCAATATCTTTTTGCTGAACCTTCCCTTAAAATGATTGATATTTAAATATATATCATACACAAAAAAAAAACAGTCTTATGAAAATTAAGTGCAAACTTGAAAAGAAAAGAAAGTTCACAAATAAGTTCTATGTATATGCCAAAACAAGTAACTTAATGTTAACCACAACTAAACATTTGTTTACATTTTAGTGCAGCTACTCAAAGATCCTATTTATGCATCTCCATCCCGACTTATTTCACAAAATACAACAACTTGATGCACAAAAGTTCACAATATAAAACACATAAAAGTCAGAAGACAGTTAAAAGATAAAAACATACTAGTGGCATATTAGAAGCTAATGTTAGTCATCTGAATGTGATGTGTTAAAATTATTTAGCTCTGAAGAAGCAGCTGACCATTATCTAACATTAGCATGTTAGCGACTGATATGCTGTTTGTTAATTTTAGAAGAAGAACTGCTATTGACACAACAGCAGAACTAGTAATGCCTGTTCGACACTAAAAGAATTTAAAAGATCACATTCAGATGGTCTGTCTGTGGATACTTCAGCATTTTTCTAACTCAGTTTTAGTTTCTGTTCATTTTCTTTTTCCAACACGCTTTTCAAAAACTTCTTACATTTCTGCTACTATGTGGGCTTTTCTTTAACAGGTGTCTCTGTTTCAGTTCTGCTGATTTTTTTTATTTCGCGTTCATCCTACGTGCTCCGATCATATGTGGTTTTTATAAGAGTTTGGAGCCAAAATTGAATTTGGACAATGAATCAGAATCCTAAACACAGCGGTTGTTTGTGACCTTTAGAGGAAACAACAATGACATGATTTGCTGGTATTTTTATGAAATGTAGTTTTTCTTCTTGAGCAGGATTTTTTGGTTTGATAGATGATGCTGACTTCACACATCCAAAAAATATATTCTAAAGCACATTATGCTCAAATGAATGTGATATTTAGAAATTATTGGGGCTGAATTGGTCAAATTTATTTCCAAAAATGCCTCACAACAAAAGCAGAGGGTGACTGAGACATCAAACAAAATATGTCATTGGATGAATGAGAGCCATTCTTCTGAGGTGGTTTAACCTCAGATAACATTTTATTTTCTCTACATAAATATGAAAACTGATGCGACAGTTTTAATATCAACTTTCTAAAACGTGTTACACTAAAATGTTTTAGTATTTTCTATCTTACTTGTATACCTGAAGCTTCTATACCTTGGTTTAAAATTTTAAGCTCCACAAAACTTTAACTACTCTGGTACAAAATACAATTTTAAGAAAAATAAATCCCCTCCTCCTACACCTCCTGCTGTACTCACCACGGCGGCAGAATCAGCCACTCCGAAGGCGGCCTTCTGTCTCCGTCCTGTGATATAGCTGCTGTTTTCCTGTATCTTCTCCAACAGCTGCCGCATCGGCTTGGAGTAATTGGCCACTTTGCATTCCTTCAGGAAAGCTTTCAGCTGCAGGGACATGGACAAGATGCATGAGGGAGGGGAAAAAAAGGAACCAGCAGAAGAGATGATCCTGTCTCCTGATGAGCTGCATTCAGGCAGAGAGTTTGTGATTGTTTCCCCTGAGGGAAGCAGATTTAGCCTTCGTGAATCATATACAGAACATAAACCACTGCTGCGTTCTGCATCACTGCTTCTATGCTAAACTGAATGTGTTTAATTGTTGCCCTGTGGATTAGTGAGGGATAACTGTGCAGATAAATATCGGTAAATGGGTTTCAGATCTTGATTACCTGAACAACGGTGGGCAGGGCGAGCTCAGGGAAGCCAATGGAGTAGGCCTGAGTGTGAAAGTATTCAAGCATCAAGTCATACAGCTGGTCAATCAGCCCATCCTGAAATTACAGAAGAAAAGATATTATATTTGTGCGTAAAACTCAAAGTGTCAATGGCTTTCCAAGAGTTTTTCATAATTTACCTAGCAGCTTCTCTAAAGCAAATGAACATAGATGGCAGTCAATCAGTTTTTTTTTTATTTAATTTCAAGCCTTTTATAAATCAAATCACAGAAGAGAATATTTAGCAGTTCATAATGTGCCATTATTGACATACTGGTGTACAGATGATTGGCATTAGTCTCTATGCTAGTAAAAGCATAGTGATAGTGAATGTTCACAATCCAACATTTGTATATTTACTAATGTTAACTCTCAAGAGAATGTTGGTATTTTAGCCAATAAGAGCTAACTGCTATTAGATTACAGAATAGATAATGCTAATGTTAATGTTAGCATTTAGATAATAATAATCAATTTGAACATAGATAATATTTGCTATTGATAGCCATTGTGTTCATGTTAAAAGCTGAAGTAAAGGCAGACTGAACATGAACTGGTAAAAGTGAACAGTTCATGAAGCAGACTGACCATTAGCAGCACATAAGCTGCTGTTAACAGTAGTAAAAAGACTTAAAGTTATCCAATTACTCAGACGGTCTGTCTGCCGTTACTTTAGCTTCTGATGTCTAAATTGCTTGTACTCTATTTCTTCCTTCTTTTTTTTTTTACTTTTATCATCTTGATGCTATGTAGAGAAACCTTCAATAAGTGTGATTATTTAAGTTCTTCAGCAGTTTTCTGCAACATTTTTAGACTCTGCCACTCAATGTACTTTAATCTTACACTGACAAGATTTTACCTTCTAATATTTCTGCTACTTTTAACTTTTGAACAAATGTTTCTTCTTCAGCTCAGCTCTTTCAGCACATCTGCTTACAATATTTAAGAAAAACAGTAAATGTTCTACTTATTATGACCTACTTATAAAAGCCTGATGCATTTGAATTGGTATGACATGACATTAAGCTAGTAATACTAGGATCTTTAACCACACAATCTAATGTGACTCTGCTGCCCAGACATTTAATTTGTTTGAAGCCATAAATTGAGGCGTTATAGTAATAAATTTGTTGATTGCTACTGAGAGCAAAAAGCTACAAAATAAGCAAATGCTAACACCTAAACATAAATCAATTTTCTTTAAATTGATTTTTCATTAGGAATGTAATTTCAGTAGTTATGGCTTCTGGTTTCGACTTCTGTTTTTGCTATTAAAAAGGTAAGCCACAGATTTTTCAACAAACCTCACACAGAAAATACAAAAGAACAGGAAACAACCTGAATTAAAACAAGGACATTCACTTTCAAAAGTGGCAACTATAAACTGAGCCAATGCTGTAAATTAACATTACTTTATCATAGCATAAGGCTAAAAAGATTAACAAAAACATTAATGGATGAGCTTATTTAGGTTACTCATTTTATGCATTTGTGTTTATTATTATTTCCTCAAAACCCAAAGATTTTAGAAGACCCACATACAATGTGTAATACAAATAAATGATTATTATTAGTCTTGTCATGGAAATACAATAATAAAAAAAGCCTTCAAGCCTGCATGATCTAATTTGTTCTAAAGTTTTAGGCAGATCATTTCGGTTTGTTGTGAGTTTATGTGGCGGCAGCTAAGGTGACAGCAGTACAAACAGTCCTTGCGAGCGGAGAGCGCGGGGGATAATCTCAGAGAGCCGTGCCGCAATCCTCTTTGCTGCCGTGCTCAGCTTGGCAACCCGGGGACGGTTTTAGAGCCCTGACGAGGGGCTGTCAGCGCTGCCCTCAATCCCCTCCTGAACACACCCCGGGCTGTGTGCGAACTTCTCCTCTGATCAGCTGTTTCTTCTCAGAAGCAACCAGAAATAAACACCCTCTCCTCTTACCTTGTAGGCCTTCTCCATTAGGTTGACCTTGTTCAGCTTCAGGATCACCGCAAAGTTGATCGGTTTCTTGCTCATTCGACCCGGTTTCTTGTTGAAATCAACTTGCTGGAAGATCTAAAAACAGGAGGCATAATTACAAAATACATCTGCAGAGAGAAGAATGATGCAAGTACCAATAGCAAACATCAATTATGCTTCACAAGTTCATTTTAAGTTTTAAATCGTTATTTCAGACTGAATGAGAATATTAGAGACATGTTATAACTCATAACATTATCCAATGAAGAAATCCAGAGGAAGTTCATGTAAATTTCATCCAATGGTCTAAAACTGCCTTAAATCTGTCAGCATTGCACTGATAATCTACTTTACTATAATGTAATGCTGGGACAAAACAAAAGCTGTGTTAATTATTTAATTACTACATGACAAACTTTCCAATAGGTAGTTTTAACGTATTAAACATAAAGCTGATAAAACTCTATTCAGTCACCAAACACTTTAAGAAAGTCCGTATTTTCTAATGGCAATGCATTTGTAAAGTATGGATATTTCCCAAGTTCGAGAGGCTTAAAATGAAGTTCAAGAATATTTTTGACTTTATACCTTATATTAGACTCTGTGCTCATACAACTACAAGAGTCTGAATGCAGAGTGAATTGTGTGTTTGGGTTGCAGTCTCAAATCAGACCGTAGTGATCACATGTTGATTTCACTGGAATTACTCTGTCTTAAAACAATTATGTGCAACTATGCAAATTCAAACATCATTAAATTGTTTAAATATCTATATTATTTATCTAATTTTCAGTTGTTTTACTCTTAAAAAATAAAGGGTTAATTATAATTGATATACTTTCAGCAATAATATCCCAATTAAAATTCTCCCGAAGTTGTAAGGTCTCATTACTGGCCTATGATTTGATGCATAAATAGGGATAATCTTTTAATTCATTCACTTTTCTGTTGGATTTAAACCTAAAATGTTAGTCTAAGAACCTGGACCTTTGGAGTTTTCTCCTTAATGTGTTCTAGTCTTCAGAAAACATTTAGACTGTTATTTATCATTTGTCGCTCAAACCTCAAAGCAAACTAGAAATCAGTGTCAACTTGGAAAAGGCTGATTGGTGCATTTCAAATATTGTTGTATTGGTATAAATTGAAAAGACAGAAAGAGTAATCTATAAACTTTTTGAGTCCATCAGAGTGTGTGACACACACCTAACACATTTTATTAGCTGTATGTGGACTGCTATAACAATAACCAGGCGACATAGGTTACTCAAAAGCGCCGATGCTGTAGAGACAATTGCTTTTTTCTTAGTTTGCGAAAGCACATTGAAGCTAATGTGTGGGCTATTTGTCTACCAGCTTTAGCTTCCACATCTGCCCACAGTGTGCAAGTGAATTTCTGTTTTTTGAGAAACAAGCTATTTCTGACTCCCAGTAAGAGAGCGTGAGTGTGTGTGCGCGTGTGCGTGTGGTCGTTAATACGCTCTGCGTGCGCAGCAGTGCAACGCTCCTGGCCGGTGCAGTCTGTACAAACATAGGATGTGGTGGCGGTCTGCGGGGGAGCCAGGGGGAAGTGGGAAGGCATTGGCCAACCCTGGTGCGATTCTACACACACACACAGCTACAGAAGCAGGAAGCTCCAAATCATACACCCCCCTCGGAGATACGAGAACACACACAGGCACAGGGGCGCGGGAGGAAAAGGGGGGGGGGGCGCTTGTGCTGCTCTAATTAAAACTGCAGCAGCACACCTCAGCCTGCCTTTAACAAGAAGGGAACAGTGAGGGAGGAAGAAAAAAAACAACAAAAAAAAAAAGAGAAACACAGAAAGAGTTGTGCGTCACAAATAAACACAGCTTGCTGCGGGGGGTTAGAAGGAGGGGCCTTTGAGAGTGTGTTGGAGGGGGGGGAGGGGGAATTGGGCCATAGGCAAAGAGGATGTGGTCTGCACAGCGCGTTAGGACCAGAGTGTGAACCACAACCGTGCCTGTGTCGCTTCGGTCAAACTGCTGGATGCACACAAACACGCATACGTAGAGCCAGCAGTGACCACTCCCTGGTGGGCCGAGCCTGTTGTTGTCGCCAGCGTGCTGCTCCCATCCAGAAAAACCACAACAAAGACTCGCTATGTGTGCAAACACTTTGCAAACTTTCAGACACAAGGCGAACCAGCGCATGTGAGCACGTGATTAACACCTGACCCCGAGAAAGAGCTGTCGGTTGGTGACCCCCGATTGGTCTGATAACAAAAGGTGCCTCGAGCGCAGCTCTGCTCCTCGACATGTTTCCTCCTGAGCTCCTTCGGTTGTAACCGTTGAGACCAAGATGCACTTCACATGTCACTGATGTTTTTTCCACAGCCAACCGACGGAACATTTCATCACATCTACCTTTTCACTGTTTCCACTTGAGACAAAGACAAGCGACACACTATTGTTGGTTCAAGATCATTTGCACCCTCTGAGGTGCTCACACTGGGTTCTGATGGTGAAAACCTGATTTTACAGTGCTCGAAACAAGACTTTCACTCTGAGGTTTGGGTGGTGATTTCTGGGTCTGGGGGGCTTACCTCGAGAAGAAAAGGCAGAACAGGCACAAACGTGTTGGTGCTGCTAGAAAGCAAGGTGAGTGCTCTGCAGCAGTGCATCCTCAGAGGGTAATATCTGGACGTCGGCACCAGTCTGAAAGCAGTAAGAGCGGTCAGTGTCGCCACCTGCTGTTGGAAAAATGTGTAACAACAGGATGGATTCACCAGAAAACTTAAATAATCAATAACTGACTTAGACATTTGGGTCGTAATTCTTGTATTTGGAGAGGTTAAAACATAAAATAAACAACTTCAATCTGCCTCATATCCATTTTAAAAGTCCCTCTGGGGAAGTCAAAATATTTGCATAAGAACATGAGTTAATGCCACTGAGCATTTTGCATTCTAAATCTGATTTCTTCTTTATTCTCCTTTTTGAAAGTCTAAAATTTTGATTTACCATTTGTCATTGAATTTACCCTCCATCAGAAAAACTAAAACAAAGTAGAACAAACATGAATCTCAAGGTTTTTAAATCAGATCCAAGTTAAAGTACTACAAGGTTAGTTGGTCTGGTTAGTTTATTTAAATGTTTACAGCACAATCCAAATGTCTGGTTTTTTTTTTTTTTTAAAGAAACTATATCCAGCAATGCATGCAAACAATGTATTTTATTGAATCATTTTAAGTCCTCTAACTTCTGACTTTTTTATGTCTTTTGTCTGGGTGTTGATGCTGTGCAACATTCATTTACAGAGTCCACAAAGATATTTTTATTGCCTTCTATCAGAGACCACTACAGAAAATAAGCAGAAAGGATGCTATCTAAAGCTCTGCCCACCAAAGCAATGCATTCTGATGGACTTTAACCAAGAAAAATGGAAATAACTTGGTGGCAAACGCCACCTGGTGCTGAAAAGTGAAACTTCAGATGAGGGATGTAAAATTGTTTTAGTTTGTAATTCTGGAAAAAACTTACTTATGTCTTGAATTTTATTTTTTAACGAAAGGATTTACAGCTTTAAAAAAAAACAAAAAAAAAACACACCAATGCTTGGTGTTTTTATTAGGCATCGTTTCCATAACAGGAACCGAGTTTTCCAGTCTTAGATAATGAGTGAGGGATGCCTTAATTCACACTGAATCAAAATCTTTTGAAATATTTAAAGTTACAAGAAAACAAACTCTAATAAATCCTACTAACCAAGAACCAAGTATGGTTTATTTTAGTTGCCCATGTTTTTACAGGGTTGTTCTCTGTAAAAACGATGTTTTATATCGTCTTATCAAAAGTTGAATGTGGCAAAACCTGTACAGAACCACAAACTCAGAATGTGTCAAAGTGCTTTGCGTGTATGACCAAGTTCTCACTTAATTTTGAAAAATTTACCACTTTTCACAAATTTTCTGTCTAAAAAGATAAAATGTCTTCACACAGTATTCTGAAGCTCTTTAGAATATCAATGGTAAACTTATAAAATATTGATATTATGAGAGAGAATCTCATGATTAAAGAATTAACATTTTGTCGGCCAGCTTCATAAAATTTGTTAAGAAGCTAGCCTACAACAACAGGTTAAAAACTGACCATTACTCAGACAATTACATTATTCTGAGTAATACTGAACGTAAAATTATTCAAAGTGACGTAAGAGCAGAGACACAGCAGTTGACATTTCACTGTATAATAAACATTACAATGAAACAAGATTAAAGTGATTCCTTTGATTATATATTTTTTTGGATTATCAGCACATACTCAAAGCTGAATACTCACTTGATGGTGCCAAGTATAACTTGGCAGAGAGGGTAGATGAGCGGTTGGAGAACGTCACTGGGATATAAGGTGCTGAGGACCCGACACCACAGAAACAGACAGTGAATAAACTGCCAGTTATACACTGCCTGATAGGTCTCCTAAAGTAAGTAAACAAATAAATGAATAAATCCAATGCCATATTGTACACAGAAAAGACTTGTTATTTTTTGTTACTGTATTTGCTGTTGGATAAATTTATTCTTAGAGATGCACTAAGAAAAGGGCAGGCTGAAATGTTTTTTTGTTTTTTCTTTACTTGCCAGTCAGAAACTAAAATTCTGATAATTTCTGAATCAGTGAATGCAATACTTAACGACTACACTGACAATCTTTGGTGTGGAAAGTATTACTGAGTACTGGAGAACTAAGTTTAGAAGATCAAAAGGTCTAACAAGCTATTTAAAAGACTTTTTTGTATGCAGGCATGAAGGTTGTTCATCCGGTCTACCACCTTAAAACAAGAAAATAAACAGGGCGATTGGATGATGGTAGGGAGCGCGCAGAGGAACATATTTAATAATGTTCACAACAGTAATCATTAATAAAAAAGGATGAAAACAGTTTTAAGCTTTATTCGTTGTATGAGCCGACCAATTTCTTTTTGCTCCCTTGTCAATATCTATAATATTGACAATATTATATATATCTATAATATTGACAAGAGAATAATATTGACATTATTCTACTTATATTATTATAATATAAATAATATTTATATTATTCTGAACTTTCATATTATTATATAAAATTTGGATTATCAACACATACTCAAAGCTGAATACTCACTTGATGGTGCCAAGTATAACTTGGCAGTGAGGGTACATGAGAGGTGAATGAATGTGAAATGTGAAATGAATATTTCAGATAAAACCTGTTTTAATATCACTTAAATGTTTTAAACAGCCCCCCATGTCTTTTATAATACAATTATTAAAATGCAGTTAGAAATGTATTGTATCTTGTAATATTTGTAGAAACAAGCACACAGATATAGCTGCATCTCTACGATTGCAACAATTACAAAAACATAAATGGTGAAAATGACCACATTACACCACACCAAGTAATGTGGTGTCTTTCACAAATGCTTAAAATAAATCTTTATTTTTTTGAGAAAGTGGGGCTTGAACCAACCAACCAACCTTCTTCCTCATGGTCATGGCGTTTCTGAGGTGAATGGCCAGCTGTCGGATATAGATGAAGGCCTGCTGATAGGTGGCATGAGTGTCCAAGGCGTACATCTCTGTCAGAGTTCTTTGCATGAAGTTAATCATGGGGAGCGCATTGGGAGATGTGAACTTGCAGTTTTGCACATAGGAGATGTACATTTGCTGCAAAGAGGAAGAAAACTAAAATGAGAAGAAGTTTTTGCAGAAAACGACCTAAAACTCAATCCTGGCAAAACGGGAAATGTGGATTTATTGGTATAACAAAAGCTTGAGTCAACTTCTGTTGCTTACCTTTAAAATTATATTAAGATACGCCTCCTGTTTGTGTCTGCAGATCTTGTTGAGGGCCAGAAAGGAAAGAACCCGACTCGTTTCCTCCCCTGTGCTCCACTGCTTTAGAAGTTGCTGTAGAGCAAACACAACGGGTTAAAAACTGACCATGAGCCACTCTTTACTGTAACGAATACGAGTTAAAGCTCAACCTTCAACAGATGCCGACACTGTTTGGGCAGACACAGGTAATACGGTACAAGCTGGTTGACGTGCTTCAGAACAGCAGTGATGACGGTGGTTTCCGTCAGGCAGGATAACAGCTGCAGACGGAGGAATGGGAAAAAACCCCCAAAGATTAGCGGGATGATAGAAAATGTATTCTCCGTTTTACTCTGCATTTAACCATATCAACCAAACCTGAACTACTCCACCCAGATACATCTTGATGTCACTCAGATTCCGCTGCCATCTTGGACTAGATGAAGGAAGCACCAATCTGAAAAAAAAAAAAAAACAGGAATCAATCCAGGAATCAAAGCAATCTTTGCAAAGCTAAACAATAAGAAGTGAGATCTGCAGATGTTTGGGTAACTTTATACTTCTTCTGATCTTTGTTGGGCTTCACGCTGAGCAGCTTCTGCAGCGCCAGGTGAATCTCTTTGACACAGAGCAGGATCAACGCATTGAACACTGCAGGGATGAAAAAAGAAAATGTCAGATATTGGCATGGACTGAAGCGTGTCAAACTTAGCATTATTTTATCTCAGCTAAACGAAAAATAAATTGTCTAATTTCATAGCACTTTTCTCGACCAGAGCCCTTCGCATGAGAGCCACATTCACCCAATTCCACTTGCTAATTTGCACACATTCAAACGCTGAACCGCAGATCAGTAGGCAATTTGAGGCCAACATATGACAGTGGAAAACTGGAATTGAACTCACAGCAGTTCAAATGCAAGTCAAACCACAACCCTGTATGTTCCTTATTCCTGTTTGTTATGCTAAAGGAAACTGCATCCATTAAAACCTGCATGTACAAAGGTAGTTTATCAGTATTATTTCTAAAGATAGTGTTATAACATGTGATCAGACTCTGGTCCGTTCTGTTCTTGAATTTGCAAAGTGTGTAAGCAAAGATAAATTCACTCCTGTTGAATTCTGAACATATTCTTTCAGGAGTTTGATCATACCAAGAAAGTCAACATGAGCAATACATTTTGCCTCAGAGCTGCATGGAATCCCAGTGGTGCCACTCTCTAGTAAAACAGCCATCTTTTAAAATGTTACTGTTCATAATTTTCTAATATGGTAATAAATGAAGCCACAAAAATTATGCAGAACAGAAATGCTGACAGAAACCAACATGATTTAATATGTGGAGATAGAATCCCTCAGTGGTTACAAGTAAAGGCTGCATTCGCTAGGCGAGAACCTACCTGAACTGTCAGCCACCTTGTAGCGACACTGACCACCTCCTTCACCCTTTGTCGTGGCAACAGCAGCCTTAAAGGCCTGTGTGACCTCTCTGAAGAGGCGAGGAGTGGGCTCTTTCCTCAAAGCAGCTCTCCACTCTTCAATCATCTTGTCTGTGACTTTGATGGACTCCGCTGCCTTTTTGGTCTTCTTCGAAGCCTTATCTTCTTCATCATCATCCTCCTCAGAGGTAGCTTCCTACATGAAAAACATAAAAGTCTCAACATCTTTCATTTCACATGATTCTTACAGATACACACAAACCACAGGCTTGCTTACTTCCAGTTCAGATGGTAGTTTGTGGTACTTATTTCCATCATCCTCCTCTTCGGAGCTGTCCGTGTCATCAAAGTTGAGCAGCGATTGGTCGTTCTCCTCCAGAAACTTGTAGAACTCCGGGTCTTTGTTTTTTAACCGGGACAGCTGCTCCTTATGCTCGGAGGCTTTACCCTTCTTTTCATTTCTGCTCCTAACATGATACAGAAACAGATCTACATTGGAGAGGTTTGTTCATAGCAATGATGTGCTATAAATAGATTCTTATTCCGTTTATCAATTAATGAACCCCTGAAGACACCATGATTAGATTTTATGTAGTAATATTAGAGTAAGGTGGGTTGTAAATGAAGTCTGCAAGTGTAATTATAAAACGTTTGCAGACTATATTTGTAATCATTTTAAAACCATTATTACTTCTCCTTCTACACAGCAACATTGCACTGTCACATGGATACAATAAAACAGACTAATATTTGTGTTTACAACGATACTCACATCGGAATCTCTGCCTTCTTCTTGTTCTTCTGTTTTGGAGTCTCTTCTTCAGATTCATCTTCCTCTGGAGAATCGAATCCTGAGACCAGGAATTCGTCCACACTGAGGTCTTCTAATCTCCTGCAGCAGATAAAGTTAATTGACCTACGTCAGAAACTCTCACACGTGCGTGAACAGGACATGGAGTGTAAAGCAACGAGAAATATGTTAGGAAGTTTGAATGTGTATTTGATAATTAGCCCAAAGTATCTCCTAAAACTGTCGGAAAGAACATGAGATGTAAAGTTGCTAGCATGCCCGCCTTAAGCTAACTGCGTGGATGGCTAAAATATAACCAAACTGCATTAAACTCGTTCTAATAAACTCCCCGGTTATTTAAAACTGTTTAACCTTTAAATTACAACCGGAGCCGAAAGATGGACAGTTTAATTTACGAGTCGCAATAAATAAACCTCTAACAAACCTTTTCTGTTTCGCTGCCATGCTGGATTAAAAAACGTGACGCCGGTGTGACGCAGAACTGCAGTACCCATAATCCTCCGGTGCTCGGGGAATGGACATGCTCCCTAACATTGAGCCTCTGGGATTAATTGGATAGAAGTGGGGACGAAGCGGAGCTGAATGACTTTTCCTCTTGAAAGGATGTTAAAAACATTTTCAGTGGTGAGAGGGGAATTATTCCGGCCTGGATGTGGTGCAGACTGCAACCTTTACACTATTTTCAAAACAAGCAATGGACTTTCCTATTTTTTTTATTGTATTGAAATATATTTGATATTAGACAAATAAGTATTATTAGACTGATTGGGGAAGCAGGTAACAGTCGATAGGAGAGGACATGCTATAAATGCAACTACCTGAAATTAATTGGATTCTTTGTGAAAGTACAAACAAATTTATAGTGGTGGTTGACCCACTGCTGCCTTAATGGCTACACTAATTAATTCAGGACTTAACCCATATTTTCATATCTTGGCAACCAAACAACTCTGTTGTGAAATATCAAAGTAGTCAAATCAAGTGGGAGTCCTCCGATCTCCCAAACAGGGTGGCGCATGCAGGATGTAAAACTCGCCGCCGCTCGCCTCGCCGGCTGAAAAATGATGCGCACCCACAGAATTGATTTTATGTTTCTTGTGTGCGGGTTTCATTACTTGTAATTCTAACTAACTTAACACAGTTCTCCCCAAAATTAAATACTCTCAGTGTGATATTGGTAGGTACAGTGACTTGAAAATAAAGAAAGCAAAAGGTCTTTCAAAAATTATGACTTAATTTGGAAAACAGAAACGTGTTGACGTCAACCTTTATATTTAACAGCCAGAGCTCCGCGTCCGCACACAAGAGTGAGCAGTGTTTTGATGCTGCACGTGAGCTTTAAATTAAATAATCCCAAACTGGGAGACTAGTTTTGCTCCTCACTTTCTGTTTATCCGTCGCTTTACATGACCACAAACCTGGGCAAGCTTACGAACCGACAGAAATCAGCGCTGTCACATCGACACCGGAGGCGGCTGCGGGTGAGAACCGCCTGCTTTATTTCTAGCCGATTGACAAACTAAGGCAATGCTAGTTTAGCTAGCTAGCGCACACTGTAACAATAGATTTTGGATTAAGTACTTCGTAACCTGATGATGATGTTTCAATTTAGAAAAAGAATGATATATATGTCTAATGCTTATGCTAAAACAGTGTAACGTTACATATATAAATATTAAATCGCCTGAGCTCGTTGGTGGACGTTTGATTTTTTGGTCTGGGCCAACCGAAATGATCAACCTCCCAACAATAATACGGCGGTGGCAAACCCCGCCCTTTCAGGACGTTGTGGAAATGTTTACCAAACGCACTTCCTGATCAGACCAAACAAAAGGTGGCTTGTAAGGCTGTCTGTGGTGTTATCTTTTCACGACCACGTTCTTTGTGTTGGGTTACCAGTTACTGGTGTGACAGGGCTTCATTAGGGTGTCTTTATTACTGCGGCTTTACACTTGAGGCAGCCTGAGCAGTTTCGCCATTGGCACTCTGAGCTGAAGTGGCTCCACCTTAACAAACCGATGTCTGATTTCATGCAGTTCTTTTTTTGCATTGACGTCAGTGCATACAGCACAAAACAGGGGCTTTCTTCATATTTCCCATGTTGCTGTGGTCAGAATATGAACAGAACAGCCAGACGATGGTAAGGCAGCCTGACTGCGACAGTTGGTGATTTCTCTCCCATCACTTCGAAGAGGACACTGTGTCCAAGGAGACCCGCAACACGACCACCGGTAAAGAAACTGGACAATCATTCTTTTCTGCAGCTGCAGCTGATGGGTGCTCCTGTTTAAAATAGATGTAGTGGAGGTTGAGGGGTCGCTCAGATTTCACTCGAGAGCAACTCTTCTGCTACAAAACATTTGTTTTCGGCAGTGTCAAGCAGGATGTCAGCCGGAGACAGAAAGGAAGAAAGGTGATCAGCTTTAACTGTAGTTTTAACTGTGATCCAGTGCTGTCACATCAGGCTCAGCCTCCTGTGTGTGCAGGTCTCAGTTTGCAGCAGTATTCCCTCTGGAGCCTCAGAGGGGATTGTCTCCTGATTGTGGAATACAGTTGGTGTTTCTGTGGTCTATTGTGTCTTGGAAAAAGCTGGTCGCCAGGCAGCTGTGATGACATTTGAGATGTCGGTGGGACACTGGAGAGTGTGCAGTTGGGAGAGCTGGTGGATATTGTCTAGGTGCAGCAACAACGGTAGACTTGTGTTTACCTTGTATGTGAAACATGGACTTCAGACTGGTCAATATTCCTTCAGGAGGAGATTGTGGGGGTTGTGAATTTGCTCTGATATTCTTAGCATGTTTCTTGAGCACAAATCCCCTTTATTTTCCCTGACATGTCAACTGAAATCTATTTAAAAAGGGATCTTTAAAAACGGTTGTAACGCTGTCTATATAAAGGCAAAGGTAAAAGCCTGAACAGACATAAAAAAAATAAATAAATAAAATAAAATGTGCAAAATCCTTGACCGCCCCCTTAAAATAACTTGGAGCAAAAGACTATCCAACTGAAGTGAAATCTAAAAGGTACATGGATACCTCAGAGCTTGTCAGAAATAAAATCTTAAAGTTGATCCTGTGCAGAGAGGAATGAAATTTTCCTGCTGTCTCATCCAAGTTAACAGTTTAGCGACAAGCTGGACTTACTGGAGCTTTGATAAGGATGACTGGCTAATTCCAGCATTCAAAGAATTGTATCAATCAAGTCTGAAGGTAGTAAAATCACAAATAACCATTTTGAGGTCACTAAATGACAAGAAGCATTTTATCTGAGGTAAAGGCTTTGGTTTACAGAAACTTTTTTTTCCCCTTCCAAAGACTTAATTTGTATCTGAAGGTTAAAATCAAGTTTAGATGTTGGCAAGCAAACAAAACACAGTACAAGAGAAACAGGACTGTTATACTTGCATATCGAACTGAGGGATGTGATGTTTCTTTAAGATGGAGCCAAAGGAGAGTTTGTGGAGTGTGAATGTTGTGGGCCCAGGAAAAGAAGAAGAAGAGAGGACACACTCGCCAAGCTTATAGATGGGAGTCCAACTATGTAGCTCTAATATTGTGTCAAAAGTGGTTGTGAGGTATTAAAGCAGAAGAACAATAATATAACCAGAGTCTAACATGAAGTGGTTATTAAAACTTTTAAAATGTCCACTTCCTAAGTTGTGAAACTGAAACTCCCCCAAAGTGTTATGCGCATTTAAAATTGACTGAAGTTAAATGAACCTCGTGTATCTTGATAAAGGATTTTACAAAACCCACCTTAGGGGTAATTGAAAAGACAAGCCAAGTGTTCTTCTATTATGTGTGCACTGCATTGTTAGGGCCATGAAGTAAATATCCTGCCATTTGTTTTTTCTTTGTGTTTCTATATATGCCTTATGACTAGTGGAAGAAAGTATGTGAGGGACATTAGCGTTTGGGACACAACGAATAGACTGAGTGGCTTAGGAAGGAGATCTTTCATTTGTTTTCTACCAGTTGTTAGTTTTGGGCTCCAGCCAAAACTTGATTCTATGTAGGGATTTATGATTGGTAGATTAGCCTCTCAAAAAAACAACAACAAAAGAACATGAATCGGTCTGTGCTCATCAACTTGTATACTAAGGTTTGCTTTTCTTTTCTTTAAGGTATCAAAGCAACACTTAATGCAGTGGTTCTCAAAGTGTGGGGCCTGACTGTGTTGTACCCGTTTTCTATGATTATGGCAGCTCCAATGCTTGCTGTGTGTTTCCTTAAGATTCAACAAACAGGTTTTTGCATTCTCATACATTTTGCCTCGGAATAAATCAGAAGAAATTGTAAATAGTAAAAAAAAAAAAAAAATCAAATAATTTAATTTGATATTATTTAAGGTATAAAAACCTTTGACACTTCATCTGTCAAAGTAGAATCTAATTAGACTTAACTCTGTCATAAAATCATGTCAGCACTTTGCATTCAGCTGCACTTAGTTGTCATACTTTTGTTTCTGCCATGCTGGTCGGGCCTCCTGTCACCACTGACAAGATGGCTTCTACCACCGTGACGATATTTGTGATGAAGGCTCAGGACACCTGTCAAAGCACCTGCCTCCATGCAGACAAGCTAATCCCTCAAGACTCGAGGAATCAAACAAGTAAGGTACTAATGAGACTTTTTTTTTTTTTTTTTTTAACGTTTCAGTTGCCCAGTGTGCGGCCCAAACACAAACCCACCACGGCAGCGCCAGGCATCATGATGGAGGGGGGCATGCAGCTGCTCAATCGCGATGGGCACAGCATCTCACACAACTCGAAGCGGCACTATCACGACTCGTTCGTCTCGATGAACAGGATGCGACAGCGCGGCCTGCTGTGCGACATCGTGCTTCATGTCTCCAACAAGGAAATCAAGGCGCACAAAGTGGTGTTGGCATCCTGCAGCCCGTATTTCCATGCCATGTTTACCAGTGAGTTGACCAGATCATCTGCTTTAATGCTCTACTTTAGAAAAGTATTTAAAAATCTTGAAACCATTTTCACCTTTTTTTTTTGTACAAATTAAAGTCTGAATTGTGGAGTGTGCTTTTGTATTTAGTCCCCTTTATTCTGACATCCTTCAATAAAATCCAGAGCATTTAATCAGCGAATAGAGTCCGCAAACAAAGAAATGAATCCCAGTATAAATCTGTTCTGTGAAGATTATCATGAAGACTAGGGAGCACAGCAGATTGGTCACTGAGAAAGTTGTGGAGAAATTTAAAGGAAAAAACAAAACATCAAGCTTTGAACAATTCTCGTGGATCATTGCTCAGCCTTTCACTGTAACATGAATACAACTCCTCAGGCATGCTCTGCTCTCGCCTCTGTAGACACAATTTGAGTTTTGATACAAATAAGTACAAGAAATGTTTCAAAAGTCACACAGGTGAGAGGACAGTTGAACGCGCGCAGCAAAAGAGTCTCAAATTGATTGTACTTCCATGTGACGATGCTACCAGTAAATCCCTAGCTGTGCAAGTTGAGATGTTTTGCTCTGCAACCTCTCGTACGGTGATGCACAGCTCTTCACACATCCAAATATAAACACTGATATTTTGAAACATATCCATCTCCATATGGAAAAATGGGAAAAGATTGGATAATTTATAGGCATGCAAAGCCTGTGCAAACAAACCGCTTGACTCAAAGGGCTGATGGCTAATGCAGTGTTTAAATTGATTTATTTTTTTAAGTAGGCTTAAAAAAAATGATTCCTCTTCTCAATTATGAATTATTGTGTGTTGGTCCATTATATAAGATCCAATTAAAACACATTCAAGCTTATGGTCGTAACATCATAGGTGTAAGGGATATAAATACTTCTGTGAGGTCCTGTTTTGTCTGAAATCTGTCAAGGTCGGTCTTACGAAGGCCGAGACAGAATACGCTCTGACTGCAAACGTCAAGCATTTCCTTTTGTTGTTGAGTTGAAGCCCCCGTATCCTTTGCAGCTCATCGTTTCCTCAGCCCTGTTCCTGTCTGAGGTGCAGGTGGTCAGACGAGTTGCTCTTCAGAAGTCGACTTCTACACCTCAAACTACTTTATTTCTGTTGTTTATGTTTAACAAATTAGCAAAAAAAAAAAAAAAAAGTATCTGTCATAACATCTTATTAAATAGATGGGAGGAAATGAGCGGTGCTTACATTTAGCAGCAGGGTTGTATACGTTAGCAGATGCCATGCTTCAACATGACTGAAGAGGGAGGGGATTTTTATCGGGAAGTTTGAGGAGTAATGACTTGCTGGCCGCCGCTTGGCTGATTTGGTTCTGTGTGGGCGTACAGACGAGATGTCCGAGAGCCGGCAGACTCACGTGACCCTCCATGATATTGACCCTCAGGCTTTGGAGCAGCTTGTCCAATACGCCTACACGGCAGAGATCGTAGTTGGGGAAGGTAATGTGCAGGTGAGGTTGAGATTTTCATAAATCTTTGGCCAAATTGAACATGAAAATATAAAAAAAGATATTATTATTGTTTGTTGTTTTTTCCCCCCCCCACTTGTAAATTGCCTTGTTTTTAGACCTTGCTTCCAGCAGCGAGCCTGCTGCAGCTCAACGGGGTGAGGGACGCGTGCTGCAAGTTCCTCCTCAGTCAGCTGGACCCCTCCAACTGCTTGGGCATCCGAGGCTTCGCAGACACGCACTCCTGCAGCGACCTGCTCAAGTCGGCGCACAAGTACGTGCTGCAGCACTTTGTGGAAGTGTCCAAGACAGAGGAGTTCATGCTGCTGCCGCTGAAACAGGTGGGTGGGCTGCTGCCTGTCTCTGCCTCCCGCTGTGTGCTCTGCTGACTCATCCTGATGAATTTTAATAGCGGTTTTCTCACTGTGGGGCTGTCTACCTTTCCTGTGTTTTCCTATGAGCCGGTAGTCGAATTGGAAGATGTTATATAAAGTATTCCCATTTTTTTTTAAATTAAACTTTTTTAAAGAAACATTGAAGCCAAAAACTTTATTGTACTTTATGTGATAGAGCACAAAGAAATGCACTGTGAAATGCAGTTCCAGCCAAAGTGTAGAGCATCTGTTGATCAATTTTCAAGTCTTGCTGCAGATTCTTAATCAAATTTAGATCTGACCTTTGACTGGGCCATTTTAACACTAATATAAGTGTCAAGCTATAGCATTAGATGGCAGCTTTAGTTGTATTTAGGTATGTTTTGCTTCTAAAAGGTTTCTTCCACGATTGTAACATGTTTAACTCTATCCATCTTCCCACCAACTCTGAGCAGCTTTTCTGTCCCTGTTGAGATGTAGCATTTCCACAGCATGATGCGGCCACCACCATGCTTCCCTGTGGAGTTATGTTTTCAGGGATGGGGATAGCTGTGCGTCTCTGGTGGGACTGGCCTGAATGAATGGTTGTGGGTGGGGCATTCTGTAAAGAGCCTCTTTCCTCCCTGTGTTTTCTGTTGACTCATTTCTTCCCATAGTATTATCATTCCTCTGGGCTTGTTGTCCAGTTTATCTGCTACATCAGCTCAGCTGAAGCATCACTTACTCCTGTTTGGGCTCAGCTGCAGCAGTGCCTCTGCTCCAGTCCTGGAAGTGGTAATTAGGTAAAGCCAGTGACATTTTCACAGCTGCTCTACTGTTTATAGAGCAAACAACCACGTTTATGCCTCCTGCATATCAATGAGGGTTTCTATTCTGGCTCCAGTATGTTATTGTCACCAGTTTAATCCAATTTTAAGAGAGATGTATCCACCAACTTATTAGCTGTACTTATAAGTCCTTCAAGAGGAGAGATGGATATGAAGGATATACAAGTTATCAATTTTGTAGCTAATCTGTTTCTCAGATTAGCTGATAAACTTGCAAAGCTGCAAATTGGTTTCATTTATCAGCCTGAGCTCCTCTGAAGCCTTTTCTTATTGGATAAACCAAAACATTATTATTTATGCTCTTCCAGTGTTAAAATATACAAGGAGTCTGGATTCAATTAATATTTGGGTGTTAATGGGTAATAAGACATACATAACACTAAGCCTTCTTTTTCTGACCAAAGAAAAAGAAGGCTTAGTGAATAGAAATAAATGCAGTGCAAGTTTCATTAAAATGTGCTGTAAATGGCAGGATGACCTGACACAGTCCGCCTACATATGAGAAGCATTTTGGGCCAAGGGCCTTTGATAGACTGGTGACCTGTCCTGGTTTCTGATGGACTCCAGTTTCCACTGTGACCCAGAGGACGATGAAACAAGTACAGAAAATAAATGAAGGGTTTTAAGAGAAAAGACCAGACTCCTCTTATTTACTGTGCTAATTGTTGTAATTGAAAGCACTTCATAGCTGTGGTATAATCACATTGGCCCTTATTTGTGTATAACCTGGAAGCCATGACAATGCAGCTACTTTCCACAACCTTTCAGGACCATACTGGTGGAAGCGCAAATTCAAACTCAGCCCATTGTGGAACATTAATTCAGTGGTAGTGAAGGGGAAGTGGCTCTGCTTTGGATCAGGTGGGGGTAGTTCTGCTCTATGTACCAGAGAAAAAGTGTAGGATGTCCTTTGTAATCTGCAGGTATGCAGAATATTGTACTATATAGTGAAGGTGAAAGTGCTGTCAGTTTTCAAACATCAACATTTTTACTATTAAATATGTGTATTTAATTATTGCAAGTACACTATTGAAGCAAGATCTTACTCATTTGGAAAGAGTTTTTATTTATTTATATGAGAAATGGCACTTTTTCTATTATAAAGGTCATTTTAAATGTTTTGAACGAACTAAATAAAATGTGGCATGATTGCTGGGATTTTTCAGCTAACAGCATACTGTTTGAATTTAGCTGCTGTAACTGTTTAAAAATAGACCTAAATTGATCAATTATGATGTAAGAGGAGTTTGTTTCTGCTTTAATCAGGATGGTCTTACAAAATGGGACTGTCCTTACTGCACCTTCCCTTGAATTTAAAAGGTTCATCTTTACGTTATAAACAAATTATTCCTCATCAGTTCTGCTTAAATCACTTGAATTAATTGTCCGGCGATTCTTATGATTTTGTCCGGACTGCTGATGTTGATAAACTCTATTCCACTGGATTTTATCTTTGTTGTTGTTTTTTTTCTGTAATGTGTTGAGAGCAAAAATCTCAGCAACAATGTCATTAGATTTAGAAGGATCTTCAAAAATGTTTGGTAAAATTTCCAATTTTTCTAAGCGAAAAAAAAAAAGTCAGATGACACACACAGCTGCAGATACCGTTCCCCATTATCTCCATGGTTTCTGCAGCAGTGAAGCGATGACGCTCCACAGGAGTCGAACGCTAAGCCTCACCATGTTTCAGTCCTTCAAAGGCCTCAAACTGAATCTGCTCTTACTGTGTGGGCGCGCGCCTTTAAAGCACCAACAGTTAAGCTACATTAAAGCAGATTAAAGATATACAGTTTTCTTCAGGCCCTTTCTTGTCTTTCCTGTGGCTTTTTCCTTTATTCTGTCCACATTTGGTCCAAATCTGCACCAGATCTGGATGTATATCCTCTCTGCTCTGAAAGACTCGAAGCTCACAGGGCTGTGAAATATGCCCCATATTTTTTTTTTATGTTCTGTAAGGGGGAAATCAAGAAGGCATGACATGATTGTGACTAGTCAGCTTGGTTGATGGCTCACTGATTTAACATCACATGCATGACATTTTGAAGCGTGATGGCTGTGTCTTAATATCTGCTGAAACTCATGTCGTTCATGCTTATTGCATTCCGCCAGTAAGAGGACGGTTACTGCTAATTATTTATTTGTAGAGTTTTTCTTCTTTAGTAAATTCATGTGATGCAGTATGTGCATGCAGAGGCAGTAGTGACTGCAGGGTGGGGGCTGAGCTTTCTCTCTCTCTCACTCTGTGACTGTGGATTAGAAGAGGCTATGTTCCTCAGCGGCAGCAAAGTGTCGCTGTGGCCAGGAAAGACGACGGCTGGCCGCTCCTTTCCCCTGCAGCCCGGCCAGCTTAGCGCTGACCTGGGAACGGTGCCAGCCAGCCACTCAGACCGCTGCGTTTGTTTTTTTATGTGCTCGAATAATGGCAGCTTTAAATATATTGTGGTAACGGCACAGCGACCATGACATAAAAACAGAAAGGTTTATGTGTATGCGGGTTTAACTGGATTTAATCTGGACAGATTGTGTTTTGGTGGCATTTTGAAATGAAGATGAGGGGGAAGGAAGAGATGAGAGTTCAGCAGCAATAAAAAACAGAAAAATCCACCTGTTTTACATTTCAACAGCAGTTATTAAAGGAAAGACGAAAGAAAATACTCAGTTGAGATCAATATGGAATCTTTGTCCTAGTGCAAAAACTAAACTAAGTTGAACACATCATCCACATGATGGAACATGTTGGTGGCTGCGTCATGCTGTGCAGATACTCTTCTTTGGCAGGAAGAGGGAAGCTAGTTTGACTTGGTGAGACAATGGACAGAGTTAAAATATTCAGTTCAGCTTTATATTAGAACATTTATAACATAAATCACTGTTTTACAAACTAATAATCTACCCAAAAAGTAATAGGCTGAAGCAAACACCTCTACTTGCCCAACCCATGCAAACAGGGCTATAAAGGAATGAGAGCTTTTTCAGTATTTTTAATTTTATTGCTATTTTTTTTAACTAGAAAGAATGCCCCTTTGGGTTGTGGTGAAGCTGAATTTTAGTGGTCATGTTTCTTCAGGTGCTTGACCTGATCTCCAGTGATAATCTGAATGTGCCGTCAGAGGAGGAGGTGTACCGCGCTGTGCTGACCTGGGTGAAACATGACATAGACGGACGCAGGCAGCATGTGCCTTGGGTAAATCAGGATGAAAACACATTCAATTTTCATCCCCCGCAAACCTCCTCCTCAATCACCTCTGCTGTGTCTCACCAGCTGATGAAGTGCGTGCGGCTGCCTCTGCTGAGGCGAGACTTCCTGATGAGCAACGTCGATACGGAGCTGCTGGTACGTCACCACTCGGAGTGCAAAGATCTGCTGATCGAGGCTCTGAAGTACCACCTGATGCCCGAGCAGAGGGGGGTCCTGAGCAACAGCCGGACGCGCCCTCGGCGCTGTGAGGGGGCCAGCCCTGTGCTCTTTGCCGTCGGTCAGTGTGCCCCTGAAGGTACCCGTCAGGGTACATTTGGAAAATGCATCTGGATTTTTTTATTCTTGCATATTTTATGCATTTACAAAAATTAACTTCTGTTGCAGGCGGAGGCAGCCTTTTCGCCATCCACGGAGACTGCGAGGCGTACGACACCAGGACAGACCGCTGGCACATGGTGGCATCCATGTCCACCAGGCGCGCACGAGTCGGTGTGGCAGCCATCGGGAACAGACTCTATGCTGTCGGAGGGTGAGTGATAACACCCACTGAGGTCACCTTTAATAAACATGAACTGGTGCCAGGAAATAGAAGACTTGGGGACTAATCTTTAGTGCGCAGCTTAAGCGGAGGTCATTCGGAGGTCATTCCTTACCCTGACTGAAACACCTCTCTGCATGTTTTCTGGCTCTAACTGCTCTGCTGAACATGGGCAGAGCATGGGCGATCCCCGTCTTATCACAGATCCTCAGATCAACACACTGTTATCTCAAGGTCTAAAAATATCAGTCTTGTTTATGCAACGCTTTGACTTTATACAGTCAGACTTGTGCTTAAATAAAAATAAAGACAGACCATGTCTTTATTTGTTTGACTCTGATTGTAACCATCTAATTTCTTCTATCTTTGAGGTCTTCCTCTTTGCAACCTGTAGGCAGTGAGCAAAATTTCCTCAGAGTGAATGCAGAAAACCACACTGATATTCTGTGACAAACCTTTCTCTTAAGGTACGATGGCACCTCAGACCTCGCAACCGTGGAGTCCTATGATCCCATCACCAACTCCTGGCAGCCAGAGGTTTCCATGGGAACGAGGCGGAGTTGTCTGGGTGTAGCTGTTCTCCATGGCCTGCTGTATGCTGCTGGGGGTTATGATGGCGCCTCCTGTCTGAACAGGTAAAAACAAACATAGATTTAGACAAATATAGCTCCTTGATAATCTAAATCCTCAGTTTATGTCCCTTGAAGTTTTCTTACAACCACAAACTCCAAGGTATTAAAGTCATATATCTATGGAAGAAAAAAAAAAAAAAGAGATTTTCAAACTATGCTTTTAGTTCTATTTGATACCGCTACATAAAATCTGTAAAACGTGGTGGTGGCTACATCATGATGTGGCGAGGCTTTTCTTCAAGTCTGATGAGGCCAGGCTTATGTTTTCTGGTTTACAAACAAAAAGCTGGGTGTGATGGAAAGTTTCCGTTTTCACATAACAACCTCAAGCATACAAGCAGAGCTACAAGGCTGGCCTATTTTCAAATCGCTGTGTGGCCGACGTTCAACACAGGACATCACCTTGAAGGACGCCACCCTCAGAGCAAAATATGGTGCTGTCAGCAACATGCTGTGGTGATGCTGCTTCCAAATATTTGCCCAATATGACTAAGCTCAAGCTATTTTGCAAAAAGGAATCTCCTCACTGGGAATCTTATAAAACAAAAATGCGAAAAACTGCAAGGACTCTGAGTGGTTATGGCAGGACATTGCGAATTTAATCTTATGTGTTTCTTCTGTGTGGACCTGATGCCAGAGTAGTTTTAGTAAACGCAGAACTTTTTCTCTCTTGTAGTGCGGAGCGTTACGACCCTCTGACCAGTACATGGACATCAATTGCAGCGATGAGTACCAGAAGGAGATACGTTCGAGTTGCAACTCTGGGTGGGAAGACAGATTTAAACAGCTGATCTATTGCGTGCTCATATCCACTGATTGTATTTTAGTCTCAGAGATAGAAAGGGAGTTGCTGCCTTGGTATTTCTCTGCTAATATTTACGTACCGCGCTTACTCCCTATTCTCCCTCCAGACGGCAGCTTGTATGCAGTGGGAGGCTACGACAGCTCCTCACATCTGGCAACGGTGGAGAAATACGACCCGCAGGTAAACTGCTCACAAATTTATCCTCAGAAATGTTGGCTGCTTTAGTTTCACTGAATCTTCCAGTCGAAATCATATCACGTCAGTGATTCTCAGCGTCTCATTTGGACACACAGAGCAACACGTGGACCGCCATCGCCAACATGCTGAGCCGGCGCAGCAGCGCGGGAGTGGCAGTGCTGGACGGCATGCTGTACGTGGCGGGAGGCAACGACGGCACCAGCTGCCTGAACTCAGTGGAGCGCTTCAACCCGAAGACAAATACCTGGGAAGGAGTCGCCCCCATGAACATACGCAGGTCAGTCTGCAGCGACGGAAACACCGCAGGTGATGTCATGTCTAAAAACTCGCAATAATATACATCATGGACAAACAGTAGGAGCCACGGCACTTAAAATATTTGCAGCATTAGTTATTTTAAGCAAAAGCCATCAACTAAAATAAGTAGCATAAAAATAATGGACATATATTTGGGATCTTCGACAGATTAGGGCAAAATAGAATTAATCAATGAAACACAACATGGATATAAAACGTGAAATAAGTGCATAATGAGGAAGAAAGCAGTAAAGAACTCTGGACGGTTCTGCTTTGGATGACAATGACAACATTTTTGAACCGGTTACAATGTACAATACTAAAACACTTCCTGCAGCAGCTGAGGCACTTCTTCACTTTTAGCTCCTTTCACTGTCCTGTGTAGGGCAGCTTTGTCAGCCATATTACAGCAGGAAAACCACGCTGACTCACCACCGTTGCTTTAAATATTACAAAGTTAGACATTAAAAAAAAAAGCTAAACATTGTGTCTTTTAGCTTCTCTTTCTCCACGTTGTTTTTAGCACTATACTGCAATGTTGAAAGATTGAGAGAAAGAATGTGGGAGAGACGATTAATAACCTGGATCGTTTTCAGGAAAGCTAATTAAATGAGACACACCCTTACCGGCTGAACCATCAGGATGACCCAGTTCTGCCTCCTGCTTTAGCAGTAGGAGGCAACGACACCCTCAATGGGCATTAACATTTTACAGACATCCCGATTTTATCCTTCAAACAAAAAGCTGCAGAAAACTCTTCAGTCATTCTAATCCAATAAATCTTTTAGTCTTCTGTAAATAACAATTGACGATTATCAGTAGTTTGGGGACAAAATATTAAGGGAGTCTGTTGGAAACATGTAGGGAATCAATTAGGAACAGAATAAAATAGCAAACTGCAAACAATTTATTCATGGATAAATTGAATGAGCAGGCATGAAAAAGTAGATCAAAAAACTTCTAACAAGTTTATGACACAAATATATATTTTTTGTTCTGATGGTGTCTGATGCCTCTCACAGAAAAGCTTGGATTTGTTCAGGTTTACAGCTCTGATGTGTCTCTCCTCCTCCTTTGATGAGAAATGGTCAAATTAATGTCGTCTCAGAATACAGTCATCTTTTTCAGAGTCAGCCAGTGTACAGTTCATGTCTTTTCAGAGAAGATGGCGGTCTGTTAACACTTGTTGCAGGTTTTTTCTATTTGGTGAAGGGCAGCTAGAAAACTACACTGTTCAGTAGGTCAAACCTCTCTATCACAGATCGGTAAACGTTTACCTGCAAGGGAGGTTAACTTCCTGTGGAAGTAATACATTTGTTGGGCTTGTTGCAACTGGTGAGTGGCTATGGTTCAGCAGAGATTACTGAAGTCACTGGGAGGGGGCATGTTCCTGTGTTACACTTTTGGGGGTGTTAAGGTTTGAAGCGTACCATAATGTAACGGAGGAGTTCTTTGTAAATCATTTTTAAAAATCTAAAGGCTTTTTTGACAGGCAAAGTAATTTATTCATCTGCTTTTTGCAGCGCGTCCAGCAGAAAATCCTGGAGTTTCCTCTGTTCAAACTAAAGGATTTCAGTCTTTTCATGCCTTCTTTTCTTTTCTGTCCTCCACCAGGCACAAATATCGAATGACATCCCTTTCAGAAAAAGTCAACCTTTTCTCATGTCTTTAAAAATGAACAGTGGCAGAACAGGCTCGTGTGCACACGCTTCCAGCAGCGTGTTGGCTCCGATCTGCCTCGTGGTGGAACATTTAGACACAGCAGCCTTTGTGGGCACAGCAGCAGATTCACTTGTTCCTACACAAACACAAAGGCTCACTCCTGGATGTGAGAGAACGAAAACCCGATAACAGCCCATGAATAACTCATGTTTGTCTCTGAGGGGTTTTTCTTATTTAGTTCCTGTGAGTCTCCATTTACGCTATCCAAAATATCCCACTGTATTGATATGTCAATGTGTGTAAAAGACATTTCACTCTATGTTTAAAAAATTATGTCCAAAATACAGTGAAATATGTATTTCACTGTGGATTTTCAAATGGTAAACCAACATATAACAGGATACATTTATGAGGTGAAAGGAAATTATATATCTTGGATTCAACACTTGAAAAGTTCCTCTTCTTGCTATGATCATGGCTGCAAGTTTTTGGGAGGTATATTCTTACCAGCTTTTGCAAATTTAGAGACCATTTATTTTTGCAAAATGGTTCAAGCTCAGTCAGACTGGATAAATTCTTCTGTGAACATCAGTTTTCAACTCTTGCCACAGACTGTCAGCTAGATTTAGGTTTAGGCTTTGACAAAACCTAAATCTATTCTGAGTATGCCACTCATACTCAGAATAGATTTGGAAAAATTTACGAAAAACATGAATACTTTCCTTCCACCTCAAACTGTTGCATTACTTTGTGTTTATCTAGAGAGCATGTGTCAAAGTCAAGGCTCAGGGGCCAAAAACAGCCCGCCATAGGTTTTCATGTGGCCTCGAGGGTCACATAAATATCACCTTCAAAAAAATAGTTGTGTTCTAAAATATTATATAGATCAAATCAAAGCAATTTTTTCTGTGTACTTCCAAACTACAGTTATGTGAAACATGCCTATTATTATTATTATTATTATTATTATTATTATTATTATTATTATTATTATTATTATTATTATTATTATTATTATTTAATTTTAAGAACTTATCATTGAACATAGAGAAAGCTATTTATTAATATTTTAAGTTTAATAGGTAGTTTTGTCAACACATTCTACTGCAGCTGGCCCTTTGAGAATATTTGTGATCTTGACGTGACCTGAAATTAAAATGTAGTTGGGAAGTGACAAACTGTGCTACAGTCTATGGGAGCATGCCACAGTACAAAAACTGAGCAACATGGAGATGTAATAAAAATGTATTCCTGATGGAAGTTCTACATATTGTAATATTTCTTAATATTCTAATTTTCTTAGAAGCACTCACGACCTGGTGGCTATGGACGGGTGGCTATACGCGGTGGGAGGCAACGACGGCAGCTCCAGCCTTAACTCAATCGAGAAGTATAACCCGCGGAGCAACAAGTGGGTTGCGGCCTCCTGCATGTTCACTCGGCGCAGCAGCGTCGGCGTGGCGGTACTTGAGCTCTTGAACTTCCCGCCGCCTTCCTCGCCCACCCTCTCAGTGTCCTCCACCAGCCTTTGACACGGGGTCACCGTTTGGCTGACTTCGGCCGCTGCTGCTACAGCCCAGACTGGATCTGGGAAGAGACGCAACTGTTCAGTGTGAAATGAGGAGGAGGAGGGACTCCTGGGAGCGGCGAGGGAAGGGAGAACTGAAGGCACACCGTGTGAATGAGGCCTCTTTATTTGGTACGGTACACTCCAGAATTATTAGCAAATTTGGTTAAAATGCTAACCAGACATGCTTTACATAGAAACAAAAGACAGTAAGTAATTATAAAAAATACTTTATTATATGATAATAAAAAATATTATTTAATATTTCTTATTAAATAATAAAGATCTATCAGTTTTATTAAATTATGATAATTTTAGGTTTTTTTTTAAGTGTTTTTTTTTTTTGTGTGTGTTTTTTTTAACTAATCATTACTCTTTCTTTTTTTCCGCCATGTTGCTGTTAGCTCTGAACTGCACCGTATCTAGTCTGGATTCCTCAGAGTCTCTCCAGAATATCAAAACCATACCCTTCAAAACTAATTTCTTAAAAAAAATAAAAAAAAAATTTAAAATGGAATTTAAAAAAAAAGGTGTGCCTACCAGGATAAGTGTTTGACACACATATCGTAAAACAAGGTAGGCACTTTATTCTGTAACGTGTGCTGTAACTTTTTGGTTTGATGTCGTAGTTCCCTGCAAAACTTTTTCTTTCATGTCAAGAGTTTTTCACAATAATATATAAAAAAAAACCTGAATGATTTTACTTTTGGAATGTAGCATTTTTCAATGGTCGTACCATGCATGACTACGTATCGACACAGAAACCCTTCCACCCCAAAAGATGAGAAATGTAGTTGTAGTTCTGCTGTGCCACGCTAGGTGGCAGTAACGGGCAATGTTTAAAAGCGCTGCAAGAAAGCATGGACGCAAACAAGAAGCAAGGCCCTCAGAGCTGCGAATGAATTTGGATCTTTATTTAGATAAAAGAACGAATAATACAGAAGTAGATGTATTTATAAAATCTAATATATTCCGTTTTAAAGACGCTCAGAGAAAGAAACAGATCCAAGCGACGTCTATTTAAGAGTGTTTTAAATATATTTATTTAACGTGTGACGTGCATGTCATGAATGGAAATGACAAAGAAGAATGTCTTGGTCTGAGAGAGGCTTGTGTGGGTTTAGACTGAGAGGACTGCTTGCTGTGTTATGATGTGCAGCGGTTAATTTGCATTTCTTAATGTTTATTCACTGCCACATGACCCTGGACCTCACTGTACATCTAATAGCATTTGTTGTGTTGGTCTAAATTATTTTTCAAAAACACATTGAGGTGCATTATTTTCCCCTCAAGATGGATAGACTTGGCTGGTGGATGTCATCCTATTCCATTTATTTAAATTGAGCCATATCTATTTTAACTGTGGTTAATAAGTTGAGCTTTGTTTAAACAGTTAAAATAAAATAAAAAAATGCTTTACTATTGCATAAATATCCCAAGGAAAAGCTATCTTGTCCAACTGATCTGCTCACAATGAATCATTTTGGCCTTTTTGTAAGTAATAGTTGAGTTCAGCTCACGTGTAATGCAGTGATATCATTCCAGACTTCTAAGAAGTTGCCTTTTCTCCTTATTTTGAAGGATTTATTTATCCGTTTAGTTTTTTTTTTCTCTTTCTCTCTCTCTCTAAAACTACCTTCAGTTTCATCAAAGTGTGCAAAGGTGTATGAGGTAGAAATTGAGCTCTGATGGCCTTATAAAAATGTGACCACTCTGCAAAGTGATACGATAACAAGCTGCACAAATTCACATAAGACTAAAAACCTCCATTCTCTGGATTGAAATGTACATATATTGATTAGTTTTTGAGTTCTGTTTGTGCAATGTCAATGTGACTGTAGCTTCTCTCTTTTGCTTTTTTTTGTTTGTGGTTGGTGTTGTGATATGTGTTTATTTATATGTTTGTTATTTATGACAGACTTTAATATGTTGAATTTTGCACTATTGCGAAGTGGAGCAATACAGTACACTCAAAAATGGAAATAAAGATGTTTTCAGATGTGGTAACCGTCCTGATGTGCTTCACTAAAACTGCAAATAAAGCAACAGGCTTCTTTGGAACCTGTTTGCAACTGTGCATGGGAAGAGCAGCTGGATTTCCTTGAAAATGTTCTTACACACACACACACACACACACACACACAGTAAAGGTTGAGCTGCAGAGCCAGGTCGTCGCTAGGTTCACTGTACACATTTCCTTGGTAGGTTTCCAAAATACTCGTCTATCTCAGTGATTTAAATGGACAGCTGAACACTCTCGCTTTCCCCTTCCTGACCTCAGTCACATGGCATTCACACCTGTGGCTGCCCCTAGAAACTCTCGGCCGGATCGCCTGTAGCTCTGCAAAACCCAAACATCCAGACGGCAAAAGTGTAAGAAATATTTTCACTGAGAAAAACTCATCTATTCATCTGTTCAGATTATTTACTAAAAAGACAGCGTGTTGATGCAACAAATGCATTCTAAATGACTGATGCCACCCCAGGTGTCTTTGAAGTAGCTGTGAAGGAAACGTGTTTTGTTTTTGTTTTGTTTTTTGTTTTTTTTACTTAAACTATGCCTTGGCTATCTGTCAAATAGCTAATCTCCGAAAGCAAGAAATGTGGGTGAAAGTTGGATTCATGCATTCGAATATATATACAGTCTTCTAAACAATACACTTGTCTGAAACAGCAAATAGTAAGGGAAAGAGAAGCCACTAACTTGAGTTTAGATGCCCATTAACTATGTATAAATCAGGTATTTTTTGTACAGAACCGTGGGGGGTTTATTTTAGAAATTTTGCACAATTACATAAAAAGTCAATCAAGAAAGTAGGATTCTTTTTTACATGCATGTTAGAAACACTGAGTCAAACCTGCGTGCAAATCTACCACAAAAATAGTGAAGTCATGAGATTTGAGAACAAGGCTGATAAATGTAGAATTTCTATTACGCCTATTCACCAGAAGTTCATACATGTGGAGGAAGGGCAAAACATTCAATTCTGAACGTTTTGCCCTACATGCCAAACATGTAGGGCAAATCTACCACTGTACATTTTCTTAAACATACCCTCACCATCTGTAAACACAGTGATGGTGGTATCATGCTGTGGGGAAGCAGTTTTCTGGTCAGAATTGTATTTTTCTTGCCTACATATAAAATGCGGTGTGGTGTTGCGTTCATCTTCCAGTAGGAAACTACCTTGAATCTCCATCCAGATCTACCAGGGGAGGTTAAAGAATATCCCTGTTTTGGAATGGCCTAGTCAAAGTTCAGTCCTACAACCAATTGAGAATTTAGGACAAAGTTTGAAAATTGATGTTCAAAGATGCTCTTTGTGCAGTTTGACTTAGTTTGAGGTATTTTTCAAAGAGAAAACCAAAATAATAATAATAAAATAGTCTGTAGATCTGCAAAGCTGGTAGGGATAAATATAAAGAAACTTATGTTTAACAGCAGAGAAAGACAGTTTTTAAAAGTACCAATTTACAAAATATATTTTAAATGTCCCTCTTCTTCCACTTCTTAATCTTTCACGCCATTTTGTGTGGCTTTTAACCCCTTCATTGTCCTAGGAATACTTGTGGATGTAACCTGGCAAAATGTGAAAAAGTTTAACGTTTGAACACTTTTGTGAGGTCTGTCTTATATTTTCTGTTATGAGAATTTCCTTTTCAGTGAAAATCAGTATAAGATTTTCAATACAACATATAGTTTCCCACAAAGTCAGCCTCCCAGATGCGTCATACTGAAGCTTTAAAGACTTCTATTTCACAATACAAGCCTACTTAATTTGATCACCGCAATGAATTTTATCAAAAGGTTTGCCAACATGAGACTGAAGCGACCCACTGCATGTATCAGAATTTCATCAGCTGCTTAGTGTCTCTACCTGTGACTCATCTCCTCGGCTCTCTGGATGCTAATGAGGTTACAGCTTGTCTAGACCAACGTTTTCCCTCTGAAAGAGCTGCTGCAGCTTATCTGCCACAACCTCTTTTTCTCACCTGGTGTCCCCGACTGCAGGCCCTAATCAGGCTGTGAGGTTGGAGCTGTCAATGACAATGCCTTATCACCATGACGCTTTCTCAAGCACTGGATATAAACTTTAGTAAGTTGCAGTTCAATAAAACCTACGTTTAATGCAAACCGAGGGCAATTTGCTGGCGAGCAGAGCTCAAATTTCTCAGCAGATAAAACTATTCATAGTCTAGTTTTCATTTCTTTTCGTTAGCCCTAACTGTAAAGTCAGCTGAAATTACTTCTTGTCTCAGAATTGTTTTCTTTTTTAATTAGTGCTGAGCTTGTTTTTGGAAGGATTTCCTGCTCTTTTTTCGGTCTTTGTTTCCTCGTAGATCTAGTTTTTTTTCTGGCTGACAGATCTGGCTTTATTCATCAAGATGTTTTTGTAAGTGCCACACCTGCATTAATCTTCTGATTACCCCCATCGTGCTTTCACTACTCCAACTTCCTCCAGCAGTATTTTACGACTGTTATTATTCGTGTTGTATGCACGGTTGCTCCCATGGTAGTGCTGGGGGTGGAGTTTCGTGTCACACGTGCATTTTTACCATTTGGTTTGGTGATATCCAGAGGTAGATGGTGTCTAAACTAAGACTGAAAGAACCAATCTAACTTTTTTCTATATAGTAAAAGCACATTTTAAAGGCCTATAGTTTCAAATGCTTTCTTGCCTCTTAGTATTTAAGAGGATGGTAAGGAAAGAAAAAGGCCTTTGAAAGAATTTCATATATTGAAGTATCATTTGTCCCATTCAATTTATTTATTTCTCTGTATTATAAGGGGTGTTGGTAATTGTGACACAGCTGATTTTGTGAGAAATAATGACTTCTTAAAGTGAACCATCCAGAACATTCACTAAATAAACTAAATACAGCAAAATTATAAATAGATCTTAAGGCTTTTTGTACATCTTTGCCAAATATTTGAATAAGCATGGCACTGCACTGTATTCCTCTTTAATATCACTGATAATGATAAAGGAGATCAGGTGCTTATTTACGTTTGACTACCTTTTAATGCTAATCAAAGGTGTTTGCTGAAAGGTGTCTAAGCCAAAGTTAGTTTCAGTTGCACTTTTATTTTTGTTAAGTTAATTGTTAAAAGACACTTTCAGTTGATTTATATACATTTCTATTTCTGACAAGTCTACCGTTCCGTACAGATTATATTTACCAGCAAGTAAAAGCAACTTCATCCTTACTCGTTCTTTTGTTTGTTTTGATCACGGGCAGAATGTGGGAAAGGATCAGAAACTGAAACTGAATCAGACTAATCATCCATTCAAAGCAAATCTGGGGTCTAATTACGCTTCTCAGTGTGATTGTTTTCTGTGAGAACTTTAGCACCTCAGCCTCTCAGATGGATGCCTGATGTTTGGGTTCACATATCCTGGCTCCGTTTTAGTGGCCTGAGGTGTCACTTCAGCACTAATGAAGTTACCCGCTGAGTCTGGAAAAACACAGCCGAGTAATTTCTCAGGGAGAGACAAAGTTCAGCTCACCACACACGAAGAGGGGGTCCAATAGAATTAGAAATGTTTCAGCTTTAGCAAGTCTAAAGCTTTCAGTTAAATGTGGCTCACATAAAAAAAACAAAAAAACAATTAAATTAAGCAAACAAGATAAATATGTTTTTCAGATGGCTGCTGATGCAAGCTTAGCATTTGGAAATTATTGTAGAGTTGTTGCTGTGTGGAAATACGTCAGGGGTTTTCCTTCCCAGTGGAAAATGAAGGACAAATATTAAGATTGATCAATCTAGTTGCTATCTGCAGTCAGTATCTTACCTGGTTGCCATCAGTGTCGTCTCAGTTTGGAGAAACAGATTAGTCGTCAAGCTAGTGGCAGTCAGAAGGAGCACAGCTGAAAAGAAGATTGATACAATCATAAATACAATCTCAAAAGATGACTATCTGATGAAAAAGCAGGATAGTGTTCATTTGAAATTTAGTTTTTTGTTTTTGTGTGAATTCTTAATGTTTTTATTCAACCTTTCTTCAAATTGAGACATTAGCATACATTTTCTGAGTATTTGGTATTTAAACCGTGTGACCTAAGTAAACTTTTGGATATCCTTCCATAAGCTCCTCGCATTAGTTTGCTGGAATTTTTGCAGATTGTTTCTGTTAGATCTGGTTTAACTGATTCAGGTTTGTTGACTGCATTGATCGCACAGATTCCCCGATCTGCCCACACATTTTCTGTGGGACTGAAAACACCGTTTTGTGATGGTCACTGTAAAGCTTTGCATAAAAGGTTCCTGGCTGATGTCTTGAGAAGCTGCTCAGATATTTCCACAAAATGTACTTTCCCCCTTCTGCAGCAAAAAACCTCAGAAATAAAGATTCTTCCCCTCAGACAAGCTTCATCGATTTTCCCCCAAGTGTGAAGCAATTATGGCCAAACTCTTCAATGTTAGCTTCATCCGAAAATTAGGCTTTTTGTGCGTAAGCATACGTTTTTAAACTGTAATGTGGCTTTTATGCTGCTTTTACAATAATGGCTTCTTCCTCTGTCAGTGACCATTCCTCTGTCAGTGGATTGCTTTACAGTCCATGCCAGTAAAGCACTGTGGACAAAAAGACTCTCTCACTAGCTTCAGTTACAATCTTCACAAGGTCTTTTAGATTTTATTTTGAGATTGAGAATCACATTTTACACCAACAATGGTTCACCTCTGGGAGACAGAGCACATATGAGGCTGAACATTCCCTTGGTGTTTCTTCTAGTTTATAATATCCGGAGCAGATGAATGTCGCACCTTCAAGCATTTTGAAATGATCAGGGATAAACTAGGCTTGCCAAGTTTCACAATTCTCTTCTTGATTTCTTTTGCTTTTCTCTTGATGTCACACAAGGAAGCAGTGTAGCTTAAAAACATCCACAGATGAACATCCATGTAATTACAATATTGTGTAATCGCACATTAACATTGTACAGAGCTATGAAATCATCATCTGGGCTTTCCCAAACTTTTTAAAGGCTTGATGATTTAGTGGAATAATAATTACATAGTCCTTTTCAAAAAAGCCTTTATATAATTATTCAGGCATTTAGCAAATAAAACTGCCGTAATCTCTTCGAACTAAAACAAGATTCTACTTGCTGACCACAAATTCATAGAATATCACTTCAGAAATTTTAAATATGCTTTTAAATTCAACCATCAAGCAGCTTGCATTATCTAACATAAGGTTGTAGGTACAATTAGGGGCGCTGCATAAAAGTTATGACAATTCCAGGAGCCCCTGACCGACAGGGGGCCTCCACAATTTTCTTAATAGAAATAAAAAAAAATTGGGTCCTGTCAATTACAAAATTAATTAAATTGTGTTTTCTAAAATTGTTTTTAGCAGTAAAAATCAAATGTCCCTCCCAGACCATAAAGTAGGCATTTTCCCTGAACCCTCCTGGATCTGCATGAAATGGTTCCTGTTTGGAGCTTAATGGTGACGGTGATCAGCAGCAGTCAGTAGAAAACAAGAATGACTGTGGCTGTTACTATGCTGCTAAGAAAAATAATAAAGTTAGGTTTTCAAAAAAAAAAGAGAGAGAAAAGGGTAAAAGTGTCAATTTATAACCCAGTTTTTCTCCGAGAGAGGTAGGTAGACTGTATGAGATTATCAACCATTTAGAATAGTTAGATTAGCTACAGACTGTTTGCTTCCATTACACTAGCATCTAATGAATTAAGGAAAGAAAATACCAACATATTCATATATTTAACTTGTCCCTTGTATCTTTTACCACTTAACAACAGATGTCAGTCACCAGCAGCTTTAACCCACGTCCCTCCTGACTTGTCCTCTCCTGAGTGAAATTAAAGCTGCAGTATGTAACTTTTATAAAAACAGTTTTATTCACATATTTGTTAAAACTGTCATTATGTTGTGACAGTACAGCATGAGAGATAATCTGTGAAAAATCAATTTGCTCTGCTTTCTCTCAGTACTATCTAGAAACAACCAATCAGAGACAGGAGAGTTTTAGTGCTGTCAATCACAATCTCATGTTGCTGCTCATCCCTATGCTGCAGTTAGTGTAGCCTCTTGTGAATGCTCAGTCTAGTTAACATAGCTACCAATGACAGCAGATAAACATTTTTCCTGTAATGATATGTTGTTTCTCCACCATTAGCACATTTAGCAGTGAGTGAATGATGTTGATTGACAACACTAAGACCCTCCTCCTGGCCTAAGATTCCTGGCGGCGCCCCTGGGTACAATAGTTGCACAACTGTATCCAGTGCTATGCTAACAACACCTGAAAAGGCAGTAATAATGCTAAATTAAATATACTAATGTAGGGAAGTATTGTTATGTTGTCTCTGTTTGCACAAGTTGGATTTTCTAGGGTAAGCAATCAGAAAATCCTGCACCGGCGCCACTGGGCCCTATGACCAACTGGACTGGCATCTAATATGGCTGCATGTGGACAGAATGCATAGAACATGCTAGCCATTTATTATATTAACTCTGATGGCTTGTAACCAGTGACACACATAGTCAATACATAATCATTTTAGATTTGAATGCAAAAAAATGGAATGGAATGTGATGTATCGATAAAAGTACTTAGCATCAAAACAAGTAGCGGATCCCACTGTTCCAATCTGCAAGTAGTACAACGCACTCAACTTCGGTTGGACATCTGCCTACCCACTTTTACTTTGAAGCACAGCCTCTGGATGTGATCCCTTGGAAAATAAATTTTCCACACAGCGGAAAGATTCAACTGAAACTGACTGGGTATCATCATGACCCCATACCGCCTGGTTTTTTTTTTAAGATGAGCTCAAGGAAACATGAGTCACAGTTTTATGGTTTGGTGGGGAGATGTCTTGCTGTTTTTTTTTTTTCTTTTCTTCTTCTTCTTTTGAGCAGGCGGAACAGAAACGTGTGTTAATGTCTGCTCAGCATTTTTGCTGAATTTCATCATTGGCTGAGTTTCGCTTACAGGTAATCTTCAAATTAGCCAATCAAATTAGAGGATTAAGTTCCAACAAGGCTCAACGATCAGGGGCTGCTGCTCCTTTCAACACAGTGTTTTTATGTCGGATTACTGTTGCCAATGTGTTTTTATAAACTATAACCAGAAAAGTACATTTTCATGCCTTGTTTACATTGTTAAATACGCTTCTGTAAGAAGGTTATTTAAGAAATGTGTAAAAATCACAACAACATTTGAAGCTCAAAATTGACAACACACATGAAAACTAAAAAAGAAATGTATCCAAAGCATTTTTTTTCTTTCTAGTTTACTACAACTTCAGCTACTGTACAGGTCTGTTTTTGAACTCCAACCTTATAATAAATGTAGATAATACACCTAATAATGCTACCATTGTAATGTTGCCAGAGCGTCGCATTGAGGTTTTTAAAAGCCTCAAACTGAAATGGAAAATATTCAGGCGGATACGTTGAAGACACATTTAGGGTTTTCTTTCTTTTCCCATGATAACGGGTTGCGGTTGGCAATCGAGATTGGAAACATTTCTCATAAATTACAGCAATACTTTGATGGTATTGCAAACACACTGCCTGTTAATGATTCATGTGACAAAATAGTTAGGAATCAGTTTCCATTTAAAAGGTGCAACATTCAAAATCACTTTTTTCCCTCTTTTTTTACCCCCCCCAAAAACTGACTAATCTTAGTAACTCTGAAATTCAAGGTCAGCAAACTAATAACATAACACAAATATAACCTGGGTAAATACGAAAAGCAATTTTCAACTAATATTGCCGTATTTTTTTAGGAGAGATGAAAACTTCCTGGCACACCTGACTTAATGAGGAAAAAAAACAACTAAAAACAATTGGCTCCGAAACCTATCAACTGAATGTGCAAGCAGCAACTTTCATCAAACATTTGTAATTCCTGGCAACAAGTCTTTTACATCACTGTGAAGAAATTAAACTTCACTCGTCTTTGCAGAATTGCTTTAAATCAACCATATTGGAGAGTCTTTAAACCGCCTATTAAAGACCACGGTATAGTATCTGAGTAACTCTAGACTTTGGATAGACCACTACAACACAGTTTTGCTATTCAGAAGTGAACTGGCTGGTGTGCTTCAGATCCTTTTCCTTTTTCATAACCCAAACGTGCTTCATGGTAAGATCCTGTACTGACGGCTGGATGTCCTTAAGAATATTCTTCTGGAGAGCAGAATTTGTGATTTCATCTATTGCAGCAAATAGTCCTGAAGCAGTAAAGCATCTGACCCCTTCATGCTGCCACCGCTATGTTTGGCTGCATGATGTCTTTTCCTAGAATGACTGTATGCTGATGAGGGAATTCGGCTAATTGATTTGGTGTATTTAAGCAGAGACGCATCTTAAAGGTGCAGGAGAGCAACTCCCCAGGTCTGCACTTTGGGCACTCATTGCCTACAAATGTTTTTCTTTTTCCAGGCCTGTATTTGTCTTTATTCATCAAAAGATCTGGACCTGACAAAGACGCTCCTGTAAACACCCTCCTTGTCTGTTAGAGCCTCAGGTGCATCAATTTTCAGCCGGCAACAGGTTGAACTAGTTGAAATTAACTGACAAACCGCAGCATGCGTTGCATGCCATGACAAAAATGCAGCAGCTCACCAAAGGACAGAGACCTAAATACTGAACAAAGCAAACATGACCATGACAGTTTGACTGATCTGATCAGTGAATTTACTTTAACATGGTCATTTAAGGAGGCAGCTCTCCAAAAAATAACATTTTCTGTTGTGAGTCATCAGTGAATCAAACTAGAATCTATTAGTGGAGAAAATGAGGAAGTAAAAGAGCTAATCTGTTAAAATAGATTAATGTTGTCTGTTCCCATCTAGTTCCATAAGTAGGAAATAAGAGGCTGAACAAAAAACAGTTGATTTAGGAAATAGAGTCGATTGTTTTTCTTGTGTGTCAAATTTATATTTCATTAGGTAAAAAGCTGCCCACATGCAAACTGAATGTACTTTTATCTTGATGAAATTTCTGACCCTTTGAGTGTTTAAATCACACATTTCTCTCTCTCTGACTTTAAAACAAAAACATATTCCATATCTGCCAGTCTCATGAACAAGACTGGATATATTTAAAGTACTCATACTCCCTGAACTGTATTATATTTGATCACATTCAAGCAACAAGTTTCAAAGTAACTGTGGGGGGTTTTATGTTATAGACAAACACAAAATGATGAATAATTGACAATGATCTATATTATTTATTTATTTTTTTTTATAATCTGAAAAATGTGGAGTTTGTTTATTATCACCACTCTTTACTCTGATGCTCCTAAATAAAATCCAGTGAAACTATTTGTGTTAAGAAGTCGACTAGATGGGTAAATAAACAGCTCCATGGAGACCAGACAGGTCCACGAGAAAGTTGTACCTACTTTTAAATAGGGTGAAGTTATTAAACTACTTAAGCATTTAGCATTTCAGGTTTAACACCTCTGAAAAAAAAAAAAACCTTGGAACTTAGAACCATAACAATCTCACTTCTTGGTGCCCGGAAAATATGAACCTCAGAAGCAGCCAAGAAACCTGTGGTAACTTTAGATTAGCTGCAACTCAGGTGGAAAATTTGTTGATAGGAAACCAAACCATATGTCGTTTATGTGCACTCCATAAACATGGCTATTATGAAAAGCTTATGTCCATGTATCCCTTTATTTCTATTTCACTTGTTACATACTGTTGTAAAATACACGTTTGTAACATGACAAAACACAAAGAAGTTCGTTGAGTGCAAACATATTTATGAGACACATCTTCAGGGGGGAAACAAAATGCCCTGAAGCAGAATGAAACTCCCCAGATACTCGGTTTCAGAATGACACTCGTGTGATGAAGGCCGGTAATAAATAGAAAGCCCAAGTGTGTGTATGTGTTTTCATGTCTGGTCATGCCTTTGGTAAGTCCCTCTATCCCCCCCTTTGATTGACACACACCAACAAGTGAACCCCTGGTCGCACTGAGGGCCCGACCAATAAGCTCCATTTGGCTCATGAAAGGTGTGAAACGGCTCACTGCTGCCCGAGTCCCTCTCGCCTTTGTTTGTGGGGACTGATTTTAGCAGACAGGGGCAGCTCCACAGGGAGTGAGAATCCTTCTGCTTATTCACCAGGCAGCCAGCCTGTGACACAGCTCTGAACTCCACCCCCTTTTTTACGCACAACACGGTCTGACTTCATCAACTCTCTCCCTGCCCAGCAAAGTCAGAACAAGTCTGACTTTTGCAGGGAGCACAAGGTTGTCTCTGGACGGCGCTCCTCCATCACAGACGGGACGGTACAATTTATTTTTGGCCCTTTTTTTTTTTTTTTGGTTTGTTTTTGCCTTCAGAGCAGCGCTAAGCCCAACAGGTCAGAGCAGCATGGGGAGCAGCATTTCATGTGTCCCCCAGCACAACTTCAGGTACTCCAGCAAGAGTTTCATTCGCAGAAACAGGTAAGAAGAGCTCACCTCATTCAAGTTTCTCCAAGCTGCTCTATTTTCCCGGCACATGTCATGCTTTGTTGTTTTAGACTTAGTATTTCAGCTGGGAGGAATTCCTGGTGTCTGTCAGGAGTCTGAGCTGAAAGGTTGTGAATGTTACCAGGCTCGGCTGTGGATCAGGTGGTGATACTGGATGGACACTAAGTGTCAATGATCCAGTTACCCGTTCTGTTTGCTTCTGAGGTAACCTCTCAGCTGTCAGTAAATCGAGTTTTCTTTAAGATAAACTTGACCTTACTTATTTATTAAAAAATAAAAAATAAAATAAAATATATATAAAATAACATAAAATTAAAATTTTGTTGCTGCACTAATATAAGATAACTCCTTATGGGGAGTGACCTACTCTGATGACTTTAGACTTGGACACATGAGTGGATCATATTTTGTTTTCTATATAGTTTCCTGCACCCTCTTTGGATTAAATGCCTGGGCATGTCCCAACTCTGCAGCACCGTCACGTCTGTTTGTGATTGGCTTACTGTGGATGCAGTTTTTAATCCACTGGGTGAGCTTACAAGATCTGATTTACCCCATTTTAGATGAATAATAATAATAATTTAAAAAGGCAGAAAAGCTCAACAAGTGAAACTGGAACAGCGAGCTTCTAAATGGGATTCATGTTTCCTGCAGCCTTCTTCTCTCTTTGTGACATTGTATCAGGTGAGGCTCAGGTATTCCCCACAGAAAAAGAGGACGAGCTCTGCTGAATGCCACAGCAGTGACTTGGGGAATGTTGGGTGTGCAAAAATGATAACCTGTCTTATTATTTACAATGCATACCTCTTTCGCTTTACAACTGCAAGATTGCATATCAGTGTGAGCCTTTCATACTTTCCTTTGTGTGTGAGCCAATTCAAAATAAAAAGAGATCTTAAAAAAAAGGAACACTATCACTCTCTTGACACCCATGAATGATTAATGTTGGATGTCGACTTTCTGAATAGACAGACCTTGGTTCCCAACAAGCAAACAAAAGGCTGCGTTGTTGCGCGGCGAGGTCACTGGCACACATGTGCACAGATGAGCAGATAAAGTACGAGCTGACGCCGTAAAAAACGTAGCACCAGTTTTATCTCCGCAGCGCTTCCTTATAAAAAATGTGACAGTAACAGTAACAGATGAACCGCATGCAAAACAAAGGGGGGCATTGAGTGCTGATTTTCTTATGCATATGCTCGCCATCAGAGGCACAAGACCTGATTGTCCTTTTAAAAGGCTGTTGTTGATGGAGTGAATACAATGGAAGTGACTTTGATTAACTTGTGGAAAAAAAAAAAAACACAATTAGTGGTCATTAATCTGCAGCAAAGCTTCAACTGGATTTAATCTGTTTTTTATTTACATGTATTGTCTCCACAAAGAGCAGGAAATTATATTTCCCAACTGTGAACAATAGAAAGTCACTTCAGCCATCATGGAGTTCATACGATTAGTGTAACTCACACACACACACACCCACACAAATTATTCTGGAGTTGACGTGTTAACTTCCTTGCTGGCTTTGATGTGAAGTTGCCTTAAACCATTTTGGGTCTACGTGTTTGTTAATCACAGTTAATGCATATTCCACACTTACCAAGGATTGCATCAGAAGAACGATAGCGCCATCTACCGGTTGGAGTTGAGCAACGTTATGTGTCATTTTCCAAATGTTATAACGAGACAGAAAAACAAATTTTTTAAATATATAATTGTAAAATATTTCAGCAATTATTTATTGACAATTAGCATGGTTAGCGAAGTTATCCATGGTTACGTTGTTTACGTCGCTAACGTCCAATGTTGTCGCATTGCACAACATTGGAGTTGTGCAATGTTATGTGTCATTTTTCAAATGTTATAACGAGACAGAAAAACATTTTTTTTAAATATATAATTGTAAAATATTTAAGCAATTATTTATTGACAATTAGCATGGTTAGCGACGTTAGCATAAGAAAACGGCATCTCTGAGTTTTGCATTGAGCAGATGTTTTCAAACTTTTCACCTTCGAACTTACAGAAAACTTGAAGGCATTTCTAAGTCTGACTATAATCATGACAATGACGGTGTATTACATTGTGATAAAGTGGCAACATAAACAGGATCCACAGTTAATGTTTCTTTTATCTTTTGTTAAAACACACCAACATAGCCTTACTCTTCTGGCTTTTTGTTTTCTGCACAATTTTATTTGAAACAGCTTTTTTCATCTGTGACTCTGACATAGTTTACAAATACGTATCAATGCTGATATTAGCTAACTTTAAGTCTAATTACTCAGTACCCACACTCAAACCAGGAGTATTGTTACTGTGACTAGATATGCTGCTTTCACTGGTAGGACAAAGATCCGGCCTTTGAGAGTACAACACGCCAGACAATCTGAAGAGCAACCCAGTGACCAGACAATTTTTCTGTGAATCTCTAATCTTGGTAAACATCTAACTGTGAGCATTAACAAATTACATTCTTGTCTCTCGTGCAGCAGTCGTCTGTTTCGCAAGAAGAATCCCCAAGAGGGACAGGAGAAATCCAACAGCATCATAAATATCCTGTGCACAGTCACTCCTAGGAAGGTAAGAACCTCCTTCATCTGCCCTGACACAGCAATAACAGAGCAATAAATTGTCCATTTGACACAGAAAATGCTCCACATACAAACATTCTTCAGTGATCTTACCCCAACTTTTACTATTAAAACAGTTTCTGGATGTTTATGTTTCTGTGACTGGTTGCAGGAAATGTCTCCTAAAGATCTACAGACGATAGAGAATATAAAATGGGACCCTCCTTTCGCCTATGACCCGGCCAGTGGGTGGAAGAAGAGTAGCATCAATGTGAAGAATTTTGGCCGGATGATTCACAGCTCCAAAGTTCGTTTCCGTTTCCTGCACTGCCAGGTGAGCGGAACAAAATCATTTGCCAATGACTGTATGATGAAATGTCAGGAAAGCAACAACAAAAGAAAAACAAACATCACCTCTAACTCCTCAATGCGGTTTGTGACATTGACCGAACCCAGAATGACACATCATCCCAGTCATCCGTTCAAAGCCTGGGAAATACAGATCTGAACAAAACAGGTGGAAAGTAACAGGTTTGCTCTACAGTTTTTGAGACCACACTTTGGTTTTGACGTGGTGGCTGGATGTGAATAAGCCACTCGGTTTCAATCAAACAAGATTGCAAGCCTGTGTTTGGACATGCTCACACCAGTTGTGAAACCTCCTCAACACAGTTAGAACCTCAGGGTAGAGAGCGTTGTTCTGATCACAGGGGCTGATAGAGGACATGCCGGCTCCCTGCGGTGGGAAATGTGATTTTTCAGAGCTGTGTCACAACATTGTCAGAAGTGTAGGACCAAAGATTGATTAAAGGAAGAGCGTCACAATGGTAAAAGAACACAATGTATTTTAACAACTCACACATACAGAGAAACTTGAACATTTTGTGAGTCAGCCAATACTGAATGAACTAACATTTTTTGGCTTAATTTTTGTATATTATGATTCATTTAAAACATTTCTCTTTCACCCTATGTTTTAAATTGATAAATTAATGGCTTTCCAACTCCTCTGCAGGACATACACGACTGCTACCTGGATCTCTTTGAATCACATCTTCATTTTGTCTCCAACAACACAACTGGGCTAACCTATCAGGTGAGGACTTTTCAAATACACAGTGACACACTGCCTCAGCTATGTATATCTTTTTAACTTTTACAAGTTTGATTTTATGAATTCATAAATTCTGATGCGTACCCCCTCTTGGCTACCAGCACGTTGTTGGTAAACAGAAAGTATGATTAAGTTACTTCAGCTGTCTCGTAAAGCGACTGCGGCCATTAATCATCCGCTTACTGTGCATGCTGGGAACTCAACCCCCTGCCGAAGAGAGACAGCTACGCACCTGCATGCGGCGTTAGCCTGCAGACAAGCTCAGAAAGAAGACAGACAGGGATTCATCATTGGTTTACACAGGCTGACATCAGCAACATGGTGATTTGCCCCTTAATGTTGTAAAGCTCTGATCTGAATGGCATCACAAATAGAGCAGGGGAATGTGTTAACACTGTGGCTTTCAAACTGTGGTACCAGAACCACCGGTTGCTGCTAAGATTTACTCAGTGGAAAATGTGTACTGAAGTGCAAGATAAACACAAATCTATTAGCTGTTCCAGGAACCAGGAACAAGCGTTTGTCGCTACTCGAGCTGTGTTACATTTACCTTTGAAGTTGGAACATGGATCTGGGAATAACCTCAAACACAATCACGTTTCACTTCCGAGTTAAAAAGCTGTTTAGTTTCTGAATGTTCACTGACTAAGTTAACCACTGTCAGAATCACAGGTTGAAACGATACACCTGTCCACATTTTATATATTGTATACTACTGCGCATGAACATTTTGTCAAAAGATGAAATACATTTTTACTACATCTAGCACAAGGTTTGCATGCTGAATATTCTCGTTACATTGCACAGGGAACTCTACCATTGAAGGAGCTTTCTATCTGCAACCTGCAGCAGAACTGTAATCACAGCCAGCCAGAGGAATATGCTTTCCAAATAAACGGTAAGTGTCTTTGTGAGAAATAATCCAGGCAGTTGTTGGCAGAGAGCGCTGGTATGTTATAATCATTGGTTGTGTTTTATTGGTTATCACTCAATAAAAATACAGAGGGTTTGGAAGTTACAGTGCGATTTCAACATCTTTTGGATTTTCTTTCTCTCTCTTTTTTTTTTTTGGTTTAAAATGCACTATTTTCAAGTTTCAGCCTCCCCCGTTTTATCCTGTTTCAGTGATTCAAAGGTGCCGCGACCCTCCTCACCTCTTCACCTCCAGTCAAACTCCAGACTAACTAGAGCCAGGACCCCTTCACCCGTCGGTCAGGCGAGGGCGGGGGGGGTAAACTGGTCTTAAAAGCCTTGCTTGTTAGACAACAGGTGCACCTCAGTCAGCCCAGCTGTCGTGCTGAAAAGCCCGGCTACCGCTCTTAACCTTGTCACTTCACATGATCTATGACGCAGTCCAAAAACTGCAGATCAATATCTGCTGGAAATATAAATTTGCTGTTTTTCTTTTGAGAAAACGAGCAAACAAAAAACACTTTTGTCAGTCATGACAGTGTAAGGTTTCTGTTATTGTAGCTCCTCATCATTTCCATCCGTCTAAAGTCTTTGCTGTCAAAATACATAAACTCTTTGGTGTCCCTTTTATCGTAAATTAGCCCGTGCAGTTTCTCAGATCAGACTTCCCACATTCCAGTGTTATGTTTCAGCACTCTTATTCTTTGGTATGAACCCTTTTTCTTGCCATTTGGGAGGCCTCACTGACAGGAAACATGAAGGAGGAAGTACGGATAAGTTCTGAGTCAAAGGAAAGATATGACATAGAGTTGCTCCGTGAGATGAATGTTGGCTTGTTAGAAGGTGACAAAGCAAACGCAACTCCGGAGGATACTGAAGAGTTCCCGGAAGACCCTGCATAGTTTAAATTAATGTGGCTGTGAAAGACGGCTAATGACGGATAATTGCTTGTAACAACAGCTTGTAACTTCTGTAAACTAACCGATGGTTTAAATACTCACATCTTGCTGGAATTTAGTAGAAAAAAAAAACCCTTTAAGAGAGTGAAACAGTTCAAGTTCTGCCAGCAAAGGCCCTTAATTTAAAGCCAGTAAAAGAAAAACAATTCCCAGCCAAGCTACTGCTTATCGCGGAGCGGTCAACGTTCAGCGGCTCGGTTCCAGACTATTAGAGTACAAAGCCACAGGCTGAAATGAAACAAAATATCTCTGGCGGTTATCTGTGGTATGTGCAGGACTGATAGGTAGAGGGGGATTGCAGCTTGGATCATCCTGGCCCTGTTTGCCCCCTCTGGGTAAGAACAGTCTGTGGGAGGGAGCTCTTGCTCCAATCTTTAAAATACCAAACACAGCAGGTCAACGGGGCCTTCAGGAGCTTACATGTGGTCTGCATGTGTTAACTTTTCCTGTATTTGTTGCGTAACTTGCAGTAAACAAAGTTGGAGAGTGATTTCCTTCTTGTTTATGCTAACGTGACTGAAAGGCACACCTGAATGATTCGTTTTCTTTTCAATCCCGTCCGTCAGGTGTCAGCCTGAACCCCATCATCGTCTACTGCACCAGTCAGGAAGAAATGGACCTGTGGTTTGGCCTCCTCAAGGAGAGCATCGAGCAGAATGGAGGCACTGCCATCCAACCTGAAAATTACACCAGAGTGAGAGTAAGTCACAGAAGGAAAAAGTTACTTTTCCTTCTGGATATTATTTCCGAATTCAAAGGCATTGCTTTACTGTATATTTTAATCTACCTCAACTTTTGTTTCCAGCCACTCCTGATAAAACAGGATGCATGAGTGTGCAAATACAGTGAGTCACTTAAGGCCGCTGCTGGATTTTCTTGAAGCCCTGCATAACAGGGAGAGGCTTGGACCGCATTACGACCTACTTTAAACTGAACTGGGTTTAAAAGCTGACCCCAACCTCATCCATGCAAGCCTGGATGTGTCATAAGAGAACAAAACAACAAAGCACCATATAGTATTATCAGCACCCTTGGTAAAGATATATACTTTATATATGTATATAAAGGACCTTATTTTAGCCAGCTGACTGGTAGTGAGCAGCAACAGTTGTTAGAGGGGCACAACACAGCTTGAAAACATGTCTGTTACTCCTGCGCTTTCACTAACATCTCATTAAAAAAACACTTAAAATCTTGAGATTAATATGATAAAATATTTGTGTTATTATTGTGCGTTTTAAAAAATTTTGTTTATCCTGATTCGTGCAAATGATCGATACCAAGCAACAACATAATTGCTACTTGTCTAAACTTGCCCACAAAAGCAGTAACCAAAACATTTAAGTGACACACAGAACCAACTCTGTTTTGCTGCAATGCACCAATGCACAAAAAGAAACCCTCCCAAACTCACTCACTTAAAGGAAAGTGAGTTTACTTTTAAGATGAACTTATTTTAAACACATCTCACCAGTGTAGTAGATGTGTAAAAAGGCTTTGAATTTAAGGCATTTTCTATTCCAAGAAAGAAATCAGATCATAATCATTCACACTTGATAATCCTGCTTCAATTTACCTTTCTGCAGGTAAACCAGAACAAGTCTGAAGGAAGAGAGGAGCTGAGGAACTCCATCAACAGAGAGCCCATCTATGAGTGGGAGGGCTCTCAGAGGGACAGCCTGGGCCCCATCAACTACGTCACCAAAGTCCGACTGCAGCACCTGCCCTGCCAGGTATGACTCTATCGGTCCTTATCAGGAGTGAATCACTGCTGCTGGTCATTTGCATGTTTCTGGAAACACACGGTGAAGTACAGCTGAGTGTAATTTATGATACAAATATGTTTCCAAAGTGTGGGAATTTCTTCTCAGGCTGAATAAAAGCAGAATAACATCAGCTCCGAAGACAGGTGACTCATAGTTTTCCAATTGCGCAATACTCTGCATTACCTCAACACAATTCAAAGGGTGAATTAAAAGGGAGTCCATATTTTTCCCTCAGTCTAAATATGCACCATGCAGTTCCTTAGAAGTGCACCTCAGAGTTGGCAGCATTTAACCAGATGGCAAGATCTATCAGTGAAGACAATCAGATAAGAGCTCTATAAATATTGCTACAGGAGCTTCGCACAGCAGCTAATCAACCAGAAGTTCTGACACGTCTGGCACAAATATCCGTTAATTCTTCATGGGAAGCAGCGGCAGCTCTATTGATGTGATTTAGGGCCTGGGCGTGAGATAGGCATTTGCTCGGCTCACAGAGCGACTCGACTCAACTCACAGCTGGAATGTCAGCTGTCTGTCCAGAGACACGCCCTCTCCAAGAGAGAGGAAACATAAACTCTGTCAGTCTGCCGCACCTTTCAATGCCCCATGAACTGGTTCGACCTGAGATCTCACGGGGAACTTCTCAAAGGAGAATTCAAACAGAGAGCTTGTTATTTGTTTTTGTTTGCACCGGATCTCGCTGTCTTTTCTTTTCTGGAGTTCTCAGGGTTTGCCTGCTTGCTTTGAGAATAATTTAGATACCCATTTATCTTTCAGAAACTCAAGGGTGTAGTTTTAGTCTTTTAAAATGTCATAGGCACCTCATGTTTTTTTCTTGCAGAAGATAACTCTTTTGGCATCTTCATTTCGTAACAATCCTGGTTAGTTGTTCCCAGAAGCTACACGGTGGTCTGATAGGAGCCAAGATGGACTATCACTTTAAAACATATCAAATGTCATAATTCTCCAACAGCTAATGCCGACACTATCTCTTCTTACCCCTACATGTTCTAGAGGTTCTGTCAAAAGAGCACAGGCATTTAATATCTTATGTGCAAAACAAAAAACATTTTTTGGATAAATCTGGATTAGTTGATCTTGAAGCAAAGTCGATTTCTGTCATAAAACAACTATAAAATGTTATTATATGCCACCAGTTTATGCTAATGATATTTTTAAAATAAATATTAGAGGTTAGACAGATTTCACACACTTCAAATTTACATGCAGTAAATAACTCCATTGGAGCCCTCATTTGGTATTAATCCAGATTAGCTGGTCCAAGAGGCTAAAGCTAACAGTTAGTCTGAATATGGTTTGAATAAACCAAAGTTTATTTCTACTGTTTTAAAATAGTGAGCTAGTATGTCATAGCCATTAGCTTTTGTGTGTAAGAGAACAACAACTGAATTGTCTACTGTGTTAACGGTTTAACCTTTAAACAGAACCTTGAAACTACTGAAAGTTTAAAGTTTACTACCTGATAAAATCATTGCCAAGAGAATAAGGAAAAAGTGCTTCATTGCTACCATATCTTCATAGGAACAAAGTGACAGACTGCTGGTGATGTACCCTTCCACCCTGATCATCTTATCAGAGGAGAGCAACGGGCTCTTCTACAAGGTAATGTTCACCTCCTTATACTCTTCTACTTAAACATTGTGCTCTTGTTAGTCTATGTGTTTGCATAAAGAAGTTGTTCAAAATTGTCCTTCTGATTACAGGGCAAGCTTCCACTCAACATGATTACAGTAACCACTCCCTGTCAGGACGTTAAGCCCAACACCTTTATGATTGAAGGTAGGTGTGCTGAATCAGCAACACTGGCACGTTGATAAGGGAACATTATATGTTTTATGCTAAGTGGCTAGCTCTTGAGTTGTCTTGCGTCACAGAGCGTAACCCCTCAATGAATGAGAGGGGTTTTTTTTACCCTTGGTGAATAATGTTCTTGCTGTAGCACATTCCAATGAGCAAGCAGACCGAATGACGGTCTTTGTTTCTCTGTCCGCTCTTCACAGGCAAGCTGATCAACCCCATAGTGGTGTCCTGTCAGGACAGGACAGAGTTCTGTGACTGGATCCAGCAGTTCAAAGCTGCTGACGTCCCTGTTCTCAGCCCTCCGCCCCCCGTGTACGACATCATATACACGCCAACAAACAAAGAGGTGAGGGCCGCTCCCTGTCACGCTCAGAGAAACATAATTTTGAATTTAAAGAGCAAATACATCTGCTGAACTGGTAGAGCAGGAATAGAGTCATGTGGTGGGGAAACCATGGGCCCTAAAAACTATTTAGGGAAAATAATTGCGCGATGTTTTTGTATTACTAGGTAGTAATACATTGCATTCTTTCATCTCCAGCAAGCAACAAAGTTCGATAGATGGAGTGGAAACAGCCAAGGAAGAGCGGAGTCGCTCAAATACGGCCAGCCGCCAAGCGGGCGTGGGTCCTTGAACCTTCAGGTACCAGTTCATGAGGAAAACCTGATGTCTCCAGGATACTCTCAGCCTCTCTGTGTAAGTCAACCTTGTCCTGCTCATTCAAACAATAGATCAGCAATTATTGAAGTGAGCGTCTCCCTTGGCATATTCATTTAACAAAAGTCCAGATTAGCTGGTTTCTATGGGCTGAAGCAGACATTATAGTCCAAGAGCAGCCAAAACCAGAGCAGATTTCTGTTCTCTCTATTTTATTAACCTTCAAAGTACCATCAAGGTTGCCTTTAATAGTTATTGTAGAGAAGCTTATGTCTATTTGCAGGGGAAGTGGAGAATGGAAGTAGTGATTCACCAACAATCTTCCTGTTTTATGTTACTCTGAACAGAAAAGCCTACCTCTATTTTCTGCCTTTAAAGGTGCTTCTGCTTCTGCTTCTAGATCTGCCCAGTGCATAAATGAAAGCAGTTTTAGGGTTTATATAAATAAACCACAACACTACTTTTGATATTGCAGTTGTCTTAAGATGTTAGAAGTCCACTTTGGTCTTGGTCCACTTTGCTGAGAGAAAGCCTGTCAAGCCTGTCAGGCTTTCTCTCAGCAAGCTCAATTAATCTGGATTCAATCTAAATGAAGAATCCAAGAGAGCCATCTGCTCCAGGTTAAATATTAATTGCTTGCTTGTAAAATCCTTAACTATCCCTTTTAAAGTTTTAAACTAATCAAACAAACAACAATTAATTTGGTTGTTGGAGTTAGTTGTCCTTGTGTCACCGGCACGCATTTCAGAGAACTGAGCGATAGCTTTCATGAAATAAATGATTAAGCATGGGCTAAGCCCCAGGGACTCCTCTTACTGCTGTTCAGGTGGTGAGCCAAAACATGGAAAGCAAAACGATAAAATCACCTTCAGATGCACTTCTCAAAGTTCTGACTCGGCAGAAAAAGTTTGATTGTAAACTTCTGTGTTCTCTTGAAGTCCAGAGGCTCTCTGCATTATCAGGACCTCTGAACAAACTCCCCCAGACGTGGAGTTTGCATCCTCCCTGCTTCGTCCAATTAGCTTAAAAAGAGGGCCGAGTGCCCAGAAGTAATGTTGCTGCTAAACTTTTGACCTTAACCGCCACTCTTCCAATTAATTTGATGGAGATGTTTTTCTCTAACTCTCAAATGACTTTGTTAACTAAAAGCAGAATGTAACTCTTGCTCCCTACAGTACAGCTCCAGTCGCCCCTCCTCAATTGAGACGGCTCGACTGGGCAGCAGGACCAACAGCGTCTCCTCCCAAACCAGGCCGGACCGCAACCCGAGACCTTTGTCGCTGCGCTACTCTTCGCCGCAGCACGGCTCCTACCTGCAGCCTGCGGAGAGCGCCCCGCTGTCTCAGATCTACAGCACTCCCTACTCCGCCATGCACCGAGTCAGCCCTCAGCGGCTGGAGAAAGCCCCGCTGGTCAAGGTAAGTCGGTCTGGCGACGAGCTCGATAACCAAATATTCCCTTTGAGACTGTTGGCTCACTTTACATGCCATGTGTGCAGAAACTGAAATAGAAACGGTCGGTAGCAAGATCGTGGGAGGGTTCATCTTCTGGGGTTAACAGATGGGAAAAAATATGGACGGGGGTTGTAAGATCAATCAGTTTAATCATGCAAATAATTTAACAACTATTATGATTCATAAACAAAGTGTTTTTACTGCCCTTCTGCTTCAGATATTTGTCTGAGATTATCCAAAACGTTTATTGAAAAACATATCGCACCTGAGGAAATTGCATTAATGTTTTCTTCCTTGACTCACATTTGATTCTGTTTGGATCAGTCTAACAGCTGGAGCACACCACAGACATCCCTGAACTACTCTCTGAGTGCCAGCCAACGCCACTCTGACCTGTGCGCCCTGCGTCAGCCCTTGTCTCCCCTGTACGATGAGCCTTGCACCCCAGAGATCTTCAGCCTGGAGGAGCCCAGGCAAGTGGTAAGTGGGTCAATGACACCGTATCTTCAGTTTCAGTTTACACCTGAACAGACTGTCTGATATCAAGCAGTGCACGCCAACAAACTCAAGGACATTGTTAGTGCTGGCATCCTCAAATACTCTGAGGATGTTTCACAAAAATAATGTAAAGCCAGATAAAACTGCTGGAAGCCTTGTTTCTAGAAGACAAGCCTTGTTGTAGGTACAGAAATGCATTTATTTCAAATATTTTGATGTTTGTGTCTCTCTCTCTCTCTTTCTCAGCAGAAGAGCTGGAACAAACCAATCCAACACAGCCATCAGGATGCCCCTCTCCTACCCTCGTCTTTCCAGCTACGCACTCCCCCCATGGGTAGACGCACAGGGAGAAACCTGGGCCTGGCCAACACCCAGGCGCAGGTTTCAGGCCTAGATGTGGAAATGCCTCAAAGCCAAGCAGAGCAGAGAGCAGAGGCCGTGTCGAGGCTGAAACTCCTGCAGATTCCTGGTCACGTCCAAGAGCAGGTGAGGCAGGAAACAGGTCCACACTTCCCAGGATGCTCCAGTTTCTGGAATGCTAGGCTTCAAAGAGAAATACCAGGGCACTATGAGGAAGTAGAGCTAGTTTATATACTTCCTGCTGAAGGGGATTTTTAAACAGACGCTGCGAGTGAAAGGCACACTTTGGAACATGGTGATTGTTTGTTGATTTTTTTTCTGTTTTCACATCTGCTGACAGATGCATCTTCCGTCAAGCTCTGTGAGGAGCGCTTCTCATGCGCCTTACAGCTACTCACCAGGTAAGAATTTATGAAAAACACCTTTGTACTCATTGGTTTCTGTTTTAAATCCAGGGTACAGCTGTGCTCATACAAAAGTCTCTTGAACTGTCACCCATTTTGTACAGTTACACACACAAGCTTCAATTTACTGGGATTTTGTGTAACAGACAAACACAAAGTGAACCACAAATGCGAAGTGGCAGGAAAAGAAATGAAAAGAAATCACAAATACAAGAAAAGTGTCCAAATGTATTGTACTCAGCATTGTACGCCTAATTTGCTTTTTGAAGTCTTTTTTTGTTGTTGTTGTTTTTAGTTATAAAAATAACCCTCATACAGCCTGATGTTGTTCCATGATTAAAGGATACTGAGCCATGACCTTAAAACCGGGATAACAACCTGGTTCAACGCTGGTCTATCATGTAAAATCTGTGGTAACAGCACAAAAGGTGAAAAGGGTCAAGAGGTATGAATACTTTTGCAAGGCGCTACATGCATACAATACATGCCTCTAATCGTGACAAGGATGCTGCGTTTGAGGATTGGCTGGAAAAAACAGACACAATAATTGGCACTCTTTAAATCTAGATCTCTGACAAATGTGATTTATGGAACTTCGACGCAACCAAATGGCTAATTCAACACTGGATTCACTTGGGTTGGATTGTTTGAGCTCGTGCTTCTGTCAGCAATATGACAAATGGTTGAAAGGTTACAGAAGTGAAGGTGCATTAAGTGTGCAAAACGTGCCTCCTTAGCGGGGCCTTTTCATGTGACGTCCCATGATTAAGAGGATCAGCGTTCAGACAGGACATACATTTTCTTTGTGACTGACAGCACACAACAGAACCATCTGATAAGAATTTATTACAAAGAGATTCTTTGGCAGGTTGTTAACATGTCATTTCATTTGTCAACTTGCATTTTTTTGGATTATTAGAAGAGTAACAATGAGTTTGTTGCGGCATGCTACTCCTCAGGATTTAGTCTGCGGTTGTAGTGTGAAACAAGACAAAGACACACCTAATCTGGGACTTTGTCCAAGTTTGTACAATCATGAAAAAGTTTGTTTGAAACTAATCGCATGGGAATTTTCTCTCACCTATAGATCGCCATTCTTACCTCGAACCCACGGACCCAGATGACCAGGAAGTGGACTATGACAACATTTGGGAGTACGACGATGAGACTGGGATGATTCAGCCGGCGTGTGGAATTTCGACACAGTGGACAGGATTAGACTTTGGGGCCCAGGGCCTTGGTCCCATGGCAACTCGGCAGAGATGGTCATAAAACAAAACAAAAGGCCCGGCACTCGTCTGGACGTGCGCAAACATCAGATCACTATCACAGGGATAATAAAAGCCAACGGTTGTGGCCGGAGCGTCTGCTGGTGTGTACAGTGTGGAGTAACAAATCTGAGGAAGTGCTTTGTCAGATGCCGGGAGAGTGGGAGAAAAAATAAAACACTACATCAGATGCATTTCACTTGTCTGGTTCATATGTAGCATTTAAGATGGGCACATACAGTGCATTGTATGTAACTTTATTATAATAATAATAATTATTTTATGTATTATTTAACTCCATTGTTGCTATTTCATTTGCATTATCTTTTCGTGTACCGTTTCGTTTTGTTTCTAAATTAAATCAGTAAAAGCATTCCATTACAGCTTGAGTTGTTACAAAGTATGTGATTATTTTGTTTGTAAATGTTGCGAATTTAATAAGCCGCATTGTTAATGGAAAAAGATGTGTCTTGAACCGATTGTCCTAAAGGTGCTAACATTGTAAAAAACTCATGCAATGTAGATGTGACTTTTCTATTTTTGTTTGGTGTGTTTTTTATTATTAATATTTGAAAATAAAAGAGTGGAAAATATACCCGCAAGTTTGTCTCTTTATTTTGAATATTTTTGGTGTGGCAAAGTTGTAGGATGAGCTTTGAAATGACTTAGAAACTGTTTTTTAAATAAATGCTAAACATAAAACATGGGGAAAAAAACCCCAAAACCCCCCCAAAAAACCCCCAGGGTTTTTTTGGGGGGGGTTTGGTTTTGTAAACTTATGACAAAAAAGAGATTATATTTTATGAAAAAAAAAAAAAAACAAAACATTCTTAATTATATTGTCAGATTCTAATATGTTCAAATTTCAGAGACAGATGTTAGCTTAATAAGCATATTTGTTAACTTAGTTTTGGTTTTACAATTGGGATCATCCTTTGCATGTTATTATTGTGAATAGCTGGGTTTTCTGTGTTTCTTTCTAGGTAAAATCTAATTCTGTTTCTGTATGTCTGTGTTTTTATGTCCTGTGTGTCTCTGTGATGGACTGTCTGTCCAATGCGTCTCATTCCTCTCACACGGTGACTGCTGGTAAAGGCTGGTATAGAAAACAAACAAAGGGCTTAGTGTGCAAAGAATGTTTTCCTCTCCTTTTCATTAGTTTGTTCATTATAACCTAAAGCAGACTCTTTAGTTTCATTTCACTTTTTCATTTTCATCATAAAAGTTCAGAGAAATTTCTAAAAAAAATGAATAGAAAATCAACTTTTGTGAGCGTTAAGGTGATATGTGAGGGATGCTATGACTTGTACTAAGGTTTTTAAAACACTTGATTCTGTATAACTTACATTTATAACTTTGAGATCCTTATCGTTCCTAAGAAAGGTGACTCAATTTGATACATTTCTGCATCAAATATTATTAATTAAAATTGCAATCAACCGTTCACATCCTTCCTCAGAATGAAGAATTGGCTCGATGTAGTTAGTTGTGACTCCTGGATGAACTGATCTTGACTCAATTGTGTTTTACTCAGGCAAGTCAAAGTTTACTCAATTTAGACTTGCCTGTGGGATCATATTGGAATGATTTGATTAAATTTCTTTAAAAACCAATAAATCAACTCTGGTAGTTGATTACGAACTTTTTGAAGTAAATTCACTCACTTGAAACTAAATAGATCAAAGTTTGGGTGGAACAAGTTTGCCATCTACTGGAGAAAAAATTGTTTTCCTGAATAGTGAGTGTGACTGTTGGACTGTATAATTTAATTAATTGAGTTAATTAGTATTTAAAACTAGATTTAGGTCAAAAAAATTTCCATTACAGATTTATTTTAGTTTTTTTGTCAAAATGTTACATTGTTAAACAAATGCTGATATCAAAGAGAACTGGTGACAATACAAAAAACTGTTTTAAATTATAAGACAGGAACAAGGGATACCCAATCCAACCTGGCCCAGTGCAAAAACAAAACTGCTTCTTAATAAATCATGCATGAATACCTCTTGCAGAATCAAACAATCACTTGACAAGAACCTTTTTGACAACATGAAGTAGGGTAAAACATCTAAAAAAAAAGAGAAACGCATCATGCCCTGATCTAAAGAAATACAAAAACAGAAGGAAAAAAAAAATCACTGATATTGGTCAGTCTAGAAAGGGTTACAAGGCCATTTCTAAGGCTTTGTTACTACGGTGAGCCATAGTGAGAGTCACTTCATAGCTGACTTAAGTTTCTTCAAGAGTGCAACGCTGCCCCATCCAGGTCACAGAAAAGCCCAGAATAAAAATCGCAAGAGAGGAATTAGTTTTCCATGCAAGGCCAGGCTGAGTTGGAGGGCTTTTGTATAATTTGTTAATTAAATTATAACTTAAAAACTGCTTTTTGTATTTACTAATATTGTTATTTTTTTTCTAATATTCACGTTTGTTTCGCGATCTGAATTCATCAAAAGATATGACTTGACAAGTGAGGTTAGTCCTCTTAGAACAGGAGTCACCCCCGAGTGTTTAAGCCGTGACATGTCTGAGTATTTCTTTAACAAGAACCAGAACACAGATCAGAGATACTTTTTTTCTTCTTTTAAATAAACTAGCGGCTCAGTGTGACATACACAGCAACAAAACATCGCTCAGGACTTTACAGATGATCTACTAGGAACAAAATGCCCTTCAAGTAATTTATTACATGAATGATACTGGCACAAAATGCTGTTCTTAAAATAAAACATTCTTTTACTACCATGTTTAATATAACATTGAACCCTGCTTCTTCAAACTCGACAAGTAATTGGTGATAAGAATATTTTACATACTGGAATAAAAGCATCTGATACATAAAATTCCCATTTAGGGTCAAAGACTTGCCCCTGAAATGTTTAAGTGCCTCAAATTCACATTTATCTATCACACATTCATCTGTCATGTCATCTCAAGTCTGTCCAGCTCAGAGAAAACCTGCTGCTCGTCTCCCGTCATTATTTACAAATTTCTCAAAACTTCTTTTCTTGCCTTTGGTCATTTTAAACCTCACATGAATGCTCTCACGTTTTAAGGGACGAAGAATTGAAAAGGTTTAACAAAAATTAAAACAATCTGAATCTGAAAATGAATGTCTAGAGAGGTCAATGAAACTCTTGTTTCTTCTCAGGACTGATGTCCTTTAGAGGCTCAAAGAGACTTACAGAAAATAGAAAATCATTTCGATGGAGAAAGATCAGGACTCTGTTAAGGCAGGATAGCGGGGCTTCGTCTCACTGGTTGCAGGCTCCACTTTGACGTACTTACGCAAGTATCTGATGGCAGACAGGGCACTCACATTTGCCAGGAGGACTAGAGACAGGAGAAACCAAATGGGAGTCATGACAATACTCGCAGGAGATAGAAAATTTAAATTGTGGAGCTTGCTGTTTTAAAATCTGATTTTATTTTAAAATAGTTTAGTGTCTGGGTGTATGTTTAAGAAATCACGACATAGCCTAAGAGTGATACCAAAAGTCCTTACAGACTCTCTTAAGCTGTACATTTTTCCTTTTAATGTAAAAAAAAAAAAAAAAGAACTTTAAGTTACAAAGCACTGTTTGCAAGCTCTCTCATTACATTAAAGCTTATTAGTGCTTCACACAGTAGTAATACACCCACCGGCCTTCCAGGCATCACCAGCTCCAGGATTAGCAGTCTTCAGTACCCATGAAGCAAACGCAATACACACCAAGCACATATCCGACTGTTTCAGAGGCAGGAAGGGGGCATCTAACCCTGAAATAATAGGAATAATTTTAAATAAACGCACCATTTATACAACTGTGCCACATGGGTTTATAGAAAACTACTCATACTGCCAGGACAGGACATTGATTTCAGCTGAGAAATTCATAAAACCTGCACTAATGTCATAAAGATGAAACTAAACTGTTCAGCCAAAGACATAATTTTTTTCAAAACCATGAGAAAATGAATTAAAGGCACCTGCATTTTGAAAAAGAGAGATTTCCAAAAAGACACTCTGAGAGCTGGTAGCTCAGCTTCCCCTCTAAGCATAAATCTCTGCGCTCTTGGCAGCTTAGAGGAGACTCTCATTGAGTGAAGTCGAGTTATCACGTAGGACCATGCCTCTTGGCTCTAGCATGGCGTTCTCTCAGTGTCATCTGACAGCTGGGGAAAGAGAATCTGTCCCGGTCTCAAATGTTAGGGGAGAGTGGGTGACATTTCTACACCACAACCGCCAACATGTGAGACAAACAAAGAGAGACAGACTGAAAAGGTCAGATGAGTTACTATTGTGTTGTCCAGAGGACGGAACTAAATTTGATTCGGCTTAGGTTGCATGTCCTCATAAACAGTTCTGGTGAGAAGTTTACAAACACTTCTCAGTGGCAATAATGGAGTATTAATTTCTTGGCCTCTGGTGATTTATTTAAACTGTTCTCTTTCCAGAAAGCTAGTTTTTATGTGTGGGATCATTGACCTGTCGGAAAAACCCAACTGTGTCCAAGTTGTAAACTTCGGTCACAATTTGTCCCCCATCGCTGGAAAAACAATAACTGAGAAGTTCAGGAAAGACCCAGGAAGCATCAAGGCTTGAGCCAATCACAAAGCTAAAGCTGCTGAACACTGTTGTCTTTGTCCATAGTTAAAATACTTTTAATTGTCTAAGGACTGAGAGGCTGTTAAACAAGAGCAAAGACCCTGTTTGAACATCAACACCTTTAAACTGGACTGAACTTTGGAGCTGTCCACATGGACTGACCAAATAACTCACTGCATTCTGGAGAAAAGTCTGATTATCAGATAAGACAAAAATGTAACTGTTGCTTTTTAAACTGTATGTCTTGCATCAAATGTTTAGTGTTTTCTTGCACAAGTTTCTCACAATTGTCTGCTGAAATTTGAATCAGTTTCTCCTGTCATGACTGGTGTAACTGAGTTTGGTATGTAAACCAACTTGATCATACACACTTTACAGCTCTACCCACAATTATTATTTTTTAGGACCTAGATCAGGACTTTGAGATGGCCAGTCCAAACCGTTGACTCTGTTTCTGATGAGCCACTTTATAACTAATCTGGGTGTATGATTAGGGTCTTTCACCATTGGGATGGCCCTACTGGTAAACTTCAATTTCCTGACTAATGTACAGAGATGCTGCTTCAAAATTTACACACATTATTCTTTCTTAAGGATCCCTTCTATTGCACGAAATGCTCTAGTCCATCCTACAACAAAACAGCCATGTCTGATGATGCTGCCACCGCCTTACTTCACATTTGGGATGGTGTTCTTAAGTTACAAGCTTTTTTCTCCAAAAACTATGATTATTGTGGCCAAAAACTTCAAAGAAAAACTTCTCTCTGTTGTTATTTTTGCCATATATCAAATAGGAATAAACTTAGTAATCCTAACTGAGCTAAAATGAGGAATATTTACTCTGACTTAATGCCAGACAAAGAAGAAAAATTTTAAGAAGTTTTAATTGTTAATTTTTGAACGTTAATATCAGGCTAAACTGTGACTATAACTGAGTAATCTCATTGCTGGATACAAAAGCATCCCTAAATGTATATTTGTAATGGTACTAAAGAGTCCCTTCAGCCTAGAACAAATGTAAAAGAATATATTAAGCTTCCTCTTATATTAATTTTCTGATTTTCTGTTACTGTTATTTCAATGTGTGTGTTTTGACCTGCTCAACAAATAAGCCATAATATGCCCTAAAAACAATTTTTAATCATCCAATTTGTCCGTTAGGTACGTTTGGTTACCTTGGTAAGCTTCGTTATTTATAAAACATATTGGTTTCAATAATCATGTTGTGCCCCCCAGGCTATACTTTTGACCCCATGACCCTTCTTATCAAAATAAAGGAGGATATTGGTTCTGATGCTGATTTAAGTCTTGAGGCTCCTGTTCTTTTTGTTTAATGTGTACCTTGGCAATTGAACTTCCTATCACCTCAAGAAATATGTTTTTGTGGTTGAGGGTCCAACACATGTAGACATTGTATGCAACAAAGTAATTCATGGAGTACTTTTATGCAATTACAACCCTAACTATAAGAGCCTAATAAGTTTTTCCCTTTTGTTTACTGTGTTCTCTGTAAATAATTCAGCTTACTTGGATCAGAAACAGCCACCTCCAACCCCTCGTATCTGTACGGCTGCAGTGCGAGCTGTCTGGAGATCCTTTCTTCCAGGTGGTACAGCAGTGGGTCAGGAAACGTCACATCTGGGCTGCCCAGCGTGTTGACAGGAAAAGCAATCTTCTGAAACTGATGACTGGAGCTTTGCCTCATGGGCACAAGCAAGTCTGTCCTCTCCTCCTGGGCTGCAGGAGCTGTGAAGCTAACCTTCCTGAAGGAGAGTGAACTCAGAGAGAAGAGATTCTCTGTGATGTCGCTGTCTGTGAAGAAATTCTCGTACACATCAGTGGTGATCTGCCTGGAGTCGAGTTTACGGCTGAACCTGGTCACCACCTTCACTGGGCGGTAGTTTTCCTCTTCGTCAGATTCCCCAGATGAATCGTCAGATGAGGAGGATGCAAAAAAGTGTTCATAGGCCTCTGGGAACTGGAAGTTTCTGCAAGTTGAGTGAGAGTACGAGAATATAGGAACTGGCTTACTTTTGTTTTTCTCTGCTGCTGTTAAGAGAGGGTAGAAGAAGCTCTCGTCGTCAAACTCTGAAAAGAAATGATCGTAAGTTTCAGGGACCGAGTTTCCACTGGTGTAGAGCGTGGTTGTATTTTCTCTTGCTGGCTGGCTAGAAATGGACTGTTTTCCTCCAAAGAAGTACTGATATATGTCTGTGAATGAGATCCTGTAGGTGTTTGTAGAGGATGAAGGTAAAGTTGTGTCTTTTTTTGATGTGCCACTCTCAGCAAAAAAGGTCAGGTTTTCTCTTTCTTGTTCTTGTAAGACTCGTAATCCATCACCTTTGCATGTGTAGCTGTACAAATCCGATTCCAAGGCTGGCAAATTGTGCACACTGACTGTTTTGGATATCTTTTTAAGGCATTTCTGAGGCCTCTCAGTGAGCACTGGTTGAGAATCAGCCTCACATTCCAACATCATGCTCTCTGGACCTGAATCTGGATTTTGATTGACCAGCACTGGATCCCTCTGCCAGGTAACAGATAGTGAAGATGAGGAAACAACCTCATGGACTTTTTCGGTGGCTTCTTCTGGATTGGGCTCATCCTCTTCAATAAAAATGCCTGAATCAACCACTGTTTCCTCGCTTTCTGTTACAGCTGGAAGTAAACCATGTAGAACAGCTTTATCTGCATTTCGTAAGCCCAATATGTCGTTTATCGTCAGCTTCTCCATCTCCCTCCAGAATGACGACATTGCAAACACAGAATTCAGCATCCTGCCTGGTTCGTCCATATCTTTAGATGCAGTGACGACTTCCTTCTCTTTACACGCAAAGTCAGACATTGATTCTTCTGGGCTTTTGGATCCATAAAATGTACGGTTTGCTTCCTGATCAGCCAAGAGGTTTGGCTGCTCTTTTTCTTCTTGAACAGATTCATGCTCATTAACAGCTGAACAAAAACCTGGAAACTTGTTATCACTGGAAAGTGAAAGGCCTGGTTCAGAGTCCAGAGTGGGGCGACATGACACGTGTGTGATATCTGGAGGAGTTGTTTGTAAGTTTTCATTTTGGGAAGCTTCAGTTTCTGTCAGAATGTCTGTCGTTGAGTTTGAAATCAGTGACATTTGTACATCTTTGTGTTTCTCTGAGGAAATATTTGATGTTAGAACCTCTAAAGAATCTGTTTGTTGTTCTATATCTAAACCAGAAACACTGCCAGACAAGTAGCTTTCGTTAGCTGACTTATTAATGTGCTCTGATGTTAGATAAGTACTGATTACTTCATCCAAAGTCTCATCTTGGAATGCCCCCAGCTCAGAAGTGATCCCTCCAGTTGTGTGCACAGAAAAGGGAGTCTCTTCCAGTGTAGTGTCACTTTGATTTGTGTTCTGACCGTCACTTTCCAGCTGTTCTTGATTTTCAAAGTCACTTTGACACACCGTGCGTTTCACCAGACCAGAATTTCCAGCCTCCACCGCCAGGTCTGACTTAGCAGTGGATAGTTTGCCGTTTTGGACGACTTCCATGGCAGGAGCACATGACTCTGCACACGGTAGATGGGTGACCGATTTGACCTCTGCTGTTGAATGTTTTGCATGTTGTTCATTTTTACAGTCACTGACAGACACATTTCTTTCATCAGATGGCGGAAGGTCTGCAGATTTCGCTTCCTGCCTCAGACCCTTTGACTTTTCTGTTTCCAATTTAGCGGCTGAAACTGGCGAGCAGGGATGATTTCCAATCAAACCGGGGGATTCTGTAACCTGAAACTCGCCGTTTGGTTTTGAATTTGCTGCATCATTAGTAGTGTCATCACTTTGACTCAAAGGGGGCTTGGGTGTGTGGTTGGTTAAATAATTGCTGCCTGTGCATGCTTTCTGTTGCAGTGGTTGGCACTGATTGTCACTTGGGGAAACAGAGAGGGAGAGCTCAATTTTTATCTCCTGAGCAGAGAAATTCTCTGGGAACTTGATGGTGGCGGGATTCGGAGTGAGAACATACGTGAGATTTTTATGTTCTTTTAAATTGAGCGTCTCCGTCGACAAAAACAGACGTCTTCCTTCTTTTACCGTCAAATGGTCCTCCTTTGAGTGCCTCTCACATGGATGTCCACCTTCACCTGCCTCCAGGCTGAGTCGTCTCTTCCGTCTCCGCTTACTCCTCAGGGAGACTAACTGGGACCCCTCAGGAGACGACATATAGTCTTCTCTGTAGCTCCACTTTGTGCAGAAACTTTCCGGACTCGTCAACCTATCTTGCTTGACGTCATCCATGCTTCTCCACATTTCCAGTCTGCAGGGCTGAGCGCTTGAGTCTGAGCCAACGACACTCTCTGTTGAGTCATGGAGCGGATTGCGCCACGCCACCTCATCGACCACACTGTCTGTGAAGTCGCCCTCTGTTATGTATAACTCTGTTTCAGGTGATTTGCAAAAGCTCAGGGGAGAGGTGCTGCAGGTTTCAGGTTCTGAGAGGAAGTTGGACTCGGCTGTATCTGTTTTCATTGCGTTGATGTTCCAGATGGGGTCGACAGACCTCTGGCTCTCTTTGCCAAATGCTTTTTCCACTCCATCAGGCAGCGTGCTCCACTTAGTGCTGCTTTTTGACAGAGTGCTTCCATTCACTTGGTGCTCCCCTTGTTTAGCCTCTCTGTTGTTTCCAGCTGTCTCTTGGTCTGGCTCAGTCTCATTTGGACCTTTAAGCCTCTCAAAAAATATGTTGACAGTCTGCAGGTGTATGTCCTCCTCACTGCCAGAGAGGACACTGTCAAATCCGCTGCTCTCTTTTGTCTCAAAGCATCGCGCCGCAGGAGGAGAGTCACTGCGCTTTAGGGGGCTGTCGACGGGGTGGTTGTTTACTGGGGAGCCCAGCGGTGGGTAAACTCTTTGAGCTCTCTGGGTGAGAAGAGTGTCATCAAAATCACTCATCCCTGAATCATCCACATGTGCTATTGAAGGAGGAAGTAGGTTGCACTCCTCACACTCCGCAAAGAAGCACTCCCAGTCGCGGTCGCTGACCTCGAAGCTGTATTCGAAGTCATCCATCTGGCTCTGGGCTCAGCAGAACCTGTGATGTAAAAGCATATTTGTTACTTTAAGATGATCTCGATATTGCTAGATGTACAATGGATACATAATTTTTTAAAGCTAAAGAAGGTGACTATTATTAAATAATACGTTTTTTACATATAACTGTCACTTTGTTGTGACTGTAAAATATGATGCAGATAATTTCTTCCTTCTCCCTGCAGTCTTACTGCCATCTGCAGAAGGATACAGCTTGGTTAGAGTCAACCAATCAGAGTCAGGAGGAGAGTCTTAGCACTGACAATCATGCTTGTGTATGTGCTGTACACACTCTCTTCCTTGTTCTTTGCCACACTACAGCTCCTTCCGCACAACAAAGCCTGTCATGAATGTGTAGGCTAGTTGGCATGGCCGAAGATGACAGCAGACAAACACTTTTTTCTGTTTGCTATTAGCATATTTATTTGTAGGTGCAGGAGTGTGATTGACAGCCATAAAATCCTCCTCCTTGCTCTGATTGGTTGTTTCTGGCTGAACCGTGTGTTTCTTCATTTGGCAGTAGGAACACAAGAGCGATTGTCTGTTTCATGTTATACTGTGACAACATAATGAAAGTTTTATGGAATGTGTCGTAAACATATTTTTATATAAGCTACATACTGTAGTTGCAACAAACATATTGCAAGATTTTAAGTTCCAGTGCAAAGAAAGTACTTCAATATTTTCTGCACAAAGACAAAACAAGAAATGATCTGGAGCCTTTCCTGAAAAAATGTTCATTTGCGACAGTAAACATCACTGACTTCAATTTATTAAAAATACAAAAGACTTTACAAACACTAAGTGTGCTATACTTACTACAGACACAAAGGTAGGAACCATCAGAAGTCTGTCTTCCTACAATTTGAAGATCTTTTTATGAGTGGAAAACATTTAAGAAAGAATCTTCTAAGCAGTTACTGATGATTTGGACTTGTCTCAAATATGTGGGATGATTATTTTTAAAACGAATTATCTTTATAAATGTAGAATGAATAAACTTACTAAAACAAGATAGTTTTTTTTTCTAAATATTTTAGTGTAGGGCTATGCTGCTGCAGTAACAGATGAAATCATTTTACATTTCTTTTACACATATTCACAAAATGTGCTGATCAATATGCAGGTTAGTTCAGTTTTAATTGAAGACATTCAGTAATATACACAGGATGTTTTATGGTAGTTGTTTTATTATCATTATTATTATCATGTAGAAGTAATTACTTTCTCTATTAGCGTAAATATTAAACTTGAATGTGACAAGGTTAACTAAACTGGTACACTAATACAGCCAGCAAAAAAACAAAACAAAACACAAAAAAAAAAACAATCATATTATTTTATCTGAGTAGAATTTTGAAGCATTTGCTAATCATGCAAATAACATACTCAGAAATGTATCCTCTTTCAATGAGATTTATATAAATGGAAGTGTTATAAAAGCAGGACGTCCTTTTACAGTTTTATTTTGGTTATTGAACACATACATTTCCACACTTCCACAGGCTCCTACCTGTCCTGCTTCAGCTGTGACCTCGGTCCACACAGTTCAGAGGTGGAGGTAGAGCCTGCAGAGCCATGGCATTTTCTTTCTGGAGGGCGTCTCCTCAGCAGCAGCAAGCAGCGCAGCAAACCCCATGATTTGTTAAATATAGAGCGGTGCTTTAGATCACGTAATACACACAGTGTTCTTACATGCAGCCGTGTTTGACAGAGGTATAATGTTTCGAAACTTTAAATAGATTTTCCACCAGCACACAGATTCACTGGTAACGCTGAGGTTTTGAATGTAATTTTAGCGTGCTGACTTGTTGCTGACCTCTGAAATCCTATACTAATTCATTTTGGGAGATTTTAAAAACATTTTTTAATCACTTGCACACTGTGATTTCTCATCAAGAGAGTTAAAGTCCAGCAGAGGGAGCAGTAGCCTGTCAGTAACTATAGAACAGCAAGATCATGTGAAAGTGTGTGTCAGTCAGCTGGTAACAAAGTGACGTGATGGTTGCAGAGTAGACTCAAGTCTTTCCCTCCTAATGTTTCCAGACACAGCCTGGGAATAAGAGAGAAGGAGTGGCGGATTTGTTATAGGACAGGCAGAACGTCAAACAATTAGGTTTACATTGTTTATTCATCTTATTAAATCATCAAATTAAGGCTTTACTTCTGAATCATATATGGTGAGAGGTCAGATCCATTGCTTAAAGGGCAATGTTATAGTTTGTCACATTGTTAGGTGTAATGTAGTCATGCAGTGGTGTCTATATTCAAATACATTTGCTTCATTCTGAACGTTTTCCAACATTTTTGTGTTTCCTTAGTCGCATAATGTTGATTTTGTTTATTTATTTGTTCATCAGATTTGAAGAAAGTTTATATTTGTTTGGCTCAAATGCATTTTTGTATTTAATTTTAAGGGCTTTCTTAATATGTGTTACTTTAAAGCGGTTTTTAATAACACAGACTTCATGATAAATAAAACATTATTTTTCATGTTTGTTTTTGGACTGTATGGTCGAACGGCTGACAACGTTGTTGCCTTAGAGGAAGAAGGCAGTTAATCATGACTCGGCTGTGTTTGTTCTGTTATTTTTTAAAAGATTTTGAAAACCAGCACATCGTGACTAAATTTGAAGAAATGTTTTAGAACAGATGGAGAATAAATCAATTCTTCCAAGATTGGTGGTCCAAAATTTGTTGCCAGTTGTCACAAACATTTGACAACTAATGTTGCAAGGGGCTTTTACTTTTGTACCTAAGGTCAGGTCGGACAGCTTTTCCCTTTAATTGATAAAAACGTCATTGTGGGAAATGAGGAAGACTCTAATTGAGAAACTTCCTGATGACACATTAAAAAAACCAAAATGATAATAGAGAAGACAACCAAAACAAAGATTAAGAAGCATTGTTCTAAAAAAAGTTATGTCCTCGGTTGAGAGTATCTTCACCTCATCATGTAAGTAGATGAGTCACATTTTTGAGATGTATGAATTGTTAGATTTGAGCTCATAAATAACCTGGTGAGTTGAGGCTTAAATGTCAGGGTTATTTTTCTGAGGATGACGAGAGTCTCTGTTTACAGTCATCAGAGAGACACAAAGACATCACTAAATCAGTTCTGATCTTATTGTGAGCTGCTAAGCTGCTGTTACCAGATGTATTATTCTCCTTAACTATAGTCAAAAGTGTTGAATAATGCGAATGGATTACAGATGATTATTTAAAAATGAACACATGACAGTTAATTCACTGTAACTCTGCTGCTGTTGTTTATTTATTTATTTTTGTTCGCTTTATAGGCTGAAACTACCACCCATTCTGGCTGATTTTATCCACTTTAGTTATTTACGAGGAAACAGGCCCTCTAATTAGTAGAGGCACTGCTGGGCTGCCTGCCCAGGAGGGTGTTTCCATTTATCAAGACTGATAAAAAGGGACAAGCCAGAGCCTGTGTGTGTGTGGCTACTGCACCTGGGGCGGTGGGCTGCCTTGACATGGGTGGGATTCTGTTTCCATCAACAGGATTAGACTCTTATGAGTGAATAAAGATTAGGGTCTGTTTTAGCTTTTTTACAAGGCTGCTAATGTGACAGAATTTCAGCCTGATTGTTTACCGTGTCAGGGGCAGTAATTCAGCAACAAACAAGAACCAGTAAACAGGGGGATTCAGCAGCGGATCGCTGACAGCGTGTTCAAACAGAAAGGAGTTTGTACAGGGTCCTGTTACCAAGCATCCTCTGTTGGTGGCATCTGCTGCATGGGACTGGCCAGCAAAGTCGTCATTAGAGAAAATAATCACACTTCAAAGATTTGGACTTTGAATCTTTGGTGGTAAAGATAAAAAACACAACAGAAATGCAGATGGAGACGACAGTTTGGCAGAAAGAGTATAGAAAAAAACCTTGAAATACTCTGATTTATCAAAGGAGAAAAATCACGTTAAACACACTTATTTGCATCTATGCTGAAAAGAATAATCTTTTCCTTTCTCAAAGTTAGATCATACAGACAATCCACTTTCTCAAGATTGCCCAGAATCTGGAGTTCTCTCTTCTGCTGTGTTGTCTCCACCTCATCCTCCAGGTTTTTAACAGGATTTAGATCTGCAGACTGTTGGCATGCTGCAAAAGCACAAAATATTACCAAGAATTTTTGACTAATTTCTAGTGTAAATATCACCTACACTTGAAATAAGATCAGACTATCTTGCAAGAAAATTTTTTGCAGGAAAAGTTAATAATATTTGAATATTGATAAAATAATTACCTTTTCCTCTGTCCAATCTTCTTTCATAACAAGACATTTTCCCTATGTTATCAGTGAAAATATTTCAAGGGGGACCAGAACTTTTTAAAATCAATATCCAGGAGTTGTTGGCTCTAAACAGGGTCCCACATCTTGTAGAAAAATTCTTTGTAAGCTAATTTTATCGTATTTCAAGTCTATATAGAGATTTACACTAGAAACTAGACAGAAATACTTTGTAAGATTTTGTGTTTCTGCACTGAATTCAGTGATGGTAAAGTATACCAGATTGTATTGAAAGCCTCTTGGTTTTGCAGGAATTACATTTCTTTGGTAGGTATTTAGTTGATTTTAATCATTTTATTTTACTCTAGCAGGCAGGATGGCAAGTGTTTGTTGAGAATTTTTTTTTATCAGTAGGCTACTGCAGTACATAACACTCAGCACAAGATGGCAACACTCAACCACTAACTGAGAGTCTTACTAAAGGTTAACAGGGCCTATTAACTACAGAAAAATTCTTAATATGATTATTCAAACTTTGATTTTGTTGTATTTGTCCCAGCGTCAAATTCATAGACTAACAGTAATATGCCATCAAAGATGGACTTTCTACCGACAACAATTCCAGGTTTTTAGCAAGTAGTACAAACATAAAACGACGTGCTTCATGTCAAACTGGAGATGAAATCGAGGATTATTAGTTGCACAATTTGCATAACTGTAACTCTTTGTGTTATTGCTGTAAACACAGAAATCTAAAGCTGTATTTATGCAATGGAAAGTTCGACATGAACGTGTGCAGCCCGACAGTCACCAGCTTGAGAAGCAAGAGTTTGGCAACCACACAACGGTTGTCGCATGGTCACAACACATTGTTGTGGAAGTTTAATGTAAGGAAGTTTAGTCACTTCTAGAAACACGACAAGCTGGCTGTGGGTATGCATGTTACAAGCAAAAAGGGCACTGAGCCTCGTCAGCGGGCCATGCACCTATCTGAAATCGGTGTTAGTCATTTCTGTAGATCTAAGACAAGTAGAAGAAACTTCTATCTCACAACCGATGGAAAAGCATTCGCTGTTTTCGCCTCACCAGCTAAACTTCATCTGCTTTCATCTGGATGAAAAGAGACGTATCGCTCACACTGTTTCATAAGTTAATTTATTCATTTGTAAGGTCTTACACTTGCACAGCCACTTGTTTATGTTTTGTCATTTAATTTATCAGAATTTCATTTTTTATTCTGGGGAAAACTATGTGAATAAAGTGCTTTTCACATCCTTTTCATTAAGTTGATATTTCTGCATTAAATTTTATGTAATATTAAATTTTTATTTATTTTGTTTTTATTAGTTGTAAGCAGAACATTGTCATTATTAGAAATAAAAGCTTGAAAACATCAGTCTGTGTGATTAATCTATAAAAAGGTTTTCACTAAGTGAGCCGAATTACTGAAAAAAATGGAAGTTTTTCAAATATATTCCAATTAGTTGATTACGTCTGTATCAGTGTACACTTATGTGCCACTTACCTCAATAAAATGCATCAAAGTTTGTGGTTATAATGTGAGAAACATAAAAAAGTAAAAAATGTATGAATACTTTTGCAAGGTGCTGTATTTGTGAATCAATTAGCAAATCTTAAGTTTTAAATGATAGCATAAGTATACCTATCTCAATAAAACAATTTTTTGTGTGGCACAATTTTTTTTAACGAAGCAGTTACTTCCTAGAGGCTTCAGCTGAGAATTAAAATCAAAGTAAATAGAATCAGCATTAAATTAAGACACCAATGTAAAAATATTTCATATTTGTCCATCAATTTTCTATACACAGACAGACACCACTTTTTATTTCCCAGCTGCGTTTAGGGTTTATATTTAACAATAAAAATATTTGTATACATTAAAAGACATATTTGAATTAGCATACGCTTTTAATTCTGAACATTTCCTGACACATCTGACTCTTGGGGGGTTTTCACTTAATTTCTATGCAGTGTCATTCTCTGATGTATTTATAATCACTGTGGAGGATCGAGGTGCATCGCTCCTTCCTGTTTTCCATTCGGCGCATGACTGCATCATTACGCATCAGCCAGACTTTGGATACTTTTAAATCTGCAGATGGAAAACTGAATTCTTCTCTGAAACTTCAGACAGACCTACTTGTATGCACAACAGTTTGATCTGTTTTTTTTTTTTTTTGCTCTAAAGCAAAACAACAGAAATGATTGTAGTGCCAGCCAGACTCCCGACGCTCTGTTCGTCAAGGCACATCTATGGCAGCAGACACATGACACTGACTGAGTGCCTGCGAGGTGTGAAGTGTGACCATCGCTTTAGTTTATGAAAATTAAACCCTTAAGTTCATTTTGTTGTGATGATACAAGCTAAGTTGAAGCTTAATTTTATTTCTGTAAGTTTACATTCAATCTGCCTTCCTCGCAAAAGCCTCTTCCTCTCTGTTGAGCTGTTTACTCTTAGTTAATCATAAGGAGAGCAGTGAGAGGAATCTTGGAGGACTCTGCTGGTTAATAAGTTACCGGAAGACAGAGAGCTGACATGCCCAGAGCCACAAGCCAAGTGGTGGCCTTCCTTCCTTCAGCTCGGGTCGTTGGGGTTATCAGTGACAGGGGGAACAATAGGAAGTGGTGAGACCAATCAAGGCGCAGCACATCACTCGCCTCCCGCAGGGCTCCGTGTGAATGCTGCTGGGAAATGGAGCCGTCTGTCCACTGGCCTCACTGATTGCACAAGCACACGGATCTGTGGAGCTGTCAACACCACCACGAGCGAGTCACCTGTCACGAAGCGCTCTTTTGCCCTTCTCATTAGGTTGCTGGCAATCATCACCCGGTATCAACGTTTCCTCAGAAAGTCTCTTCAGAAGCCGGCCGAGAATAACCTAAATCACTGGGAGACGAATGGTAGATGCCAGATTTTGCTGTCAGGATAGAGAAATGACACAAAATTAACAATTTTCCCACCTGCAGTACCATGCAAAATAATTACCTCTTAGACTTCTCAAAAAGCACAGTGATGACCAAACAACGCCTGGCCGATCAGGTGGTAGGTTGTTAACTGGACAGGACAGAAGAGGGGATCAATTTAAAAAAGGTAAACCATCAGATGTTTCATTTATTAAACTTTTAAAACTATGTGTTGTTTTTGTTTTGTTTATGATCGTTGTCTAAGAACGTGAATAAACTGAGTATGGAGATTTATAATTTATCTTGTGACTCGCCTGCATCAGTGTGAGAGGAGAGTGTGGTGAGTGGGTCAATCTAAGGTGTTAGGTTTTCCTGAACTATCTCTGTTGTTATGCTGCAACAGCAAACTTACCACTTTTCCACTCTATGCAACTTTCTTCTTCTACTAATTTTATTATTTGCTGCTATAAGTATTAACTTTAGGTTTTCTCCCTGTTTTATTTTCCCCATCTTAAATGGCGCTTGATATTTTTTGTGTGAAAAAAGTGCAGATATCCTACTTCTTAATTATGTGGAGTTCTGATTATCGACAAATTGACATACTTCATTAGAATAACACAAACTGACCTGACCCTAAGTGGTAAAAGTACTGTGAACCTTTTGTTGGTGAGTTTCTCCAGACAGATCCAGAGTGACACACACACAATCTGCTGAATCAGGAAGTCGCTTGTCTAGAACCTGCCTGACAACATGAAGTATGTGAAGGAAAATCTCAAAAAGCGTGAAGCATCTTGTCTCGATCTAAAGACGTTGAAGAACAGATATAAAACAACATTATCAAAACTACTTTTTCGTCAAAGGACAAGTTTAGTTTGGGTAGTTTTTAACCATTTGAAAACAGCACTTTTTAAAATTTATTTAGTTTATTTTTGCCTGACATTAACATGGTCTGATGATACAGAACTGTAAGGGAGCAAGGTGCATTTACTGCACTTTAAATAAAAACTGAATGAAAAAACAAATAAATAAACCAATGAATATCAAGCTAACAAGATAGAAACCAAGAATGCATTGCTTTGTCAACACACGTTTGTGTCATTTATTGTTTTGAAGTGAAAGCAGAGGGACAATAAAAAGATAAACTGATTTTAAGCTGAACAATCAACAAATTAGTTAAAAGGGCCTAATGTGGACACAAAATAACAGGACACAATACATCAAGAGCTTTTTTTGATCTGTTCAGCAAAGCTTACACAATTTATTTCACAACACAACAAAGTTTAATTTCTGTTTAGAGTTAAAAGTGTGTATTTAGCTTTAAACTGTGAGGCATTCATTTACCTAGTAAGTAGTTGTATTTCTTAAACAAAGACATAAAACAACAGTGGAAACAAAAATTTACCAACAGTCCATGAATTGAAAGTCATGTGCTGATTTTTATTTTGCACTTATAGTGGAACAGACTGTCGATGGAAAAATTCAACTTACTGGAATTTTTTTATTTTTTATTTTTTTAATTCAGAAAGAAAAATTCCCTATCGTCACTTTTACTTGGAAGTCAGCAGACAGAGGAATGTGGAAATCCTGGAAAGCCCTAATCACACAACGAAGTTTAAAATCTAACTCTATTCTCAGACAGAGACAGATTTTGTATGAAATTCAATAAATCTTGACAGCAGAAAAGCAAACACAAAGCCAGTACTTAGTGTATTTACTCTGTCAGAAAAAGATGCAAATAGCTCCGTCTGTAGCTTGTAAATCACAACTGGACTGCAGCGCCTCATAGTGCAATGCATCAACTGGAGTGAAACACTGTGTGTGTGCATGCATGTGTGAATGTGTGTGCTTGTTGTACCCTGGTTGCCCTCTGGATCTGACTCAGTGGGTGTAGACCTGCTGTGGGTATGGGCTGTCCCCTATATGCAACCTCTGTGCAAACCTCCATGTATCTTGGTTTCTGTGCAGAATGCCTGACAGAACAATTTCTCCAACCATGAATGAAAAGCATGTCTGCGATGGCCCGAGTTGTTTGTCACTTAACATTTAGTAGTGATGCCTTGCTTCGACGCCGAATATCCCATCTTGCACTGACACTGGATGATATTAACTCTATTGCCACTGAGATCTACAAGACTGTGGATAAAGTAGGACTCAAAAGACGGTTAAATTACCACAACCTGCCAGTCAGTGCTGGCCTTCGCTACTTGAGAGTGTGTAAGGGTTTGCATTGAGGCCACAGCATTCATGCTACAATCCAGGAGGTCCCTGATAAGTGCTCTTGGGTCCGTTTGGGTCTCGGAGAATGCAGCTCTTTAAAAAAAGACATCCTTTACTTATACAAGACCAGAGGCCAAACAGAGGGTCTAGGTAACAAGAGGCAAGTTGAGGCTATTTGCTTAGTTGTTGCCATGGCTGAAAGGGTAATAGGAAGCAATGGCCGATGTGCTCTTCATCTTAATAAGGTAGAATAAAGAAAGATGGACATAGGTGGGCATTTTCTATGGCTAGCTTCTAAAATGCACAGTCATTAGGAGCTATAAAATGAAGAAAATGGGTTTTAGTGAATCTGTTTTTGAAAGATTTGCTGCTGGAAGAAGATAAAGATTAAATTTTGGTTCCACCATGGAGGATTTTTTTGTCAGATGAAGATAACAGCCTCTGATAATATATGAAGTACGGTGAATGACTTAGAGTGGAGAAGTGTTGGGATTCTCAACTTCTAAGGAGGAAGACATAACAAAACTTGCCTTAGTGGGGAAGCTGATTTTAATTTAGAGTTCTGGTTGGGTGGAGAGGCTTATTGGACCACTTTTAGTTTTGCACACATTTGCTTTGGCATTATTTTCCAAAGCTCCATAGTGATCAACATCTTGGAAAAAGACTTTGTCATGTTCCTTGCACTCTTGCACCATCTGAAAGCAATGAATCCAGATGTTGTTTCATCTCCAGATGCAGTGTGAAGATTGTGTGTGTGTGTTTTTCTTTGTCTTGTGCTGCTTTTTGGTGTGGCAGGTGCCAAGGACCTCAAGGTGCATGTCATCAGAAAGCAATCAGACGTCGAATAAAAGAGGAAGAAATCCCTGTGACAAAAGCCAGATGGTAAACTCACATCGAGTGACAAACAGACCTCAGTGCTCTCTGAATGCCGTCATTTTTTTTTTCAAGAAAGACATACCTCTGCCTATTTGACTGAAATCTGTTTAGACAGCTTAACAAAAAATAAGTTGATTTAGGCAGTAAGTTGCTGAGTTTCCAAGTTTTATTTAATCTCTTACGAATGAAAGAACAATTTTGTCATTTAAAAATATGTCAACATATTTTCTGTTGCTTGGTATTTTGGATTATTGAGTTGGTTACCTCATTTTATTCCTTTGATCTGATTGTCTTTGACGTATACTTTTGGTTTCGATCTTGCATTAGAAATGATTAACAGTACTATTAGAGTGCATAACAAGCTAAGAAAAACAAAACACATTCTGTTCTCGGTCAGAGATACCGTACAAGTGAAAAGTTAACGATTTAAAAGAGGCCAGAGATGCACCTGGAGGTTTTTCCCCCTCATCTTCTGTAATTGTCAAACTGCAGACGTTTGGTATAATGGAAACATCATGCAGGGTTTTCAGTGGTTGTTGACACTTTTCATTGTTTTATCAGAATGAAACAATGATGTGAGTAGAATCACCTACAAAAATGTTTCTTAGAAAACTCAAAAAAAAACAAAAAAAAAAAAACTCTCAGGTTACCCTGAGGGTGAAGAGGGCTGCTTTTAAGGCTGCTCCTGAGGTAATGAGCTGCTGAAGAAAATGGGCCAACAAAAACCCCAAACTTGAGCCACCTGCTTTACTTTTAATGTAACTACAGAGAGCATGGCATGCTGGGAGTCTATCCCCACCGCAGCCTGGGAACACGCCATCTTGTCTTGGGAACGTCCAATGGCTGCTTCCCATCCCGTCTGCTTCTTGAGCTCCCGCTGTGATGTAATATAACCTTGGAAGAGGGGGTTGCAGGACTGCGAGAGGTTTCTGCTGTCAGCGGCTACATTAAGCTGCTGGACGGCTTCGTGATATTACTAAATGCTCGCTGCTGCCTTGAGGTTGCTGAGGTGAAATGCTCAGCTGCGGCGGGCGGGGAGCCGGGTGAGGCTGGGGATCTCACAGTGGGCTCCGGTTGATTAAAAGTGTTTCGGCACAGCGGTGAGCGCTGCTGCCCAACTGCTTGGCGTGGGGAAACTAACAGCATCATATATTAAAACGATAAGCTGGGGCTGCTGAATGTTCCCACAACAATCAAAACATGGGAAGGTCAGCATGTGGAGAAAGAGACATTTTGGCTCCCGGATTGATGGAGCTGGTTGGATTTATTGAGTTTATGTTGGCTAACAGGTCAGTGAGCGTTTTACTGAACCATAACATAAAGATAACATAAAGGTTTTGACTTTTTCAAAACCTTTCTAATGTCCAGACTGGTGATTAGTCATGCTTTTTTCTTCATTCATTTTAGCATCTAGTTTAGAGTAACTTTTCAGTCAGTTTGTCGGGTCTTTAGAGAAGCCAATTCAGGTGTGCATGCAGTTGTGTATCCACATTTCCTTCCAAAGGAAAACATGAAATAAAATTGAACACAGAAAGTGAGGAAAACAGAGTGTTGGGAGAAAAATGTCCCAGCTGCAGAAGGATCTGTGTGAAAGTACATGTTTATGAAAAAACTGGAAATTAAGCAGCTAACTAGTCATTTTGTAAAGATGAATTACTACATACTAAAGCAAACATCTTTACTGCAGCTGCTGTGATTTAAGAAGTTTCCAACAAAAGTCTACGGTCCAGAGACCGGAGTAGTGTGCAGTGTAGACAGGACCAGAACGCACACAGGAACTCAGGAAGGCATATTTAATGAAGGACAAAAGAACTGAAGATGCCAGGAAACAAAACATGCTTTGAGAAAATGGAAGACCAGGAATAATCCAAAAGAAGAAAAACACAATAAACAACAAATATGGTTGATCTGAGTTCATTACATTTGAGGACATTGTTGTTTTGTACAGTTGAATAAACCATCCTAGTGTCTTGTAATCAGTCAGGTGAAAATGCAAGACAGTATTGCACTTTATCAGACAGAACTATGTTAAAGTTATTCTAATATGGCTGCCCACATTGGCCAGGTCCCAGTGTGCAGGCTTTCACTTCTTCCTTTGTTTATTGCCTAAACTTCCACTCAGTTTCATAAAATTCAGTTTGGTCGTTTCTGCAACTCCACTGCCAGTGGAGTATGCGGGCCAAATGTAACGTTAAAACGTTGGTTTGGTTTCTGTCTGACTGTCAGTTTCGCTTTGAGGTCTACTGTGGGGTCCTAATGTGACAAAAAGTTACGTGAATTACTTTACATCAAAGGAAACAAAGCAGTTATTGAGCAATTAAAACATGCAAGTCGTGAAGAAGCAGAGTTTCAGACTACTAGAGAGCAGATGAGATCAAAGCATCAAATTACCCCAGGCAGATAAACAAAATGAAGTAAACCACGTGTGTGATTTACAAAGCCAACAGAAGGACATGCTCCAATATTTTATCACAAATAATGCTCAATATAAAAATCTAGAGTAGATTTTAATGCACTTGAAATTCTGTCAAAGTGAGGTTTTCCATGTAATCCTAAACAAATATAGCTGCAGAATTATTCAACAAAGAAAGTAAGCTTTTTAGATTCAACCTTAAAAATGGTGGTTTTCGTTCACTTTTGTTATGTTTCTGTGTCTCAGGGTATGTTTTAGAAACCTCTGAGGACATGAGAATTTACAATTGATCAACGTGTATAAATAAAAGTGCCAAAATACAACTGAATAAAAATTATGATTATAAGATTGGAGTTATGGAGTTAAAGTATTTTTAAAGTCTAAGTGTCTTAAGATATCAGAACCGACCTCAGGTTGGTTCCAATCTCAAATGTTTAATTTCAGCTTTGCTCCCTGGCATTTGGCTCCGCCCATCTTGCAGTTAGTGCTTACCAGCTTTTCTCTGCCTGCTAAAGAACAGCATGTCCACAACATGATGCTGCCACCACCATGTTCCACCATTGAAATAGTGTTAAACATGATGTGTTTAACACTATGTGTGGTGGTGTGGTGGTAGTTTTCTGCAACTGATAGTGTTTTGCAAATTGATCTAAAAGTCATATTTTGGTTTCAAGAGACCAGAGCAGCATCTTCCAAATGCAAATGGGACTTCTTGTGGGCTTTATTTTATTTTTTTGCAAAGGTCTCTCTTCCATAAGAGAGGAGTGTATGACTAACAGCTGTCATTTCATCAGGACCCCCTGCATGAGCTGTGGATCTCAGTAGCCGCAGTAGGTTTAATGGTTTCTTCTGTTGTGATGCTCCCTTTGCTCCGCCTAGGCAAATATGTCTAAAAATATTTGCAAAAGTGTCAGTCTTTCCATTTTTGACTGTTGATAAAGTGCAGTTTTTCAAAAAACAAACTCTGCTATATACTCCTCCGCAGCTTCACCCCTAATGACTGTTTTTGTTCTGCAACGTTCCCCATCAAACCTCTTAGACCTTCACAGAAGTGCCAGATTAATACCGAGATAAGAATTACATGCATCTGAACTCCATTTACTTAATAGGTAACTTCTGGGGAAAGTTACGTTTTATTTTGCCGGTGGATGTCAGAGTAAAGAGGGCTGGATACAAATGTATGCCACACTTTTCTTTTCTTTTTTTTTTTTTTTTTTTTTTTTTTTTTATGTCCTTCTTCAAAATTATACATTTCTTTGTGAAAAATACAAAAGAATTTGTTAATATGGTGACATAATAAAAAAAATATTGATGAATAATTTGGAAGGCCCTGTCAAGCGTGAATAGTTGGTCAATCTATTTCTATCTTCTCCGCTCATATTTAGTTGTGAGTTTCATGGAGATGAGCAGCAGTTGGAGAACCTATTGGAGGACTTCACTTGTGCCCGTAAGTCGACTCCCTCCTGAGTTTCCCCCAGGCTGTCGAGCGTCTTTTCCTGCTGTTTCACCTTCCCTTATATGACCGTCGCCTGCTCTCCTGCGGTGAACCAACCTGCCATATATAAATATAAAAAAACCCTTTGTGTGGAGAAAAGTGTTCCACAGGTTAGAGCAGCCTGAGGACGAGCTTTCCTGCTGGGCGAAGACAAACACACTCACACCCTTTGTCTTTTCTCTTGTGGAAGCATAGGTCCTCCCGATAAATTTAGCAAAATACAAGATTAAAAGTTGTTGACGTGTTTTAAGGCTCTCAGTGCACAAGGGGCAAACATTAATAGTACATTCAGTAGAAATTATATTGCTGCTTGTCTCCTTGTCTTTTGTCACCATAGGGCTGCACCCCAGTTATGTCGGGCAAGGCAGCAGACATAGATGGCCACACTCTCAGGCACTTCCTGCTGCGTCTTGCTTTCACTCTGGCGCTATTTCAGAGGTTATTGATGTGTCTGCCAACTGGGAGCTTTCTAAACAACCACCCTCCTGCAACAGGTTACAAGTCCAGCTTTCCGCTCATTAGGGTCTAATTGATTGTAATCTGGCCTTTGAGAAGTGCCGACCCACTATGGGGTTGTTCAGCACATGCGAGTGCCCCCACTGTCCCTTCTTCTTCTGCACCTCACTCACCAGCAGTTCTTGGAGCACAGACACAATTGGTCCCCTCACATGCAATCATTAAAGCGGGCGGGATAGCATGAGCTCTTTCATACGTCAGGCCTCTGCGGACCAGCTTGAAACCAGGGACAGTAGCCGCTCCACCTGCCCTGTGGGAGAGCCCCGTCCTGTGCTGCCTATTGTTGGCCACAGTCCTCGGCCGGCGGCCCGCGGCTCTGGCCGCATCGACTTGATTTGTATGCCAAGGTTCTCCACTAAAGAGAGACATGCAGGGGAGCCTGGTCAATATTGGTTTTGAGAACTGGAGGAAAAATGTCAAAATGTTAAATTCTATTGACATACCCCTACTGCGATTTGTTTCTATGGCAAAGAGCCTAGTGAGCCATTAGTGTAAACAAGGCTTTGTTTCAGAGATCAGCTTCCAGCAGGAGATTCGCTTCCAGTGAAACCCAGCGATAGTGGATCTGATCTGGCTTGAAAGTGGCCGAGCTAAAGAGCTAAAGGATTGCATTTACAAAATAATGAAACAAATTTATTGGATTATTTTTAAGTTGAATAAAAATCCAACATTAACAACCGTCTGCTGTTGGAACTACTTCTTAGCATCTTATACGTCCTATGGTCTTTACAAACGCAGATTTTTCATGCGTGTTGTTCAGTATGGTAAAAGTAAGGGACAGCTGTTTTACAGTTTCTTCTCAGCTCTACTTGGTATCTTTCAGGATAAAGCGATTCTTTATTTTAATCAATGCCAAATAAGCAAATAAGAAGCAATGTAAACTTCTTATTTGGGTTGTTTCCCTCCCTTTTCCTGTTTTCCTCCCCTCCTCTTTTTCTCTTGCCTGCTTAACCCTAACTTTAACTTTATAGACCGGTAGACTTTTGTGTTGGTTCAACCAGTCACTTCCTCCTCATGGAAACAGGGAGGGACAGGAGCAACAATGACGAACATAAAAGGATGCAGCGTTTTAGCTTGCAAGGTTTTCTCCCAGATATTTTTTTTAACATAAAAAAAAATATAAATGAGAAAATAAAATGATGATTAAAAAGTATATTTTAATATGAGTGGTGTCGATAAATATATGGAATAGCAATGTTGCCAGCTAAGCGAGATATATGAAGGAGTTGTGATTGTTTTTTTCATTTCCATCAGCACAATTATGTAATTTTAGCTTGATTGCTCTTTGGTTTACTGAAATGTTTCATGTCAGTTTTGTGTCAAAGCACTTAGGAATACCAGAAATGCACCTAAACCGATCAGTTACTATCACATCTGTTTTTAGAGAACTTGTCAGAACTTGGCTACGATGACTGCACCACTTTTAATTTCTGTTAAAAATAATTCTCAAAATAAAGATGGGAGTGTTTTTAGAAACTTTTTTTTTCTTTTCAGCGCAACATCTTAAACTACTGACAAAGCACAAAAGTTGCAGTCGAACGTTCCTCTCATATTGCATAGTGAAATTGCTATAAATTGTGAGAATTGAGTTTGACTCAAGTGTTGGTAGTAGCTCCTGTCAAAACCTCATTGACTTCAGAGATTGGCCTCTGCCACCACGGTGAGAGTGCACATGGCAAGGAAATTCAAAAGTCACAAAAGGAAGATGCATGCGGTCACGGCACGACCTCTAGATAATATTTGCTCATTGTGATTGTCTTTAACCGGCCCCCTTCTGGTGAGAGAACGGACAAACATCTTCCTCTCCCATGTAGAGGTGCTGTAAAAAGGTGACGAACAAAAGAGGGGAAAAGAGCAGTCAAAAAAGTCAAAGAAAAGCAAATCGAAAGCAATTTAAACAAGGGGGTTGGGGCGCACTGTTACAATTCACTGGTACTGATGCAAAACAGGGGAATAGAAAAATGGACACAAATAGGAAATATTTTTTAAATAAATACAAAAAAGATGCCTCAGAAATAAGAGAACAGTCTGGATTGAAAAGGATTAACACAAATCAGGCAGTTTTGGGATGAAGCTGTGATCCTGCGTCAGGACGCTGTGGGACAAAAACCCCGATCCTCACACCTCTCTGTGAATGATCCCCTGAACAGTGGACATCCTCCCCACTGTGGTCAAATGAACTCATTTGATGAGGCTTTCACTTTTATCTTGGCTCTCACATTCTTCTGTTTTTTTTTTTTACCAACAGTTTTGCTAGAAAACAAATTGGTCTGACTTCATTTAGTCCAGTTGAAAAGCTGTAAACTGAGACGACCTCAGTCATCTTGTAACTTCAGCTACTTTTACAAAGTGACATCATGAGAAAGCACCTGTTGCTGCTTGCCCAGGAAACAGCTGCCCGCCTATTATTGTTGTAGTTTTGGTTTATGGTCAACATGAACCCCTCAACAATGCCCCAGTGGGTGACAATGGCAGAGGCAGGAGGTGGTGTGAAGGCCACGGAGTTTTAAATGAAGTGCAACATCAGCTATTTACTTTTTTTTTTTGATGGTGCAGCAGTAAAGGAAGATGGAGGATTTGTCCACACCTTGTTGTCAGGCCCGTTACTAGTTACAGTTGTAGGATTGGGGAAGGATGCACAGTTTATTTAAGGACACACACAACAATACACACATCTCTCTTCTAGCTTAACAATCTGGCAGAGCATTATTGTTCAAACAATCAATGTTTCCACTCTTATAGTTGATGATAATTTTCAACTCAGACATTTACCTAAGACATTTGTTTCAGTATAGCTAGCTAAAAACACTGAGCACAGTTTAAATGACTCAAGGAATTTATTGACACCTTGTGGTGAAGTTGTAGAATGCAGCTACCTGAAATGAATACACAGTGAGTTTCACACAAAACCTGTGAAAAACCAAACATTCTGTAGAACCTATTTGTTTCTCCCCATGCTCCTGACATAAATTGCTTATGTGACTGTGATTTTGTGTTGGTGTTGTCCCGCTATATTGTCAGACATTACGACACTTTAGCAAGGCCAGTTTAATCTAACCTGGACGTTTTCTGACTGCGAGAGGAAGTCGAAGTTCAAGGACAGAGCCCGTACGTACATGCAGAGGCAGAACATAATGAAGTCTGTCCAGAAAAATCCCTGCTGGGGTTTAATCCAATGACACTCCTGCCGCCCATGTTTCTTCATAGGCTGTTCTGCTGCTTCGAGGATTTACACTGTCTCTGTTAAAAAACAAAGTTCACCAGTTAATTGTTCTGGTGTTTACCGGAACATCAACCTAACCTCAAATATATCAGACAATGTTATTATTTTCTGTTATATTATTTTGTTTTATGCTCTGCAGTTGTGTGGGCTATCTTTGTAATGTGTGCACACTGTAATTTTTTTAGCATGTTGCATAGACATTTAAAAAATGTGCGAGGATCCTGGCTCTAGTGATCTCCCTACACAGAACAGGCAAATTAGCTAAGATTGTGAATGTACCAAAAATTCACAAGTGCCTTTTTAGCACCTTTCGAAGTGCAGTGTGTGGTGGAAATCTAAGATCACATTACTCAGAACTCATTGTCCCACATGAGATAAAACATATTATATAGCAAGGGGAGTTCGAGCCGAATGGTTCAGAAAACATATCACTTCACTCGCTAATTCAATCATATTTAACCCTAGCTCCAGATTTCTTCTGAATATTTCTAAAATTAGCTCGGGAACTATCAGATGTATTTAAATCACAGTTTGAAAATCATGGGGTTAAATCACATCATAGTCACGTGTCAAAGTCAAAGTACAGAAATAAGAGAAAGTCCAGGTACAGTCGCTCTTGTTCTAATTTGATTGATTTCAGGCTGTGTGGCAAAGAAAAATAAGCACAAATCTTTAGAGAAATACACCTAAAACTTGCAGTTTTAGATGCAGCTCAACAAAGTTAAACTATTGTTATGGTGTTGGGCATGGTGTCAGGTTTTTTTTTGACCAAGTGACCCATTTAAGGCCTATTTTAAAGCATACTGAGCTACCTTTAGATATCTGTCTCAGCTGCCTGTCCTGGCCTGAACACACACACTGGCTGCTACTGACACACATTACATGTAATAACCTGCGCAGACTAAAAGCCGGATGTTGTTTCGCCAAGGGCTTGCTCTTTTCCTTCCTGAAGGAGGCATTGTATGAGATATTGGTAGCTGCAGCTAACAGACAAGACAATTTGTGAGGGAAAAATGTCCTTTAAAGGACCATAAAGAGCAACCTGTGGCGGGACTGAGATCATTATGTGTTTAGTCATAATGCAATAAATTTTTTCAACAATGAACACACTGGGTGCCCATAAGCACTTCCTCGATTCATGCTTTGATGCTCAAGGTGAATCAGGAGCACAGTTTGCTTTAAAAATCTAAGCTTTGACAGCTGTTCAGCACGGGATTACATGTGTCTTCAGGCAGAAACCTGTGAGAAAAAAAAATATGCACAGTGCCTTTTTCTGCAAACAATGAAGGAGCCGACCCACTAATCCGGTACCACAGGTGCACAAATACCTGTGCAAGCAGAGTTAATGCTGATAAAAGCTCGCGAGAGAGAGAAAAACAGAGCAGGCAAAAGTTCCCACACTTTGACTGTTTTGTTTCTCTGTGTCCTTTTTCTCCCTCCTGCCAAAATGCAAAGCAGCACGCCAGCCATGAATGAAAAACAAAGGCGGTGGGGAGGCGGCGAGGCGGAGAGGGCAGAGGGGGGGGGCCTGAAAATGAATAGACAGGAGCAAAACCAACATGGACTCGTGTAACTCACCTGTTGGTGAGAGTTTTTTTTTTTTTTCTTTGTTTGTTTGCCGTTCATTCAGACAGCGGGCGGCCGGGCGGCCCCTCCCTGAGGCCACCTCGGTTCCCAGGTAGAGAGAGGCAAGTGATGGGAGGAGAGTTCCCACCACGCTCCCTAACCGTTCTCACCAGTGCTCATTGGTGCGAAGTTGCCTCATCGCTGAAACATGACACTCCTGTGGCGGTGCAGGCAGGTGTACAGAGCCGCAGGGCAGAGGGAGAGCAGGGAAGTGTGTGCCAGACACGAGGACAAAGAGACGTTCAAAGAGGAGGAGGATGAGAAAGTTTCGCTCAGCTTTATCATACCGTCAGACGCAATGAGTATCACACATGTAAGGTGTAGCTCAGCCTGAGTGTGTGCGTGTGTGTGTGTGTGTGTATGTGTGGTTGCACCCAGTTTCTCTTTGTGTTCAGCAGCTGCTTCATCAGCCTGGAGTCAAGTGTACACAAACACAGGGTATTTTGCCAATACATAGGCAAATGAGCCTTTTTTAATCAAATGATGGTGGTTTCCACAATCACATGGCTCAATGATATTTCTTCAGTTTTTTTCGAGCTGATTTGTTTAGCGCATGTCATGTTTACAAGGAGTTGCTTTTTATTTTTATTTTATTTTATTTTATGTTTTTAACCTCCTTTCTTGTTTCCCCTATAAACAGAGAACAGTTGGAATTTCCTCCCAAAAACTCCTGAGCCATTTTCTGGAGCATTGTCTGTTTTTTGCAGGTTTCAGGCATTTTCTGATTATCACCAACAGTAACAGCCTTAGGCTCACATACATCTTCTCAAGCGAGAAGGCAGGAACACATGAATGTGTATTCAATGTATGGGAACCCGAACAATATTGGTTTTGTTTCTTTACATTTTCTGATGTCCTAAATTATCTCCTCTGTAGGAAGGCAGTTTTTTTTTAAATTAGTTAAGGAGCAATCTATTGATGTAGTTTTTATTCAAAATCTATGATATTGAAAGTTGCTTTCAGCCCATAGTGCATTTAAAAAAAACATTCATGCAGATGTAGCCGTTCCAGTTAGCTGGCAGGATGAGCATGGAGACCATTGTGAGGTTGCTGTGGTGAGACTGGAGGAACTGCAGAGGTCCAGAGCTCAGGTGGGACAACCTGCTGACAGGACAATAAGTGTTGAACTCTGTGAATTTGACCTTCATAAAAGAGAAAAAGGCAAACTTTTCAGCTTCAAATGCAAAACTGGTGTAGAAATACAAAAATACTTGCAGCATACTTGCAAAAAAAAGTCTACAGTCTACAGCATTGAATCCTGAATACTAATGTGTTTCAGGGTTTTTTTTGTGAAAAAGATTTTACAATCATGAATCATTCTCTTTCCACTTCGCAGTTATGCACTACTTTGTGTTTTTCTGTCACATGAAACCCAAATAAAACACCAGAATTTTAGCTTAAAGAAGACAATATGAAAAAAAAGAAAAACTAAATTTAACAAGTTTTTTTAAATTTTTTTTATTTGTTGACTTATTTTGTAAAACTTTGTCCCATTGTTAGGAACCTTGTGTTTGACAAATTCTTCCTAACAAAAGAGTTGTGTGTGTGTGTGTGTGGTTTTTTTTTTAATCCATAGTCTCAAATTTCCAAATACTTCTAGGAAATGTGCTTGAGGTTCAACAAGTCAGTCATGCATTATCTCTGCCAAGGCCGGTGTTTGTATCTGAATTTAGAGCAGATACGCAGAAATACCAATGAACTCGCTCTGCACCCGGGCATGCCATGAACCTCTGGGTAGCTTCCTGAAATCAGCTCTTATCACAGGATATCACTTCGGCGGCGGGCAGTGACAGCTGACTTCCTGGTAAGGCTTTCAAGAGGGAACGTTTCCCCTGGCCGCCACGGGCACTTCCTCACCTGGAGTCGTTCTCGCCATCGCTTAGACGTGCACATTGAAATGTTGACATTGTGCTTTGCGTGTGCCAGCCAAGACAGTACACTTATATATTCTGACTCAGATGGTGTTTGCCCTTCATGCGATTTCACTCATGATAGATCCCGCAGCATTGTCACTGGATTCTGCTGCTTTGGAATATTTTGATTTGCTCAAAGAAAAGTTGCTGAAATTAAAATCTGGATGAAAACAGTTTTCTCTCTGAGGTGTAAACAGTCAAGGATGTGAACGTGTGAGTGGGTGTGTACATGAAATATTTTGTGTGTGTATGTGTGTGTGTGGAAGAAAGAGCATGTAGCTTTGGCTTCTGCCTCTCAGTTAATGTGTGTCAGTCTGCAAGCGAGGCAATGGGCCCGGCTGCGTGCCTGCTGGAACAGCACGCGCGTGTGTGTGTGTGTACGTGCATTGCTGCTGACGGGAGCTGTCACTATCAGGCCTACACATCTCTGGCACTGTCTGTGTTGACACTCTGCCTGAGGGGGAACGAGCCTGCAGAGGTTGAGGAGAGCAGCGGTTTCCCACGGCTGCTGTTCTCGCTCTCGGCCCTGCCTCTGCATTCCAGGGCTGCCAGCGCTCTGTAAATGTTTGGACAGCCTTGAACAAATAACACACCTTGAAAGGCACAAGCACAGAGGCCTCTCTGCTGCTCCCCTGCACACTCCTTTTCTTCATCCACTTCCTTAAGCTCACACAGCGAACTCCCTCCCAGCCCGAAAACCCACCCGGATCGCCGGTCGACCTGGACCCACCTGACCCGCTCCTGGCCTCAGCAGATTTTTTTTTTCCCATTGAGCTCAAAGACACAAATAAACAGAACCATAAGCTGGGTTGCTTCTGTAAAGGTGTGCACACAAATCTACAGACACACATCTTGTGAATGTGTAAGCGTGCATACATGTCTGTTTTTTCTTTGAAAGGGAGGGTCTTTGAGAGATTATGTTCAGTAGCCAGAGAAGTATTTGAGATTTCTATCTCGTGCGACACAATTAAAAGTAGCTTCGTTTTTATACCTTTTGGAGTCTATTTTTAAAGTCAAACTCGCCATAACTTTATTTATGCATTGAACAGTCAAGGCAGTAGAAGGTATTATGTGTATTTTTGTTGAATACATATAATGTAAAAATAGAGGATGTAGAGCAACATTTAAAAAAAAAGCATAAACACCTCTTGGATCTTTCTGCAATTTTAACCAAAACCTTTTACATGACAGAACAACACAAAGCAACATTGTGAAATGGAAAGAAAGAGATTAATGATATATATATATATATATTTTTTTTACAATCAGAAACCGGAAATCACAGAAAAAATTAAACAGAAAAAGTAACACGAACAGCTAAATTCTGCTAAATTCGATACTTTTAGTGCCTCTTTTTACACCTGCAGGTCTTTTGAGGTTTGTCTCCACCATCTTTACACGTCAAGAGGCTTTGCCTTCTCTGGAGATTCTGACAAAAGAATAAGGTTTCCTATAAATCGTTACAATGCAGAGGGTTATAGTTATGGTTGCTGTTTGCTGCAATCAACAGGTTTTCTCCAGTCCTGTATGTACGGTTGTTTCACCCATTTCCCCATCAGCTCTGAACTTCTTCACTGTCCTTCTTCGGGGAAGTGGAACCACAGCTGCCACCATAATGTTCCAACCTACCTGTTTTTATTCGACAATTATTTGAAGTGGATTTTGTCTAAAGCATCCAAAGTGACTGAGGATGAAAACATATGCAAGCGACATTTGTGATTTTTATTTTATGAGAAAACGTGAACTCCTGAATCATTGTCATTCTTTTTCACAATTTTTCACTAAGTTCTGTTGGTCTATTGCGTACATCTTAAATAAAACACACAGGTATTTATAATTATAATGAGACAAAATGAGAAAAAATGTAAGAAGGACACTATTTTCACATGTGAATGTGTCTCAATCCTTGAAAACATTTATGTTTATTTCAATTTTACATAAGATTGAAATAAAAACAATGATAAAGCAGGAATCAAATGATACCACTTTCATCTTACTCTTGATAAAAATGGGATGGCATGACAACTGATATGAACAAAATCTATAGTTAAAATAATATTATTGATTTTATTGTTTCATTTGATCAAAATGAACCCAATGCACTTAAAAAAACAGCTGAGTATAATTTTGATAACTATGAAATGCATATAAGTTGCAATAACTGCTTGTTACTTTTGCCAAACAATAATATTTAGGTTGTTTTTACTAAGAATGAGCTGGTTAGAGTGGCAGGCGTTAGACTCTTGTTTTGTTCTTAGCAAACATGATTGAAGGTTCAACCACAAGGCAAAACGGCACTTTGATAGCTGCTGCTTTCATTTGCATACAAACACTAGTAGTTAAGATGCACTGGGAATCAAAGCACCAATGTTATTAGACAGGATGACTTGCCTGCATAAATCAGCATGACCCTTCTTCATTCACAGTGTGCGAACAGCCCCATTGATTGGGCACCGAGGCCTGACGAACAACAGGAACATGACACAAGCAAGTCTGAACCCGTCCGATTTCCCACACTGCTCCCAGTGCTGCTCCCTGAAGTTTGCCAGCAGCTGTGGGTTGTGGGCTTTCTTCCTCAAAGTGAATCCCACAAAACATAAAGGAGAACAACTTCCACTTCTCTGCCTAACTCATGCAGCAGCCGCTCAAATGCACCTCTGTTTTCATTGTCGGGAAGCCTCCGGGTGCATATTTCTGTAATTTGCCCTTTTTGTGCTCAGCAGTTTTGCAGCTGTGATGACATTTGGGTGTCGCCCCCCTGTTTCTCACGATCTTTCTGCCAACGCTGCTCCGGCCACTGGTCGTCAGCCAAGGCGGAGGTCTGCGTGTCGGCCCCCACTCCTTATGTACACATGCGTACTGAGAGACGGCGCTTTGGAACATATACACTGCAGGAAAACTAGCTCAACCACCATTGGACTTTTATATACTTTTGGGCCAGTTGTCTAAGCTCTAGGTTTGTGGACAAAGGGTTTTTTTGGACCAAAAATAAATAAATCTTTGCAGTTTTTTTCTGTCTGTTGGAATGTGAATCTTTACCCAGACGTGAACTTGTTGCATTGTCACAACTTACTGTGGTTTCAAAGGCAAACTTTGTCCTGTACCCATGATGCCTCAGGAACACATTAGGTCACTCATGTATTAAAATGAATAATATAATAATTACAATAATAATCAACAGAACTAAACTTACTATTTTGTAACAATCCGTTTATTTCCTTGCAAATGGCTTGCAAAACTGTACTATAGCAGTTACACATTGATTGAATTTTGGATTTGTTGTCACACAAATGTTACAACTGGACTGAAACTCCAGCGTTGGTACTGTCGCGAACAGCCTCATTTTTGCAACTTTTTGTTCCTGATAAAAAAAAAAAAACGAACAAGAAAATGTTCTCAAAGCACGTCCGTTTTCACGCTGTGGGAATATTGCATGTTACACATGCTAAAAACCAGTTAAAAGGGTGAATTTTCTGTGTGTTTATTTAGGTTTGTACTGGCTACCCCTTGATTGATCCCAGCTGTGTTCTGTTTCCTTGATTACTCCCTTGTGTATTTAATGCCACCTGTGTCTGTGTTTCCTCTTCATGTCATTGTCTTTGCCCTGTTTACCAGTTGCGTCTGAGCTCCTTGTATCTGCTCTCATGTGCTGCCTGGAATTTTGTGTATTTCATTGTTATACACAATGAAATATGGGGTCAAATTGTGTAACTGGAGTTGTACATCCAGAGTCTTCTACTAACAATTTTATCTGATGTTATCTAGTGTTGTAATAAAAACTCCAGTGATTCTTCAGCACTTCAAACTAGTACTATAAAAGCAGCGATCCCCAACCCTGGACATCAGGATTCTCTGTCCTGCATGTTTTAAACATGCCCTTACTCCAGCTCAGCTCATTTAAATGATTGCATTACCTCCGATTTGCGCAGAAGCCTGTTGATCACCCATTTATTTACCCCGCTGGTAAATCATTCTTCTTTGTCTTGCAGCAGCAGCAATTAGCAAACACGTCTGCTGATCTAATGTTACAAACTGCTTCTCAGTCCAATGCTCCTAAGAACGGCTGTAATGGCTTAATGGAGGAACGTTACTGTGAAAGGCAGAAAGAGCAGGAGCTTCTTTAAGAGATTCCAGTCCAATTTCAAGGTGTTAAAATGCAAAGTCACATTTCTTTGTTTCACACGTCCTGCATTTTTATAGCAATTAGTATTTGATTGTGCTGTAAAGTGGAAAAACGCATAATTCTGCCCCTTTAAATAACTCAACTTGGTATTATTACAACCAGGAAGCCTGGAGAAACTGTAATGCGTCAATATATTCAAAATAGCTACCTTTATGTCTTGTTTTCGTCTACGTAAATACACTCAGGGAATCATTTTACTGTTTGGATGACTATTAAGCGCAACTATCAGCAGGATGACAGCAGCTCTGATGCTGCTCTCACTCCTCCTCGCTCTCAGCTGTCCTCCAGGAAACCTCGCTCCAGCTGCCGTTACAGTAGGAATGCATCCCTGGGTCAGATGCCAGGAGCGTGGCGGCACATTAATGACAAAGTGACCATTGGGTGAGTTATTAACATGGCACACTTGAATCCTTCCCATGCCCCTCGTTTATCCTTCTCTGCACCACCCACTCTGACAGCAGCTGCCGGACTCCGGGTTTCTCAGAGTCAGGAAGCAGGGTGTGTGTGTGCGTGTGTGTGTGGGGGTGTGTGCTTGAATGCGTGTATGTCACAGGGAGGGGACTGTACGGGGTCACGGTGTCCGATTAATTGGTCGGATATGCATGCCGATGGTTCCTGTTTGGTCTGCTCTGGTTTGGGGAGCGTCATCAAATCACTTGACACAGCAGGGGATTTCCCCGTCTGAGAAACACTTTAGATTCATCGACAGCGAGCGACAAGCAGGAACGCACCAGGAAAACGGTTCATACGCAATAAAACAAATAGCTTTTATTTCAGAGAGACGGAAATTGTTTAATTTATTGGCTCTGGTGTGTGAGGGAGGCTGCACAAAACCGCGGCGTGTGATTCATTTCCTGCTCCGCGGCATCAAAGGGGACCAAAGCCCCCGAGTGCCTTTGAAAGCTTCAGAGGAACTCAAATAATCACTCTTCATGAACGGACTCTGTGTTGCATCCCAGTTGCACGTAGAGTCCTCTCCCTACATAAAGCATATCGTTCATTGTTAAAGCTGGCTGGACCGGGACAATTTGAGGACTCCACTCTGGGCGTCCTCCATATGAGGCGGGAAGGGCTTGAGAGATTGTGGGCTGCAGTTTTTCCTCACATGGTCCTCCCAACATATTCAGACAGGGAGCACCTGGGTGGAACATTTGGTCTTAATGATATGGCCAACAAAACAACCTAAATGATACTTGAAGTTTTTTTTTTTTTTTTTTTTTTTTAAGAGATTGTCACTAATTAAAACATAGGACAAAAAAAATCAACCCGGCCCTCCCTTAATTGGCTCCTTTTCTTTCATGCACCTATACATGTCCATTCAGTCATGAGCTGGTTGCAAACAAAACCCGTGCTCTCCCCTTGACCCAAAATGCATCCCTAATTGCCCCTGCAACAGCCAGCTTCAGACGTTGCTGGATGAACCTATAGTTAAGCATCTCGACATGCCGCCACAACACTTTATGGCAAGTCAGTACCAAACATAACAACTTGGAAAATTGAAATTGTCCGATATTTCGGGTATTTTTCTCGCAAATATTTAAGTATATTGTGTAGTTTAACAAAGATCTCTTCCACTATAAACTGAGTGTCTTACTTGGTTTTTACGTGATCAATCAACAAAATGCAACTCATAATTGTGAGGTTTCAAGGAAAAAGATGCAATGTCAGGCATTAATTTGTACCCAGGGGTCTTTTCTCTTAAAATCCAGACAAACTGCATAAAGTCCTGTGTCAGTATGAATCCAGCTGTTCTGTGAATGCCTCAGAAGTCTATTGGAGAACAAACAGAACCGAGAAGACCAAAGAACTCACCAGACAGATGAGGTAGAAAGTTGTGAAGAAGTTTAAAGCAAGGTTAGGCGATGTAAGACTGCATTCCCAATGTGATATATGGTAGTGGCAGCATGATGCTGTCCTAAGGGAAGATTGAGGTGAGCTAAATGCAGTACAAATCCTGGAAGAGAACCACGTGAGACAGAGATGGATGACCAAAAGGCTTTGTCAAAGTCTGCACCTAAATTCAATTGAAAATCTGCAGCAAAACTAAAACACAGATGTAATGTTTTGGTTTTTTGCATTTTTTTTTGACAATTTTGTTGTCTAAATTAAGTCTAACGGAGGGCTTCATAGTGGCAACGTTGTTACCATGGTTGCCTTGCAGCAAGGTCCGTCTTCCTCCCACAGTTCAAAAACACGCACGAAATTGACAGCGCTCAAATACCCTTAGTTGTGTGTCAATGTGTTGCTTGTCCCACCCACCAGTGACTGATGAAGTTAAGCATTTACTACCTTGGCAGCCCTGCAAGGACCAGGAGGAAGTAATGCTTTGGTAAGCTATATGATTGGTATGTTTCTGTACATACCCACACAAACAGGAAAGTGGTTGGTGCTAAACCACTTCCCTTACTCTGTAAATTGCATGCAACTTACATATATATATATATGCTGTTGTTATTAAGGAAGAGCAGAAGTAAAGTCCTTCAAAGACAACAATCCAATGCAAGTTGTCATGACGACACAGTTCTCACGCGTATCTTTGTACGATGGCGGCTCTAATGTTGACATTTTCCGTTTTGCTGTCAGAAACCTGCGGCTTCTCTGCGCGCAGCATGGCATCGTACAGCTCTGCTTTCGAGGTCGTGACCCGACGAGTTTACACATGTGGCATCTGCACAGTGATCGTTTACCAGAGCATTGCTCTTCCCACAATCTGACCCACATGGCATCCTGTGAGGACACATGCAGGTGTAGCGAGGTCTTCGCACCAAGCAGTTTTGCTTTCGGCGGAGATGGGCGGCTTTAGGTAAATGGCCCCAGGATATTTTTCAGCAATCTGTAATCACTGGATCAAAAGACGAGAGAAAAATTTATTTTTTAGAAGAACGTGTGAATCGCCGCAAGAGGTCATGCAGCACTCAGGGAGTCATTCAGCTCTGTTGAATATGATTCAGGCAGACAAGTGGAAGAGCTGCTAGTGGTTGAGTTGCACTGAGGCTGCAGTGTGGGACCCTCTTTTCATTCTCCTCCCCTCACACAGCTCCCCTCTAAGCTCTGACCCCCATCAATAAGACGCATTCAGACGCCATCAAACAGACAAGCTGATGCACCGGCGGCCGCGAACCGCTGGGGGGAGGACCATGGGAAACGCTCTCCTAATTGCCAGCCCCCCCCAACCTTTTTAGGAATATTAAGCTTCATTAGCTGACCATGCGTCTTTCTTCTTTGGGCCTGCTTTAAAAGCGGGGCCACAGAAGCCCACTCAGCCAACAGGCCATTAAACCTGACAGGTCTTTGGGAAGAACGGGAAGAGAGAGACAAACTCTGAGAAAAGTATAGTTAGCTACCCCCTGACTAAATAGGAAGGAGACTAACAGGTTAGTTATCCTCACATCTGGTTTCTATCAGGCTGTCTGTGCAGTCTGACTCGTTCAACCAGCTTCAGGCCCATTAGGGCCAATTAGGAATCCCTGTTGAGTGAGTATTTGAAAGTCTGGCAGCGCAGATCTGAACAGAAACTAAGTCAGAGGATCTTTTGCCTGTCACTGTTTTATGAATACCTTAGTAAATTATGCTCGGCATTATTTCATACAAGATATTTAATGTTTGTTGCAGGACAACTTGAAAAGGGATTTCATCACGTCTGGGAGGAATTAAGATGAAATTGTAAAAATAATGACAGACAAATACTGAATCACAATTAAGCACAATAGAAAATCTTCCCATCGGTGTCGAGATGGCTGCACCCTAAGAGGTTCAGATTCAGGAGATGCCTGCAGAAGCAATTAAAAGCTTTGTCTTAGTGTCTAAGATATTCCCTGATTTGTTTCAAATAAGCGCCATTATCATAAGTCCCTGACTCAGTCTTTCCCCCTCAGGGGATGTCTACATTGTTGTTCACATTAGGCACTTTAAAAAGACTTTAGCCTAGAAGTAGTGAGTCATGGGTTAAGGCTGGTATTTAGCTTTGGTGCCCTCTTTTTGTGCTCAGGCCTGAACTCGCCTTTTGGCTCCGACTGACACCAGAGGATTTAGATGCAAAGGTTTGAGTCTTGCTCTAATTATAGGGATCAAAATAAAAAAAAATATTTGAACTATTTGCATCCTAAATGGAACCTTTGTATTACACGAAGGAACCAACTTAATGTGAATTTTTTTTTTTTTTAATACTTAAATATTTACACTTTTGAAAAACTTTTCGTCTTACTGCTGATTCACCTTAAACCAACCAGTGAAGGTGCTAATGCAGTGGTCTCAAACTCCAGCAACAATGTTGCAGGGTCGGTCTCCTGCAACATATAGATGGTTTTCTACTTCAACACATCTGGCTCTAATATTGGCTCATTAGCAGAGCTCTGCAGAACTTGACTTTATGCTAATGAGACAGTTTCGCCATTTAATTTAAGTGAGTAGAACAAGGGACAAATGTAAGCGTTTCGGACCACTCCTCTGATGCCTACTGGCGCATATTTTACACAGATGAAGGATCAAATTGGAATCACTTTGCCGTTTGTAGTTATGCCTGCATGTGCTGTGTTTAAATAAATCTCTGTTTAATTGTAGAATCTGTTTGAAAGTCAAATCAGAGTTGTTGTTTTTCTAAGTGTAACTAAATTCAAGCATTAAGAGGTTTTCTCACCAGATGTTTTCCTTTCTTTCTTTTTTTTTTAACCAAAGGAAAAAACTAACTTTGCCCATTCTGAGCATGAACTGCTCACTGTGACCTTGTGACATCATTATTCAAGAAATGAGTAAATGCTGTCCTCTTTTTTGGCTCCAGAGAATGACATATGTTTCCAGGAATGGGCTCTCCATTAATCAAATGCTATTAAGTGCTAAACAGGCAGATCCTTTAAGAGAAGACCCCCTCGGCCCCCTTCTCTCCAACTCAAACCTTCCACTCTCTCAGCCAGCTCATATCAGCTGGCACAAACGGGATTCATCACCTTGTCATCCTGAGATAATAAGAAGCTATGAGGAACCCACGGCCTGATGGGATCTGGATGAATGTGAGAACCTGCGATGCAGCGGGAGCGACTGCCGACGGTCAGCAATGGGCCGGGCCTTCTTGTTGCTGACACAAAGCCGTTGCCGTGCAATCAGCTCGGTGTAAAATCGACCCTCACAAAGGCGGACAAAGGCAGGGGGCTGGTGGCTGGGGCGGGAGCGCGGCAACACAGCTGTGAGCAGAGCCTACACGTCCCGACTCAATATGGGCTCTCCTCACATCTGTAGCCGCCTGGCCCCCGCTTCCGCCGGGTCCCAGGGACAATGGGGGCCCTCGGCCGACCCCTTTTGTTGAGAAGTTTTTCAGAGTTCCTATTTAGCCTAAATCTTAAATATTTCATTAGGCCTCCTTCGCCCCAAACTCCCTCTTTCACCGCCATTTGAAGAGCATCGCCAGGACCTCCAGTCTGCTGTAGTTACGCCCCGAAGATGACAAAAGGTTTCTTCTGAAACTTCTGGGGACCTGCTGTTGCACACAAACAAGCACTGTTTAATGCCAAACAATGGAGCCGTCTTTCTTCCATCACGCTAAGCTTCGGATTTTGATTTGTTATAATGGAGCAGGACTAAATAGGTGATTCCAGGAATTAAGGACACATTAAAGTTGAATTAAACTGTTTCTGCATTTTTTTATGACAACATTTTGCTGTTAAAATGCCCTTTATGAATAACTCTGGTTATATTTCAGATCTTGTTACATCTGAAATATAAGATGTATATCTTATAATACATCTTATAAGATATATATTATATATCTTATAATACATGTATTATAAGATATATATATATACATATATATATATATATATCTTATATAAGATATATATATATGTATATATATATATGTATATATATATATATATATATATATATATAGTATCTTATATATATAAGATATATATATATGTATATAATATATATATGTATATATAAGTATACATATAGATATAAGTATATATATATATATATACATATATATGTATTATATATATATGTATATATATATATATATATATATATATGTATATATATATATCTTATATACATATATATATATATAATATATAAAGCAGGCAGAAAGCGTCTTCTACATTTAAATTTCTGTCTTTTCTCCTTCTCAACTCAAAAGTAATGGAGGTGAAATCTTTGGAGCTCTTTAGAGAAGTAAGAAGTGGATTCAGCAGACAACAGGAAGGCTAAGCTGATTACCTAGAGTTTGGTTTGAGCTTTCAGGTCATATTTATCATCTAGGACTACGTCACACGCTTAGAAGATGTTGGCAGCCCATTGCAAAGCTTTGACAGGAACAACTTATGTTTTGAAATCAGTTGTGACCTTTCTCTACGGCAGTCTGTACAGTGACTGCAGCCGCTTTTCAGCAGAATATGGACATGAAATGATCATTCTGAGGATTTTTCATAGGCTACGTCTCTGAAGGTATGTGAACAAAATGCTGCTGCATATTTAAACAATTTTATGAGTTTAAACAACACCATGACAAAAACATGAAAAGTTGTAACGAGGTCAACAGGTTGGATCCAAAACCCCCTGATGTCTCCACAATTTGTATTATTAGTAGAAATAAACCTGGACTTATTTCCCTTTTATCATGTCTATAAAAATATAACCAAGACTTCTTAAGAGTATTGATTGTGTTAGACATGTTCATTAAAGCTGAATCTCGATTGAATTTCAAACATAATAGTGACATGGTCAAATAGCAACGCAGAGAGTTATAAAGTGCTAAATATACATGTAAGCCCACACATCACCACCATACAAGAGGTGACCAAACACTCCCATCCAAATATTAAACACTTGTTAATAGCTTTTCCAGCCCGGCAGCAGAACTTCTGTCACGACGGACAAAACGGACTGAAAAGGATTTGCTTTTATGTGAAGCCCTAAACTGGTGTGATTGGATGGAAGGACAAAAAAAATCTAGAAGAGGGGGGGCGGGGGGGTGTTTTATCCAGCACTTTTAAGAAACCCTGATGAATAATTCAATGTTATCATTCAACTTGATGCTCAATCATTATGTTTTTCTTCTGTCTTGAAATGCGAGGGACCCCGGCAGACGGGGGGCATCATAGAGGGGCAACTTGGGGGAAGTAATGCGCACACAAGGACAAAACAAGAAAGGCTACGGCGCAGTCACTCCGCTGTCAGCTTGATAGATATAATGTGTCACCAATTAAAAACTCATTGCCATTCTCTAATTCAGCCAAGGCCTTGTTAACCGCTCCCTGGCAGGGAGGCTGCAGCAGCCGCCTCTGCCTCTCCAACCTGCTCCGCCATAATGGAGGGCCCCTGATTTCCCATCCCTTTAGAACGATGGCCGTTTCCTTTGGCATGTAAATAAGACATTCACTCGGCAGCACGTTACCAATAGAAAAAAATGACCATCTATGTCTTTGATTTTCATCTTTTTCATGGGAAAACAAAGAATTCTATAGTTTCAGATTTTATTCAAAAAAACCCTCTTTTTCCAGGATTTCTTTGGGATCTTTCTCATGGTAATTGTGTTGACTCAACTTGTGCGACGTTGCTATACAACGCATATGAACCCTAGCAGGAGTCCATTACAGAAATACCATTTAGCAAGCTGTTTCTGTGAGAAAGTCAAATGTTTAAGGGGCTTTTTTTTGTGTGCTGGTCAGGGACCACGGTCCTGGAGGAGCAGCAGGGGTCCAGCAGAGGCTTCAGTGAAAATAAAGGCCTCTCAGGTCTGTGATAGTTTCCCAGCTGAAATCAAAAGTGTCAAAGTTGTAGAAAAGCAGGTTTTCTTAAGCAGTCTGACTTTTTGTCAACCCGTCCTATTTAGCAACTTTCTTGCCTGACACTGGATAAGTGGATGTCGTTGAGCCTGTTACCCACACACACACACACACACACAGAAATCTCCAAAAAAAAAAACTCACTTTTTAAAACAAATGGAGCAAAACAAAAGAAACACAGAGATATGTTTGCTTTATTAATAAAAAAATAAAAAAAAACATTGTCTAGTTTTTGTCAGTCTTGAATGAAAAATATTATTTCTGAAATTGTTTCCTGAAACTTTTAGACTGTTGATGCGGATAGACATGACAACTTCACTTTGAACTTTACACTTGCTGCAGTAATAAACATTTCTAAGTCTCTGTAAATATGTAGTCAGTTGTTATTTTTATGCACAAGCTAATGGTAGCTAACGGAAAGACATAAAAAAATATTGAGTTTAAGACAAAAATGAGTGACACCTTTAGAGTTTGATTTGCTTTTCTTACAATAATCACATGACACAGCAGAAATGCAAGCTAATGTCAGCACTGAAAGCACATAGAAATGACCACTGCTTTAAAAGGTTTATTTAAAAAAACAAATATAAATAAAAAAAACAAAAACAGTTTATTTAAATGCAAATAAGCTAATTTTGTAAACTGACACAATTATTGAGGAGAATCAACATGAAATGAACCAGCGCGAAATAAAATGTCCACTGGTTGGTTTAAGGTCCAAACATCAGCACTGTAGCACAGCTAGCTGCAGGAGGAATTTATAATAGTACCAACACTTTCATAAGCCAATCCTACAAAAGCCAGGCTTTTTTTGTTTTTTCAAAAAAAAAAAAAAAACATATAAAATTATTTTTTGTTCAACTGTGATGGGGTGGAACATAAAATTACAGCAGAGATACTGTGTAAGCTAAAAGAAATTGTCCTAATACTTAGTTAGCTCTGAAAGTAAAAGAGTTTATGTTTGGAAGAAAAGAAGAATGCGATGTGTTCCAGTTGTCCACTTGTTCTCTACATGTTGCACAACAAAGTATTTAGTGGAATACCTACTTTTTAGGCTTGTATTTACTTAATTCTTATATAATGAGCTGGTGAGTCAGGTCTTTAGGTTTATTGCTCTCAACTTCAACGTGACGCCTTCTTCTCAGCAGCTGGGAAAGAATGCAGATTTGGAAACATTTCTAAGTGTTGAATTTAAGAGTGGAATTCAGGGGTCACATTTATCAGAGTTCCTTTCCTCTTTGTTCCCGTCTCCTTAGCTATTTGCGCCGACGCTGGAATGCAACATATTCCATTCAACAACAAATAAGCCGGGTCATCTGGAAAACGTAGAGTGTAGGAGCAGAAAACAAAAGGAATGAGGTGCAAACATCTGAAAGAGTCCAGACCTCCATCTTAAACCCGGACAAGCCCTCTTCCTCCCCCTCCTCCTCCTCATCTCTGCCCGCTCATTATCCCCGTCAACCAGGACCAGGCCCACTTGGCACAGCCCTGCGGACTTAATTGAATTAGACATAGCAGCTTGTGTAGGTATTGTGTGGTGGCATGAGAATCTCCCAGCCATCTCCATGAGGGTGAGAGAAAAAAGGAGGATCAGTAACACTTGTCGGCAGATCCAAGAGTCTGAGATTCTCAGGAGTAGAAGGGTTTCTCACAGCCAGAGGACCACCAGCCTCAAGCCTACACCGTGCCAGATTCATGTTTATCTCTAAAAGGAAGTCAAACAAATTGGAAATATTGGAACTTTTCCATCACACTGAACAAATTATCTGCGTCTTTCATTTTGTTGGGTCACATTTCTGCTGTTATTTAAAAAAAGCAAACGGAATCATTTTTTCAGTCCCGTTTGGCTCGCGCAACTGCAGCTTTATGTAAATTGTATATTTTTGACAAGCAGAGCTGATGAACGTTGCCTGTCAGCAGAAAGCAAAAAGCAACAAACTAGATCTCAAACTAGAAATCAAATCTGTACAATTTGTAACAGCTTAGGACTGTGTTGGGACTGCAGCACAGCTAGCAAGTGAAGGTAGTCAGAAAAGACAAAAGAAAAGTTTAACATTCCCCCGCAAACTGTTTCTTCTCACAAAGTGTGAGACTTTAGGAATAAGTTTATACATTTAGGCCAGCGGTCACCAAGTGTGTTAAAGTCCTTCAACAAGTTGTCCAGGTCGCAAAGTCATAACTTGGCACTGCAACTGAATTTCAACAAAAAGGTTAAGCTGGATAGCTTTTTTTCTACTAATTAATTATATCATCATTTGATAACTGTTTTTGTTATTGACTCAGGTTATTGTGTGACAAAAAAAAAAAAGAGGAACACAACAGAAATTGAACAGGGAGAAAATACTGTTTCATATTAAAGAGAGTATATTCACGTTAGTATGTTTCTTTTCTTAAACTGATAAAGATCTTGTAATATCTCAGTATAGTAAAGTTTCTAACTGGAAACACAAAGATTAAGTTTGAACCAAAGATCTGGTTAAATTTTTTGGTCAAGGATCTGCATCATAATAAGGTAAACATAACATGATATTTTCTCATTTTAATAACTCAACTTCAATCTTTTTTGTAACTTTTGCTCAAGTCTGCAAAAATCCTAAATCTTCTAATTAAATCTGAATTTGTAAAATAACGGTGTCGCTTTGCTCCGATGCTTGGAGGCGACTTTCTGCAGCTCTTCAGGAATCCAGTGTGCCGGCTTAGCACACGGAGTTAACGCTGATCTCGGAGCTGATTTTAAAGTCAAGAGTCACTCACTTTGTGTCTAGAGATTTCGTCTTCTCCCTCCATTTTCACTTTAAAATAGACAGAAACCTCTTCTAATGTGATTGCCCTTTCCCATTTCACAAGGCCGGTTTTAAAAGGATATGCTGCGAGGGAAAGCCGCGCTGCTCCGACTACATTATGTCACCTCCCTAACCCTCGGGGTCAGAGCCAGATTGACACTATAACCCACATCCCTGATCCTCCTTCAGTCTTTTTAGAGGTGCACCGAGCCGGCATTAATGCGGCCCGCACTTTATTCATTTTGGGATCAGCCGAGCTGAAAAGATAAGCTCTGAATAATTGGAGTCCATGGACCACAGAGAATCTGATGGGATACTCCACTCTTTAACTTTTTTTTCCACCTCCCGTCTTTCTTCGCGCCCACATAACGGGGAGGACAGCCCTTGTTAGATTCAGGCGGACAGATGTGGTAGAAGAGGAGTGGGATGGAGAGAGGGGTGACGCTGGCTGCAGGGACCTGTCACTCATGTGCAGTGGGAGGACATGGAGCAATGGATCCTCCACAGTCACCAGCAGACAAGGCAGACTTGTGTGCGGACACCAGACATCCAGACGGTACGCCATCCTGCCTCCTTTTCTTTGCTTCTGACTCTTTAACGCTCCCTGAAACAATATTTACTGAATTGTTGTGGATTCACTGCAAGGCAGAGGAGGGGGGTGAAAGTCAGAGGCAGCTGATGTCAACGCAAAAAGTGCAAAAGTATAGAAACCTTAATCTTTTTGTAAATCTGCATCAAAGCGTGTTTTGCTTTTCATGCGTCCGCTCAGCAGTTCATCCAATAATATATACTCCCATTTTGCATCCACAGATTCATAATTTGTTCCTTTTATTTTGTAAGCAAATTGTTTTGTCCAGTTTTATCCAAACCACTGCATTTTAGCGTGACTTTACCTCCTCTTAGAAGCAATATTTTATTAAATTATAGACAGAAATATTTGTACTCAAATATCACATTTTATTCCTGGCACAAAATTTTGTTGAAACTTTTATTATGTTTAGTTTGCTTTTGATCCAGTTAATGCTCATGAAGTATGACTAACTCTGACCACCGATCAAAATAACTATCAGAAACTTAATGGACCAAGACATTAGCATTTCGTAACAGTGGAGTCCCTGCTAAGCAGTTAAATTATTTACTTTTTTTCACCAAATTGACCAAAACTACTAATGTACTAAATGACTAAGAGAAGAAATAATTTGCACCTGTCAGGAGGTTTAGGTCCTGGTTATTACCATCTTTACCACCAAAGTTCACATGGGGGAAATTTTAAAAAACATTTTTTTTTTTTAGACAATTTGAACTGGGAGTACTGTTTAAATGATCAAGTAATTATCATGTGCCAGACAAATAAAAAAAGCAGCTATTGAATAAAGCACCGATATATAATATCTGTATTATTTTATTAGTGAACGTTGCTGAAAGACCCTTAGCAAACCAATCTATGCCAGACGGCAACATATGGCAATAGAATAAGCAGCTTTAGATATTTCTTAAAGGTGTTTCAGTCTGAATGATGGAAATGACATTACAAACATAGTTGTGCATAAACTTTTAAACTTTAAACAGGACAACGCGGTCAGACCTGGACAGAGATGGTTAGGATGATGGCTATGTTTACTAGCGTAGCTTTAGCTCGTTTAAACAAAGCTCTGAGGTTTTTGTACTGTTATATGATTGCTCACGTTTTGTTGTCAAAATGATACAAACTCATTTACCTGAGACTAGAAGTAGAGCCCAGCAGTCAGCGCCAGAACACGAGGCTCAGTGTTTATGTTCTTCAGTCTGCAGTTTCTAGTGTTGTCACAGCAGAGCAAATGAATACTAATTCCCCATACATAACATGGGAGTTAATTATTTTCTCACTGTGCTTAGTCCCCTCTTCATCAGCAACAAATCCTGTGAATTTAGTTACATTTACTCTTTATTTGCCAAACTTACTTGGGGGGGGAACCACATATTTTAGCTGAAATAATCTGTTCCCCCTACTGAGAATAGGTTATTTCAGACAGCTAAAATATTTGGTTCCCCCATAATAACTTTGGCAAAGAAAAAGCCAATATCTCCAAGTCTTACAGGATGAGAGGAATAAATTAGTTTGTGAAAACATAATTAGCTCCCATGTTATGGGAGGGAACAGATTATTTCAGGCAGCTAAAATATATGGTTCCCCTCATAACTTTGGCAAAAAATGAGCAAATGTTTCCAAACTTTGAGGATTTAAAGTTTGCTCCCATGTTATAGAGGGAAAACAGATTATTTCAGGTTCCTCCCTCATAACTTTGGCAAATAAAGAGCAAATATTTTCAAACATATAGAATTTGAGGTTCATTAAGAGAGGAATAAACACAGTTAAAGACTTGCAGGTAAATTAATTTGTTCCCATGTTATGAAGGGGGAACTGATTATTTCAGGTGGCTAAAATATATGGTTCCCCCTGTTATAACTTTGGCAACTAACAAGCAAATATCACCAAAATCACAAGATTTGTTGTTGATGAAGAGAGGAATAATCACAGTTTATTTATTTTACAATTTTGTTATTGCTTCTTTTTAAAACAACAGCTGCCGATTAAACTGTTACAACCTTGACCTGATTCTATGAGTTGTTTTTGCCGAGAAATCGATCAGAAGCAACTTTAAAATGGCTGCAACACGCGCTGCACACACAGGGGCAACAGAATTTTGCACAAGACCTGCAGCCACTGAGTGAGGCAAAAAATATTTTCTCTGACCAAATCACATGGGCACATTGCTTCCTGTCCCGGAGACGCGACACCCACTGGCTCCTCGCTTTCCATTAGAACTTGTTTCCTGTGGTCCAGGACATTTTTATGGGGGGTAATAATAATAGTATGATCTCACATAATACACTCACTGTTCACAACACTGAAATGGAAAGCATGAGAAGGCGAAGAACAGTGCATCTTAAGATGAAAAACTAAATACGGAGATAGAGAACAGAAAACAAGCAAATTGGAATCTGCTGTTAAGAACAGATGGGTTTGTTTGTAATAATTGTATAAAGATTGTATCTTGTTTATTTTATTGTCGTTGTCAGACATGGTTTCCCAGCTACAAGATGATCAATTTCCAAGTTTAAAACAAAAAAATAAATCCCTTGTGTCCCTTAACCACCTGACTCAAAGTGAGTAATGAAAAGGCGACGCGATGGCGACTGGAGTGGTCAGAGATATAAATCAGCGATGGTTTGTAATTCTCTTCATTTAAACAAAGGCCGAGCGAATAAAAACTCATTAAGCTGACATGTGAATTGGCAAACAAACTGTTTAATGTGTGTCTGCTGTGTGCAGTGGGTTTTGTTTCAGTGTGTGTGGGGGCAGCCCAAATTTACATCTGATTGGAGTTTAATGGCCCGTGGCTGCTTTTACTGCATGACCACTATGGTAACCAAGCTTTTCTCAAGATTTTCAGCAGAGTAAAATGTCCCTTTTTTTTTTTTTTCTTTCTTTCGTCTATTTGAAATGTGTCATGCAAAGCCAAATGGGGCAGGGAGCTTGTATGTATCAATTTGTTTCTGTTGCAGGACCCAAGCCAGGCCGGCAATGAATATATGGGCCATTGAGTCCCTGTGCACAATGGCCACAGCTGATGCGGTTGCCACAGAGACACGCCCTTACAAAGGGCAGGAATGGTGACATATGGTCCAAACCTGCCCAGTCGCTGGACCCCCAAAAAGGTCGACTGCATTGACAGACAAAACCCTGCGTTAGCCATTTATCCGTGCTTACTCATTTCATGGTAAGATAAACTTTTTATAAAGTATCCGCAGCCCATGCACGAGAAGTAAACGAATGGAGGAGGGGGGGAGGCACCATGTAAAATGGGGGCATTCATTATTAAGTGATTAACAAAGGTTTCTTTACCACCTGCTTCTACATTAATACGGACATTAAAGGCCACTCTTCTTTCACAAGAAAGAGATTAACTCAAAGGTGATTCAGAATTTGAAATGACAAAATATCTGTAAATATTATCAACCTATCCTAAAGTAATTTTAACTCACAAACAGTGCATTATTTTTTCCACAACATATTCTCCACCTACAAGAAAATTCAAGGTGCTTTACATGATTAGAAAGAAAATAAAACATCACGTTTATAGCGGCAAAGTGATGACAGGTCGAAAGACTTTATGATGTCTAACTTGATAAAGGTTGATTAAAATAGATTTTTAACTGTGTCTTTATGCTAAAAAACAAATAACATTTTTTAAATTGTATTTGTGGACGTGGCAGAACTCCAACAAAAAAGTGAAAATAGACTGACAGACCTGGTGCAAAATATACTTGCTGATTGCTCTTTGAATGATAAAAGAAAACAGAGAATAAGATTAATCCTCTGCACCAAACAACAAAAAATTAAGAGATTAAATCCTGAGGCAGGGTTGGAAAATTAGGAAGGGACAAAATAAATCAGGGGAAATGTGGAGAAGCTGAGGCAAGGAGAGACAATCAGGTTAAGCACAGGTGGGACGAATAAATCTGATGAGCAAGGAAACCGTGGAGAAGGAAAATAAACACACAAAAAAAACTAAAACAAGACTCAAAAATCTAGAAACCCGAAAGGAAACTGCTTGACAACAATCTAAGAAAAATGAATGCAAAAATACAAGAAACAAAGGACAGGATGAAGAAACTGGCACAAAGGAATGAAGTACTATGGCAACCTCAAAACAATAAACAGAAAAAAATCTGGCAAGACCTGACAGAACATAAACAACCCACCAGATAGCAACTCGGGCAAAAACCCAAACGGCTACGACAGTCATTTTTATTCATTTCTTAATCCTAAATGTTTCTAACATGCAACTGATGAGGCTTCATGTCACCTTAAACTTAGATGAGTTATTATCTTGACCTAAATTAGTGACGCATTTAGGTAAAAACAAAAAAAAAAAAGTATGAATATTTTTGAGCTTTTTATTATTTGAAATAATAAAAATCTCACAGAACAGATTAAGAAAGTTGTACTAGCAAAACAGAAGCTGTGTGAGGAAGGGATTAAAGATTGACTTGTTTCATTACTCACTGCTAAACCATGTGATGATGTTGTCACAGGTTTTACGTGGTGGGACTTTTTCTTAAAGCGAAGTGGCTCTAATTATGCTAAATTATGCAAGTGTTATTTCTTCAAATGATACATTCGGTGAATTATTTGCATTACTGAAGGTCTCCAGATGCAGATCTTTCAGAAATTACACAAATACCTATCAAGATTATAAAGATAAAATGGTTTACGAATTTAGATTTTTAACTGAAATAAGCTGAAAACACTAATTTCTTAATTCTTTATCTTTCTGCTAAATTACAGCAACATTTACCAATAATTTTATTCTGTGCCTTGCACAGGATAAAATGAGCAATTAACATGTTTTGAACTTTATTTTACGAGGATTTGTTTGATAGATGAACCTCAAAACATTGCTTAATTGTGAAATTTCAAGAAAATGATTGTTTCAAATCCATTGTTTCAAACAATTATATTTGGGAAGTTTGATGGTGGTTTGTGTTCAGCGTCCCGATTCAGTCGTTGCAGAAATTACCAAAGCGAGTATTTATGGAAGCATCTCAGCAGCTTTGCAGATCATAACTTTAATTAAACCCCTGTAGATTTTAATATTCTGACCTTGCCACAGACTCTCAATTGAATTTACATCTATGAAGCTTTCTAACGTATAAATGTGCTGTGATCCAAACCACTCCAATACGTCTCTGCCTGAGTGTTTGGGATTATTCTGCTAGAAGAAGAATAGTTTGTCCCTGACTTAAGCCTTTTGCCCTCTCTTAACAGGTTTTCTTCCTCCGTTACTCTTTATTTAGCTCCAGCTATCATCATCAAGTTCCTGTCTGCTTCCTTTCCCTTCCGAATAACAGCGTCACCACAGAATAATGCTGCCAACACCAGGGAGAACAATATATTAAAGATGATGTGCAGTGTTACTTCTTCACTAGATGTTTTATATATTTGCTTGAAACCTTCAGATTTAGTCGTTCATAAACGATGGATGTGTTCAGCTCGCTGAAAACACTCATAACTTAGTCAACACAGAACAGTTGGGCCATTAAATAAAATGTAATTCAGTATTTGTTTAAGAAAGTTTCATAGTTTCACTTTTTTTCCTTTTTTATATATTGTATGAATAATGCTTGAAAGTCATTAAAAACTATGCCTAATGCTGATCAAAGTAGTGCTGTCATGTCAACACATACAAAATGACACAGTTATTATTATTCTTTGATTTCTCTGTTAGGTGAGAACTGTGCAAAATCTTTAAATCTATCATCATTTTAGTCTGTATTTTATTTTTAATCCACTGTATTAGAGTAAAAGGAGGGTGACGTTTAAATACACTCAAGACTTTTCAGATTTTTATTTATGAAACCTTTAAAAGCAGGAATCATGTTAATTATATCTCACAATTATTCTCTCCCTTATGATGGTATGTTACATAAAATCCCAATTAAATACACAATATTGTGTTGCTGTGACTTTTTTTCTTTTCTTAAACTATCAGATGGCAGTTTCTTCTGGCAAAGTATGTGACAGCACAGTGTAAGTGAATCAAAAGGATGAATAAACAGATGTCCAGTCACACACACACACACACACACCCATGCATTCACACAGTGACTCTTACAACCACATGTGTACTCTTCAGGGAATAGGTCAGGCCAAAGTGTCAGGAGATGTCAGCTAGGTTGACAGGATGTGAGTGAGACCCGGAAGGAGATCCCACTCAGTTTAGATTCGGAGGTGACAGGTCCTTCTGGATATGACCCGTCCATTCCCCAATTTCACCCCATCCACCCGCCTGCACAGAAGCCCCCATTGACCGGTGTCAAAGAGGGGGACCTGAAGAAGAACATTACCCTGGGAGGTCAGAGACCCCCAGGTGACCCAGTGGAGCCCCCTTTAAGACCAGATTCTCCGACTGAGTCCAGTGTTAAGCTGTCAGATCTGAGGCATAACGTAGCGCTCAAATGCAGGCAGAACCAATTGGAGACCGATGCCCCGTCCTTGTGCCGGTGGCGCAATAGTTTTCTGGAGAGAACAGTGCACTAGTTTCCAAAACACATTCACTCACACACCCTTGTTGCTATCATATGAGCAGATTCCCACACTTGAATAGAGGTACGGACCCCACCCTTGGACCCCACACTGCACAGCCGCCTGCACAGATTTCTTGAACTCACACACAGATCTAAAAATACAAACGAGGGAGGAAATCCCCACATTCCTGCTGCAATGGACCTGCACTACAAAGACGTCCAAACAATGAGTCTCTCTTGACTCGGAATCATCCCAGACAACATAGGAAGGCTGAGGCATCAGAGAGTTGTTTTTCCCGGACAGATTGTTGTGTCTAGGAGTGGAAACCTCTGACCGCCGCTGCTGACTCATGGCAAGGGGCCACATGTGAAAGAATGGCCTGCAGCATGGGACGAACACATGTGGGGAGAGCCGCTGGCATCCGGCATGGCATGTGTCCACAGACTGCCAAAGGATGCCACGAGAGCAGACTGTATCTGGCGGGAAGCCGAAAGCATTTCAAGCAATAAAAGTCTGACTCAAATGTGAGGGGAGCTGCTATTGCAGCTCGACGCCACTTGAAAACACACAGATTCATGATTCAGACAGGTGGAATAATATATTGTCTACCAAACACATTAATCACAAACATCCACCAAGTGAGAGCCTGACTCATTTCTGACCTGAGGCTCAGCACAGCTCGGTGCAAACGTCAGTGGCGCAGAGCTTCATATCAGATCTCTCTGAGCGTCTGGCTCGCATCATTCTTGTTGTCTGCAGTCACAGCGGGGCACACATCACACTCTCAGACAAGAGATTTCTCACTTGGACGAAGGTAGCTTGATGACTCGTGAGACTTTTATTTCCTGGCAGCGTGGTGGGTGCCGGGTGTCAAAACCAAAGGAGTGAGGTGACGACACAAGCTGTTATTGTGAAGTTGTTTAGAGCTTGTGTGTTTGTAAAGGTTACAGAAGCTGTCTGTTTAACAAGTGGGTATAAAACTACATAATCAGCATTTAACTGATTAAACTAAAATGTTCAACCATTGTTTATAAGCATAAAATGTACACTGCTTAATTAAAGATGACAAAATTAGTTAGTTAAATATAAACTTCTTGTAGTGTCAGGACAAACAATTTAGCATGTGGCTGATTATATCAAGAAGATCACAAACACCTGTTTTCATAAAATGCAAAAATTGCTGTAGCCATTTTGGATTTCACACCCACACACCCTGGAGACGTCATTCGACGACAGATGTTTGTTTCCTTTAAAAGTTAAATGAAGTGAATAAGTAGATGTGGGTAAAATGCCCAAAGGTTATTGTCAAGTAAGAGTGAAACTACTTCAATATATCTTTATATTGAAGATATATTCCTTAAGTAAAAGGAAGAATCATTCATCAGAGAAATTACTCAAGAGTAAATAAGTACTTAGACAAAAGGCTACACAAGTACTGAGCAATTTATAACACCTGGCAAAGTCTGACAATTTGAACCATAAACAAATTAAGGCATAAGAAACACATTTTAATCTCTTTTTTTCTCCAGTATAAAACCTATGAAACTAATGCTTACAGTAGATAATGTACATGTATGTAAGTACCTCCAGCAACAATAAATAGTGTTGGCTGTAACTTTTCCACCTACAAATGGCACAACAGCCTGTGCAGATGCCCATCACTCACTGGATCATTCAAGTCCTTGTAAGTTTGTGTAATGAAGTGGTTTACATGCAAAGGTGGTTTACCAAAGAAATCTGAATCTAAATCTGCAAAAGAAAAAGTACAGAAATGCAAATAAAAGTCTTGAAACACTGAAAGTTTGGTTGAGAAACCTGAAATATTCTCAAACACTTCAATGTTGTTTTTATCCAAGGGCTAATTAATTTCTTTCCCTTGAGTACCGAGTACAGCTTTACCTTTTCCTTGACTGACAGCTAGACAAAAGGAACGGGACAGAGTGATTTGTCAATGGGTAAAAATCAGCACAAAGAGCTATTGATTGGCAGGAAAGAAAGAGACGGGGGGGGGACAATGAGCGTTGCTGTGAGATCTCCCCTGAATGATCAATACCAGAGTTCTGGGTGAGGGAACCGTCCCACTTGTGTTTATACAGTCAGATACACAGCAAAGATCATCCATTGTAGAGCCGGACCGGTGCTGTCACTCAGCGCAGAGCGACGCTGCAGGGGGCAGCCAGGCATCTCTATCTCACACAAAGATGTCTGCTCTAATGCTCAGAGTCGGCGCAGTCTCCAACGCTGCAGTGGGTATGAGCACAAGAAGCTCGCTGCTGGGGTCTTAATCAAGAAAGACGACAATTAGTTCTAATTTATTCCTGTGAATTGCATACACAAGTTGTTCAGGGGTTTAGGAGATTTATTTTAGATGGTCAAATGATGCAAAAATGCATTTTCCTAGCAGCTGAATAAATAATTTCTTATTTTATATATTTCTTTAAACTGCCTGCGCACAGTTTTACTAAATTAACTTTTCAGCTTGATTTACAACACATGGGAAAATAAATCTTACAATTTTAGATGTTTGTGCATCTTTTCCTGCACATGAAGGTTTTTGGGGCTCCATGATGTCATCGCATACTTTTCGTTATTGCTTTTTTCACTGAGTGTGTCCTCAAAACCGCAGCGGCAACTTTTACTGTTTTCTGAATGCAGATCTATTTACTTTTCACCTCAAGCAATGTCCCAATAATGCTAATTAGTGTGAGAAAATAGTTTTTAAAAAAAAGTCAGATACAAAAATTAGCTATATTTAGTTTAATGATGTGTATATTTTTTCCTCCTGCTAATAAACTGCATTAAAAGGGATAACTGGGACAAGATAAGAGAGAGACGCTGCACTTTACACCCACTTGGTTGGTATGTCGGTGTGTTCAGTTTCAGTTAACATAAGTAGCAGCTCAGCAAATCATGTGGCAGCAACTCCTTGTTGGTGTCAAATGGACAGACAGGATCAGGATCATAAAAAGACAACAATGGTTCATATAAGCTGAACCCTAAAGCAGATCGCCTACAGATGCAGAACACACCAGGAGCCACGACCATCAGCTAAAACTGGAAAAGAAAAATCAAAATTCTTACAGGATCACAAAAATTTGAAATAGCAATTCTTGTTCCAAAATGACGGGTTCAAAATTTGGAATAAACAACAGGAAAGCAAGGATCTGTCCCACCTTGCATTAATAGTTCAGGCTGCTGATATAAAAGCATGGAAGACATTATCTTGCTACACTTTTGGCTCTTTAGAATTAATTGAGCAACTTTAAAAAACTACAGTCCAGTTGCTGATCATGTCCATCACTTTGTGACCCCATCGTCTGATGTCTACATCCAACAGGATGATGCACCACGTCACAGAGCTCTGATTCACTGTACTCCAAAGGTCTCAATGATCTATACATCCCCGATAAAACAGAGCTCCGCTGGGATCTGGTGAAATGGGGATTCACTGAGGTGCAGCCGATGAACTTGCAGCAACAGTGTGATGCTATTGTGCCAAAATCAGTGAGGAACGTTTCCATCACCTTGTTGAATCTATGATACAAAAACGTCAGGAAGTTCTGAGATCAAAAAGGGTCCAACCTTTTACTGCAACCCTAAAGTGTTACAGATGTGCACCACTGAACCCAGAAACGTGTATCTGTATTGTCAGTTTCTTGTACACCTTAACGTCACGGCACACACAAAGACAAACACACACACACTCACAGACTGAACAGAGGCATAATGGGTCGGGTTTGATCTGTGCTTTCACCTCATGCTAATCTTATCACAGCCACATTTTTCAACTCTCTGGAGAGCTGCAGATGGGATGAGGGGTGATCCATCCTGGAGCGATCAGCGCCAACCATCACGGGGGGTACAAGGCGTCTGCGGAGCCACTGTTTACCTTCTGAAGCCTTTTGTTAAGTGCCACTCAAAAGCTGCTTGTTTTATCAGCAGAGATAAGAGTCTGACATCGAAGGAGACGGATGAGCGCAGGAGAAGAGGAAAGTGTTGAAAAAGAGTGTGTTTTCTGGAAAACAATGTCTTTTAGGCACATGATTTGTAGAACAACTTCTGCTTTTGAAAACTTTAATTTCCAGTTTAAGTCTCGCTGCTTTGTGTTGCATCATCTTCATAAGTACAGATGAGTTTTCTGTATCGAGATTGTTTTTGTCTAACGGGTTTAAATGTGAAATAAATGAAAATGTTGGCTGGTTTTCATACTCGATCTCTTTTGTATCATTTTCGAATATTTCTTTAGAGGGTTGTGGCATTTGTATTAATTTGTGTGTGTGCGCAAGGGTGTGTTTGTATGTGTGTGTGCTCAGCTGCATTCTCAGCTCCCTCTGCCCATTCGAGCGCATTTATTTGCAGTGAGCCTACCCACTTATTGTCAGTAGTCCTGGTACCCCTAGCCCACTCACTCCCCCCCCACCCCCTCACAGTCCAGGCAATAAATCCACAAGTGGAGCACACACTGTTCAACAGTTACCATAAGAAAAACAAGAGTGAAGAGGATGAGTGTTTGCCTTCCCATGGAATGAAAAGGGAATGGGGGGGAGGAAGAGGAAAAGAAAACGAGGGCTTATCGCGTAGCACTCATTCCGCTGCGACATTCGGCGCAAAAGCACAGCTACGCACATACACTCGTTTACAGTGTCTGCTCGCTGCTTTGCATCACAATCTGCTTTCGGGAAGCCTTTTTCATCAAGGAGTTAACAGATAAAAGGAAGGAAGGGTTAATATTGTAAAAAGCTGAAAGATGGTCACATCTGCAGCAGGGATTTGTCCCAGTCTCCACAGACACAAAGGACGGCCCAGATGAGATGGGACCAGACACCAGGACATCCTGTTTGCCAGTTTAGGGGACAATGCCCCCCGACCCCCTCTCTGCAGTGCTAAAGTGATAATGTTCTTACAACAGTGCGGCTGTCAGCACCTAACTGGAGCAGGACCCAGATAGGACTGCAGGCCTCGGCACAGCGGGACGTCAGACCAGGAAAGGACGTCTTTCAACACGTTGCAGAGCAGAACATCCTTTGGTCACACAGGCTCGTGTTTCGTTTGCTAGATTTATACCGGGGCATGAGACTTACCTTGATCTCATTGATCTTCACTAAATGTCTGCTGACAGAAAAATGTAGAGAATGCTGACTTTGCTGTATTTTAATGTAAAGAACCAGGATAGTTTCATAAAACAGTAAAATGCCTGTTTAAAGTAATGCAAATAAACTAAATGAGGTAGTTTTAGAGTTCACCACATTTGCATGAGCAGATATGCAAAAAAATAAAAATAAAAAAAAATAAATAAATGAAAAATTCAAGAAGAATGCATATTTTTTGCATTTAGTGCATTACTCTCTTGTGTGTTTTCCCATTGTTTTAGCATTTCGGCAGAGTACTAAAGGCACTCAGGAATTTCTTGTTTATTTCTGAAAACACATTTAGCTTTCTTAACCTTGCCTGACCTCTGTTTTCATAATGGCCGCTGAAAAGGCCTTAGCAAAAAATACCTCATGCGCCATCTGATCTCCAGAAATATTGAAGGAGCCGTCGTGTCACTCCTTCGACATTTTGTAGCTCTGCAGTTTTGAAAAAGACTTCTTAAATGTTATTTCACCAAATCTCAATAAAAAGAGGCGAGATGAATTTTTAAGGCAAAATCTCAAACATACTCCTGCTCAAGGACAAATTTGTCAAGATATCAAAAAGAGAACTGTGGTTCTCAGGAAGTCTGGTTGAGTGTGAAGTACAGCGTTGGCCACAGCATGAGCTGCAAGAGGGACCGGTGCGCTAAATAAAACAGGTGGCATCTTGCTGTTGTTGATTCCACATAAAGGAAAATAACTTTATGTGGAAATATTAAAAGGAATCAAAACCTTCCAGAAAGATTAAGCTGAAAGGTGGATGGGCTTTCTTAATAGCTAACCACCACATGAGATAAAAATTATTTTAGGACAACCTATTTAATGATCTCCATCACAAAGCTCAGCTCTAGACGCCATGGAAACTTATGAATAAAGAATAAAGTTTTCTCTCAATTATACCAGTTCTGTCAGGAGAAGCTTGAAAAGCTTGAAAAAGTCTCTAAGAATATTTATTTTAAAAGCTTACCACTTAGCTAAGATAAATAATTATGCTAATACTGTGTGAGGAAAACAGGGGAACAAATTATTCTGACTTAGAGTCAGAAGATGAGGAAGGAGCTTGCACGTCTTTTTTTTTTTTATCTATGTTTTCCGGACTGTAAATCGCACTTCTTTTCATAGTTTAGCTGGTCATGAGACCAACGCAACTTACTTTTTTTTTTTTTTTCTTCACTCCTCATGACGCATTTTCTGAATGATGAAATTCATACTCGGGAACAATTTATAGTCTGTAAAATAACACAATTCTCTGGCTTAAACTGTGTATCTGTGTCTGGATTACATAACCAGCTGGAGATACATCTAATCAATTTTATCGGATCAATTTAGACGAGTCAGTTTCCTTCTCCAGGAAAAACGTGTCGGTCCAACTTAGAGGTAAGAAAAAAAAATGTTGGTAACGTTGGCAACGTCTCTGTCAGCTGACAGAGACGTGAAAATGAAAGAAAAGGCATGGGACCACAGTGGCTGACTTCACTTCACCATGAAGACAAAACTGTGTTTAAGACACAAACTGAAGTAATGGTATTAGTACTCCAGCTGTCAGACATCAAAAAAATAAAACAATGAGGTTAGACTCTCTCTTCTTCTTTTTAAACAAACTCAACAAATCTTGAGGCTTTAGATAAAGGCTGGAATTTGTATTCATCTTGAATTTTGTTTCCTAATAATCACAAAATTGGTTAAAAAAAAAAAAAAAAACAGACAAAACAAAAACAAAAAAAACATTTGTGGTGAAATGTTGTATTGCATTTGAGTCATTCAGTTCCTCAGAGAAATAGGCCAGAGACTGTTTCTCACAGTCATATAACCACACAATGTAGCCCCTCCACACAGACACACACACAAAAGAGGAAGAGGAGTCGCCCACAAACAGACAGAGACGGTGGCATCATGGGTAAGATCATGGTAAATGATCTTGTGAAGTGTCAAACTGGGGACAGGTCGAGGCATGTGGTTCAACACGAGATGAGTCACACGCACCCCCACACACACCATGTCATCTTAGCGGGGTGGGTTTCATGCACTAGGTGGAGATATAGAGTTGTCTCGTTCACGATTCACATCTGTTTATGTTTAGATGTTGGTTTAGTGTTTTACAAGTAGACTTAAGCAGAATGTGTCTTCTGTTTGTGACATAAAACACAAGAAACAAACATTAGAATTTTGCAATATCTAAAACTAAAACATGTCAAACAGACACCTGTCATGTTTTCAGTATTGGATTTATAACAAACTGCTATTTTTTACATTAGCAGCCCTAACAAAAGAGACATTTTTGGTACATCTGCTACACCAATTTTTTTATCTCCTACATTAACAATTTAATTAAGACGTAATTTAGGACAATCCAAGTGGCTAAACTACTAAAATGTTGAAACAGCTGGCAAAGCTGAAGTATTTGACCCAGCCTTGTAGAAAACCAAAAATCAAAAGCACCCACAGGCTCCTGTGAGGCCACCTCGGAGCCTGCTGGTTGACCTCTAGCCCTGTCAAGAGGACCCTTAACTTTCCCTCTTGGAATCTGCATGAGCGGCAAGGCTGTAAACCGCAGGCCTGATGCCATGAAACCGAAGAAGCTGCTGAAAAGCCAAACCTGGCTTCAGATGTACGTCCTGCAGACAAGCGGCGGGGATCAACAGAGGCCACGCGGCACTCGAACCTTGTGATATTTGACCTGGTCCAACACATCTGCGTGCGCCGGTCCATCCTGCCTGGCCTGCTGCACACCTCCGACCCGCACCCCGGGGGCTGGGATAAGTGGTCCCTTGCTATAAATATAAAAAGTGCTGTGAAAGCCTGGATGGAGCCAAGAAAGACCAGACGGGGTGAGAAGGATGGCATAAAAACATAAACACCTGTTAATAAGGTGTCACATAGGAGGTCACGGAAAAGGAAAGTTCAATCTGGACTGCCTGAAACATCCTAAAAGCACACGTCCGAAGATCTTATTTGAGTTTCAGCACTTTTTTTTTTTTTTATCGTGCCCCTGCCTTTCTATATCTGTCCATCTGTCTCCTCGTCCTTATCCACCCCTCCCTGATGCCCTCTCCGTTTCTCAAAGAAACAGGTGTGAGGACTGCCTTCACGCACACACGCACACACACACATATGTAAGCCATTCCCTCACCAGAACCTGTGGCCAAAGCATGCAGAACATTTCCTTCTGTCTTAGTGGCAGCAGCGTCCTCACATCAACGAGCAAAAATAGCGTGTGAAACTCAGAGGAGTGCAGCTCTCAACAATCCATCACCAGAGTGAACAATGCGGCCAGTATTCCTAATTTCTGTACTTAATCCACCAGGAGAAACTTTAACCAAGAAAATCACCTGGTTGTGTTTCTGATTCAGTGAAAAGATTACGGCCTTCGTTTTTTTTTTTTCTTCTTTTTTTTCATTATTGGAAATGGTTGCTAACAGGTTTAAATGTCACACCAGGTGACCTTTACGACGAGGATGTCATTCCCTCACTGATGCATAATTTATTACTTTAGTAGCAAACTGAATATCTTATCAGATAGTTTATTAAATACGTGCCGTGCCCTATGGAAATCTTCTCACCTTTTGAAGTTTGTCACATTTTGTTATGTCAGGACCACAAACGTCTGGTGTTTGATTGGGATTTTATATGACGGATCAACACAAATTACTGAATAACTCTGTAGTCGAAGGAAAAGAGTGCATGGCTTCCTTAATGCTCCACTAAATAAAAATCTGCATGTCATACAAAGTACGTCCCTAACAGAGAGAGAAATGTGCTCCCTTCCTCACCACTCGGTCTCAGTTGGATTTAAGTCTGGACTTTAACTGGGCCATTCTAGCACATCACTATCCTTTGATCTTAACCACTCTGTTGTATAGCAGGCAAGATGTTTAGGGTTATTATCGTGCCAGAAGATGAATCTCTGCCCTAGGGTCAAGCTTTTAGCAGCAGTCTTTGTCTTTATCTAATGTTCTCTGACAAAACTGAACGCCAAACAGAACAGCTGCATTTATACAGAGATTAAATTACACAGTTTCACACTCTTAATAATTAGGGGACTTCTGAAGGCAAATTGCTTGCACTAGATTTCATTTAGGCATATGAGCGTAAAGAATGGTCTAAATATAAAATGCAAGACTTCAGGACTTTGAAGGGAATAAAAATTAGGAACTGTGCATCCAAAGCTGGACCCAATATTGTAAATTAAACTCATAGTGTCAGATTGTAGCCAAGTTAACACAACAATCCGTTAAGCTGTTTTGTGGTGCTTGTACAAAGTAAACAATTCATTTAAATTAATTGTTTACTTTGAATTTAAGAACCTGCTGAAAGTTGAATTTAAACTTCTTACCATTTAATTTTTTTTCAAACAAGTTTCATAATCCTCTCTTTTCTATAACAGCAATACATTTTTGTTGATGGTCTGTTAAACTTCAAGCATCGGAGTCCCCTGAGCAGCAAAGCTTCCTCGTCTTCTTTCGTTTCACTATTTGGTCATTAATATAAAATCCATTGACGTCTGTGGATCTAATGTTACAAGACCGTGAGAGAGTCAAAGTACACAATATATCTATTGCAGTGTACCCCACCACCACTCCCCCCACCCTGTGGAAAAAGGACCAGCAGTTCTGGTCTTCCCTGAAAACAAGAGTTGCATCTGTGTATGTACATACAACTCACCTTAACTGTCTGACACTCCAGGCAAAAAAGTATCAAGTGTTACCTAAACAACAACAACAACGCCTAGCGACAATGGCGACAGTGGATTTGGAGGGAAAAGTGGCGTTAAAAGTTTGGCGGTCGCGTTGCGCGCGCGCTCCCCCCTTTCACTCGCTAATGAGAATGATAATTTGTGGCTCCTCTGATGACCCCGACCTCCCACCTCCTCCTCCTTCTTAAATGGTGACTTCTCCCAAGGGACGCGATTGCGCACATCCCCAAGAGACATCCAACTCTCCGTAGGAATGGGGACGGATTCCCGCGCTTCGTTTTGCTATAACGCGTGAAAAACCCGCATTTTCTTGCGGTTGAGTAGAACTTCCTAGGTTCTGGGTTCAAATGTGGAGCATTTATTGGCTCTGACGTACAGAGCGCATTGAAGCGTCTTCTTTATGGAATACAGTTGCGCTATGTAATCACTGCAACAAAAAAAAACAACAAAAAAAACAAAGGGGTGGGGAGACCCATATTTCAATTTATTTTTCAAATGGGACACAACTGATCGTGAAATAATACAACTTCGTCACAGCCACTGGAGCCAAACCCCACGTTTACGTCAAACCAGGCGCACTCGGCGTCCACGCGCGCGTGTGTTCGCCTCCTCACCTCCGCAGAGCAGCTCCACGACCCAGCCAGTCAGCGGGGAATTACTGAGTGGCACCGCGCCAGGCCGCAGGCAGACTAGTTCGCTCGGTTCTCACGACCTCAGCTCCATAAAGGCATATCTGAACTGTTAACTCAGACGCGAAAGAGGAGGAACGACCGCAGAACCCACACATGCTGCCAAGTGGTGTTTCAGTATGCCTCCGCGCTGGAGGAAGCTGCTGAAAGCGTCACTCGCTGCGGAGTTTCGGTATGCCAGTTTACTGGCGGTGTCATCTGCAGGGCAACGGCGCGCTGGAGGGTGACAGCCAGAAAGGCAAGTGCACGAATGAACAAGAGGAGTCCAGCTGCAAAGACACGCGTTGTAAAACCAGGAGCTGTGAGAAATTACCACCATAAGTCATTTCAGCATGTGAAACATTCAAATATGTAAAGATTCCTGGACATACATTTGCGCTTAATGTTTCGTCTAGAGAACTTCAACCTCAGTCTAAAATCGTTTGCAGCCTTTAGGTGGGCGGTTGTTCTAGGACTGTCCTGTTTGTTTGTTTGTTTGTTGATTTTTGGCTACAGCTACCCACTAACTCCGGACATGTCCCCGGTTCCTTTTAAAGCACAACCTCCCCACAGCATGACTCTGCCATCACCGTGTTTCACAATGGAAACTTTGTTTTCCAACACAAAATTTTGCCTGAAATGCCACGAGAGTTAATTTCAGCCTCATGTGATGAAGACTCAAGAGATCCACAGTAACAGACTACTACTACTACTAATAATATAATGATAATAATAATAATAATAATAATAATAATAATAATAATAATAATAAAGTATTGGACAATATTGTCCATATAAGGACAAATGTGAGAAATTTATATACACATCATCCCAAAGTATAATGCCTTCGCTATTGTGGCGGCATAATATTAATAAGAATATTTCAATCATATTCTGCTTATAAGCCAATCTATAAGTTCTAAAGAAGACGAACATAAGAAATCCCAATATGAGAATATTTTAATACAATTGTCTTTCAAGGTAAAAGCCTAAATTTGTATTAATTTTTTTTTTAAGTGTGAGAGTCACAAGAGAGCTGTGGCTCCAGGAATAGACTCTCTTTCTTCAGGTCTGCGTTGGCCATGCGCGCCCAAGGCCATGCGCCGGTGCAGTATTAAATGTTGAGGGGTTTTCACCGGCGGTCACCGAGCTGTAACTTGAGCCGAAGTCAAGGGGGCACGCTGACCGCGGGCGGCCGACACACGGCCAGCGCAACGCCGCCTGAAACAGAAACACTGCGCCTCGGTTCCGGGACCTTGCGAACGGGGGAAATATTGGTTTACGCGGGAATAAACACAAGTCTGGAAGAGAAGTGGGGACTTTTCAGTGCGCATGAACGTGGGACTGTGGGACGTCCTCTCCTTTATCGAGGCAGACAGACAGGGAGCGGAATTGAACAATCGATGCACAAAAGACAGCGAGGATCCTTCCATATTCTTTCACTGAGGCAATCTGTTAGTGACATTAACCCCTGAGCGCATTTCCCAGGCTCATGAATGGGGTTTAAGACTTCTTAAACCTCCCGCTGCATACAGGATGAGACCCCCTTTCAAACTTTTAATTACCTTTATAGCAATAGAAAAAAACGCGCCCTCCATTGTCCGAAGGGACGAGTCTCTAAAGGGCCAGATGTAAGGAGCTCCCGCCAAACTGGTGACAAGGTGCCACTTGAGACTTTGGACCTTACATCAAGAAATATGATCCCTTTGACTTTTACGCACGAAATGTAACTTTTACGCACGACAAAAAAGAGGGGGAAACAGGCATGACAAAGGCAAACTGAAGACATTTATATATGTTTTTAAAGTTTCATTTATTTAAACCCTGGGTTACCACCCAACTTCAGTTTTTTTTTTCTTTTAAACACAAAACATAATATAAAACAGCTTTGGTATAACAATCAATAACAGCTCTGTACAAAACTAAATCTTTTCATAAAAAGTACTTCATAACAAAGGCCTCCTATAAATTTTCTGTCTGAACCTTTATCACCGACATCCAAATGTTGGAGTTAACAATAAATTAGAAAAAAAGAAAAAAAAAACAAGACATGCGCTGTTTTTTTTTTTTTTTTTAAAGTTGTTTTGTTTTTTTCTTTTTTTTTTTTTTTTTTTTTTAGCAACATTTGTTCCATAAAACGAAACATTCAGAACTAGTAGGGGGGGCATGAGTGGTTAAAGTCGCCATCCTGGAAAGGAAAAGTCGCAGGCTAAACCCCGCAACAGTTGCGTAAAAGTTTCAGGTAAAACTTTCATCTGGGAAAGTTTGC